>CM030359.1:174773038-175437685 GCA_017893485.1 Hemerocallis citrina | reverse complement strand
ACTGGCCTCAATGTGAGAGAAGAATTCGCTCAAGTGTACCAGATGACAGGAGCATTTGTGGAAGCTAGCAGGAACCAAACACTGCCACAAGGAACACCAGGAGCTGCTGCACCCGCAGACCCAGTAAAGATGGTGGAATTGTTCAAGAGGATGAAACCGTCAGTCTTCGAAGGACAGGCTTACCCAATAGCTACTGACGACTGGATACGTCAGGTAGAAACGGTATTCGAAGTGATGATGACTCCAGAAGACAACAAGGTTTGTCTGGCCACAATCTTGCTGGAGGAGAACGCTGAAGTATGGTGGCAGTCTGTGAAGCGTGGTCTTGGAGAAGGTCCAATAACTTGGGAAGACTTTCTTGAAGAATTTCGACAACACTATTTTCCCATGGATGCGCGGGAAGAAAAGGCAATGGAGTTCCACAACTTGAAGCAAGGAAATATGTTTGTTAGGGAATATAAGATGAAGTTTCCTAGCTATCACGATTTGCACCAGAAATGGTCCAGGAGGAAACAAAGAAAGCCCAGAGGTTTGAGCAAGGGATTTGGCCTGAACTGAGGTCGAGGATGGTTCCGTTAGGCATTCATTGATTCGGCAAGCTAGTAAGGCGAGCTGTGGTAATAGAGATGGACATGAGTCAAAGTCAAGGAAGAGCTGAGTTTTGGAACAAAAGAAAGAGATCAACCCAGCATCCAAATTCAAGAAGCATGGCAAGAGCTAGAAGTTTCAGAAAACCAGTGCTAAGACGGGAGAGTACAAGCTCGGAAGCTGCTTTCTCTGTGGAGAGCAGGGGCACTATAAGGAACAATGTCCTAGGAAGAATGTACAGAGATGTTTCCAGTGCGGGCAAGAAGGGCACATTAGGCCAAATTGTCCCCAAAATCCAAGGAACAGCAACAAGGCAGGGTCAGGAACAACCAACAAGGGAAAGAAGCCAATGCGTCAAGGAAGGGTATTCACCTTGACTGAGAAGGATGCTGAAGATGATGAAGGGGTAATCACGGGTATGTGAAGAAGTAATGTAATCAAGTTTTAAGTTGTATTTTGGGTTTTTGTGGGAAGTTGATGAATGATGAACTTTTGTAACAGGATATATATATATATATATATATATATATATATGGAATTTAGGCTACAGTCTTGTTCGGTAGTGGATCAACTCATTCTTTTGTGTCAAAATCTTTGTTAAGAAAATTAAGATCACACAAGAGGCAATTCCAGAATTAGCCTTAATGTTGGCTACACCATCATGGTTGATCCTCACTACAGATCTATGCTATAAGGGATGTAAACTCCAGATTAATGGGGAAACCCTAAGTATCGATTTCTTAGAATTGGGTTTTGCCGGAACAGATATCATTATCAGTATGGATTGGATGTCGATGCACAAGGCAAACATCGACTGCAAGGAGAAGGAGGTAGTCATCTCAGCTGAAGGAATAGAACTTGTGTTCCATGGGAAGAAGAGGTCAAGAACAATGATCATCGCAGCTACAAATGAAGTAGGGTACCTAAAGAGGTGAACGAGATCCCAGTGGTGAGAAATTTTCCACTCGTATTCTTGGAAGAATTACCTGGAATTCCCCCACACCGGGATGTCAAGTTCAGTATCACAATTCAACCAGGCAGCCCTCCAGTATCAAAAGCACCCTGTAGAATGGTGCCAGTAGTGTCATGCCCCACTTCCCAAAAAGGAATACGGAATACGAATACGCGACTAAGTACAGCGAATGGATTTCACCATTCATGAGCTGTAAGGATCTTTTCAACCTTTCACAGGTTTAAATATGGAATAATCAAGGAATAATCGACCACGAATGCATGAATAATTTTACATAACCAATAGGATTACTCGAAAACAAGAATATTTAATATCAAATAATCAGATCTGGAAACGAGTCACAAATTCTGGGATAAAATGCCCTATACAAAATCCATGTAACAACAATTACAATTTACTAAAAAATAGGAATGAACTCAAGCAAGAAGCTAGCCAAGCTTTGAACACTGGTCACTTACTCCCTTGGGCAGCTGGTCACCAAAGTCTGCAAGTTTAAAAAATTGTAGGAAGAGGAAAAAGAAAACAAAACGCCCGTCAATGCATGTTACGGGCTGCATTTAGTGCAGGCAACAAGTACTAAAACAAATAAACAAGTACAGAGTAGCAACAAGAAGCAAGTACTGAAATAAGTATGGAAGGAATGTGATAGCAAAATAGAGCAACTAACTCTAAAACCAAGGAACAAAATCAAGTGACGTGTTAGATAACAGTGTTCAGGCAACATGTAACAGGTGTCAAGTAGCATGCAGGCAGGTAAACGAGTAACAGGTGTCAGGTAGCATTCAAGAAGGTAAACATGTAACAGGTATCAAGTAGCATGTACAGGTAACAGGAACATACAAGTGATCATGTTATTCTCAAGTCTTGTATTTAATCCTATCTAGGTAGCACTTCATGCATCCCAAATTTTACCACATGGTTGCTACATACATGCAAGTTACCTTTAGATATAGTGTTGGGTTTCTATAGGGCCGTGTACTCAGACATCATGTAACAGGTAACATATTCATGAATCAAGTAGTAACATAATAGGTTCATGAATCAACAGGTTCATGAATCGAATAATAGTATAACAAGATCATGAATCAAATAGTATAACAGGTTCATGAATCGAATAATAGTATAACAGATTCAAGAATCGAATAATAGTATAACAGGTTCATGAATCAAATAGTATAACAGGTTCATGAATCGAATAATAATATAACAGGTTCAAGAATCGAATAATAGTATAACAGGTTCATGAATCAGGCATAAAGTGAGAAACACGGGCCCCCTTTCGAGTACACTTACTAAGGTCTTTCTCTTAAACTCCAGCTTGTTATTTATTATTATTATCAAAGCTGGCATATACATGCAAAAGCAGGACAAGAAAAACATGGCAAGAACAAGAGACAAATTCTGGTCTCGGACAGAAACATGCACGGGTGACAAACAACTCATAATAGACTAAGACAACGAGCTTTCAATTCTGGACAGCAAGACACTACTGCACCAAATCTGAGAATCCCATTGCCACAAGAGTGAAAAATGGGATCCTTCAGAAAATCTAGAAACTAAACTTTCAGCCGAATCCAGCGCATATAAACAAGTCATATAACAAGTACAGCAACAAGGTTCAAAACAACGTTTTAAATAGAATTCAAGTTCAGCCAGAAATTGCAAGTTTTATTTATAAGCATGAAAATTGCATAAAAACACCCCAATTAAATCTAAGAAAAATCTGGAAGATCCCCTAGCATTTCTAGTATCAGCATGGAAAATTTCATAAAATTCCATTTCATGTCACGCCCCGCTTCCAAAAAGAAAATACGGAATACGGATACGTGACCAAGCCCAGCGAATGATTTTCATCATCCATAAGCTGTCAGGATCTTTACAATAAGCACAAGAATAATCAGAGTAGGAAGCAAGAGAAGTCAACCACGCATGCATAAATAGATCAAGATACCAACAGGACTTTACTTGAAACGAAAATATAATAATCTCAAATAAACCAGATCTGAACAAGTTAATAATCCTCGGCCACATTGCCCAATACAAAATTCATGTAGCAAATACAATTATTCAAAAGCAACAGGAAATAATAATAGCAAAACTCCAGCAACTAGTATCTCAGATCACCTACTCCATCGGGAAGCTGATCTCCATGATTTGCAATTTTAATAAATTGCAGGAAAAGGAAGAGAAAACAAAACTCCCGTTAATGCAAGTTACGGGCCGCTTGTAGTGTAGGCACAAGTACATTAGAAAGATAAAAAAAGTAGCATGGAATAGACATGGCAACAAAACAGAAAAACTAACATGAATCATGAACAGAATCAAGTAACAACCAGTGTATATAACATGTAATAGGTAACAGGTATCATGCAAGTAGGTGAACATGTAACAGGTATCAGGAAGCATGTACAGGTAATCATGTAGCAGGTAAGCATGTAACATGTATCATGTTTCAGGTAAGCATGTAACAGGTATTCATGTGTCAGGTATCATGTTATGTCAAGTCTTGTATTATTATTATCCAGGTAGCACTTCATGCATCCCAAATTTTTACCACATGGTTGCTACATTCAAACAAGTTTGCGTTTAGATTTCGTAGTGGAGTCTATAGGGCCGTGTACTTAGGTATCACGTATACAGGTACAGGTACAAGTATCATGTAACAGGTAATCATGCATCAGGTAAGACTACGTCCCTCCAAGTACACCCTCCCGTAAGAAGTATGTAGTTGGGTAACAGGTGGGAAACACGGGCATCCTTCTGAGTACACCCTCCCGTAAGAAGTATGTAGTCAAGAATCAGACAACAGAATCACATGTCAGGTAATCATATCATAGATAACAGATAACAGATCATTAGGTGGGAGACACGACCCCCCTACCAAGTACATATTTCAATATTTTCCACTACTAGATCTTTTCCTTAACCCCGGCGTGGTTGTTTATTATTATTATCAAACAGGCATGTATGTGTCAAAAAACAGAGCAAGAATAACATGACATGAACTAGTAACAGGTTCAGGTTGAAAGATAAACATGTACAGGCGAAAGATAACTCATAAGAGGATTGAACAAGTTCTAGTTCAGGACAGTAAGACAGTACTGCACTAAATTTGGAATTTCCGTTGCGACAAACATGAAAATATGGATCTGTCAGAAAATCTGGAAAATAGACTCTCAGACGAATCCAGAAAATATATATAAGTCATATGGTATTTCACAAAAACAAGACTCAAAGCAGAATTGTATCCAGAAAACGTGTTCAGCCAGAAATCAGAAATTTGTATTCATAAACAGGAAAATAGCATAAAAACGTATTGATTAAATCAAAGAAAAATCTGGGGTATTCCTTAGTATGTTTAGTATCAGAATATAAAGTTTCATAATTTTCCAATATAGATAGAATAGTCAAGTAAAATCAGAAAACAGCAAGATACAGTAGTTTTGTAAATCTGAAATCATAAGCACTGCAGTACTAAAACAGCAATATCTCACAAAATATAAATCGAAATCCAGATCCGTCAAAAGGGTGATAAAATAGATACAGTAGGCTATAACTCATATTCATAATGTTTTTGTAAAAAGCAAATAGAATTAGGTCGAACTTATGTTTATTTACTGAACAGTATGAAAATTCTCCAAGTAAGGTCGGTGTTTGCAAGCATAGAATTGTTTATAAAATCATCAATTAAATCCACAAAAATTAGGGTTTAATCCCAAACCAGTATATTTGTAACCAGCAAAATATTGGATCAAAATATTATCTTTAATATTAGTAGAAAAATAAATAACCATACAGAATTCGTATAAAACAGAATCTGAAATTTTAAACAGTAGTAAAACAGCAATAACTTGCAACTCATAAATCGAAACTGAGATCAAAATCTGGAAAGTAGACAGAATTCTCTATAATTCATATTCATAAATAATTTCATATACTGACCTTAATAGCGTCTAGAATACTGATAGAAACGGGGTACAACAAAAACTAAAATATTCTTTATGCATAAAATCAATATAGATCATACGAAACTTATCTAAATAATAACAAACGTGAAATATGGTGTACTAAATGTCCAAGAAATTGGTATAGGGCATTTAACACGTCTATAACAGGTTATACTATGACTGACACAAGCAAGCATATGATATCATACGAGCAACATGCATGTACACATCAAGAATGGTCATCCCTAAGTTATTTCATGTCATGTTTGTAATAAGGCAGCTACGGGTGAGTCAACACAATAGAGACAAGCTATAACAGGGGTTTTCACAAGAATTTTCTCTAGAACACAACTAAACTATATGCGGTATTTAGTACTTGTATTATACAAAGAAAAAAATACAAGTTACTTGCCTTATAGACGACGACGGGAACGGTGCAAAGAGTAAGAATAATGGGAACGGATTCCCGGCACGAACTTAACGAACGAACGAGAACACGAGCACATGAGCAACGAATGCATAACACGAGAACCAACACACGCACACAAGATAGGGAGCCGGGGGTGTGTGTGCACGGAAGGACGACGACACGATGGTGGGGAGACTCGCAGCTGCTGCTGACCGGAGTGCGATGGTAGAGGGACACAACCCAGGGAGCTATGCTGTCGGTGGGTCACGACACAGGGAGGTTGGGACTCGCTGACGTTGCTGGCGTCACTGAATGCGACAGGGTAGGGAGCGGCGCTGTGGGGTTGCGACGCGATGGGGAGGCACTGCAGGAGGTTGCCCTTGCTGTCTGTCGGCGCGTCAGGAAGGCAGGCGAGGAGTCGCAGGCGGGTTCACATAGAGGATGGAGAGAGAGAGAATGAGAGGTGGGGAAGGTGCACAAGGCCGAGGGTAGGGTTGAGAAGGAGGGCGGCTGATGGGTTTGGGGAGACAGAGCAGGAGAGGGTGCAAAAGGTAGGGGGAGCGGCTGGCTTGTGATGATGAACAAGGGTATATTATGGGTAAATTATATATAGGGATATATAGATTAGAGTTAGGTGTGACGGCTGAAGGGGTAAATTGGTGTAATGTAGATGGTATTGGGTTTCGGGTGTACAGGGAAAGAGGGTATGGGGTTAAGCTAATGGGTAGAGCTAGGGTATTTGATAATGGGTAAGAATAGGATTAAGGAAATAATAGATCCAAATAAAAATGAGATGGGCACAAAATGGATAAATAAAACAGAGCATGAACAATAATAATGAGGATAAAAAAGAAATACAAGCTCGATCAAACAAAGATGAAATAATAGGGGACAATAGAATCAAGAAGATCAAATAAAAGACGACGAATCAAATAGATGAATACAATGAAAATGAAGATCCAATATACGGTCCAAAAAGAGCTACAATATGAAAAAAGAAAATATATCCGAAAATACAGAAAATGGAAAATAGGGGTTACACTTCAGATAGCATAGTCAAATAAATTGGAAAAACAGAATAATACAACAAGTTTATGAATCTGAAATTCTGGACACAACAGTACCAAAATAGTGATAAAATCACAAAATACAACTCGGAATTCAAATATGTCAAAAGGGTCTTAAAATAGACATAGCAGGCTATATTTCAAATTCACAAAGTTTTAATCAACAGCCACTGGAATCAGGTTGAAAATAGAGTTTTTAACCGAACAGCATGTAGTTTGGAAATATATTGGTTTGTTCACAAGTATGGAATAATTTATAAAAGTCATAAAATAAATCTACAAAAATTAGGGGTTGATCCCAGTCATGTCTAGTCATACCCAAAAAAATATTGAATCCAAATCTTACCTTTAACATCAGTTTTAAAATAAATAATCATACAACAAACTCATAAAACAGAATCTGGAAATTTCTACACAGCTGCAGTAAAACAACATTAACTCACACATCACAATTCGAAACTGAGATTTGTCGAAAGTTCTGAAAAATAGAAAACAAGGCCTATGAATCATTTTCACAAAATAATTTAATTTACTGATCTTAACAGGGTCTAAAATACTGATCCAAAATAGGACATCAGCAAAACAAAATCTCTTCTCATGCATTTAATCAAACAGCTCATATGCAATGAATCCAAATTAAGGTACGATGTAAAATATGATATATTAGATATTCAAAACAACATGGTATGGGTATTTAACAAGTCTAACTACAAGTCCACACACCTAATACACCAACCATGCAACAAATACACAACCTATCATAGATCACGAAGAACATATACACATGCATCAAAAGTCTAGCTAGATCTAGATTATTTTCATGTCGTGTGTGTGACAACTATGAAGATGGATCATGACTACGAATGGATCAAACAAATGAGATCAAGATTTATCAAAAGATCTTCATGAGAACGAACACAAAAACGAGAGCAAGACTACATGTGGTATTTTGTACATGTATACAAACAAAAATTTATACAAGTTACTTGCCTTAGGGTAGACGAAGAATCCGACGAAATGAGAATAACGAGAACGGATCCCGGGCAACGAATACAATAACACGGATCTTGATGTTGAAGAAGATGATCCAGATCACGATCGGACTGCCAAATGTGCTTGAAGATCAATCACATGCACAACAACAAGGCAACGGTAGTGGGGATGTGCTCTGTGATGGTAGGGCGACGGCTGACAGGCAGCGCGACGACATCGGAGCTACTGGCTTCTGGATGAGGGAAGGCTGAGAGGGTTGTCGTGGGTGCAGCTGGCTTCGGGAGGAGAAGGGGAGGAGACCGAGGGGGCTATCGTGGGTATGGGTGCAAGGCGACGGCATCGAAAGGGGTCGCCGAGGTGGGTCGTGACCGAGGGTAGGCCGGTGGTCGGAGGGCGGCATGACGGAGGGTAGGCCGGCGGTCGGGAAGCACACAGGGAGAGATAGAGATGAGTTTAGGGTTTAAGGTTTGCTTTGGAGATAGAGACTGTAGATAGGAGTATAATAAATTTTGTTGGGGTTTAATAATGAGATTTGGGGTAAGTTGGGATTTGAAGAATCAAAAGAAGATAGGGGGAAAACATGATCTGCTTTTTAGGCAAATATGGAGAACGTGAAGAAATATCTGAGGGAGACTGGGTAAGAGAAGAGTGTATTAGGTACCGTGTTAGGCTCCAATAGGACGGATAATGGGGTTTAAATAGGGTAGACTGGGTAAAAACCAGATCCAATTGTGCAGAAACAAATGAATAAGCAATTTGGCCAAGACTGAGATAAATTAGAAGCAACAAATCATTCAGCGATAAATAATTGGCAGAAAATTTGAATCAAGGAGATTAAAATCACAACGACTAAAACAATAGATGAACTCATATTGAGAATGAAGAAACAATGCACTGTCCAGAAGGATGAAAGAATACAATCAGATAGAATACACTGGGAAGATAAATACAGTACAAAAATACAAGAAACGGGATACAGAAGTTACAAATCCTACCCACCTAACAAGAAGAATTTCGTTCTTGAAATTCAAACAAGAGGTACATAGGCTAACTCCGAAGAAAAAGAAAGAAGAATAACAACAAAAACAACCTACACAAACATATTAGGAAACATCCACTGGATATCCTCCTCCAGATCCCAAGTCGACTCACCCGGCGAGTGAGGATTCCAAGAAACTCGAACCAGCTTGATGACTTTGTTCTTCAGCACTTTCTTCCGCCGATCCAAAATATCAACTTGCGGAATCTCACAAGTCAGATCCGGCTGCACGGACAACTCTGAGTAGTCGATCATATGGCTCTCATCACGGATATATTTTGTGAGTAGTAAGACATGGAAGACGTCGTGCACCCCAGATAAAGTCGGTGCCAATGCAAGACGATAGGCCACCTTGCCTACTCATTCCACGATATCAAACAGCCCGATGAACCTAGTGCTTAGCTTGCCCCCACCACCAAACCGAATGACACCTCTCCACGGCGATACCTTATGGAAAACATAGTCACCAATCGCAAACTCCAAGGCTCTCCTATGGACATCTGCCCATCTCCTCTCCCTGTCTTATGCTGCCTGACGATGCTTCCTGATCTGAGTCACTGCATCAACAGTCCTGGTGATCAACTCCGGACCCAAAAACTTCCTCTCACCAATGCCATCCCAGCACACTAGTGACTTGCACTCCCGACCATATAGTGCCTCGAACGGTGCATCTTTAAGGCTGGCCGAAAGCTGTTATTGTACGAGAACTCTACATTATACAAATGGTCCTCCCATGAACCACTAAACTGCAAAACACAGGACCTCAACATGTCCTCTAGAGTCTGGATGGTCCTATCTGACTGTCCATCTGTCTGGGGGTGAAAAGAAGTGCTGAACTTCAGTTTACTTCCCAGACTACTCTGAAGACTCTCCCAAAACTGAGATCTGAATCTTGTATCCCTGTCGGATACAATGCTAAATGGAACCCCATGAAGCCTGACAATCTCTTGCATGTACTTCTCTGCTAGGCTCTCAGTAGATTGTCCGACTCTGAAGGGAATGAAGTAAGAACTTTTGTCAGTCTGTCCACAATCACCCAAATGGCATTGTGACCCTTTGGACTCCTTGGCAAAGCAGTCACAAAATCCATCGTGATGTGTTCCTACTTCCACTCCGGAATGGGAAGAGGTTGAAGAAGTCTGGCAGTTCTTTGATGCTCTGCCTTCACCTGCTGGCTGATCAAACACTGAGACACAAGCCTAGCCACGGCCCTCTTCATGCCATGCCAACCGGAAGTGAAGCTTCATGTCCCGGTACATCTTAGTACCTCCGGAATGAATAGAGTACGACAACTGGTGGGCTTCTTCAAGCAACCTCTAACGAATTCACCCTTCGGGACACACAACCTGGACCCAAAATGAAGCGATCCATCTTTGTGAATAACCATATCTGTTCTAGAAGCAGCCTCAACCTATGCTCTGAATCCCTGCAACTGCTCAACACCAGCCTGAGCCTCTTTAATCTGCTCTACAAGAAATGACTGAAGTTGAAGCATCATGCAACTCCGATCAGAACTCAAGAAAACCACATCTAATTCCAACCTCCTCATCTGCTCAACCAGTTCCCTCTGCTGAGTCAGGAACATGGCTGTTGGTCTCCTGCTCACAGCATCTGGTACCAAGTTGATCTTACCGGGGTGGTATTGCATATTAATATCTTAGTCGGCCATTAACTCTAACCAACGCCTCTGCCTCGTGTTCAATTCCTTTTGGGTGAAAACATACTTGACACTTTTTTGGTCAGTAAAGATTTCCACTCGATCTCCAAGTAAATAGTGTCTCCACAACTTGAAAGCAAAGATCACTGCTACCAACACCAAATCATGAGTTGGATAGTTCCTCTCATGCGGCCTCAACTGCCTAGATGCATACGCAACCACTCGGCCCTTCTGCATCAATACTGCACCAAGACCCTTGCCAGAAGCATCACAGTGAAACACAAATCCACCTAATCAACACTTGCGCTGATGTCAACCTACTCTTCAACTCTGCAAAAGCTTCGCTGCAAGCCTCATCCCAGATGAACTTCCGATCCTTCCCTGTCAGCTTAGTTAATGGCCCTGCTATCTTCGAAAAGTCTTAGACGAATTTCTGATAATATCCAGCCAGACCAACGAAACTTCTCACATCTGAAACTGACTTGGGCACTGGCCAATCTTTCACTGCAGCAACCTTGGATGGATCAACAGAGATTCCTCGACCGAGATGATATGCCCCAAAAATGTAACTCGGTCGAGCCAGAACTCACACTTGCTGTGTTTCCCATAGAGCTGATTCTCCAAAGTCTGTAGAACCAACCTCAGATGCTCAGCATGTTCCTCCCGGTTCTGAGAATACACCAGAATATCATCTATGAAGACCACCACAAATTTGTCCAAGAATGGGGAAAAGACCCTATTCATCAGACTCATGAACACAGCTGGCGCATTTGTGACTCCGAAAGGCATCACTACGAATTCATAATGCCCATACCTGGTCCTGAATGCTGTCTTCGGCACATCAGCCTCTTTCACCTTGACTTGATGATACCCTAAGTGAAGATCCAACTTCGAAAAGACTAACGCTTTGCCCAACTGGTCAAACAAATCATCAATTATGGGCAGCGGATACCGGTTCTTCACAGTAATACTGTTCAGTTCCCGATAATTGATGCACAGTCGACGGCTACTGTCCTTCTTTTTGAGAAAAAGAACTGGAGTTCCCCACGGTGAAACACTGGGCCTGATGAACCCCAAATCTAGCAAACCCTGAATCTGCACCTTCAGCTCTGCTAGCTCAATTGGTGCCATCCTATAAGGACTCTTCGATATCGGCGCGTATCAGGCTAAACCTTAATACCAAATTCCACATCCTTATCTGGGAGTAGCCCAGGAAACTCCTCTGGAAACACATCCAAAAAATCTCGCACTACTAGAGGCGCGGCCTGTGCAACTCCATCGCACAAGTCTCCTGATCACTGCAGTCTTAGCTCGGCCAAGGGGTGTCTCCCTAGCCTGGAACTCAAACACTGCGCGACCTGGGATTCTGAATACTACTTTCTTGGCTCGGCAATCAATGACAGCATGGGATTTACCCAACCAATCCATACTGAGAATTACGTTGAATCCAAAGTTCCCAATTACGATCAGGTCAGCCTTGAAATCTAGCCACCAATAACCAAGGGAATTTGCTTGCATTTCTGAGAACAAACGAAAATACCGCCACTTGTGACAATGTTCCAAGCCTCTGGCATGATGCTGCACTCTAACTGATGTCGATCCACAAAGCAGAAAGAGACGAAGGAATGGGTCACCCCGGAATCAAAGAGAACATGAGCAGGAAAAGAACGGAGTAAGATAACACATAAGATAGAGCCAAAAGGCAAGGAAAAAAAGAAATGACGATTAAGGAATGATGAATAACAATGCAGAAAAGGCGATATGAATGAATAGAGCAAGAAAATGAAAGAAATAAGGGAAATAAAAAAACAATAAAATGCAAAACACCTGCAATGACTCCTTCTGCCGTTTCAGCTTTTGCAACCGTCAGGTTGTAAGCCTGACCTCTTCCGGAGCTGCGGTCCTGTGATCGATGATCTGGCGCTGAGGGGGAAGCGATGGCCTGACCGGACCACGAACTGGCTCTTCCTGCTAAACTAGACCCCTGGCTGGAAGAGCCATCCTCCTCTACGGGCAATCTTGCACTGAATGGTCGTCGGCGCCACACCCAAAACAATGGCGATTGGCTCGCCTGCAGTCTCTGTGCACGTGCCCCGATATCTGGCAGAAATCACATAAACCATCACCCCATGGGGTAGCAGGTGGATAGAGAGCCGTCCTGATAGGATGGGCTGGGACTAGCCTCCGAATCGGCCTAGCAGAAGGCCTAACAGCAACAGCAGGGTGTTGGACAGTCCGCTGGGGAGGGGTCAATCTGTTGCGACCCTACTCTTGGGCTCGGACTGCCTCAAGAGCCTCAGCATAAGTACGAAGGCAAAGGGAAATGAGATTCATCTAAATATCTCCCTCAAGCCCAATAGGAATCCCTGGGCCCTATCCTTTTCGTCGCCACTAAAGCAGCTAAGCCTGGTGAATTCTGCCACGTACCCATCCACTGATTTGGCACCCTGCTTCAAGAGAGTCTCATGTTACAATATCGCATGAACAATATGTAACAAGGTTCCAAAAACAGAATAACGACCAACCTACTTCAGGGTAAGGAACTGCTGCTCCATCTCAACCCGAGTGTTGCTGGGAAAGAACTTCTCTAAGAAGCTCCTGGTGAACGTGGTCCAAGCAACAAGCCGTTCGAGCTGCTCGAACTCAGCCTCCACCATATGTGGGAAAGGTCCACCAATTGGATGCTCACCACATCCACACGATCGGCATCAACAACTCTCGCTACCAAACAGAAACTGCTCCGTCCTGATCAACCACTGCTCGGCTTCAAGCAGCATCTCAGTGCCGGAGAATTTTTCAGGGTGCAGCCTCATGAAGTCTGCAACTGTACCCGGACGAGGAGGAAGAGCTGCCTGCGTAGGCACAACGGGAGTCGAGTTCCGAGCAACTTCCAATGCGGCCATCACAAGATTGTTGTGATTCTACTGCATGTGGATTAGCCGCTCCAGCACATTTGTAACATCCTCAAGCTCAGGCTGTTCCTCTTGAGGACGGGAAGTGGAACCTCTGCAAGCCATGAAATGCACAAACCAAAACAATTAGCATCCAGATCAAGTTAATTATAATTTGTTTGTGTTACTGCATGGTCTGTTTACTGTTGAGCCAATCCTGATCAAGCCAACTTGTCTAACATATTAGTCAAACTAATACATTAGCCAAACCTGGACTCTGATACCACCAAAAACCCTGTCACACCCCGCTTCCCAAAATGGAATACGGAATATGAATACGTGACTAAGTCCAGCGAATGTCTTTCACTATTCATGAGCTGTAAGGATCTTTTCAACATTTCACAAGAATAAACAAGGAATTATCAAGAAAAAATCTACCACGAATGCATGAATAAATTAACATAACCAATAAGATTACTCGAAAACAAGAATACTTAATCTCAAATAATCTGATCTGGAAACGAGTCACAAATTTTGGGATAAAATTCCCAATATGAAATCCATGTAACAACAATTACAATTGATTCAAAAATAGGAATGAACTCAAGCAAGAAGCTAGCCAAGCCTAGAACACTTGGTCACTTATTATCTCGGGCAGCAGGTCACCAAAGTCTGCAAGTTTAACAAATTGCAGGAAGAGGAAAAAGGAAACAAAATGCACGTCAATGCAAGTTATGGACCGCATGTAGTGCGGGCAAAATGTACTAAAACAGATAAAAAAGTACAGAGTAGCAACAAGAAGCAAGTACTGAAATAAGCATGGAAAGAAAGTGACAGCAAAATAGAGCAACTAACTCTAAAACCAAGGAACAGAATCAAGTGACATGATTAGATAATAGGGTTCAGGAAACATGTAACATGTGTCAAGTAGCATGCAGGCAGGTAAACAAGTAACTAGGTGGCTGGTAGCATGCAAGCAGGTAAACATGTAACAGGTATCATGTAGCATGTACAGGTAATTGGACCGTACAAGTGATCATGTTATTCTCAAGTCTTGTATTTAATCCTATCTAGGTAGCACTTCATGCGTTCCAAATTTAACCACATGGTTGCTACATACATGCAAGTTATGTTTAGATCTAGTGGTGTGTTTCGATTGGGCCATGTACTTAGGCATCATGTAATAGGTAACACTATCATGAATCAGGTAGTAACATAACTGGTTCATGAATCAAATAATAGTATAACAGGTTCATGAATCAAATAGTATAACATGTTCATGAATTGAATAATAGTATAACAGGTTCATGAATCGAATAATAGTATAACAGGTTCATGAATCAGGCATAAAGTGGGAAACACGGACCCCCTTCCGAGTACACCTACCTATATTGTCTACTACTATGGTCTTTTCCTTAAACCCTGACTTGTTATTTATTATTATTATCAAAGCAGACATATACGTGCACAAAGAGGACAAGAAAAACATGTCAAGAACAAGCGAGAGATTCAGGTCGGACACAAACATGCACATGTGAAAAACAACTCATAATAGACTAGGACAACGAGACTTTCAATTCTGGACATCAAGACACTACTGCACCAAATCTGAGATTTCCATTGCCATAAGAGTGCAAACCTAGATCCATCAGAAAATCTCTAAACTAGACTCTCATCTAAATCCAGCGCATATACACAAGTCATGTAACAAGTACAGCAATAAGGTTCAAAACATCGTTTTACATAGAATTCAAGTTCACCCGGAAATTGCAAGTTTTATTTATAAGGATGAAAATAGCATTAAAAAGAAAACCATTAAATCTAAGAAAAATCTGGAAGGTCCCCTATCATGTCTAGTATCAGCATGTAAAATTTCCTAAAATATCACTTCAGATAGCATAGTCCAATAAATTCGGAAAACAGAATAATACAACAAGTTTATGAATCTGAAATTCTGGACACAGCAGTACCAAAATAGTGATAAATCATAAAATACAAATCGGAATTCAAATCCATCGAAAGGTTTGTAAAATAGTCATAGCATGCTATATTTCATATTCACAAAGTTTTAGTCAACAGTGAATGGAATCATGTTGAAAATAGAGTTTTTCATCGAACACCATGCAGTTTGGAAATATATTGGTTTGTTCACAAGCATAGAATAATTTATAAAAGTCATTAAAAAAATCTTCAAAAATTAGGGGTTGATCCCAGTCATGTCTAGTCATACCCAGAAAAATATTGAATTCAAATCTTACCTTTAACACCAGTTTTAAAATAAATAATCATATAGTAAACTCATAAAACAGAATCTGAAAATTTCAACACAACTGCAGTAAAACAGCAATAACTCACACATCACAAATCGAAACTGAGATCTATCGAATGTTCTGAAAAATAGAAAAACAATGCCTACGAATCATATTCACAAAATAATTTAATATACTGAACTTAACAGGGTCTAAAATACTGATCCAAAATAGGGCAGCAACAAAATTAATCTCTTTTCATGCATTAATCAAACAACTCATATGAAATGAATCCAAATTAAGGTACGATGTAAAATATAATATATTACATATTCAAAACAACATGGAATGGGTATTTAACAAGTCTAACTACAAGTCAACACATCAAATACACCAAACATGCAACATATACACATGGATCAAAAGTCTAGCTAGATCTAGTTTATTTTCATGTTGTGTGTGTGACAACTATGAAGATGGATCATGACTACGAATGGATGAAACGAACGAGATCAAGATTTATCAAAAGATCATCATGAGAACAAACACAAAAACGAGAGCAAGACTACATGCTGTATTTTGTACTTGTATACAAACAAAAATTTGTACAAGTTACTTGTGTTAGGGTATACGTCGAATATGACGAAATGAGAATAACGGGAACGGATCACGGGCAAAGAATACAATAACACGGATATTGATGTTGAAAAAGATGATCTAGATCACGATCAGACGACTAGATGTGCTTGAAGATCAATCGCATGCACCACAATAAGGCAACGGAAGTAGGGATGTGCTCTGCTATGGTAGGACAATAGTTGAAAGGCGGTGCGACGGCGGGAGAGATGACCGCGGAGCTACTATCGTCGGGATGAGGGAAGGCCGAGAGGGTTGTCGTGGGTGCAGCTGGCTTTGGGAGGAGAAGGGAAGGAGACCGAAGGGGCCGTCATGGGTGTGGGCACAGGGCGGCGACATCGACAGGGGTCGTTGAGGTGGGTAGCATTGGAGGGTAGGCCGGCGGTCGGAGGGCGTCACGATGGAGGGTTGGCCGGTGGTCGGGAAGCACACAGGGAGAGAGATGAGTTTAGGGTTTAAGGTTTTCTTAGGAGATAGAGACTGTAGATAGGAGTATAACAAATTTTGTTGGGGTTTAATAATGAGATTTGGGGTAAGTTGGGATTTGAAGAATCAAGAGAAGATATGGGGGAAAACATGATTTGCTTGTTAGGCAGATATGGAGAACGTGAAGAAATATCTGAGGGAGACTGGGTAAAAGAAGTGGGTATTGGGTAGTGGGGTTCAAATAGGGTAGACTGGGTAAAAACTAGATTCAATAGGGCAGAAACAAATGAATAAGCAATTAGGCCAATACTGAGATAAATTAGAAGCAATAACTCATTCAGAGATAAATAATTGGCAGAAAATTTGAATCAAGGAGATTAAAATCACAACGACTAAAACAATGGATGAGCTCATATTGAGAATGAAGAAACAATACACGGTCCAGAAGGATGAAAGTATACACTCAGATAGAATACACTAGAAAGATAAATACAGTAAAAAAATACATGAAACGGGATACAGGAGTTACAAGTAGAGCTGAACGAAGTCAAGAAGAAGATTAAGGAATTCTTGTAGAAGGGATTCATCAGACAACTGCATCATCTTGGGGAGCACCAGTATTACTTGTTAAGAAGAAGGACGGATCAGCCAGGATGTGTATCGATTATCAGGAATTGAATAAGGTCACTGTTCGAAACAAGTACCTGATTCCCAGGATCGATGATTTGTTCGATCAGCTTCAGGGAGGAGCAGTATTTTCCAAGATTAATCTACTATCCGGATATCATCAATTGCAAGTCAAGGAGGGGGATGTATCCAAGACAGCTTTTCGGACTCGACATGGACACTAAGAATTCTTAGTAATGCCATTCGGAGTGAATTCTGGAAATCGGAAGTTGCATTTCTGGGCCATATCCTTTCTAAGTAGGGAGTGGCTACGGATCCCTAGAAGATTGAAGCAGTTAAAGGATGGCCACAGCTGAAGACGGTGAAAGAGGTAAGGAGTTTTCTGGGTATGACTGGGTATTACCAGAAGTTTATCCAGAATTATACAAGGATAGCTGTACCCCTTACTGCTTTAACTAAGAAGAACCAAAGTTTCGACTGGACAGAGAAGTTTGAAGATAGTTTCCAGGAATTGAAGAACCGACTGATCTCTGCACCAATCTTGGTTTTACCTCTAGAGGATAAAGACCATGTAATCTACAGTGATGCATCATATTTTGGGTTCGGATGTGTGCTTATAAAGGAAGGCAAAGTCATAGCATATGGATCAAGACAACTCTGACCACATGAGAATAACTAACCGACTCACGACTTGGAACTTGCAGCCATAATCTTTGCTTTAAAATCATGGAGACATTACATCTACGGAGCAAAGGTGGAGATATACACTGACCACAAAAGCTTAAATTATATATACCAGCAGAAGGACCTCAATTTATGGCAGAGAAGATGGTTGGAGGTCCTCGAAGACATCCGGCCAAAAATCATATATCATCTAGGAAAGGCCCACGTGGTAGCATATGCACTCAGCAAGAAGAGAAGTGTGGCTATGCTTGTAGCAACCCGGAAGGAGCTAGATGATGAGATCCGACAAGCAAGCCTTGAAGTAGTTACTCAACACTTAAATGCAGTTTTGGCACAGTTGGTATTACAGCTAAGCTTGAATGAGCAAGTGAAGAAGGCTCAGACTGAAGACCCAGAGATCGAAGCCATGAATAAGCAAGTAAACAAAGGAAAATTTCCCGAATTCAGTATAAGAGAATGTCCACTATGGTTTGGTAACAGACTGTGTGAACCAAAGGACAAGGAGTTGAGAGAAGACATCATGAAGAAAGCTCACTCCACATTGCTTGCAATTCACTCCGGAAGCACCAAGATGTATCGAGATACAAAATAGTACTAATGGTGGTCAGGGATGAAGCAAGACCTAGCAGAATTTGTGGCCAAATGGCTGACGTGCCAACAAGTCAAAGCCGAGAATCAGAGGCTGGGAGGATTGTTACAGCCTTTACCCATTCCAGAGTGAAAATGGGAGGACATCAGTATGGGTTTTGTCACTGGATTACCCAGGAGCCCTAAAGGAAATGACTCAATATGGGTGATTGTAGACTGACTAACAAAATCGGCACATTTCCTTCTAGTGAAGACAACCTGGTCAGTTGAAAAGCTGGCTGAAATCTACATCGAAAACATAGTGAAGCTACACGGAGTGCCAATGTCGATAGTATCCGACAGAGATGCAAGATTTACATCTCGTCTCTAGCAGAGTATACAGTCAGCATTGGGGACCAAAATAGATTCTAGCACAGCCTTTCATCCACAAACTGATGGACAGACAAAGAGAGTCATTCGGATACTTGAAGACATGTTGAGGGCATGCATTTTGGACTTCAGAGGAAATTGGGAGAAGTGCATAGCCTTGGTAGAGTTTTCTTACAATAACAGCTATCAGGCAAGTATTGGTATGGCTCCATATGAAGCATTGTATGGCAGAAGATGCAGAACACCCGTATGCTGGTACGAGGTAGGAGAGCGGCAGATATTTGGACTAGAAAGCATACAACAAACCTCGGAAAAGATTGAGCTCATTCAGAAGAGACTGCAAGGAGCACAGAGCAGGCAGAAGAGTTATGCTGACAACCGTCGAAGAGAGCTAGAATTTGAGGAAGGCAATTCTGTATTTCTTAAGGTGTCACCGACTAAAGGAGTTATCAGGTTTGGAAAGGGCGGAAAGTTAGCTCCGAGATACATTGGACCATACAAGATTTTGAAATGGATTGCCAGGATGACTTATAAGTTGGAGCTATCGGCCGAGTTATCCCAAGTGCATGACATGTTCCACGTCTCTATGCTAAGGAAGTATGCGCCGGATCCGAGCCATTAATTACCAGAAGTTCCGAAAGATCTGCAAATTAATCTTTCCTACAAGGAGCAACTAGTTAGGATACTTGATCGTCAGTACAAGGTGCTGAGAAACTAGGTCATCCCGATGGTCAAGATTCTCTGGAGAATTCAATTCATGGAAGAATCCACCTGGGAGCCGAAGATCCGCATGAAGACTTCATATCCAGATTTGTTTTAGGAGTTTTTTTTTCTTTTCTTTCTCCCACTAGTGTCGTTCTGGGGACAGAACGATTCTAAAGAGGGAGTAATGTAATACCTCGGATAAAATAATGCTTTTATGTATATATATATATATATATATATATATATATATATATATATATATATATATATATATATATATATATATATATATGTTGTAGTGTTAATTAATTTGCTTGATTATATATGTGAATGGAAGCATTCACGATGGTGCACGAGAATGAGAAAATCGACACTGGTACATATACTAGTATATACGTGTGGTGCATATGCAATTATCAAATTGTATGATACTACACCATATATATTTTTCTCTCTTTGCCATGCACTCACATCTAGCCATTTATCACACCTCATCATGATCAAATGGCTATAAATGAGCCAGAGGAAAATATCTCAAAAACCATGAGCCAAGAGAGCATGGTTTTGAAAATCCACCATGACACTTGCTTACACCTTCTCCCCCTTGTCACCTATTGCCGACCACCCCCCATGCACACCCCCCTCTCTCCATCACTTCATTTAACCCCCTCTCTCATTCTCATTTCAGAATTTCTGAAATTTTCTAGGGAAAGAGAGAAGGAGAGAGTGAAAGAAAGAAGAAGAAGAAGGTGATCAAGAGCAATTCTTGGAGGAGGAACTATAGGGAGGAGGCCAAGCTACACACTTTTCTTAACTTCACTAAAGGGTGGGGAGTTCTCTAAACTCTTGTTTCTTATTTCCTTGTTTGATTTCTTGAATGAGATTAATAATAGTAGCTTTGAGTTTGATGGTTAGATATAGATTGTTCAAATCTGAAATCGAAAATAGAAAACACAAATTGCATGTTGTATTCTCGAATTTTCAGAGAACAACGTAGATAGAATCTGACCTTGAAAGTTTTACAACATGAACTTACACATGTTTAGAGGCCACATAAATTATTTCAGATTTTTCTGACCTTATTTATTATTTTAATAAATTTCTTTTTGATGACTGGGTCGTAAAGCAGAGACTGGTTCTGCCTTTTGTCAAACATGAAACTAAAGGAATTTTTAGAATTTATTGATGCATGATGTCTCTAAAATTTTTAACGTAGTATCCTGTATGAAACTAGACACTACAGAAAAAGATTGAAATTATTTTGATGAAATTTGATGCATGTTCAAAATTGTTTAAGCAAGAGTATTCATGACAGTGACTGGAAAACAATGGAACGTTTGTACAGGATTGTAATAAGTAGAACTCATTGAATACTTGGAATCATGATGAGAACCTTTGTGTATGATGTGCATGATGATGTCTAGTTCTTAAAATACAAGTTTGACAATCATTGATTATGCATGTGAATTATTGTGAAACTTTAAGTGAGTACTATGCAGAACTTAGTCAGAATTGACATACTGATGAGATTGTAACTCTATGGCTCTGTATGAGCAAAATATGAGGAAATGTATAACTAGGAAGTTATAGTAGACATCCTACTCTTTCCAACAAGCCTTGTGTCAAGAAATTTTTACAAGTATAGTGATAGATATGATTTTTGCAAGATGGAACATGGACTAGTTTTTAGGCTATAAGCTCTGTTTGTGTAAGCACTTCAAATATGGTTCTTTACACCTGAGGAAGATGATTGTTTTAAAGTATTCAAATGAAATAATTTAGAAATATGGCCAACTAGAAAGTTGTAGGGGACATGTTCATCTTTCCATAGATACTGGATTTGTGTCATTCTGATGAGTGAGTAAGTTTCTATGCTATCGGTAAGGTGCAGCCAGTGTACAGGGAGTACACAAGCTGATGATTGTAAGGCTATTTAGAGCAACTAGATGGATGAATTTGATGTAATAGTGAACTAGAGAGTTGAAGCCTAGATTCGTAGCTTTCCAGAATGGGCTAGAACACCTAAATCCGATTTGTATTGTGGGACTAATGAACTTTCTATGTTTCAGGCAGAAACAACATAGTTGGGTTAGTCATGATTTTTGACTATGTGTTTGGGAGTACAATTTTCCCCTCTTGTGATTAAGAGTTAACGGACTTACTATTGGGGATAAATTTGTGATATTACTGGTCTTAATAGTGTTTAACTCCTGTTGTGGACGTTTGTGACTCGATTTAGTCATCGGGGTAGAGTAATACCCTACGACTATCGACCTTAGGCAAATTGGGAAACTTCCGCCTAGGCGTTGGACGTCCGATTAGTGTCGTCGAATTCATGCCAATGAAGGGTGAACGCGGGCCGTGGTGATGGAAGAAATCCAAAATGGGGGAAGTGGCGAGCAGGGAACATGTTGCCGGGGGTCACGGGTCGATAGGCGGAATTTGAGGGTTGGAGTAACCCTTTTGTCACTAATAAATAGATTAAATCTTGGATTAGAGTGATGTTTTAGATATCTGTAAATTTCATTAGTACTGGAAGACCATAGTCTGGTGTTGTACTTTTCCTGTCGTAGGGATACAGATTGTGTTCTCAGGTATTGAGATCGCAAGTCACGTATCTCGATCTGTTAATTCCTAATGAGTCTGGGTAAAGAACGGGAGAGAAACTCCTGTCGGATATGGGGATTTGATTCTCGAGGCCGTCAAGTTCTTATGCACGTGGACACAAATGGACCATGGGGCTGCTGTCTCTTGGATCTTAATGTCATGGGTGCATGGGTTTGTACCGGTAGATTTGTCACGACTTTTTGAGTGAGGTCCATGCACGAGTACTATGTGGAAAACGCGATCACCACTATAGTGACTGCAGTAACGGGCGGACCGAATAAATGCAACCTCCTCAAACACGGTAAATCTATTGGGAACAGGATGAGTACAAGAGTAGGATGCATGGCGAGGGTTCGAAACGCTAAGATTGGAGACAGACGGCTAGATTTGGGGTGTATGTAGTATGGGATGCATGCATTTTTCAAAGTTTTGCTTGCATTAGAATAAGACATGTGACTGGTGCATTTAATTGTTAGATCATGGCATACGACAACACTATAACCCGAATCCATTAATCCCTTGTTTTCACATCACTTTTCTCTTTTGCATAAATTATGATTGTGGTTGCCAGTTTGGAGATCGCTGTTATTATCAGCATTGCTTCAGTAGATGTACTGACGTTCCCCACCTAGTAGGTATTGGGAGCTAATTCACAGCTACAGCAGAACTCGAGTTAGCCCAAGCATCCAAGTGACATATTCAAGTGTTATTTGTAAATTTGTAAATCTTGTAAAATTCTAGTGGACATTGTAACACTTGTAATTGTAACTACTAAATGGAATAAAAGTTTTAATTTCCCTGTATTTTTCTATAATTATGACTATTTGAAGTTCGATTCCTGGATTGTGTCTCAAATTTTCGGTATAGGGATTTGGGGCGCTACCGGGAATCTGCTTAACTTCCTCAGGAATCTTCTTCTTAGTTATAGCTACCATCAACTGCTTGCACTTTCTCTTCTCTTGAAATGTAACTGCTGGTTCTCCCGGTGCCTTCACAATAACCTCTTTTCACTTACATTTGATTCTGGCATTGGAGATCGGCATCCAGTCTATGTCGATGATTATATTGACCCCCAAGACTGCCAACTCTATGAGATCGATTCCATAAACTCTTTCTCCGATCTCGAGGTCACAACAAGCATAGTACCGATCTGTAGTCAATGTTTCCCCTGAAGGATTAGCTACTGCTAGAACCTTGCCAGGGAAAATCCGAATCCTTAGTCCTTCTAAAGCACTTAAGGATGTTCTTGATAGCAGTCCAGTGACTCTCACTGGGATCTAATCGGTACCTGCTCGTCATGCTTAAAGCTATGAGACATCTGGATGAGTACATAACATGACATACGTTATAGACTCAATTGCAGATGCATACAGAATCTTAGTCATGCGGTCTCTCTCATCTTGAGTGGAAGGACATTGAACCTTTAGACAGGCTTACACCATGCGACATAGGGAGAAATCCTTTCTTGGACTCTTGCATATTGAATTCAATATTTTGTCTATATATGTACTCTAACTCAGGCCAAACAGTCTCCTTGATCTATCTCTATAGATATTGATACCTAATACATAGGTAGCTTCACCCAAGTTCTTCATGAAAAAGCATTTCCCTAGCCAAGTTTAGTCTGGACGAGTACATAACATGACAGTGATGATAGATCCAATTGCAGATGCATATGGAATCTTAGTCATGCGGTCTCTCTCATCTTGAATGGAAGAACATTGAGCCTTAGATTAGCTTACACCATGCGACATAGGGAGAAATCCTTTCTTGGACTCTTGCATATTGAATTCAATACTTTGTCTTTGTATGTACTCTAACTTAGGCCAAGCTGTCTCCTTGATCTATCTCTGTAGATCTTGATACCTAATACATAGGTAACTTCACCTAAGTTCTTCATGGAAAGTTATTTTCCTAGCCATGTTCTTACAGACTGTAAGGTAGGGATGTCATTCCCGATGAGTAGTATGTCTACATACAATACCAGAAATACAACTGTGCTCCCACTAACCTTCTTGTAGACACAAGGTTCATCTTTTTTCTTGATGAAACCAAACTATTTGATTGCATCATCGAAATGAATATTCCAGCTTCTAGAAGCTTGCTTTAATCAATAAATGGATCATTGCAGACACACTTTTCCAACATCTTTTGTAGTGACAAAACCCTCAAGTTGTCTCATGTACACATCCTCAAGAAGATTTCCATTTAGGAAAGCAGTTTTGACATTCATCTGCCAGATTTCATAATCGTAATATGCTGGAATAGCAAGCAAGATCCGAATGGATTTAAGCATCGCAACTGGGGAAAAGTCTCATCATAGTATACACCATGAACTTGCTTGAAACCTTTAGCCACCAACCAACCCTTAAAGGTATGCACGTTACCATCCATCTCAGTTTTCTTTTTGAAAACACATCTGGACCCAATAGGTTTTACCCTTTTAGGTGGGTCTACCAAGGTACATACATGGTTGGTATACATGGATTTCATCTTAAATATCATGGCCTTAAATTCATTTCTCAGAGTTGGGCCTTTTACAACTCCTTTATAAGTCGTAGGCTCATCTTGATCCATGAGTAACACATCACCATGTTGATTCATGAGGAATCCATATCTCTCAGGTTGATGAAGTATCCTACTAGACTTACGTAGGCCTTGTGCTACTTGAACAGGTTGATGTTCCATAGCAATTTGTGGAGCATGCTCCCTTTCCACCATTGGTTCGCTGCTACTTTGCAAAGTTTGAATTTTTTTCAAGTTCTATCATTCTCCTATTGGGTTTTTTGGAGACGAATTCTCTCTCTAGGAACACAACAGTCCATGCGACAAACATTTTACCTTCAATGGGATTATAAAAATAGTATCCCTTGGTTTTCTTGGGATATCCTGTTGGTGTATGCCATAGAGGCCAGTTGTGTATTAGTTTATATTGTATCATGATATTTATCTCATATATGAGGCATGCCATTTATTGTGTTATTTATTTTGATTAAACGAACATAATAAAATCCTTATAATAGTTGGTTCAATACCATGGAATATCAAGTGCATGACTTAATTTTGAGATCCTATTGGTTGTAATCAGAACATTATTCTTAAATATCCCTAGTTAAGTATTATTGTGAATTATGACAATAATAATACATATAGACTAGTATGTGCGTTGACTGATGACCATATCTCACGGGTCATGGATATGAGATATCAAGTCTTCACATGGGTACAAATTAGAGTAATAATTTACTTGCTGACCCACCATGAGAACGCTGCATGGATCGTTACGCGAGTGTCATAAACGGTTCTCACAGTGACCATGGTATACGTAGTCCTTTGACTTGAAGTCACTACGGTTCCCTACATGAGAACTTATATGTTTTAATGTCTTCAAATGTTGCCCGTAATAAGGTGAATATAAAGTCGACTATTGGATATACTACAAATCATGTGGAGGAATGTACGTGACTTAGATAGGATTTGTCCCTCTTATATAACAGGAACGATATCTATGAGCTCCATGATTGAGTGAGACTGCAAAATGCATGGCCGTGCGGAAATGCATCAATATGAGATATTGAGCTCATTAGTTTTAGTAAGTCTACTCGGACATTAAAACACTAAAGATTGAACTATACAAGGGTGACACGCTCTATCCAATGTGGTCAATTAAGATATATGGACAAAGGGACTAGACTACACGGTAACATTGGTCACGGGTAGGTTATATCAAATCATTGACATTCTCGTTACTTGAGTAGAAGTGATGTATTGCTAGATACCACTCACTGTTTGTAATACTAGAATATGATTTTAGTATTACAATCAACGTAATGGAAACCTAAAAAGTCACACACTTAGAATGGATCGAAATTGGGATTAAAATTTATAAGATGAATGACATTTAATTAGATTAAATGGGCTGACTAAAATTCAAAGAACCACACACGAATCTGACCCAGGTCAGATTATGAGCCCAATAGCCCTCATTACTCTCCCAGGGCTGATTTTCTGCACCTATATATAGTATACATATTCGTGGAAAAGTCACACATGAGAAAATTCTAGCCCTCACAGAAGTTGTGAGAGAGGGAGATCGTGAGGAATATCCTCTTTCCGCAGCTAGCACCGTGGCGTGAGGGAAAGCTTGATGACCATCTAAAAGAGTGTGAGATAATATCTCACTCCCCCCTGGAATACCGCAAATGATTGATGTCTATGAAAGGAGAAACCAGACCTGATTAGACGTTGTCCGATCCATGATGAGTCATGCAGATCTTCCAAGCTCCTTCTGGGGACATGCTCTATTAACTACTATATCACAATTAACCGTGTTCCAAGAATTCTGTTCAATTTGTCACGATCAACACCTTCATCTGATCGAAGGACATTAATACTTTTACCAAGTTGGTTTTGTACCTCGTTCTTGAATTCTTTGAACTTTTCAAAAGACTCTAATTTGTGTTTCATTAGATACACAAACCTATATCTACTGAAATCATCAGTAATTGTAATGAAGTACCGAAAACCTCCTCTGGTCAGTGTGTTGATAGGTCCGCAGACATCACTATGTATGAGACCTAAAAGATCACTAGTCCTTTCACCTTTTCCTGTGAATGGAGCCTTAGTCATCTTGCCCAACAAACAAGGTTCACATACCTCATATGATTCAAAATCAAATGAGTCCAAAAATCCATCTTTGTGGACTTTGGATATGCTTTTCTCATTTATGTGGCCCAAACGATGATGTCAGAGAAGTTGGGTTCGTACCATTTGTGTTGAACCTCTTAGAATTTATGTTATAGACGTGCATTTCAAGGTCGAGAATATAATGTCCATTACTCAGTTGTGTACTACCATACAAAATATCATTCAAATAAATAAAACAACTTTTGTTCTTTATTATAAATGAGAAACCCTTCTTGTCCAAACAAAAAATAGAAATAATATTTCTACTAATAGCAGGCAAAAAATAACAGTTATCTAACTCAATGATAAGTCCAGTGGCAATGATAAATGATAAGTCCCTACAGCTAAAGCAGCAACTTTTGCTCCATTGTCAACTCATAGGTCAACTTCGTCCCTAGCCAATGCTCTACTCCTTTTGAGATCCTGCACATTTACACAAATGTGAGATCCATATCCAGTATCTAATACACAAGATGCAGAAGTAGATAAATTGACTTCAATAACAAAAATACATGTAGTGGAAGTCTCACATTCCTTTTTCTTCTTAAACTCCTCCAGGTACATATGGCAAATCCTTTTCCAATGTCCGGTCTGACCACAGTGGAAGCATGTGCCCTCCTTAGCCACCCACCCCTAGGTTTCAAGGCAGAAGTGCTGGGTTTGAAATTGCTCTTGCCCTTGGGTTTCTTAATATGCTTGTTGCCCTTGCCCACCATCATAATGGCTTTTCCTTTACTAATATTCTGCTTAGCAGTTCTCAACATGCTTAACAACTCTGGCAGAGGTTTGTCAATTTCATTTATGTTGTAGTTCATGACGAACTATCTTTCCGGCAATGATTGCAGGGCCAAGTCAGTTGCCAACTCTTAACCCAAAAAGAAACCAAACCTTTCAAGGTTCTCTATGTACCCAATCATCTTGAGCACATGAGTTTCAACAGAGCTTCATTCCGCCATTTTGCACTGAAATAATGCTTTTGAAACTTCAAACCTCTCATGCCTAGCATGCTCTTGATATAGCCTCTTGAGGTGTACGATCATATAGTAGGCATCCATGTTCTCATGTTGCTTCTGAAGCACTGATTTCATAGTGGCTAGGATGAAACAACCAATGTCCAATGCATCATCTTGATGTTTTTTATGAGTATCCTTTTCGTGTGAGGAACACTTGCAGCAGGCGGATCAGGAATAGGCTGCTCTAGAACATACAACTTTTTATCATGCTTGAGGACTATCCTTAAATTCCTGTACCAGTTTAGGAAATTAGTCCCAGATATTTTTTCTTTCTCAAGGATGGATCACAATGACAGGTTATTAGATGTGTTGGATGACATGATATTCTATCAACAGAAATATACAAAGTAAATATCATGCCATTGAAATATTTAACCGAAATAAGCATAATAAGAAATATTTAATAAGGTCACCATCAACAGAAATATGCAGCGTATATATCATGACATTAAAATATTTAATAAGGTCTTTTATTAAATATACCTCATACTATTTTTATTCAAATCAACGAACCTCATTATTGACTCGGAAAATCTCATCGTAAGACTTTCTAGTAGGCCAAGATCCACATTTCACCTAGTCTTTAGTTAGCTTCGGTTGATCACCCAAGATTCAGTTATTTAGGTAGGGAACACTTCCCAATTACATCATATGCAACTCTTGGATAGTTGGGTGAATAACACTTATTCTAATCTACCTCATAGCCTGAACCCCAACTCTATACCTCTAAACCTTCAATCCTTTTGAAATAACTTAGTTAAGTCAGACCCAATGGTTGATAGTTGAATATTACTTTTATTCCATCGCGTCTAACCAGGATAAATAAAGGAACCCTGCTTTGCCAGACCTACACTTAATTGATCCTAGCCTGGACAAGTACCACGCATTGGAAGACATCTTATTACAACTTAATATTTACTTTGAGGGATTTTTTTTAACTTTAATTTTATTAATTGGTCTCACCATTTATTATTAATTAGCTTACAACTAAAACAATGCATCTCATACAAAATAAAGACATAAAATATATGTGACATGGTTGTGGCCCCTAACACACTGATTCTCCAAAGCTAATGAGAGTATCAATATCTGAACATAGGAATTATAGCATCTTCTCCAAGCAGCTTTCCAATCATGTCCTTGTATGGTTGCCAATTTCTTGCCTCCACAGCGAGATTACATTTACATATAAAGAAAGAATGTATAATAAGTGTGTAGAGAGAAATGATTACAAACAGAATGTAGAGAGAAAGACACGACACGCAGGTCGTATTTAAATTTCAATTAGAATATAGAGAGAAAGGCACGACACGAAAGCCATATTTAAATTACAACAGGATGTAGAGAGAAAGACACGACACACAGGCCGTATTCAAAATACCAAAATATAAATGAACAAAAAGAACTAAGGCCACAACCATGCACCAAACATCACAAAACAAACAAACCAAGAATACGATGTTATGATTTTATTTATTTATTTATTTTTTAAATGGATTAATTTTTGGGAATCAATATTACCTTATGCAGAGTTAGCACGGGGGTCAAAAAAATAATTGCCTCATCATCCCCTACCACTGCTATAGCATGACCCCTTTATGCCTTAAGAAACCCTAACGCCACCGCAAACGACACAAGTGCTTGAACTTTTCATGCTTTAACAAACCCTAACGCCGCTGCAAATCAGATCTTGTTGCTCCAGGGTTGTCGATGGTTCCAAACCGAGGGATATCCTGGTGCGGCATCTGTGTCAACAACCAACACATAAACTAATCCGTGTATTGCAATAGTTGCAAAACATATATCACATATGAATGTTTCGTCTAAAAGCGCAAACGTATCATATACAATCGCATATCATACATAAACGATCTATGGTTTCACAAGTGGCTCTAATACCACTGTTGGGTTTCGAAGTAAATCATAGAGTAAATACGCAGAAGAAAAAAATTAAAAATTCTGAAACCCAGCCATGGATTCATGCAAAAACCATAAAAAGTGTTATGAGTTTTACCTCAACGATAAAATCAATGTCTCCACAATCAGCCAATCACGAGCACTGCAATCTTGCGGTGCCTCTACGGTATCCACACGAACGAATGAAATCGGGCTCTCCCTCATACCGCAGTGCTAGCTGCAGGAAGGGGATGTTCATTTTGCTCTCTCTCTCTCTCTCTTTCTCTCTCACTTTCTTTGACGACTAAGGTTTTTTTTTCTTATAGTTTTCCACAAATACATATCATATATATATAGTAGGAAATCCACCCTATGAGAGTAGAGAGGCTGTCAAACTCACAATCTAACCTAGGTCAGATTGATATGTGGTCTTCTAATTTTGGTTGACCCATTTAATCAAATTAATTTCCCAACCAATGTTGGGAGTTCAAGACTTACAACTGCATAGTTACATTGAGTCTATGTCTCATGCATAAACATTGCAGCAAAAATTTTGCAAACAATATACAACAAGTTGTCCTTCCGGCTACACGATAGAGGGATGTTCTGCCAAAGATATACAGTCATCTTCATAGGCTTCCTGCCAGCTAACAGCTACCCAGCACCATCTCAACTCTTAACGATAAAATTTAAGACAAGTCTTCCTTAAGCGGGAAAGCACCAAGTCTTTCCTACCACCTTAAACTGAGCAAGCTCCAACTCCATCCCGCATGATGCGTTGTGCAAACAAACAGGTCTTCACTCCGTCAAGCACAGCATTTTGCGAAGGAGAGCAAGCTCAGCATCTCAAGAACCTCATTCGGTGTACACGGCTGCTTGCCAGCACAGAGAATATTGGAATCACTTCAATGTTGAAAAAACACAAAGAACTTCACTTTTATATCAAAAAGACTCAGAGCAAATTCCTCCAACAACTCGTTAACTTCGAACAATGAGTCCAATACCCTGCTCTTCACTGATGCTCCATCAACAGCTCCTTAGCTCCATACAATGATTTCAATACCCTGCTCTCCTTTCAAGGTCCGTCAAAAATTTGCTAAATCCATACAAAGTGTTCAATGCCCCGCTCTTCGCTCGAGCTCCGTCAACAACTCATTAATTTCATACAACGAGTTCAACACCATGCTTTTCTTACGAGCTCCATCAACAACTCTCTAACTCCAAATAACGAGTTTGATGCCTTGCTCTTCGCACGAGCTCCGTCAACAACACGTTAACTCCATGCAACGAGTTCAGTGCCTCGCTTTTCGCTCGAGCTCAGTTAACAACCCGTTAACTCAATACAACGAGTTCAGTCTCCCGCTCTTTGCTCGGGCCCCATCAACAACTCATTAAATCCATACAGCGAGTTCATCGCCCCGCTCTTCACTTCAGCTCCGTTAATGACTCGTTAACTCCATACAACGAGTTCAACGCATTGCTCTTCACACAAGCTTCATCAACAGCTCGCTAACTCCAAACAACGAGTACGATGTCTTGCTCTTCGCTCGAACTCCGTCAATAGTTTGCTAACTCCATGCAACGAGTTCAGTGCATCGCTTTTTGCTCGAGCTCAGTCAACAGCCTGTTAACTCCATACAACGAGTTCGATCCCCCACTCTTCGCTCGAGCCCTGTCAATAACTTATTTACTCCATACAATGAGTTCAATGCCTCGCTCTTCGCTCTTCGCTCGAAGAACAAGACATTAACAACTACCACTATTGTAGCACCACGGATCCCTGTTACCGGACATCCATGACACTCACCAGAATCTTTGCCTTCAAATGCATCTCAACACAGTAATAACACAGAAAATTAAAAACTTTTTATTGCCAAATAAAGTCATTACTTCATTGATTACAACCTACTACAAATTACAGCAACTTATTCTTGGACAAGGAGTATAAATTACATCAACTCATTACAACCTATTAGAAATATTTACAGACTCCACTTGTAAAGTTAACAGCTGTCTCCCAGAATGGCAGTCGACGGCTCACTGTCGAAGCTCCGGTGAACGGTCAATCTGCTTTCCTGGGGCTTGCTCCTCGGCTTAAGTCTTTTGCTGCCTGCTATCTCTGCACCTGCTAAAAGGTAGAAATCGATACCTAAAAGGTGGGGAACGTCAGTACTTCGACTGACGCAAAGCTGATAATAACAGTGATCCTCTAAATTACAATCATAACCATAATTTTATGCAAAAGAAAAGTGATGTGCCAAACAAGGGTGTAATGGATTCAGTTCTAGTGCAGTGGTATGCCATGATCCTATGACTAGATGCAACAAATCACATGCCTGACTCTAATGCAAGCAAGACTTTGGAAACGAATGCATCCCATACTACATACGCCCCCAAATCTAGCCGTCTTTCTCCACAGTTTAGGAATTTCAACCCTCTCCATGCATCCTATCTTGTACTCAATCTGTTCCTAATAAATTGTCCGTGCCCAAGGAGGTTGCAGTTGGTCGGTCTAGTTCCGTCACTGCAGTGCCTAAGTGGTGGTCGTGGTTGCCACTCAGTACCCGCGTACGGACCTCTTCAGAAAGCCACGTTGAATGAGGTCGTAAGACCGTTGTACCTACTCGGTATGCCTGACGTCAATAATATGTGCGTTCACCCCCTTACCGAGGTATGAACTGATGTATGAAGTAACCCACGTTCATAGGAACGTGATGGCCTCGAGGGTCAAATCCCCCTATCCTCCCGTTCCTTACTCCGGCAAACTTTGGGAATCAACAGATCGAGATACGAGACCGAGGACTCAATCATGAGTACCGAAAATGCATCCCTACGATAGGAGAGTACAACATCCAACTCTGGTCTACTAGTACTAATGCAATTACAAAACTCTTAATGCATCACTCTAATCCTAGCCTCTTCTAAACACTTGGGTGAAAAGAGACTGCTTCCAAAAATTCTGCTTATCGACCTCTGGCCCTGGCAATACCGGTTCGGTTCGCCACTTCCCCTAGCTTGGAGTTTGTCCAATATCGTGGCCTGCATTCATCCCTACCCGGCCAAAGAATGTGCGTGTCACCCCTCCCCGGGTAATGAACTGATGTGTTTAGCCCTCATAAGACGAAGAATTGGTGCGTTCACCCCTCCCCAAATAATGAACTCAATTTGATGGCACGCCTCGTGTAACACCCCGCAAAATTTAAATGACAATTTTGCCCTCGGGTGTTATGCACGTGCATTTTGTACTATTATTGATTAATAAATTTTGATATGCATTTTGAATTCTGATTATTTATGCAATCCCGTATTCTCAAAATCCCATTTGAAACAACTCAAATGCTAAATTTCAATCCTTGAGTTTTTACGTGCTTTTTACGTATTATCGATGTACGTGTCGATTTCAGGTATTCCACCGTTATGTGCAAAGTTTTTCAATAGGTTTCAATTATTTATTTTTATAAACATGTTTAAATTTGTTGTGTAAACGGAATTCAATTTTTGTCTATTTTTATTAAAATAATTGTTCTACGTGCAATACACGTGTTTTCTATACGTTTGAGTGCATTATCGTATATATATAGTTAAGTATATTCTTATATTGCATTCTGATTAATTATAAATATTTTTTGGTCAATAAAGTCAATTTTTGTATTTTGAGATTTTACGGGCGACACACGTATTTTGGTGCACATGTTTTAAGCATATTATTCTTTCAAAATGAATTTCATGAAATTATGTGTGTTTATTTTAATTGTGCATGAAAAGTATAATTTTTAAGTTAATTTTATATATTTATTACATACATAAATAAGTTGTTTTAAAGAGATTAAAAAAATAAATTATTTTGTACACAAAGCACGTGCACGTGCACACGTGCGATGTGCACACAATTTTGGGGACCAGAATGTTTAGAGAGGAGGAAAAAATCTGAACATTTGATTTTGAAAGTGGGAGGGAAAGCAAGTTACACGTTTAAATAATGGGGTTAGTGGTGTTCATGTGGGAAGTGGTTATCCTAACTACCCATTAGTTAATCTATAAATATATCCCCTTAGTCTCTCATTCTCTCATCTCTTCTCCTCCATCTCTCCTGCCCATTCCGAAACCAAAAGCAACAAATCCCTCATTGCCTTTTGTTTATCCACCATACAATTCAATGTGTGCATATATATATATGTGTAAACATGTGATGTATATATATATAGTATGTACATATTCGAAGATGCAAATGAAGTGGTTTTTCTTTCTTAGATGCTGTCGAAATTGGAGATGGAGTGTGGGACTAGCTTTGGTGCACGGATTTCGAGGAGGTTGCAATTGGAGTTTCCTTTAGGAGCTCCTAATTCTAGCAGTTCATTTGAGTATATTTCTTCAACTTTAGGTGGGTGTTTCTTGAATGCTTTCTAATTTAGGAGTAGAATTTACATGATAGATGATATACAATTTATTTGTTGAATTTGAATTGGTATGATGAGATTACATGCTAGTTGTTGTAGAGATTGATTTGCTAAATATTAATTATTGGGATAGATGTGAATTGTTAAATTTATGGTCCAAAATGGGTTATGATGATTGTTAGAATATTTGCATGCAAGAATATGTGCCATTTGGCAAGTTTTAATTGTATGATACATGGTTGAAATAGTAATTGAAATAATGCAAATGTGTATAAAAAAAATTGTTTGTTGTTAATATGGCAAAGAAGTGTGGTTCTAACTTTAAAATATCTATTTTGTGAGCGTAGAGATTTTATAAAGTGATTTTGATAAAAGACAACAGTTTATTTGGAAAATCGATTGGATATATGTTTTGATGCATTTTAAGGATTTCATTGAAAAATGAGAAACTTGTGAATTTGAAAACATATACGATATTGTTTTTAAAAGGAATACATTCTGGAAATAATTTATATTTTGTATATGGAAGTACAAATCAATTAATAGGTCGAAAAATATATGCTAGCGGCAATTGGTGTAATTGACAGTTGACTGTCTATTTCCACAGTCGACTGTATAAGAATTTGTTTTCGTCGGCGGAACGGTCGACTACCTTCTTTCATAGTCGACTGAACCGAACTGACTGTTGTTTTTGATGTTTCAAAGTTTCACAGAGCAGCCGACTGTCTACGTTCACAGTCAACTGCTGCTGTCCTGAATTTTGGTGTTTGAGCTTTCAAGGTATTAGTGGAACAGCCGACTGGTTCCTTGTGAACAGTCGACTGAACCGAACTGGTTTTTGGTTCTTGAGTTCGGATTGATTTTGACAAAAGTTAAATGAGTTTGAATACGAGATTTTATGATTATTAATACTTGATTAAAGTTTATTTTGAAATACATACAAGGATATGAATGATGAAATTGATAAAGAGATCGAATTGAATTGTTCTCATGTTATGAGATTAGAAAAGAAATGTTTTGAGAAAGAGTTTGTGAACAAAAGAAATGGAAATGATTATTTGAGATTAATTATGAAATATTGTTGATATCTAGAAAGAGATAGTTGTTAGAATCTAGAGGCTAGGCGAGACCCTAGTGACCGGCAATTTTATTTATGATTTTGAGAGCTAACCGTTGAGGGTTGAGCGTCTCTTGAGAATTAGCCAGGTAGGCTGACTGTCTCTGTTGTTTTGATTTAAGTCCGGTAGGGTAAGCTAGCTCTAGGTTGTGATGATTTTCTTTTAAAACAAACATTGTAGGGATGTAATGAAAGTAAGAGAAAAACATGAGTATGAGGACCATTGGATGAGTGTTGTGAGAGTATGCACAGGCTGTCTTCACGATGCATCGTGACATGATGTGGATACTACTCCAGAGTACCATCCCGGTAGTAACGCTTGTGGGATGTTTGGTGGCTGCAAGAGGATCGTGTTCCATGAAGGAGGCTGAATTACCGCAGAATGCATGCTTGATGAGTCAAGACATGGCGCGGGATTCCCCTCCAGGTTTTCTGTATACGTGCTTGCACTCATAGATCATCTGGGATACTTACCGTAGTTACAGTAGTAGATTAAGTCATGGCGAGGGATTGAACCCTGCAAGATGAAGAACGATTAAGAGGCTTGCCCTCGGACCTATGTAGTATGGGATGCATAGAATCCGAACAAGTGTGCATTAGTGTCATGTAATATAAATAACTGTATTAAGGACTAAGTGCACCGCACAACACGACATCAATAGGATAGTCCCTTTGTAGCTTTGTTTGTGATCAAGTTTGCGTTTGCTAAAGTATTTAAGAATCGTTATACTGTTTCCGGCATAGAGAGGATGGTCGTGTATAATATTTCGTCAGTTGTAAGCAACTGACGCACCCACAGTTTTATATGCAGAATTTGGAGTTACATGAAGATATAAAGATGATTTGATGTTGTTGACTACTTAAATGTTAAAGTTGTAACAATTGTACATTCATTATTGTTGTATTTTATTAATTTCGCTGTGTATTGATGTAAAAGACTCTGATGTAATCATTGTTGATATAAAAGTTTTAAAATTCCTTGTAAAATTGTACGAATGAAGTGTAAAGATCCTGTGGAAATCTCGGATTCAGCTATTTTTGGAATTCGGGGTGTTACAGCTCGGAAGTCCTATGCTTTGGTGGAAGTTCATAACTTAGGGTCGACAGATGCAGGGTATCACCCTACCCTAGTGACTAACTCGAGCTACAAGATCCACCATGGGAGTCAAACAAAACCAATAATAGATACCAAACTTCCCCAGACAAAGAGTTATCAATGGTACACAGAGGGAGGGTCCGTACAATACCTAGTCAAAACTCAAGACTAAGCAACCTATGGTGTTTCTGCCCGAAACTTAAAAAGATCATAACTCCCTCGATACAACTCCGATTGGGGTGTACAAGCCCAATCCGAAAAGTTAAAGACCTAGGCTACAACTTTCTAGTTGATCATAACATAAAATTATATCATCTAAGTGCTCAAAATGGCCTCTCAAGCCTCAGCCTGTGTATTTTTTGTACACGGGCTGCACCTTACCGCTAGCATAAAACACTGCTCACTCATCAGAATGCTACAAACTCAAGTTCTATGGAAAGATGTGGATGTCCTCTACAATCCTCTAGTTGGTCATAAGTCCAAAATATACCAATAGATCTTCCTAAAACACACATCATTCTCAAGTGTACCAAGTCACAAACTAAGACTTTCTCGACCAGAGCACTCAGCTCCAATCTTGGTCTCTGTCCAGTATTGGAAAAATCATGTTAAATCAATCACTACCGGGAATTACCTCAAATAGGTCTTGTTAGAATGGTCTTGATGTCTACTACAATCGTCTAAGGAAACACTTCCTCAGAATTTGCTCTTAAAGAGCCTCAATTGTGTCATCTCTACAGGGTGTCTAATTTGACTGAATCCAGCACAGTACGTGCTATAAAAATCATCATAAATCCTATAATCATCCAATAGTCACAAAATTTACAGTAAAAAAACTAGGCTTCATAATGAACAATATGCAAAAGGTTTCATGTCAAATTTCCAAGTATACACTGAGTTCTTCATGTTTCAATTAAGCACAAAGATCATCCGGTTCTTCAGTCACCGTTCTTGATACTATTGATAGATTAATTTTGAACATGTCAGTATGGTCATCCAATTAATTTCTTGATTTTTCTGTAGAGTCTAGATACATGTGGGAAAACATGGTAAAATTTTTTAGATTAAGATCTTGCTCCAAGTAATTATGAATAATCCAACAATCTCAGGTATCACAGTAAACAATTTCTGCTACTACCTTACGACACTATTCCACAAATGGATTTTATTAAAATACCAAGTAACCTCAGAAAAATACGAAATACTTCATGGACCATCTAGAAATATAAGGGAACAATATGTGAAATTTTTATCATCAAATTCCATGTGTTTTGCTCTCGGGAATTCTATAAAATGGCATGCAGATCAAGATTTCAGTTCTAGTTTCAAATTCAACTTCCAATCTCTTAAATAATCATTCTAAACTCATTCTACTTCACATGCATGCAAGAAATCAACAAGAAACAACAAGAAGGTTTAGAGAAACTCCCCACCCTGAGTTGATTGTGGAGTAGATGATGGCTTTGAGCTTCATTTCTCCAAGAATTCACTGCAAGAGCTCCTTCTTCAATCCTACTTCCTTTCTCTCATTCTCTTTCTTTTCTTGGGTTTGAGTTCTGAAATTTTTAGAACATGGGAGAAGAAATAAGGGTCGTTTAATGGGAAAATGAGTGAGGAAAAAGGGAGGAAGGTGGGGGCCGGATTATAGGGTGTAGGGGTGTAGGGTAGACTAGGTGGTTTTGGCATAAAACCATGGTCTTTAGCCCTTGATTTGGGGTACAATGGTTGGCTGCCCTATTTAGTCGTTAATTGGGTTCTTAGATGAGAAATGAGAGCTTTATCGAGTATATGCAAGATATACCCATCGTAGTATCATACAATGATATATTTGCATGTGTACCGTACCGAAAACTAGTGTTTATACCAGTATCGGTCTTCCCCATTCTCGTGCATCTTCTAGAATGCAACAATCCTCATGAACCGCCCCGCAAACCTAACCACACACCAACAATAGCAAAATCAAACAAAAAACTGCAATCATATATATATATATATATATATATATATATATATATATATATATATATATATATAAGCATTGTACAATTCGGGGTACTACTTGACTCCCTCCTTAGAGTCGTTCTATCCCCAGAACATCCCTAGTAGGAGAAAAGAAAAGACAGAAAACATCTAAAACAAATCCGGATACAAAGCCTTCATGCGGATGTCCGGCTCCCACGAGGCTTCTTCCACGAACTGGTTCTTCCAGAGAACTTTGACTATAGGGATGACCTTGTTTCTCAGTATCTTGTCCTGATGATCAAGTATCCTGACTGGTTGCTCTCTAAAGGAAAGATTTATCTGCAAATCTTTTGGAACCTCTGACAACTGATGGCTTGAATCCGGCACATACTTCCGTAGCATAGAGACGTGGGACACGTCATGCACTTAAGATAACTCAGCCGGTAGCTCCAACTTATAAGCCATCCTGACAATCCTCTTCAGAATCTTGTATGGTCCAATGTATCTCAGAGCTAACTTCCTGCCCTTTCCAAATCTGATAACTCCTTTTGTCGGTAACATCTTGAGAAATACGGAGTCACCTTCCTCAAATTCCAACTCTCTTCGACAGTTGTCCGCATAGCCCTTCTGCCTGCTTTGTGCTCCTTGAAGCCTTTTCTGAATAAGCTCAATCTGTTCCGACGTTTGCTGTATGATTTCTGGCCCATACATCTGCCGCTCTCCTACCTCGAACCAACAAACTGGTGTTCTACATCTTCGGCCATACTAAGCTTCATATGGGGCCATGCCAATGCTTTCCTGATAGATGTTATTGTAAGCAAACTCTACCAAGGCTAGGTATTTCTCCTAACTTCCTCCAAAGTCCAAAATGCATGCCCTCAACATGTCTTCAAGGATCTTATTGACTCTCTCTGTCTGTCCATCGGTATGTGGGTGAAAAGCTGTGCTGAAGTCTGTTGTAGTCCCCAATGCTGATTGTAGACTTTGCCATAATCGAGAAGTAAATCTTCCATCTTGGTCGGATACGATCGACACTGGCACTCCATGTAGCTTTACTATATTCTCGGTGTAGATCTCGGCTAACTTCTTGACTGTCCAGGTCGTCTTTACAGAGAGAATGTGCTGAATTCGTTAATCAATCCACAATCACCCATGTTGAGTCATTTCCTTTAGGGCTCCTGGGTAATCCAGTGATAAAATTCATATTGATGTTCTTCCATTTCCATTCTGGAATGGGTAGAGGCGGTAGCAATCCTCCTGGTTTCTGATTTTCGACCTTAACCTGTTGGCACGTCAGACATTTGGCCACGAACTCTGCTATATCTCGCTTCATCCCTGAGCACCAATAGTGCTGCTTCGAACTATAAGCTATAATCTTGCCCTCCTGTATCAGCACACACCCGAACCCTAATTACGACGAATCACTATAGATGACGTATTCCTTGTCCTTCTGAGGTAAAACCAATATAGGTGTGGAGATCAAACGGTTCTTCAGTTTCTGAAAACTCTCTTCACACTTCTTCGTCCAGTCGAAACATTGGTTCTTCTTGGTCAAAGCTGTAAGGGGTACAGCTATCCTTGCATAATTCTGGATAAACTTTCAGTAATATCCAGTCATACCCAGAAAACTCCTTACTTCTTTCACTGTCTTTGGCTGTGGCCATCCCTTGACTGCTTCTATCTTCTGAGGATCCGTTGCCACTCCCTCCTTAGAAAGGATATGGCCTAGGAATGCAACTTCCAATTTCCAAAACTCACACTTAGATAATTTGGCATACCACTGATGCTCTTGTAGCTTGCTCAAGACTGCTGTCAGATGTTCAGCATGATCCTCTTCTGTCCTTGAATATCCCAAAATATCGTCGATGAAGACCACGACAAATGAGTCGATAAACGGACGTAGAATTCTGTTCATCAAGTCCATAAAGATTACTGGAGCGTTAGTCACTCCAAACGACATTACCAAGAATTCATAGTGTCCATGCCAAGTCCGAAAAGCTATCTTAGGTACATCCTCTTCCCTGACTCGCACTTGATGATATCCGGACCGTAGATCAATCTTGAAAAATACTGCTGCTCCCTGAAGCTGATCGAACAAATCTTCTATCTTGGGAATTGGGTACTTGTTCCTTATAGTGACTTTATTCAATTCCCGATAATCAATACACATCCTGGATGACCCGTCCTTCTTCTTAACAAGCAACACTGGTGCTCCCCAAGGTGACGCACTTGGTTTGATAAATCCCTTCTGCAAGAACTATTCAATCTGCTTCTTGACCTCATTCTGCTCTACTGGTGCCATTCGATAGGGTGCTTTGGATACTGGAGCGCTACCTGGCTGAACTGTGATGCTAAACTCGACATCACGGTGTGGGAGAATTCCATGTAAATCCTCTAAGAATACGAGTGGAAAATTCCTCACTATTGGTATCTTGTTCACCTCTTCTGGTACTCGTACTTTACTAGCAGCTGCAATAGTCATTGCCTTCGATCTCTTCTCCCCGTGGAATACAAGTTTCACACCTTCAACTGAGATGACTACCTCGTTCTCCGATATCCAGTTATGAATTTACTTTTTTCAACATCCGGTTGCATATTTGCCTTCTAGACATTCGGTTGCAGACTTGCCCTCCGATATCCAGTTGCAGGTTTGCCTTTTGGACATTCGGTTGCAGACTTGCCCTCCGATATCCAGTTGTAGGTTTGCCTCCATTGATGTCTGGTAACAGACTAGCCGCCATTTGAACATAACCGCACCAAGCTTGTTAGTAAAAACGAAGTACACTGAGACGGCTTCAGGTATAGGGAAGATCATAATCATAAGTTGTAAAGCGCTACCATATGATTTATAATCATTCTATCTGCTAACTAAAATCAATTTATCTGGCCTTCAAGTCTAATTTCGTACCGTGTTAGACTGCAATTTGAAGTCAGCTCTGATACCACATCTGTAGCGCCCCGGATCCCCGTTACCGGATATCCGTGACACTCACCAGAATATTTTCCTTCAAATGCATCTCAACATAGTAATAACATAGAAATTTAAAAACTTTTTATTGCCAAATAAAGTCATTACATCATTGATTACAACCGATAACTTGTTCTTGGACAAGGAGTACAAATTACATCAACTCATTACAACCTATTACAAATATTTATAGACTCCACTTGTAAAGTTAACGGCTGTCTCCCAGAATGGCAGTCGACGGCTAACTGCCAAAGCTCCCCTGAACGGTCAATCTGCTTCCTTGGGGCCTGCTCCTCGGCTTAAGTCTTCTACTGTGCAACTCTGATATCTCTGCACTTGCTGAAAGGTAGGAATCGATACCTAAAAGGTAGGGAACGTCAGTACTTCGACTGACGCAAAGCTGATAATAACAGTGATCCTCTAAATTACAATCACAACCATAATTTTATATAAAAGAAAAGTGATGTGCCAAACAAGGGTTTAATGGATTCGGGTTCTAGTGCAGTGGTATGTCATGATCCTATGACTAGATGCAACAAATCACATGCCTGACTCTAATGCAAGTAAGACTTTGGAAACGAATGCATCCCATACTACATACGCCCCCAAATCTAGCCGTCTTTCTCCACAGTTTATGGATTTCAACCCTCGCCATGCATCCTACTCTTGTACTCAACCCGTTCCCAATAGATTGTCCGTGCCCAAGGAGGTTGCAGTTGGTCGGTCTAGTTCCGCCACTGCAGTGCCTAAGTGGTGGTCGTGTTTGCCACTCAGTACCCGCGTACGGACCTCTTCAGAAAGCCACGTTGAATGCGGTCGTAAGACTGTTGTACCTACCCGGTACGCGTACCTACCAGGTATGCCTGACGTCAATGATATGTGTGTTCACCCCTTCACCGGGGTATGAACTGATGTATGAAGTAACCCACGTGCATAGGAACGTGATGGCCTCATGGGTCAAATCCCCTTATCCTCTCGTTCCTTACTCCGGCAAACTTTGGGAATCAACAGATCTAGATACGAGACCGAGGACTCAATCATGAGTACCAAAAACATATCCCTACGACAGGAAAGTACAACACCCGACTATGGTCTGCTAGTACTAATGCAATTACAAAACCCCTAAGGCATCACTCTAATCCTAGCCTCTTCAAAACACTTGGGTGAAAAGAGATTGCTTCCAAAAATTCTACTTATCGACCTCTGGCCCTGGTGATACCGGTTCGGTTCGCCACTTCCCCTAGCTTGGAGTTTGTCCAATTCCGTGGCTTGCATTCACCCCTACCCGGGCAATGAATGTGCATGTTCACCCCGCCCCGGGTAATGAACTGATGTGTTTAGCCCTCACCGGACGAAGAATTGGTGCGTTCACCCCGCCTCGGGTAATGAACTCAATTTGATGGCACAGCTCGGACGTCCTACGCTTTGGTAGAAGTTCATAACTTAGGGTCGACAAATGCAGGGTATCACCCTACCCTAGTGACTAACTTGAGCCACAAGATCCACCGTGGGAGTCAAACAAAACCAACAATAGATACCAAACTTCTCTAGATAAAGAGTTATCAACTCTAATGGTACATCCTCACAATACCTAGTCAAAACTCAAGACTAAGCAACCTATGGTGTTTCTGCCCAAAACTTAAAAAGATCATAACTCCCTCGATACAACTCCGATTGGGGTGTACAAGTCCAATCCGGAAAGGTAAAGACCTAGGCTACAACTTCCTAGTTGATCATAACCTCAGATTCTATCATCTAGGTCCTCAAAATGGCCTCTCAAGCCTCAGCCTATATATTTCCTATACACGGGCAGCACCATACCGGTAGGATAAAACAGTGCTCACTTATCAGAATGCTACAAACCCAAGTTCTATGGAAAGGTGTGGATGTCCTCTACAATCCTCTAGTTGGTCATAGTCCAAAATATGCCAATAGATCTCCCTAAAACACACATTACTTTCAAGTGTACCAAGTCACACACTAAGGCTTTTTCGACCAGAGCACTCAGCTCCAATCCTGGTTTCTGTCCAGTATTGCAAAAATCATGTTAAATCAACCACTCACTGGAATTACCTTAAATAGGTCTTGTTGGAAAGGTCTTGATGTCTCCTACAATCGTCTAAGGAAACACTTCCTCAGAATTTGCTCCTAAAGAGCCTCAATTGTGTCATCTCTACCGGGTGTCTAATTTGACTGAATCCAGCACAGTACGATCTATAAAAATCATCATAAATCCTATACTCATCTAATAGTCACAAAATTTACAGTAAAGAAACTAGGCTTCATAATGAACAATATGCAACAGGTTTCATGTCTAATTTCCAAGTATACACTGAGTTCTTCATGTTTCAATTAAGCACAAAGATCATCATGTTCTTCAGTCACAATTCTAGATACTGTTGATAGATTTATTTTGAACATGTCGGTCAATTCATCCAATTAATTTCTTGATTTTTCTGTAGAGTCTAGATACATGTGGGAAACCATGGCAAAAATTTCAGATTAAGATCTTGCTCCAAGTAATTATGAAAAAACCAACAATCTCATGTATCACAGTAAACAATTTCTGCTACTGCCTTACAGCACTGTTCCACAAATGGATTTTATTAAAATACCAAACAACCTCAAAAAAATCCGAAATAATTCATGAATCATCTAGACATATAAGGGAACAATTAATATGTGAAAATTTCATCATCACATTCCATGTGGTTTGCTCTCGGGAAATTCTATAAAATGGCATGCAGATCAAGATTCCAGTTCTAGTTTCAGATTCAACTTCCAATCTCTTAAACAATCATTCTAAACTCATACTACTTCACATGTATGCAAAAAATCAACAAGAAACAACAAGAAGGTTTGGAGGAACTCCCCACCCTGAGTTGATTGTGGAGTAGATGATGGCTTTGAGCTTCACTTCTCCAAGAGCTCCTTCTTCAATCCTACTTCCTTTCTTTCCTTCTCTTTCTTTTCTTGGGTTTGAGTTCTGAAGTTTTCAGAACATGGGAAAAGAAATGAGGGGCTTTTAATGGGAAAATGAGTGAGTAAATAGGGAGGAAGGTGGGGGCCGGATTATAGGGTGTAGGGGTGTAGGGCAGACTAGGTGGTTTTGGCACAAAACCATGGTCTTTAGCCCTTGGTTTGGTGTACAATGGTTGGCTGCCCTATTTAGTTCTTAATTGGGTTCTTAGATGAGAGATGAGAAGTTTATCGAGTGTATGCAAGATATACTCATCGTAGTATCATACAATGATATATTTGCATGTGTACCGTACCAAAAACTAGTGTTTATACCAGTATCGGTCCTCCTCATTCTAGTGCATCTTCTTGAACGCAACCATCCTCATGAACTGCCCCGCAAACCTAACCGCACACCAACGATAGCAAAATCAAACAAAACACTGCAATCATATGCACGCATACAGACAATATATATATATATATATATATTTATATATCTAAGAATTGTACAATCTGGGGTATTACAATTGTCGCCACCACTACCACTCGTTAACTCCATACAAAGACTTCAATGCCTTGCTCTTTGCACAAGCTCCATCAAGAACTTACTGAATCCATACAACGAGTTTGGTTCCCCACTCTTAGCTCAAGCTCCGTCAACAACTCGAACATGTCATGCAACGAGTTCAATGCCTTACTCTCCGCTCAAGCTCCACCAACAACTCATTAGCTTCAAACAACGAGTTTAATGACCTGCTCTTCGCTCGAGGTCCATCAAAAACTTGTTAACTCCATGCAATGAGTTCAGTGCCTCGCCCACCGCTCGAGCTCCATCAACAACACATTGACTCCAAACAACGAGTTCAACGCCATCCTCACCACTTGAGCTCCATCGACAACTCGTTGAATCCAAACAATGAGTTCAACACCCTGTTCTCCGCTCGAGCTCCGCCAATAACTTATTGACTCCAAACAACGAGTTTGATGCCTTGCTCACCACTCCAGCTCTACTAATAACTCAATGACTCCAAACAACGAGTTCAATGCCTTGCTCTTTGCTCGAGCTCCATCAACAACTCGTTCACTTTATACAACGAGTACAACACTCCACTCTTCACTCATGTCCTTCCAACAACCCCTTGACTTCATGCAACGAGCTCCACGTTTGCCTTCGTCACAGAGCTGGGCACAAATAGCAAGTTCATCGTTCAACTCCGTCTCAAAGTTGTCTTTACAAACTTGCTAAGATCAAATAACAAGCTCTACGTTCAACTTTGCCTCAGAGTTGCCTCTACAAAACTTGCTGGGTGCAAACAATAAGCTCTACGTAGAACTCTGTCTCAGAGTTGAAACTACAAAACCTGCTTGGTGTAGACATCAAGTTCGACGTTCAACTCTGTTTCAAAAGTTGCCTCCCAAACTTGCTGGGCAAAAACAGCAAGCTAAACGTTTAACCTCATCTCATACTTGCCTCTCAAAACTCGTTGGACACAAACAACAAGTTCTACGTTCAACTCCGTCTCAGAGTTGCATCTACAAACTCGCTGGGATCACGCAACAAGCTTTACGTTCAACTCCATCTCAGAGTTGTCTCTTCAAACTTGTTGGGTGCAAACACCAAGTTCAAATGTCAGCTATATCTCACAGTTGTCTCTATAAACTCGCTGGGATCAAACAGCGAGGTCCACACACGACTCCATCACAGAGTTGTCTCTACAAAACTTGCTAGGCACAAACAGCAAGTTCAACGTTCAACTTCATTTCAGAGTGGTCTCTACAAACTTGCTAGGATGAAACAGCAAGAGATACGTTCAACTTTGCCTCAGAGTTACCTCTACAAAACTTGTTGGCTGCAAACAGCATGCTCTACGTTCAACTTCGTCTCAGAGTTGCATCAATAAAATTTACTGGGCGCAGACATCAAGTCCGACATTCATCTCCATTTAAGAAGTTGCTTCTCCAAACTTGCTTGGCGCAAACAGCAAGTTCAACATCAACTCCATCTTAGAGTTGCCTCTACAAACTTGTTGGGCGCAAACAGCAAGTTCAAACAACCAACTCTGCCTTAGAGTTGTCTCTACAAACTTGCTAGGTGCAAACAGAAATCTCTACATCCAACTCCATCCTAGTGTCGCCTCTCCAAACTTGCTAGGCACAAACAGTAAGGTCAAACGTCCAAATCCGCCTCATAGTTTCCTCTTCAAACTTGCAGGGATCAAACAATAAGCTCTATGTCCAACTCCGTCTAAGAGTTGTCTCTACAAAACTTGCTAAGCATAAATGACAAGTTCGACGTTCAAATCAACTCAAAGTTATCTCATTAAACTTGTTGGGATCAAACAACAAGCTCTATGCCAACTCTGTCTAAGAGTGGCCTATCCAAACTTGCTTGGCGCAAACAACAAGTTCAAACGTCCAACTCCATCTCAGAGCCGTCTCTATAAACTTGCTGGGCACAAATAATAAGCTCTACGTTCAACTCCGTCTCAGAGTCGCATATACAAAACTTGCTAGGCGCAAACAACAAGTTTTACGTTCAACCCTATTTCAAGTTGCCTCTACAAACTTGCTGAGCGCAAACACCTGTCCAACAAAACTCGTCCTAAGAAGAAACGCTCGTTTGAAAAAAATAAGCAAACAACACAACACTTGGTCGACGAAAGAGCATTTCAATGAAATGAGCGACGTGACATTTGATCGACAAAACAAGAAAAAAACACGACATTTGGTCGACAAAAGAGTAATTCGACGAGGTAGACCGCTTAACAAACACTTGGTAGACGAAAACAGAGACCCAAAATCAACAAGAAGCTTGGCCAAACAAAGCTCAAAGCAAAGTCTCTCGATAGAGTTCCAACAATTGGTCACCTTACAAGCTCAAAATGGAGAAAGTGTCAGGGGGGTTCTTGCTCATTCAGTGAAAAAGAGTTGCTTCACAAACAACTCTCATGATGTAGTCTCCCTCCATAAAGCTTAAAGGACGAAAGGATGACAAAACTCTGACTCGAAAAGCTTCAAACCCAAAAGCTACAAAGGGATTCAGAGGTGATCAATCACAAACTCCTAATCGAGCATCACTTGACCATATTCCAAGCTATGAGGACATTAACTCAACTCCGAGCACCATTTGATCATACTCCAATCTACCCGAGCTCTAACGATTGGAGATCACCAAAGCTTCGAAGGAAGCAACCTGAAAATAAATCCAACTTCAAGCTCAACCCTGACACCAAACTAGAGCTCGACGATAGCTTCGAAGGCAGGCTCCATAACCCAACTCCAAAACAAATTCAATTAAACCCAACTTTGAACCCGACATTCGAGCTCCGAAGACAACCAACTCTTCAAGGCTCAATCCAAGCGTCATCAACATCAACTCATCTTCATCTCATCACAACAAACATTAGCTCCATTCGACTTGATTTCTAATCGGGCCTAACTACAACGCGAAGTCAGTGAAGACGAGAACCCGATATCGAGCTCCTTGGTCAACAACAACCAATGCTCCAAAAACTCAGCCAAAGGTCAAAGTCGATGAAACTTCATGTCATCCACTCACTGGCTGCCGCAGCTCGCCCAAAACAAGCTCACCGAGAATTCAGCTTGCCCAAAATGGAGCTCGCTAAAAAAGCAGCTCGGCCAAAATGAGCTCGACGAGAAGCAGCTCGCCCAAAGCTTCGAGGTCACCGAGCTTGTAGCTCGCCGAAAACAAGCTCGATGAGAAGCAGCTCCCTCGAAATGAGGTCGAAGAGAGGTAGCTCGTCCAAAGCTCTGAGGTTGCTGGAGCTCGGCAAAAGATAGCTCACCGAGCTTGTAGCTCACCCAAAACGAGCTCAGCGAACTTGGTTTTCTGAAGCAGTGCTCGCCGAAAACCTACCTCGCCTGAAGCCTTACTCGACAAAGAGGAGTTCGCTAAACCATCGTGCTCAGCCAAGGAGGATTGGTCGACGAAGCGTTAGAAATTCGAAAGAGGAAGATGAACAGTAGTGCCCAAACGGTCGTGCGAGCTAGGAGGTTCTCATATTCGATGACAGCCACTGGATCGCTCAGAAGTGCTCACCCTCTCCTAATTGACCGCCAGATGAAGCCAAGTGATCTTCCCTTTCCGCTCGTTTCTCTACCGCTCGATCTCGTTCAGTGAGTGACCTAAGCCCCGATCAACGCTCCGAATGAGGCCACGTCACTCAATCATCACTGCCACCCAATTTCATCGGTGGGCGAGCTAGGTGCGATCAACGTGCGTGATCGCTCCAAAATTCGTGCCAGGTCAGATAAAATAATAAAAAATCCACAAAACTTATTTTAAAATCGAGAATTTAATTAAAAATACCAAAAATAATTATTAAATTAGGAAAATTAATTAAAGTTTCAGAAAAATAATAAAAATGTAAAAATTAATTAAAATATTGAAAAAGGAATTTTTAATTAAGGAAAAAATATTAAAAAAGTAAAAAATTATTCAAATTTTCAAAAAAAAAATCAGAAAAGTCCAGGAAAATATTTACTACCTCTGGAAGCTTTTGATCAGTTCCAGGTATCTACAATCGTCCCTGAAAGCCAAAAATATACCCCCAGAACTCTAAAACAAGGCGAACTACTTTTCGAAGGCCAAGAAAATTGCCTTCCGGGAGTGGGGGGCTTATGATAATGGTAAAAGTCGCAGCAAATCAAGGTCGTACGATTCCAGCATAGAGCCTAAATCTTCTACATGTAGATTAACCATAACGGGCCTCTTTAACAGGTCCGTGCCTTCTTCAGGCTCATCTATAAGACATAGGCAACTTTCAAGCCCATTAAAAGCAACTAGGCACACTAGGAGAGACACTCAGCCCATGAGGGATGTAAGTCAAATATCTTATCCCCAAATAGGAGAATAACCAATTTTATCTCTTGAAATGAGGAGAATCAACCATGAGATAACAAATTCATATCAATCTTTTAACTGTTTCTCATGTCTATAAATACTCTCTTCCCTCCTCAGTCCGAAGATAATCATAAATTTCTCTCTCAAACTCTCATTCTCTCTCTTGTTCTGACTTAAGCGTCGGAAGGTCTGTCACCGAGGCCATCCCCGGTGTTTCAGGCTTTTTGCAGGTCCATCGACCACGTCAGCAACTGTCTAATTTAGATCAAGGTGTTCAATCAACAATTCGAATCCAATCTCAGAAGCTCCAACCACTTTTTACGGTGACGATCAAAGGTTAGATCTTTAGTAGTTTCCTTCAAAATATAAACTTACTATCTATTTGCTTCCACACCAAAATAAGCAGCAACACCGATCTTCTAATAAAATAGTGCAACTTATATATCACGCTCCGCATCCCAAAATACGGAAGTACGTGCACGCAACTATGACCCAGCAAATGATATAAGTATACCAACTCATATCATTCATAAGTTGTACAATACCAGTAAGCTCAACAACAGAAATAACAATAAAAATTACATGACAAGAATGGAATAAATAACCAATATCTGAGATACAAGAATTTAAAAAATGACGGAGAGTATACAATGCAATAAATGGTTCGTCCAGTTCCTTCAGTATCCCTTCATCTATACCTGTATAAACATTTACTAAACAGAGGGGGAAGTGTCCGTTAGAGCAAGCTTTGAACAGCAAATAGCAACAAGCAGTGAAACAATAAAACATGATATAATAAGAAACAAGTAACGGGAACAAGAAAGAATATGATCTACGATACAAGTAATAAGTATAAACTTGTATATGGGGAAAACATGAAGATGGGAAAACAGGACTTCAAAGTATATTCAATCGGTAACCAAGGAATCATGAATTTGGAAACATGCAAATATGAAGTCACTAGAATCATAATTTGGGGAACAAGTCATGTAAATGGGAATATGCAAACATGTAAACGGGAATTATTTAACTTGTAAACGAGAATCATGCAAACTTGTAAACATGAATCATGTAAACTTGCAATGAAAATAATGTAAACTTGTAAACATGAACATGCATGTGCTCAGTGTTAATCTTAAGTCTATCAACCTTTTATTAATCCTATTTAATGTACGTAATCCTGCGTCCCATACCACAGGTTCAGGTGCATACAAACATGTGAACGTTTAGACTCTAATGATGAATTCTATAGGGTTATGTACTCAGTTCATACAGTGACAATAGCAGGAATCATATCATGTAAACAAGAATTCATGTAACAAGAAATCATGTAATCATGTGATGGATTCTAGAGGTGGCCCCCATTGTTTCATGACTTGACACTTAGTTCCATACAACTTGTAAACAGAAAACAAGTAAACATGTAAACAGGATTCACTATTACGAGAAACATGGGCCTCCTTTTGAGTACACTCCCCTACATTATCCACTACTAGGTCTTACCCTTATTATCCCGACTTGTCATTATCTTATTATAATTAAACATGAACATGCAGTCGATGAAAATGGGTGTCCAGGAAGTGAAAAGAAGGTATCGGGAGTATACAATGGATGATGTACAAGTTCAATTCATTAAATGCGAGAAATAAACATATTCATATTTAAATATATGAAGATACAAATTCTCGACAGCAATACGTTGCTGTCCAAAAACTTACTTTCCCACTACTACAGGAAAGCGAATCAGGTTATGTCAGTGCTTCAAAAACTAGACTCCCTGCTGGTTCCAACGCATATTCATATGACACAATACAGTTAAAGTAGCTAGGTATAACAGTCGATTCTTTACTAATCTAGTGTTCAGGCAGCATTTCAGGGTAAAATTCTTATATATATATAAATTGACTGTAAATTCATTTAAAGTCTTAAAAAAATAATAAAATAACTTCTAATCATGTTCAATAACATATTGGTAAATATCAGGTCTTAATTCAATTGATAATCAGTTAATCATGACGATATACTTTTAAACAATAATATGAAATTAAAAATGTTACAGTACTAAAGTCAGTATATCTAGCACTCTAAAAATCAGCTTTTAGATCCATCAGTTGTTCTGGATTCTAGATACAGCGGGCTACAACTTTCATTTATATAGTTCTAAATTTCAGTATTGAAAACTGGGTCAAATTATCAGTACAAGTTCAGGTCAGAGACAAGACATGATATTCGAGTATTCAATAAACGATAAAATAACGGTTCTAGAGTTCATTCAATAACATGGCACAATAAATAAGCTATGAGTTAGAATCTTCAATGAGTCAAGGATAGAAGTCGAGCATGAACTCAATGAAGAGTCAATAACAGAATTCAATAATAAAAATTATAAGAACTACTTGCCAGAGACTCAAGGAAATACTTGAACAAGAATAATAACGAAGTTCAAGAGATGCTTGCCTTATGTGATGTCTTCAAGTGTGGGAAGACCAACGAGGTGAAGACGCAACAGTGACGCGGCAACAACGATGAAAATGACAAAGAGTGCGTGATGACAACAGTGAGAGAAGACAATGGCTACTGCAGTTATTCATCCTATGGCAAAGCAGCGAGGCGGTTGACAATGGCAGCAACAATGACTATGGCAATTCGATGACAAGACATAGGGCTGCAAGGTGAAGGGCTTCGGATTGATGCAGCAAGAAGCCTTGTGCAGCAATAGCATCAATAGAGAAGTAAGGCAGTGGCTGCGAGGAAGATTGGTATGCGAGTTGTAGAGGAAGAGGTGGGTGTCAGGATGCAGTGGAGGTTGAGGTGTTGCGGTTGTTGTTCGGGCTGAGGTGCGGTGGTTGCGGTGATTAGGTGGTGCGGTGGTTGAAGACGGCGGTAGGAGAGAAGCAGCGAGGAGTCTAGGGAGTTGCTCGGGATAAGGATGGCGACGACTAGTCGAGTGCACTCGGGTTGGAGCTACGATGGCGGAATGTGCTTGTGGGGGCGACAGAGTGCTGCGCGGCATCGAGGGAAAGCGATGGATCTTAATCAAGAATTTTTTTTTTTAATGGGAGGAGAATGGGAGACAACTCTTGTCTTTTAAACTTTCTTATTCTTATTTGCTTGATAAACAAAGGATTACAACAGCCTTCATATAAGCTAGCAAATGCCATTGTAATACTCTTTAACTTCTAAAACTCATGCCATAATGGCTTTTGACTCATTAACTTCTGACTTTCTAACTTCCAAAACATATGCCATAATAATAGATTTTTTAACTTCTAAAACTCATGTCATAATGACTTTTGACTCTTCCACTTCTTTCAGTTTTGGATTTCAACCAACATCGCCCCCTCAAATCAAAATCAACTTCATTTCGAGATGTCTCTTTTCCTCATAAAGGTTTCACCTGATAATGGCTTAGTGAATATGTCTGCTACTTGTTCAGTAGTGTGGCAATGTTGGAGCTCTATTTTTTTTTTTGCTTCACATGATCTCGAAGAAAATGGAACCGAGTATCAATGTGCTTGCTTCTCCCATAATGCACCAGATTCTTTACAAGTTGGATGGATGAATTGTTGTCCACAAATATCACATTCGGCTCTTCTTGTGGATGATCCAGCTCCCTCAAAATATTTCACAACCAAATAGCTTCACAAGTAATAGATGAAGCCGGCACATACTCCTCTTCACATGAAGATAAGGCCACAACTCCTTGCTTCTTGGAAGTCCAAGAAAAAATTGTTTACCTAAGATAGTATACATATCCTGTGGTGTTTCTCCTTTCATATGGGTCACCTCCCCAATCGCTATCTGAATAGCCTACTAACTCTGCATTTTCACCATAACTATAGAAGAAACCAAGATTGAGTGAGCCTTTGATGTACCTTAGAATCCTCTTCACATCTAGCCAATGTGACTCCTTCAGTGTCTCCATGTAGTGACTTACAAGTCCGACTCCATACACGATATCGAGCCTTGTGATTGTTGCGTACCTCAGGCTGCCAACCAAACTCTTGAAAAGAGTCGAATCCATGGAATCTCCATTTCCTTCTATTGATAGCTTCATTCCCGTGGCTACTGGAATGTTCAAAGGGTTGTAGTTACTCATCTTGAGTTTCTCCAAAATCTCTTTCATGTATTTCTTTTGGGATATAAAATATCCCATCCTGTTGTTGTTCCCTTCAATACCAAAGGAAGTAGGACATCATTCCGTTGTCCGTCATCTCAAACTCCTTTAACATTGATTGTTTGAATTCCATGAGCATTTCACCACTAGTTCCTGTGTACAACAGGTCATCAACATATGCAAATTAAAAAAAAATCACCACAATGGTTTTTCTTCATGTAGACAACACGCTTATATGGACACTTGGTGAATCCATTCTGATGAATATAACTATCGATGCGTGCATTCCAAGTTCTTGGCGCCTGCTTTAAACCATACAATGCCTTTTTTAGGCAGTACACCTTGCTTTCTCCCCGTTCAATTATGAAGCCTTCCGGTTGCTGAATATACACTTCTTCTTCAAGGATGCCATTGCGAAAGACCGACTTGACATCAAGCCGGTATATCTTCCAATTGTGATGAGCGACAAGTGCGATCAACAATCTTACTGTATCAAGTCTTACAACAGGTGCAAATACCTCTTCATAGTCAATGTCATACTTCTTCTTGTAACCTTTAGCTACTAGCCTCGCCTTGTATCGAGAAACTTCACCTTCTGTAGTACGTTTGATCTTATACACCCACTTGACACCAATAGCTTGTTGCTTTGTTGGAAGTGTTGTCAACTCCCAAGTATCATTCTTCTGTATAGCTTGTATCTCCTCCTTCATTGCTGATCGCCAACAGTCTTCTTTTACAGCTTCTTGGAATGTAAGAGGCTCAAGGTCAACATACAAGCAGAAGAGATTGATATCTCTTTCTTCTTCAATCTGCTCATAAATCTCCTCGAGCCTTCTCATTTTGATAGGACCTTTGTACATGGAAGATCTGCTGCTACCACTTTCTACAGAAGATGGATAGCCTTTGGTAGAAGAGGGTGTGGCAGGTTGAGGAGATGGTGGTGTAGCTGGTGGAACTTCTGTTGAAAGCTCTTCGGGCTCTTCAAGAACTTGTTGCACTTTGGCCTTCTTTACATCACTCCAGTCTCATACTTTATCTTCATCAAAGATGACATCTCAACTAACCACTAATTTCTTTGTTAGTGGACTGTATAGTTTGTATGCCTTCGATTCTTCACTATACCCGAGAAAGATGCATTTCTCACCACAATCATCAAGTTTCTTCCTGTTGGACTTGGGAATATATGAATATGCAATACACCCAAAGATTCTTAGGTGCGTAACATTTGTCTTGTAGCCGCTCCATGCCTTTTGAGGTGTCATATGTCTGACACTTTTGGTAGGACAACGGTTAAGTTCATAAGTCGAGCACGCCACAGCTTCCGCACAGAATTGCTCCGGCAGTCCTTTCTCCTTGAGCATAGTTCTCGTCATGTTAAGAATGGTGCGATTCTTTCTTTCGGTGATCCCATTTTATTGTGGGGTGTACGCAGCAGTAAACTGGTGCTTTATACCTTGTTCCCTGCAATACTCATCAAATGCTTTTGAGGTGTATTCTCCACCTCGGTTAGAGTGGAGAGTTACAAGCTTGTGACCACTTTGATTTTCAACAAGAGTTTTGAAATTCTTGAATACAATAAAGGCAGCTGACTTTTCTTTAAGAAAATAAATCCAAAGTTTTCTGCTAAAGTCGTCAATGAAAGTAATAAAGTACCTATTGGTCCACATATGTCAGTGTGAACTAGTTGCAGTGGTGTTGTTGCTCTCCAAGATTTGCCGCTGGGAAAAGGAAGTCGTGCATGCTTGCCGAGTATACATCCTTCACAAGTGCTGCTCAGTGCCTCGATCATTAGTAGCCCATTCACCATGCTTGATGAAGATAGTAGCTTTAAACTGCTGAAATGGAGATGCCCAAAACGAAGATGCCACTTCCATGACTCACTTTTCTTATGTCCATAGAAGCACTTCTCTGACTTTGTGTTAAGGTGCAGTGGGAACATGTGATTGCTGGTCATTGGAACATGGGCCATAATTCTTCCACATGTATCTCTCAAAATGAGAGGTAGTCTTTCATATGTATGTTGTATCCCTTCTCCAGAAGTTGTCCAATGCTGAGAATATTGCTGTTCATGTTAGGCAAATAATAAACATCAGAGATATACCCTTTTCTTACCATCCTTTTGATAGATTTGTATTGTCCTTTTGCCTTCAGCTAAGAGCTTGGAAGAGTCTCCCAAATTTACATTTTCAGGAACTCCTTCTCTGAGTTCTACGAACAGATCTTTCTTACCACACATGTGATTGCTAGCATCAGAGTCGAGGTACCACTTTTCATATTGAGTATCTGAATCAGTATGAGCGAGAAGTAGGACAGAATCATTACCTACATCATTTGTTGCTTCTGCAACATTTGCTTGTTCATCGTTTTTGTACCAACATTCGGAGGCATAATGTTTGAAGTTCTTGCAATTATAGCCTTGGATTCCTAGTTGCTCCACGTCCATAGGGTCTTCCTCTACCCAGGTAGTCTCCTCGTCCCCGAGCTCTGAGGCTTGAATTCTCCTACTGACTAAAGCTAGGTCACTGAACAGTACCATGCCCCCGGCCTCTACCACGACCACGGTTGGAGCTGAATTTTCTTTGATCATTTAGAGTCAGTTTTGAGTATAGTGCACGTTCCAATATAGTAGGATTAGCATTCTTTTGCATCCTTTTCTCATGTACTTGAAGTGAACCCAATAATTCCTCAATTGTAAGCTTCTCCAAGTCCTTAGAATCTTCGATAGCTACAACTATATGCTCAAATTTGGATGAAAGGGATCGAAGTACCTTTTTGCTGGCACGGATGTCATCTACCTTATCATTGTTCCTCTTCAAGCCATTCACGATTACTAGCAATCGTGATAAATAATCAGACACCAATTTTCCATCCTTCATGTGAAGCGCTTCAAACCCGCCTCGTAGTTCTTAGAGACGAACCCACTTAACCCGATCATCTTCTTTGAAGATGGAAACTAGAATCTCTTATGCTTGTTTGCTTGTCGTTGCCTCGGTAACTTTTTCAAAGGTAGCCTCGTCCAACCCTTGATAGAGTAGGAACAAAGCCTTTTTATCCTTCTTCCTCTGCTCCCTGAGAGCCTTCTTCTCGACCTATGTGTATTCATCCTTTTCCTCTGCAGTGGGTTCCGAAATGCCATCAGTAATGGTTTCCCATAGATATTGAGACCCAAACAAGGCTCTCATTTGGATAGACCATGAACCATAGTTATCCTTTGATAATCTAGGAATTTTTTGTTGCACAGGTTGGAGCTCATTCTTGGCTCTGATACCAGTGATGGATCTTAAACAAGGATTTTTTTGGAGTGGGAAAGAGAATGGGAGACAACTCTTGTCTTCTAAACTTTCTTATTCTTATTAGCTTGATAAACAAAGGATTACAACAACATTTATATAGGCTAACATTTGCCATAATAATAGAATCTTTAACTTCTAAAACTCATGCCATAATGGCTTTTGAATCATTAACTTCTGAATTTCTAACTTTCAAAACATAGGCCATAATAATAGTTTTTTTATCTTCTAAAATTCATGCCAGAATGACTTTTGACTATTCCACTTCTTTCAGTTTTGGATTTGAACCAACAGAAAGGAGAAGCAGCAAGGTGATCGGTGGTGACTGCGGCGGCTCTCAGGTGCTTGTGGTGGTGGCTGGTCGGTTGGAGGTAGGATATGATCAGGGTGCTGTCGTTCGGTGATGGTGTAGCGCCCGGAGTTCTGCACATTGGAAGCTCGTGACACATACCCAAAATCTTGGCTTCAAATGAGTACACAACAATGGAAAAATCACAGAAAATTAAAAACTTTATTACCTCAATGATATTACATTTATAATCTCCACTTGGATGCTTCCGGCAGCTGGAGTCCTCTGCTCCACGATCAGCAATCCTGCAGCTGACGCAATGCGGATGAAACCCGCGATCTCCAAAATTCTAAATAATCAATATTTAATGCAGAAGAAAAATGTTAAAGTCAAACCACAAGTATCGGTTTATGTCATGATCTAGATTCTAATGCACAAACTCAAAATGCACACGATGCTATTACTCTAATACAAACTTGATTTGAAAACGTACACATCCCACACTACATACTCCCCGAATCGAGTTCGTATTCTCCAGATGATAGGGTTCAATCCCTCGCCATGCATCCTACTTTTGTACTCTTTCCTGTTTTTGACATTCATCTAGTGACTAGTAAGGTTGCAGTCGCTCGGTCTAGTTCTGCCTCTGCAGTCGAAAATCAATGATCATGCCACTATGTATGCCAAGACCTTATGGTCCTACGCCACTCCCCGGTCATACTCTGCCCGGCCCTACGCCACTCCCGAACCTCACCTAAAAGTTGTTATGAACATAAAGGTGACCCTACAGGTCCCACCTGCTCCACCGAGAGTCATAATCCTGCTCTTGCTCCCTATTCGCATTAAATAACATAGAACCATAAGTGATATGTAGAGGTCCATCCCCTAACTCCCACCATTCTCAATTCTTATCCCTAGATCCTAGAAATTAACAGTCGAGACGACGCCGCATGCTTCCCAGACAAGACGACGCCGCACGTATCCCCTTGACAGGAGAGTACAACGCCCAGCTAGTGCCTGTCTTTATAACAATGGTCACATAAACTAGAGCTACTACAATCGAGAACTTGGTAAACACCATATAACAAATGTCTATTAACGAACTCTTCTTGAATCCATTCCAAGGGCTATTCAAACCCAAACAATGCCAACTCGCACATGCCAACATACGACTATATATCATGTACTCAAACTTGAGCATATAAAAGCCTTTTATCGAACATTTACATCCACAAACTTAAAATATAATCTTACAAAACTCACTACATATCATAACATAAATAAAGAGTTAGTAAACAATATTTCTAAGATTACTAAGAAGTCCTAAAGGGATGACAACTTGCATACGCCCAAAATAGCAAGTTCAAGTCTAAAATGCAGTTCTTACAACTTCTAAAATTCATTAATAATCACCTACTTCTTGGAATTTAGATATATTAGGCTGTAAAGAAATGTCAATGAGTCTATTATAAGTTCTTAGTTGGAAGTTTTCTCAAAATACTTCATTTAAGATGTCAAAATAATCAATAACTGAAAGGTGTACAAATTTTTAGCAACTAAAAATTGCTAACAAGTCAAGAGTTTAAAATTAATTTAAAATACTAAACAATGTCCAAAATTCATAAAATTTTGTGAGCATGTTCTATATACATACATGTATCACATATAAAAATGTAACCTCTGTGACTCATTATTGTATTTTTTTTTTGTATTTAATTAGATTCCTGGCTATTTTATTTAATTTCCAGTTGTATTTATTTTCGACCCTTTTGAATCGTGTGCTGTTTTTTCTCCCTTTATAATTCAATTTGCTTTGATTCAGCCTTTATTTCTCAATTTGATTGATCTAAATAATTGTTCATTCCCTTGTGTTTTGTCTAAACCTAATTTATGGCCTATTTGATTAATATTTGACTATTTATCTTCCTACTGGATACTACCCAATAACCCAAACCCGCTTTAACTCTATATAACCTAATTAACCACACCTTAACCCTAATTATCTAAACCCTAATTCCTACACCACTTCTTCAGCCGTCATCCTCCTCACCCCTACCTCCCGACTACCCCCTCTCCCATCTGCACCCATCTCCCCTCAACACCCGCTCCTCCCCTCGTCGCCTAAACCCTCCACCACACCCACAATAGCCGAGCCCCCTCGACCCCCCTCCTGCCTCGCTGTACACCCCCCGCAGCGAACACCCGTACTCCCTTCACTTCTATCTCGATCCCTTGCTCCCTGTGCCATTGCCGTCGTCAGCCGAGCACTTCATCTCTGTCCCCGTCTTTTTCTTCGTCTGTTGTCGCTGCTACCGTGGTCGACCGCTGTCCCTGATCCCCGCTGCCATTGCTCCTCGCCGTCAGCCGAGTCGTCGTTGCTGCCTTGCTTGCTGTCGAAGCAGTCACTGCCGCTACTGTTGCTGCTACCGTCACTGTGTGGTGGAGAGCACGTGCACTGCACGTGTTTTGATGTTGGTTCTTGTTCTCGTACGTGCTGTCTCTTGTGAACGTGTGGTTGTGTTCGTTGTTCGGGATCCGTTCCCGTTATTCTGTCATCTTCATCATCGTTATCAGGCAAGTAGCTTGTATGTATTTGTTCTTCATACAAGTTAAATACCGTAAGTAGTCTTGCATGCATTTTATTGCCACTCTCATGATGAAATCATATCTTGTTAGTTGATCCGTTCCTTCAACTCTTGATCATGACTGTTTCACAATAAGTTGTCACCCGTTGCATGAAAGGCAAATTAGTTTAGAAGGAATCTTGATTGTATGCTTGTTTGTGACATACCGTATGTTGTAGATAATTATTACAAGGATGCTTTGTTAGGTGTACTATCTCATTATAGACTGTTAATACACATGCCATGCTGATTTGAGTAACCTAGATACCATGCTTTGTATGACATCTTAGATTGGATCTATCGTAATTAAATTGTTTGATGAACTACATGAGTTTTGTTTTACTGCTGCCCTATTTTAGTACATTAATTTCGACCTATTAAAATCAGAAAAATAAATAAATTTTTGAAAATGATTTGTAGGCTTTATTTTCTAGTTTTCAGAACTTTCCACGGATCTGAATTCCGATTTTTGAAGCATGAGTTATCGCTGTTTTACTGCAGTTATATCGTAAATTCCAGAATCTGAATTATATAATTTCTGTATGAATTACTATTTTAAAACTGATATTAAAAATAGAATTTAGACTTGATATTTTTTTGGCTATGTTTAGTTATGACTGGGATTAACCCCTAATTTTTGTAGAATTATTTAATGACCTTTATAACTCATTTCATGCTTATAAAACCAATCACACAATTTCCAAACTGCATGCTGTTAAGTAAAGAACTATGTTTTCAACCTGATTCTATTCATATTTTATGAAAGCTTTGTGAATATGAACGATAGCCTGAGTTTTCTATTTTACTAACCTTTTGACGGATCTGGATTTCGAATTGTATTTTGTAAATTATCTCTGTTTTGGTACTGTTGTGTATGAATTTTCAGAATTACAATTTTGCTACACTACTCTGTTTTCCCAGTTATATTGACTATACTATCTGTAGTATAATTTCATGATATTTTATATGTTGAGACTAGATATGCTAGGGAATCTCCCAAATTTTTCTCAGATTTAATTATGATGTTTTAAAACCTTTTTGTGCTTACAAACAAAATTTTGCTTATTCTTGTTGAACGTAAATTCTGTATTAAACGTTGTTTTGGACCCTATTACTTTGGCGGATGTATGACTTGTATATATGTGCTGGATTTGGCAGAGAGTATAGTTTCTAGATTTTTCGACGGGTCTAGATTTGCAGTTCTGTAGCAATGGGAATCTCAGATTTGGTGCAGTGTTGTCTTGGTGTCCAGAACTGAAAGTTTTGTTGTTAAAACTGTTAAAAGTTGTTTTGCCACCCATTTGTGTTTCCTATTCATCTCAGCCTTGTCCTTTATTCTTGACATATTTTTAGCCCTATTTGTGTTCGTTCATACCTGTTTAATAATAATGAAAAATAATCAAGCCGGGGTTTAAGGGAAAGATCTAGTGGTGGACAATATAAAAATGTGTATTCAGAAAGGGACTCGTTTCTCCAAACTGTTTACTGTGGTACCAACTGTTTTTTTTCTCTGGATGCATGAGGGCATGATCTATGAAACCGTTACTGTTTGCTATTACTATTACTGTTTGTCTGAATATACGGCCCTAAAACGAAACTGTTTGAATGTAGGAACCATGTGGTAAATGGATGGGACGCATGAATTGCTACCTAGATAGTAATGAACATTAGACATAAAAATAACTGTTTCACTGTCACATCCTGTTACTATTATTGTTGTCCCTTACTGTTACTGTTTACCTACTGTTTCCTGTTATCTGTAGACTGTCACCTAGGGTTGCTTTTCTCCATGTCAGTACTTCTTATTTTGTTTCATATTTTTCCCTTTCCATTTTTCTGCTTGTACTACTTGCGGCCCGAAACTTGCAACTAACGGGCATTCTATCTTCCTGTCTTCCTATTTCCTTGTAATTGTTATATGAGCTGGTTTTGGTGATCATTTGCCTACTGGAGTTTGTGATCAAAAGTTTTTAGCTGCGCATTGGAAAATTCTTTATTATTGTTTTGTTTTGAGCTATTTCATTCATGTTACCTGTACTGAGACTTGTATTGGGCTTGTAGTCCCGGAGTTTTGTTTTGACTCAGATCTTGTATTTTTTTGGGATATTTATTATTGTTGCAAATAAAATGTTTATTGATAATTGTTCATGCATGTGTGGTTGAGTATATTGCTATATTTACTGTTGGGCTGAGTTAAGTAAATCCGTACGGCTTATGGATGGTGAAAACCATTCGCTGGGCTTAGTCGTGTACCGTATTTCGTATTCCTTTTGGGAAGCGAGGTGTGATAAGGTTTTCGGTGGTATCAGAGCTCAAGTTTGGCTAATGTGTTAGTTTGACTAATACATTAGACAGGCTTGACTCAATCAGGATTTACTGAACTGCTAACTGGCCATGCACTGCATGAAAAATTGATAATCAACTTGATCGAATGCTAATTGTTTTAGGTTTTGTGCAGACTATGGCTTGTGGGAATGCTTCTTCTTCTCGCTCGCAAGAAGACCATCCTGAGTTGGCAACGGTTATTCAGGTGCTCCAGCAAATTGCTCAGATGCAGCAGGAGCACTGCGAACTGGTTATGGCCGCATTGGAGGCTGCTAACCGGAATGCTGCTGTCCCTACCTCCGTTGTGCCTTGCCCCGGTAGTTTTGCCTCCTCGTCCGGGTACCATTGCGGACTTCATGAGGCTGCACCCTGATAAGTTCGCTGGTACTGAGATGCCACTTGAGGCTAAGCAGTGGCTGATACGGATGGAGAGTCAGCTACAGGCAGCTAGGGTCGCTGATGTCGATTGTGTTGACGTGGTGTGTGTCCAGTTGGTGCATTTGGCCCACATTTGGTGAAAGGCAAAATCCGAGAGGCTAGAGAGGCCTACTGGTTGGGCTACTTTCGCTCAGAGCTTCCTGGAGAAATTCTTTCCCCGCATCACCCGGGTAGAAATGGAGAATCAGTTTCTTGCCATGAAGCAGGTTGGTTGGTTGGTTGGTTGGTTGGTTGTCTAGTTGATTTATTAGTGCCGTGTTTTTTGAGATATTGTTATATAATATATATGTAGTATTGTAACACCAAGATTTTTTTGGAGCAGGGCACTAGATTCATGGACGAGTATGCAGCGAAGTTCACCAGACTGAGTCGCTTCGCTACCACCTTGGTGGAGAATGAGGAGGATCATGTTCGGAGGTTCCTTTTGGGCCTTGACCTGGGGATTCAGGTGCACTTGGTCGCCCATCATCTCCGTACCTATGCGGATGCCTTGGAGGCAGCTTGAGCGACTGAGCAGACTCGAGCTCGGGAGACCCCTTCTCAGCGGGTTGTGCAGCACCCCGCTGCTGTTGCTGCCAGGCCCACTGGAGGTCCGACCAGGAGGCCAGCTCTGGTCCATGCTGTCAGGGCAGCTCCCTACCATCCTGCTCCTCCTCGGAGGGATGTTGTTTGCGACTTTTGCCAGATCCCTGAGCACTTGTGCAAGGATTGCTGGAAGGCCAATCGTCGGTGTCTCGGTTGTGGTGCTACCGACCACTTGGTCCGAGATTGTCCTCGGAGGAGGCACGACCAGGCCGCAGTCGTGCCAGTCCGTAGTCAGGTCAGGCTGCCACTTCCCCCTCAGTGTCAGATCGTCGGTCAGAAGACCGCTGCTCTAGGGGGAGGTCAGGCTTTCAACTTGACAACAGAGGAAGCTGAGACCGCAGAAGAAGTCGTTGCATGTATTCTTTTGTGTTTTCTTTTGTTGTTCTATTATTGTTCCTTGTTTTATTTATTTTCTATTGAATCTTTCATTCATGTTGTCTTTCCTGCTCCATTTTTCATATTCTTTGGCTATCTGTCATCTGTTCATCTTTTTGCCTTATTTTCATTCTATCTTAGATGTCATTCTTGTTCATTCCTTTCCTTCTCGCGTTCTTTTTGATTTCCGGACAACCCATTCCTTCGTCTCCTCCTGCTTTGTGGATCAGCATCAGTTGGAGTGCAGGCTTTGCCGGTAGCTTGGAACATCACTATAGGGGGTGGTGTTGTCGTCTGTTCCTGGGAGTGCAAGCACAGTCCCATGGTGATTGGAGGTCCAGATTTCAGAGTAAACCTGATTGTGATCGGAAGTTCAGGGTTTGATGTGATTCTCGGCATGGATTGGTTGGGTGAGTCCCACGCTATCAATGATTTTCGAGCGAAGAAGGTTGTTTTTAGGATGCCAGGTCATGCAGAGTCCGAGTTCCACGCTAGGGAGTTACCCCTTGGGCATGGTAAGGAAGTGGTTGTCGATGCAGGTTGTGCAATGGAGTTGCACTCAAGCTGTGAGGCTGTACCTCTTGCAGTGTAGAAATTTCTGGATCTGTTTCTAGAGGAGTTGCCTGGACTACCCCCAGATAGGGAAGGGGAATTCGGTATTGAGGTTCAGCCAGATACTGTGCTGATATCGAAGAGTCCCTTCTGGATGGCACCAGTTGAGCTAGCAGAGCTTAAGGTGCAGATCCAAGGATTGCTGGATTTGGGTTTCATCAGGCCCAGTGTTTCCCTGTAGGACGCTCCAGTCCTGTTTGTCAGCAAGAAGGATAGGAGTCGTCGACTGTGCGTGGATTATTGTGAGCTGAACAGTGTTACAGTGAAGAACCGGTGTCCGCTACCCAGGATTGATGATTTGTTTGACCAGCTGGGTAGAGTCGCTGTCTTTTCAAAGTTGGACCTTTGCTCTGGTTATTATCAAGTGAAGGTGAAGGCAGCTGATGTGTAGAAGACTGCGTTCAGGACCAGATATGGGCAATACGAGTTCCTACTGATGCCTTTCGGAGTCACGAATGTGCAAGCAGTATTCATGAGTCATATGAACAGAGTTTTCTCTCCATTTCTGGACAGATTCATGGTGGTCTTCATAGACCACATTCTAGTGTATTCTCGGAACCGAAAGGATCATGCTGATCATCTGAGGTTGGTTCTGCAAACCTTGAGGGAGAATCAGCTCTATGGGAAACTCAGCAAGTGTGAGTTCTAGCTTGATCGAATTACCTTCTTGGGGCACATTATCTCAGGTGATGGTATCTTAGTTGATCCGTCCAAGGTTTCTGCGGTGAAAGATTGGCATGTCCCTAAGTTAGTTTTAGAGGTGATAAGTTTCCTTGGTTTGGCCGGGTATAATCAGAAGTTTGTCCAAGACTTTTCGAAGATAGCTGGACCATTGACTAAGCTGACAGGGAAGGATCAGAAGTTCATCTGGGATGGAGCTTGCAGTGGAGCTTTTGCAGAGTTGTGGTTCGGGTGGTTTTGTGGTTCACTGTGATGCTTCTGGCAAGGGCCAAGGTGCAGTGTTGATGCAGAACGGCCGAGTTTTTGCTTATGCATCCAGACAGTTGAGGCCACACAGGAAGAACTACCCTACCCATGATTTGGAGTGGGCTGCAGTGATCTTTGCTTTGAAGCTATGGAGATACTATCTACTTGGAGACCGAGTAGAAATCTTTACTGACCACAAATGTCTCAAGTATATCTTCACTCAAAAGGAACTGAACATGAGGCAGACGCACTGGTTGGAGTTAATGGCTGACTATGAAATCAATTTGCAATACCATCCTGGTAAAGTGAACTTGGTGCCGGATGATTTGAGTAGGAGACCATTGGCCATGTTCCTGACTCAGCAGAGAGAGCTCGTTGAGCAGATGAGGAGGTTGGATTTGGATGTGATCTTGTCAGGTTCTGATCGGAGTTGCATGATGCTTCAGTTGCAGTTGTCTATTGTTGAGCATATCAGGCAGGTGATGAGCAATTGCAAGGGTTCTGAGCTGAAGTTGAAGCAGGTACGAGGACCGATATGGTTGTTCGCTATGATGGATCGCTTCGTTTTGGGTCCAGATTGTGTGTTCCGAAGGGTGAGGTTCATCAGAAGTTGCTTGAGGAAGCCCACCAGTCGTCGTACTCTATTCATCCTGGAGGTACTAAGATGTACGGGACTTGAAGCTTCACTTTTGGTGGCATGGTATGAAGAGGGTCGTGGTGAGATTTGTGTCACAGTGTTTGATCTGCCAGCAGGTGAAGGCAGAGCATCAGAGGACCGCCGAACTTCTTCATCCTCTTCCCATTTCGGAGTGGAAGTGGGAGCACATCACTGTGGATTTTTTGACCGATTTGTCGTGGAGTCCCAAGGGTCACAACTCCATTTGGGTGATTATGGACGGGTTGACGAAGAGTGCTCACTTCGTTTCCTTCAGAGGAATGAAGAGTGCACACTTCATCCCTCCATGGTGATTATGGATAGGTTGACGAAGAGTGCTCACTTCATCCCAAGGGTCACAACGCCATTTGGGTGATTGTGGACAGGTTGACGAAGTGGGAGCACATCACCATGGATTTTGTGACCACTTTACCGAGGCGTCCCAAGGATCACAACGATATTTGGGTGATTATGGACAGGTTGACGAAGAGTGCTAACTTCGTTCCCTTCAGAGTTGGAAAGTCTAATGAGAGTCTAGCTGAGAAGTACATGCAAGAGATCGTCATACTTCATGGGGTTCCAGTCAGTATTGTATCTGACAGGGATACGAGGTTCAGGTCTCAGTTCTGGGAGTCTTCAGAGTAGTCTGGGGAGTTTATTGAAGTACAACACATCTTTTCAGCCTCAGAAAGATGCACAGTCAGAGAGGACCATCTAGACTCTAGAGGACATGTTGAGGTCCTGTGTGCTGCAATTTGGAGGTTCTTGGGAGGACCACTTGCATCTTGTAGAGTTCTCGTACAATAACAGCTTTCAGGCCAGTCTTAATGCTGCTCCGTTCGAGACACTAAATGGTCGGAAGTGCAGGTCGCTAGTGTGCTGGGATGACATTGGCGAGAGAAAGTTGTTGGGCCCAGAATTGATCACCAGGACGATGGATGCTGTGACTCAGATCCGGAAGCATCTTCAAGCCGCGCAAGACAGGCAGAAGAAATAGGCTGATGTCCGTAGGAGAGCCTTGGAGTTTGATGTGAGATACCATGTTTTCCTCAAGGTATCATTGTGGCGAGGTGTCATTCGTTTTGGTGGCGGAGGCAAGTTGAGCCCTAGGTTCATCGGACCGTTTGACATCGTGGAACGAGTAGGCAAGGTGGCCTATAGTCTTGCATTGCCACCGGCTTTATCTGGAGTGCACAACGTCTTCCATCTCTCTCAAGTGAGAAAGTATATCCATGATGAGAGCCACATAATTGACTACTCAGAGTTATCCGTGAGGCCGGATCTATCTTTTGAAATTCTTCCAGTGACTATCTTAGACCAGTAGGAAGTGGGTGTTGAAGAACAAGGTGATCAAGCTGGTTCGAGTTTCTTGGAATCCTGACTGGCCGGGTGAGTCGACTTGGGAGCTGGAGGAGCATATCCAGCGGAGGTTTCCTTATTTGTTTGTGTAGTTCTTATTTGATTGCTATATAACCTAATTATCCAAACCGTAACTCCTATACCACTTCTTCAGCTATCATCCTCCTCACCCCTACCTTCTGGCTACCCCCTCTCCTGTATGCACCCATCGCCCCTCAACTCCCGCTCCTCCCCTCGTTGCCAAACTCTCCACCACACCCACAACAACCGTGCCCCCTCGACCCCCTCCTGCCTCGCTGTACACCCCCACAGTGACCACCAGTACTCCCTTCATCGCTGTCCTGATCCCTTGGTCCCTGTGTTGTTGCCGTCGTCAGCCGAGCACCTCATCCCTGTCCCCTCTTCTTCATGTCATGTGTGTTTGAGACAACTACGGGCAAACCAATACAACAGAGATAAGATATAACAGGGGTTTGCACAAGAATTGTCTCTAAAACAAACCTACACTACAGGCAGTATTTAGTACTTGTATTACACAACAAAAAGAATTCAAGTTACTTGTCTTATAGTTGATGACGAGAACGAAGCAACAAGCAAAAATAACGGGAACGGATTCCCGGCACAAACACAACGAACGAACGACTCACGAGCACGCGAGCAAACAATCACAAAGAGGTCACACACGTGCACCATGAGAGAGAGAGAGAGAGAGAGAGTCGGAGCTAGATGAGAAGATGATGGCAGCCAAGGGCGACGGCAGAGGCCAATGGGCTTGCTGGCGGCGGCTAGCTGAAACGTTGCGAGGAGGGAACCAGGGCATCGGGGTCGCTGCTACTTTTGCTGCTGCCGTCGCTCGGGAGGAGGTAGGGCCAGGCAATGTCTCTGCTATAGGTGGCGCGACGCAGGAGGGCACGTCGGGGTGTTGGCGTGAGCGGCAAGACAGGAGAAGCAGGGCGGCCAGGGGGTTTGGAAGGAAGGACGGGAGCACACTGGAGGATGAGTGCGGCTAGGCTTTTGATGTGAACAGGGGGGAGATATAGCATATATATATAGGGTAGTTAGTTAGGGTTTAGGTGGTGGCTGGGTATATAGCAAACGAGTATTGGGTTTTAAAATCGGTTGTGGATATTTGGGTTTAATGAAAGATTCAATAGGAGAATGATCCAACAATTGAGATAGTAACAAAATGAATAAACAAAATAGGGTACAAACAAATTAAATAATGAGGATTAAAAAAATACAAGATCAATCAAACAGAGATGAACAATAGGCAACAAACCGACTCAAGAAGATGAATAAAACGACGACGAATCATTTAAATGAATATATCAAGAATGGAGATCCAAAACAAGGTTCAAAAAGAGATACAATAAGAATAAAATACACGGGCAAAATAAAATACACCCCAAAATACAGAAAATGAAAAACAGGGGTTACATAGAGAGATACGAATTTTTTAAGTAGAAGTAGTAAACTGCACAGAATCATAGCTTAACCTACAGTGGTTTCAAATTTTATAAAAATAGCAAATATTATCCAATAAGTATGAAATTTGGTGGAGAGGCTCTAGAAATATATAAGATGCTACTAAAAAAAAAAATCAACCATAAATTCCTCATATTCAAAGAATTATGATTTTCAGAGTTGAAGGGAAATTCCAAGAAAGAAAAATACAAACTTTCCAAGCTATTCACAAAAATAAACATACACCACATGCACCACACAATTTCATGCTATCTATATTAAGAACCGAGTATACAGTATACACAATTTAACAACCAAGAGAGTTAGAGAAAACCCACCTCAAAGCGTGGACAAGATGAAATCTTCAAGCTCCGATTATGATCTTCTCCTCTTCCTACCTTAATTGCTTCTTTTCTTGCTTAATTAGCCTCTTAGAAATTTTTAGGGAAAATTAGAATGAATAGAAGAGTGAAATAGAATATGGAGTAAAGTATGGAAAATGTGGAAATGAGAATGAACTAGGGTTTCTTCATTATGCCATCATTTATATTGTAACACCCCGAATTCTAAATAAGACTGAATTTGAAGTTCCACAGGATCGTTACACTTCACTTCGTACAATTTTACAAGAAATTAAAAACTTTTATTACAACAAAGATTACATTTACACAGTAGAAGCGAATTACAACATTATACATGAATTGAATAATAACTTGAACATTCTTTAAGCAGCAAGCAATCTTTAGCCTTGTCAATCACTGTATCATGCATAGAAACTGTGGGTACGTCAGTTGCATACAACTGACACTAGGATATAATACATCAATTTCTCTTACTTAGAAAGCACACACTTGTCACAAACAAAGCTAAGGGGGACTATCCTATTGATGTCGTGTGTGAATGTGCACTTAGTCCTTAACGCAGTTATTAATATTTACATGACACTAATACGCACTAGTTCGGATTCTATGCATCCCATACTACATAGGTCCGATGGCAAGCCCTTAATCGTTCTTCATCTTGTAGGGTTCAATCCCTCACTATGACTTAAACTACTACAGTAACTACGGTAAATATCCTAGGTGTTCTATGAGTTACGAGCCCACGTCCAGACATCCTGGAGAGAATCCCACGTACTGACACATGATGCATCATGCAGGCATCCTGTGGACAATTCACCTTCGTCATGGACAATAGCACCACCCTTAGTTACCAAAACACCCCACAAGCGTCGCCACCGGTACGATATCCTGGAGTAGTGTCCACGCCCTAATCATGACGCATCATGAGGACATCCTGTGAACACTCTCACGCCGCCAATCCAATGGCCCTCATACTTATGTTTTTATCTTACTTTCATCACATCTCCACTATGTGTCAATCCTTAGATAATTGAATCATGAATAAAAATCAACACTATAGAATTTAGCGTTACCTCTACATCGGTCTTAAAATATCAATCATTAACCATGACCCAAACTTGGTTTCAATTTATCATAGTTCGCTTTTCAAAACTTTCATTGTTGCCGACGTGTGGACTTAGCTAAAATTCTAGTCTCAATTCTCTTTTCATGCTCATTAAAATAAGAGTATACTTGTTCACAAATTTCACATTACATCATGTTTCTTTTCAATTTATTTCTCATGCACAACTTGCATAATCTTAAGCAATCTCACATTAAATTTTACTCAATAATTTATAAGTCAAAAACTCATTTTGGACTTCCTACAATTTTCTATGTTCAACAAAAATATTCTCACCTTTAATTACAAAAGAATTATATTTTAAAGAAATTTTATTAATTACTTTTTTCCAAAATTTGCTTCTAAACCTCATTATAATAAGTCAAAATGTTATAGAAAATTTTCCATAATGTCTAGATATATTTCTGATATTTTTAATAATTTTTCTGAATTTTTAAAATACTTAAGATCTCAAAAACATAATAATTTACCCCAAAAATATTTTTTTTTAAAAATTGGCCGAAGCCTGGGATCGAACCCACACACAACAGGCCCGCCCATGCTACAGTGACGTCCCTGAGGCGCCATCGAAGACCAAAAAGTCCACAATGCTTAGCTGTTAAAAGTGTGACTTAAATTATACTTACGTTTTGTGTTCGGCTTTTGAATAAAATCAGTTTTTTGGAAAAACAATGTTTCTGCCGAGACTCCAACCCAAGACCCAAAGCTCCGCTTGCTACAGTAATGTTCTTAAAATGCTCCCGATGACCAGTAGGTCCGAGTGACTCTCCCGTAAAGAAATCTTGTTAAAACGATTTTATTTCCGATTGTACTGTTTCTAGTTTATTGTAGAAAACTCAATTTTCTCATTTAAATGGTTCTTATAAAAAACAGAATTTTCCTGAGCATAGTTCCTAAAAGAAGACAGTAGCTTGTATTTTCATAATTCTTATAGAGCTCATTTTTTATTATAAAAACTATTTCTCCCTTACTTAAAATTAAACAATGGATCAAATTAACACATTTCGACATAAAAACAATAATTTTTATAAGGATTCTTTTATCAACAAAATTCCCTCATTCATAATGAGTTCAATACAAATTTTCTCTGTTTCATTCCTTACTAAAAATTTAATTTTTCAATTTTAGTCCTATTTCCCAAACTACATATTTTAAGAGACAAATAGGGCTAATAAATCAAGTAATCACAACACTAGTTGCATATGGCACATAAACACACTTTTATCACAATTTAATCTATTTAATATTCCATGCAAATTAATTTAAATTCTATAATCTATCCATAAGCACATTTTCCACATATTGTATCTTTTAAGTCATGCATAGACAAAGTTTCACAAAAATCATAATTCATCCATTTTAGCATGCTATTAAACTACCAAGCCATCATAGCACATACTCATTTGCACATTCTAAATTATTCTACTAACATTTCATGTAGATTAATTGGTGTTCCTTGTTTTCTTAATCTCCTTAAACACATGTATGGCAATCTTTCCTACTCAATTTTAACAAGATCACAATTTCAATCCTAGCATGGTATCTAACTAGAAGCTTGAGAAATCACCCACCTTTTTGAGAAAAACAAATGAAAATAACTCCTAGAAATCTCCTTGAACACACGAACGATTCCTTCTCCTCCTAGATTATGTCTCCAAGTTGCCTTCTCCTCCTTGTACAAGTGAACCCGAGCTCCTCCTTGCTCCTTGAAGTAGGCCGACCTCCAATGATGAAAGGAACACACACAAAAATGCTCAACTCATTCTTTTACTCCAATCTCTCAATCTTTTCTCACACTTGTTACTTTCTTTTTCTTTTTCTTTTACCAATTTTTTCAAGTGTATTCCATGAAGAGATGGAGGGGGTATTTATATATTTTTTAAAGTGAAATGGAGGGCCAAGATGAACTATATGGTTGTGGATTAGGGGATAGGATGAACTAGGGAGTTAAAGCAACTACCCATGAACTCAAAACCACCACTCCACTACACCAACTCTCCCACTCTCTCTTGCTCCATTCCGGCCTACCCCCATGCACAACTCATGACACGTGCTAGTGCAATGCACGTGTCACACAATACACCCATAATTACTAGTTGTACATATTCATTTAATTAATTGTTTACAAAACTAGTCTACCCTACAAGTTGTGACAATTAAAATAGAATTAAATTAGTGAGCTCAATCTTGTGGGCTAAAAGTCTATAGGCTTCTACAAAAAATAATTAAGTTAATTAGTGTGGGCTAAGAATAAACAATTAGGCCTAGAGTTTAAATAGGCTTTTAAAATTAAAAAGAGAAGAAATAAAATACTTGTTCATGGTATGAAAATAAATAATTTTCTAGGGTAAAATGCACATAAATTTGCATGTGCAAAACACGTGAAATCAACAAACTCTTATTTAATTATAATTAAGAATTCAGGATGTTACATATATAGGGAGGGGAGGGGGGGGGGGGGGGGTGTGTATGGCCGGCCAAGCATTGGGCTAGGGTAGGATGAGTGTGAGTGAGTGTATAAGACGCTACAGATGCTTAGGTGTCCATATTAATCAATAAACCTAGGTTTAATTAACCAATAAGTTGAGTTAACCCTCTAGGTCATATTAACCCTTATAGGTCAATAATTGTGGGCTCATTCAAAGTAAAAAAATGTTGGCTTTATAATTCATATGTTTAGTGTGTAGTGTATGTACAATATATATAGTAGTAGTATATATGTGTAAGAAACATAATTTGTATGGTTGGCCTCATAGGTTAAATTCATATTAATTTAATTGGGTAATCCAAAACCATACAACTTATGTGTATATAACAATGTACAAAAATATGCACAATTCACGTGCAACAACATAAGCCAAATATAATAATATATAATGCAACAATATTAATATACAAAATATTGTTGTACAAAATAATTATTAATTATTTTGGGGATATTACAGATGGTGAAGAGTTTTGTAGAGCTTTGGGTTGTGTTCGGTGGAGGTCAGAGCAGTGGTTGGGCGGCTGCGGTGTACTGTAGCAGCAAGGGAGATCAACGAGGCAGCGTCGGAGGAGTTGCGAGGAGTGGAGGGTGAGAGAGGTAGTGCCAAAGTCGGGTCGATGCTAGGGTGTTAATGGCAGTGAGGGACAGTCGGGTGGTGGTGGTGGTCTGGTTAGGGCGGTCAGTGAGGAGAGGAGGCTGGCATCGGGGCATCCCGTGGTGTTGCGGGTGGCTGATGTGGTTGTGCTCGGTGTGCGGGGTGAGGCAGAGACATTGGTTTCAATGGGTTGGGTTTCATATGAAGGAGGAGGAGAAGAAGGGAGTGAAGTTGGCGGGTGAATAGTAGAAGGAGGAGAAGAATAAGAGCATGGGAGGAGCATTAGTGACCAATTAATTGAGATGGGGGGGGGGGGGGGGGGGGGGTTGCAGTTGGAGGAGATTAAAGAGATTGTGATAGGTGGGCCTTAAATTCAACATGATATTACAAAAATAGAAGATATTTAAGATTGGGCCTCACAAAAAAGAAAGAAAAAAGAATCAGACAATTAAATTATAGGATGAGTTAGGATTTGGGTTCAAATGGAATAATTGAATATTCAAGTGAATGCAATTGAGTACAAGAGGATAGAAGAATTTAAATATGGGTTTGTGTTCAATCAATCAATCAAATAGAAGATGCACAAAAAATGAGTTTAAAATAACGAAAAGGAATTTATAAAGAAATTGAAATACAAGAATACGAAGAAAATAAGAAAAAAAAAAAAAATCTGTATTATCGGAAAAGGTTGTTAAATTATATTATATGTATTAGTGACTAATTTTCAACAATTAGATCTAATTCAGTAAAAGGTTAAAATTCTTGCTTTTCATTATATGACTCTTAATTGTTAATCTTGAATTGCTAAAAATGAGTGAAAATACAATTATCATGGCAAAAAGTTGGGTTTGTCCAACATAACCGACCCAACCGACCCAACCCGTAGAACTGAAAACCCATCCTAACCAATCGAAAACCGATGGCTCAGGGTTTGGGAATAAGAAAATAAACTAGGCGGGTTTAGGTGGGTTTTGGGTTTGAAAAAATAAAGTAGGTTGGGTTTGGAAATTATAACAAACCCACCCAACCCAACTTGTGCACACCCCTAGGTTGGTTAACTGCTTTGACCTAATACAGATTAAAGTGGGGAACCATTCCCTTGTTTCGGTGAAGTGCAAACATATTTTAAGCAGGAATACGCCATTCTATATGGAATAAAATTCCTTAATTCATTCCCCTCAAAACATGTGTGATTTCTCTATTCCCAAAGAATTAATATTATAAAGAGATTCTTTTGTCTCTACCACTCATGTCTACCTTTACTATTATGACCACCACATCATCACCACTCGTTGTATGGATGTTACATAATATTTTCTACAGATAGGTCAAAAGTCTGGTTCTTTACTGAACTAGTACTCTGGCAGCAACCTAAGGTCATGGTCTCATATATATAACGGGTCTAGAAATTCATCAATGAATCTTATAAAAATTTCAAAGTAACTCCTAATCATGTATTGTAACAACCTAGTTAATCCCAATTCTTCATTTTACTGATAATACACTATTTTACATATTAAATTTTGTCGATAAGCCTCTAGATAGAAATCCGAAATTAAAAACCTAGTTGTCTGAAAAATAGTATAACTTATAGTCTTCAAATCGGAATTTAGATCCATCAAATGTTCTAGAAACTAGATTCAATGGGCTACGACTTTCATTTGTAAAGGTTAAAATAATTCTTAAAAAAACTTGGTCAAAAATTCATTAGAAGATAGTATAAATAGCATGGTAACAACAAAATGTAATTTTATGCAACAATCATGATAATCAATCCACATATAGATATAACAAGAAATGAACCAGCATATATACTCAATATTAGGATAAATTCCTACTGTTATCATGACAAATTACCATCACAATAGCATTAGATTCACGAATCTAGCTATAATGTCATGTACAATCGAAATGCAATGAAATCATTATTTCTTCTACATAAACGTGTTTCTAGTTTACGATCGTGTGGTGTATGCAACTGATGACGTATAACATGGCTTAGAATTGAGTCACGAATATGGCACGAAAAGAGAGCTACTAGTTGGTTTCGCTGATGAATCCGTAATAACCTCTTTGAAAGGTAACAAGCAAATAGCGATACAATAAATCAAATGGGAACTAGTTGCAGAGATCAAAATATTTCTTGAACGAGAACAATTACATTGGTTCAAGAGAAACTTGCCTTTTGTTTGATGAGTGCGAGTATGTGAGTTGAGAAGCGGCACAGGCAGCGAGCAAGATGGCAACAACGATAACAACATCGACAAGGGGATAGCGGCACAACAGTAAGAGGAAAACCACACCATAGCATGAAGCAGCAGAAATGGCAGGCAAGGGTAGCAACAGCAACTAGGCAATACACAACACGGGCGACTGCAGTAACAGCATCGGGATGTCAACTACAGGTAGGAGATGATGAAGGGTGTTACTGTCAGGTTGTTGCGATGGACAGCAAGGTTGAGCGATGGCAGTACAAGGGTGTTCGAGTTGTGCAATGAGGTGGTGCTCGAAGATGGTGGGGAGAGGCGGAGCAGTGGTTGGGGACGGCGATGGGGCTTGGCACCAGGGTGCTACGTGTCGGGGTTGTAGCTGCGTGGTGGCCACGGTGACCGGCGGTGGCGCGCAAGGTAAAGAAGGAGGAAGCGACTGTGCAGCAAGGGAGAGGATGGAGTTGGGGTAGGCGGTGGTCGGATGGGTTCAGGCGGTGCTGGCGATGCATGCAGGATAATGGCAACAAGGAGGAATGCAAACTGTGCTGTGGTAGCGATCGGAATGCAGGATGCGGGTGTGGGGCAGGGAAGCAAGGTAGAGAAGGCAGGGTCGACAAGGTGTTGCGGTGGTTGGAGGAAAGTCATCAGGTGGTGCTATGGCGACGATCAGAGGCTGCAGTGGTCGGCTGCGGGGTGGTGCTCGAAGTTGCTGGCAATAGCAGTCTTCGGGGACTGTGGCTATGGCAACAAGGCTGAGTGCGATGGTGGCAATGGAGGGGCTCGCAGGAGGTTGCGGGAGTACGGGAGGTGCAAGCGGTGGTGTTTGCGGGTGACGGAGAGGACACGAGAGATGGGTTCGGAGAGCGGGAGTGGAAGAAGAAGAAGAAAAGAGGAGGGGTTAGGCGGCTGTGATAGATAGATTAGGTAGATTAATTAATTATGGTTAGAGTTAATAGGGTATTATATAGGGGATTAAGGTTAACGGGTTTAGATTAGAGTTAACGGGTTTTGGGTTAAATTAATGGGTTTCATATTAATAAATAATAATAATAAAAGACAGAGTAAGATCTATGAGCTTTCACAAAATAATAATAATAATAATAATCTATATAATAAAACACAAAGAAAGCTATTAAGTGGCTCCTTCAATCCCCACAAAAATTAAAGGTCCAGATCTAACCTCACAAAACACATTTTCCCCCCAAAAGTTTCCCCTCAAAACTCAAATTCAAATCTCCCACCCCAAAACAACTTATTTATTTATTTAATTATTTCTCTCTCTCTCTCTCTCTCTCTCTCTCTCTCTCTCTCTCTCTCTCTTCTATTGAAAAAAAAATAAGAAAATGAGAATTTTAAAAAATTTTAAAAAGTAAAAAATTAAAAAACAAAAAAATTTAAAAATTTAAAAACTTTAAAAATAATTCAAACAAATAACAAAAAATCAAAACTTATAAAAAATAAAAAAAAATTTAAAAATTTGTAAAAATTATTTTTTTAAAAAATTTATTTAAATTCTTAAATTTTTTAAAATTTTTGAAATTTTAGAAATTTTGAAAAAAAAATTAAAATAAAAATTCAAAAAATTTCAAATTTCAAATTTTGAAATATGAAATGTTTTAAATTTTGAAAATTTGAAAATTTGGAAAATTTGGAAATCTCAAAGCAAATCCAAATGCAAATCCAATGTTGAACCCCAATCAAGAGGTCGTCGTCGATATCTGATCTGCTTCTGATTCCGTATCGGTGACTCCCCTTCACCTAATCGAGCGCGAAATACAACTGACTTTGTATCGGCGGCTCCCCTCCACCGAATCGAGAGCCTCTATATGCGATGCGACGACTCTAATTTCATCTCATTAACCGAATTCTCATTCTGATTTTTAACTTTTTGTGTGCAGGGGATTACTCAGTTTTTTGCTTACTCGAATTTTGTGTGTGCATGGGATTTAAGTTCAGGGAGGTATGATTGTTTAATTTTTGGGTTTAAAAAATTTTAATTTGGTGATTTATTTGATGAGTTTATTATTTGTTTTGATTTAAGGGGTACGCAATGGATTATTTGGTGGCCTCAATTTAGGCTTCCAAACCATAGCAGGACAGGTAAGCTGACTAACAACCTAAAATAACTTGGCAAATATGCCACATTAATTTATTTACTACAAGTGAAAATACTATCGTGAAGTGTTCCCTTCACTGGTTATTAGAAACCATGGATAATATAACATATAAGAATTTTTAGTGTATGTTTGGATATATAGGATTGAGATGACTGGAGTTTACCACTTGTTGCCGCTAAATTTGGTGTGGGGTCAAACAGATAGTATTTGTAGATTCTTAGGGAAACTGAATAGTAAACCTGTATACCTGTTCCGTCTTGGTTTGATCGTCGCTCCCGCCGTACACCTGCAAAAGTGCGAAACACCGGGGTTGTTCCCGGCGACGCACCCTCCGACGCTCAAGTCAGTAATCTGGAAGACTATGAGAGAGCGCAAAAACTGGTGAAAGATTGATTACCTCTTAATGGAGATGGGTGGGGGGTATTTATAGGCGTCTTAGGGAACAGATTAGGCATGTAATTCCTGTGTATAGATAAGGAATGTAATCCCTAATCCCCAGTGAAAGGATAGATATGAATCAGGGCCGTTGATTAATATTAATCAGAAACCCTAATTCTATCCTGCTGGACTGGGTTTGGTGCAGGGTTGAAACCCGCACCCAGTTGAGGTGGATCCGTTTGCGGGTTATTGGATCTGTGAGAAGGAGACCCAGTACCCGCTTCTGACCCGTTTGTAGGTGAAATTACTGTCTTACCCCCGGACTTCAGGATTCGTGCCCAATTTGGACGGTCTCGATTAAACCCTTATTTTTAGCCGTATCACGAGCCCCCCACTCCTAAAGGCTGAGGGCAATCAGTCTTTGAGGAGTAGTTTGACTGTTTTAGTGGCTAGTGGGGTTGTATCGGAGTCCGAATGGGTGTTTTTGAATCCCGAAGTGGGTGGTAAGGTAACTCCTCCTTCTTTTTTGAAGCCATATGGTGTATTGAGTTTTTATCTATTTTTTCGGGCTATTTATTTAATTTTGCGATGTGTTAACTAATCGTTCGGGGGTCTTGGCTGTATATTCTAGGTAATAATTGTTCGTTCGGAGGCTCAGAAATATCCCCCGAATTTTTAATTATTTCCTAGAATTTTTAGCTAATTTTCACGAATTTTTAGCAATTTTTCGCAATTTTTAAATAAATAAAATGATTAAAATAAATAAAAATCGATTTTTTAATACTTAATTATGACATGGCGTCACCTGAGCCCTCGATCAGGGCGGAGCGCGAACTTCGGAACGATCAGACGGTCCCTGCTCCTCGGCAAGCTTTTTTGCCGTATACGAGGGTCGGTACCTCGGCACCTCGGCTCGGAGGGCCAGCGCCTCGGCTCGGAGGGTCAGTGCTTCGGCTCGGAGGATCCGAGGTACGTGGCATCATCTGGGCCGTCCATTTCAGCGTGGATCTCCATAAAACGCTATCTTGTCGTTTAGTGGACGTGGCCAAATCTGGGTCGTCCATCATGACGAGGGCGCTTTCTCACAAGATCCAACGGCTGATATGGGTCGGTGTGATTTTTTGCCATATACGAGGGTCGGTACCTCGGCACCTCGGCTCGGAGGGTCAGCGCTTCGGCTCGGAGGGTCCGAGGTACGTGGCATCATCTGGGCCGTCCATCTCAGCGTGGATCTCCATAAAACGCTATCTTGTCGTTTAGTGGACGTGGCCAAATCTGGACCGTCCATCATGACGGGTCGGTGTGATTTTTTGCCATATACGAGGGTCGGTACCCCGGCACCTCGGCTCGGATGCTCGGTGCTGTTGGCCAAGGTGCTAAGTTGGCTTATTTCGAAAGAAATGTCTCTTGATGGTTCGACCTTCCGTGCGCAGTAGCTTAGTTGCTCGACTATGCTGTTCGGTAGCTCTGTCGAGCAAGCCGGTGGCAGGCAGTTCGGAAGGTGCACGCGGCAGGATCTGGTTCGTCCATCATGGCGCGTATCACGAGGATGGGGTTCAGATCACGAAAAAATGCTATCTTGTCGTTTAGTGAGCGTGGCAAGATCTGAACCGTCCATCAAATTCTGACGCGAATTTCGGAGAGATCCGACGGTGACTTCGCCTCGGGAGGATTTTTTGCCATATACGAGGGTCGGTACCTCGGTACCTCGGCTCGGAGGGTCAGTGCTGCTGGCCGAGGCGCTGAGTGGAATTTCTGAAGGGAATAAATAGCCGGGTTCGGCAGACTGGTGGCCGAATCGTGGACTTGGGCGATTTGGGGAGCCTTTTTGTTTTTCGAAACGTCGCAACTCTCCGCTTGGCGCTTTGGCTTAGTGGGCTTTTCACGTTTCCCAAGAAGGCCCACCACTTTTGGGGTTATAAATCTTCACTCCCCCACCCCTAAGCTCATTTCACTTTTTTACTCTCAAGACTTCACTCTCGCTATCCAAGTTCTCTGCTAGTGGCGACTTCTGTTCCACGGTGGTGACGTTAGCTGTCGCGTGGGCCAGGCAATTTCTGGCGACGAATTCCGACCGTGAACGTCACTTCAAAGGTCTGTCCACTAGACTTAATTTTTTTTTCTAGAGATGTCACGAGTGGACTCAGGGAGTGGGGCCTCATCTTCGGGCAATGATGGCGCCGAGGAGAGGAGGAGGGCGAAGATCCGGAGGAAAGGTAAGCAGGTCGCCGAACTGTCCGCGACCGAGGCGAGGAAGGAGAAGAAGAAGAAGAGGAGAGTGGCGGCCCACTCCGTGGTGGTCGAGGAGGTATTAGAGAACCCGAAGCAAGCGCCCGAGATGGGACGATATCCCTCGGTTTTGTCCGGACATTCGGGGATCAGGCAGTACGAGGGCGACCTTCTGGAGAAAGCTATATACGGAAAGTCCAAGGTCGTCGAGGAACCCAACCCGGCTCTTCCAACCGAGGCTGACGAGATCGTTTCAGTGCTGTCCGAGAGGGACCTCCTCCGGATCAGAAGGGGATTCGCCATCCCTCTGGAGTATAAGCTGATACTCCCCGGCCCCGGAATGCGAGCGAATTCCACGCTGCCATCGTCGGATATGTGCATGTTCGACTCCGACTCCTTGAATGCCAGACTGCATTTTCCGCTGCACCCCTTCGTCCTCCAGATCCTCGGCTGGTTCTGCCTTGCGCCGACCCAATTCATGCCCAACACTTGGCGTCACGTGAATGCTTTCTTACTTCAGTGCCGCAAAGCTGAGGAGAGCCGGACTTAACAGTCTTTCGAGGTCTGTATCAGATAAACAGGCAGCACAAGACGGAGCATCGGTACTACTTGGGGCCGAGAAAGGGTGTTAAGATTATAGAAAACCCCGACTCAATTAAGGGTTGGAGGGAGAAGTATTTTATATTAAGGGACGAGGCGATACGGCACATTCCGACCCGGTGGAAAGTGGAGGTGCCAAAATTCGCACGAGCCGACCCCGTATTGTCCGAGGAGGAGGAGGATGTGGCGAGGAAGATCATGGCCCTTCCCCTGTTAAGTTGGAGGGAGTTGACGGAGGAGGTGCTGTTCGGGTCCGGCCTTAGCCCCATCGACCCGAGTATGCTCCTGACATCTCATTTATTTTCGTTTTTCTTTCAAGTTTTTAGTTCGTCTCGCTAATTCGTTCTCTCTTTTTTTTTTGTGGCCCGACACAGAAGCGATGAAGATTGACTTCAACTCCATGATGGCCGACAGGTCCAAGTTGGCCGGGGGTAGAAAGAGGAAGAGGGCAGCCGCAGCTGCCTCGTCGACCCCACAGCCCACAGTTGCCCCTACCGTCACCCCGCCCCCTCCGACCACCGAGGCACCTTCGGAGGAGGTGGTTGTCGAGGAGCCCTCGGCCCCTGTGGCCCCGAGCGTGATCGAGGGGGCCTTTGACGTAAACGCGGCGCTGTCGCTCGAGGCACCGCCGCTGACCAGGGCTGCCGAGGAGATCCTGACCGAGCAGCACAAACAGCTGTTCGTGCCGAATTGGCGAGTGAAGAACCACGACGGGTTCCTCGGCAATTCGCAAATGTCAGTGCAGGTCGTCAAGCACTTGGCGACCCCAGAGGACCGAGCCGCGCTGAGGGCAGGGACGGTTGGCGACGACACATACGAGGTGGCTCGGTCGCTTGTGTCGGTCAGTTTCTTGCTGCTAACTTTTTCTTTTTCTAAGTTTACTGCTCGGTTTGTTCATTGCGTTCACCGTTGCCTTCACAGGCTACCTGTCATTTCGGCCATCTCCTTGAGATGTTCGCCGAGCAGGAGAAGGAGTTGAGGGCTGCCAGCGACAGAGACCGGTCGGCGAAGGTCAAGGCAGTCCGGGAGCTCGAGGCCGAGCAGAGGCGAGCCGAAGCTTTGGAGGTCCGGGTGGCCGACCTTGTTGCCGACCTGAGGGAGCCAAGGGGCGTCTCGACGCAGAGTCTGCCAAGGCCGCGAAGGCTGCCGAGGAGTTGGCCGCGGCGGTGAAGTCCTTGGCTGAAGAGAGGGCGGAGAAGGAGGGATTGGCGGCGAAGATCCGGGCCGAGGTAGAGGCCGAATGTGAGGCCGAGTCGAAGAAACACATGGCCGAGAACATGGAGATCGTGTTCCCGGCTTCGAACGGGTCGGCTACCGAATGTGGCCCGGGTCGCCCTCAGGTGGTGAGGAGGAGGGAGGCGAAGGCGAGGAGGTCGAGAGCGAGGGCGAGGGGGATGAGGCCGACCCACCTGTGGCGGATGCCCAGGTCGATGTGGGGGTCGGGGGGCCGTCTGTCGACGCACCCGTGGTGACGCAGGTGGATCCCTGATCCCCTCGCTAAGTCCTTGTAATTTTTTGGGTTTTGTTTTTTAAACGGTGTAATGCCTTTTGCGGACTGGCCACCGCTTTTGTTGAATGAAATAGATGTTTTTGATCTTTGTGTTTCTGTCTAAGTGTTTGGTTCGCCCCTCTAGCCCTTCAATGTTGTCCCCTTCTTTTATTTCAGATTGCCGAGGTGACTTCTGCCACCGCGGCGGCTTGGCGCCGCGCGGAGCCATTTCAGCAGCCCCGAGAGGGTCGGCTCGAGGGCGAGATGCATCTGACTAGGAGAATGCTTCAAGGCGTTGAGAAGAGGAACAGCGAGTTGTTGGCCGAGCTGCACCATCTACGGATAGTCGAGGCCGAGCTGTCTGTGAAGGAAGAAGAGCTAGTTCGGGTTTCAGCCGAACGGGATGACTTTGCTAGGAAGGTGGAACATTTGCAAAGGGTGACGGTCGACAAGAGTATCGAAGTGACCCACCTGCGTCGGGTTATATCCGACAGTGCAGAGTATCCCGGTTCGGCAAAACTTCCTCGATTCAAAGTTATTGTGAAGGACGACACGCTGAAGGACCAGATCGTCGAGCTGGAGGAAGAGGTCACTCGGCTCAAGCCTCAGCCAGTGAGGGCCAACGTCCGGAGCACCTCGTGCACTCGCAAAGAGATTGAGCGAGGGATTTCGTTCTATCAAGCCGCGAGCCGAACCCCCATCATAGGTAGGTCCGCAGCCGATGCCCAAAGTGGGGTAGCGGTGTCTTCAAGTGGTGCATCGGTTGGAGCGGCTGTTAGGGTCAGCGGCGAAGAGGCGTCTCGGTTCGTTGGTCTAGAGACGAGCTCGGAGGTCAAGAAGCGCCGACCCAAAGTGTTGCTGAACCGGAGCATCCCCCTTCCGCGGAGGCAGTAAACGAGTCGTGTCGTGTCTTCGGACTTCCGAAATGTGTTTTGTCATAACTTTCTTGTAAATTTATCCAAGTCATGTTAATAAAATTGGGGTTGATTTATCCGAACCGTTTGCTGCTGTCTTCTCATTGTGCTGTAACTGCGCTAGCTAGGGTAGGCTCGAAATGAACCGTGAGGCGAGTGTTCGCTTCGTCGAACACCTTGGCCCCTTCAGGTGCGGCTCGGTTCGGTCACTAAGGTGCAGCTGTTTCCAAGCTGTGGCCACGTGGCCTGATCGTAGCTTGATGACCAAAGTGAATTTCGCCGAGCGAAGTGAAACGATTAGAGCCGTTAGATGGTTGCACGAATCTTGAGGCAGGTCCAGTTCCCAAGAAAATGCTATCTTGTCGTTTTGTGGACACGTGGCTAAATTAAATCCGCTTATCACGCCCTAGCACACTTTCTGAGATGATCTGACGGTGGTTTTGTCTCGGGAGGTTTTTTCGCCATATACAAGGGTCGGTACCTCGTCCGCTCGGCTCGACAGTCGTGGGGGCAGGTCGGGATGGCCGTCCAATCCCGGCCCGTTTGAGGACGAGCTGGTGAGATAAAGTCATGCCATAGAAGAGATCTGATCGTTAGATTAGTTTAAGGGTTGTGGGAGCAGTTCCGAATGGCGAGCTACTCCTAGATCGCTTAGGAGCGAACTTGCGAAGTAGAATTGAGCCAAGTGTTGGACTCCGAACCATTCAACGGCTGCAGGAGCAATTTCGAACAGCGATCTACTTCCGGCTCGTTTATGGGCGAGCCGAGGAAGAAGAGTCGAGCCGAGTGCTGGACTCCGAACCATCGTGGGATTGAGGAGTTAAAAGCAGAGAGATGTAATAGTATCAAAAATACGAAAAACTTTATTTATTAATATCCAATGACCGGCTGCTTCTAAAGTTGCTAGCCGTTATTACAATGAAAAATAAAGGAAAAATCACTACTAGTAACAGGAAGGGAATGGTTCGACATTTCGAGTTACTTAGAGAGGCGTCGTTGCTTTCTCTTGGTATTTCAAAAGATGGTCGGCATTCCAAGTCTTGGGAATTTCTCTGCCTTCGAGATCTTCTAGCTTGTATGCACCGGGGCGGATCACTTTGGAGATCTTGTAGGGTCCCTCCCAATTCGGGGCCAATTTGCTTTTCTGTCCGGGGAACGAGATGGCCAATTTTCAGAGGACTAGGTCCCCTTCTTTGAGGTCCGTTGGGCGGACTCTTTTGTTGTATGCTTGCTCAATCCTTCTCCGGTAGCTTTGTTGCCGTATGGCTGCTCTTTCTCGGATTTCGTCTATCAAATCTAGACTTGCTCTGAGCTCTCTAGCGTTCTGCTCTTCCTCAAAAGCAATCAAACGAGGAGAGGGTATCCCGACTTCTAGGGGAATGGTGGCCTCGGACCCGTAGGTGAGATTGAACGGACTCTCGCCTGTTGGGGTCCACTTTGTGGTGCGGTAGTTCCACAGCACTTTGGGCAGCTGATCAACCCACAAGCCCTTGGAGCACTTGTCTAGTCTCTTCTTGATGCCTGAGAGGATCTGTCGGTTGGCATTTTCGGCCTGGCCATTTGACTGAGGATGAGAGACGGAGGAGAAGCGGTGTTGTATAGCGAGGTCCTTGCATAAGGCTCGGAAGGCAGCCCCAGTGAACTGTGTTCCATTATCTGTAACTATGACCCGGGGAACGCCGAATCGGCAGATCACATTTTTTCAGAAGAATTGAACGACCCTATGCTCGGTGATTGTATCCAGGGGCTCGGCCTTTATCCATTTTGAGAAATAGTCGACTGCCACGACTAGGAACTTTAACTATCCGGGAGCTGGCAGAAATGGCCCCAGTAAGTCCATCCCCCACATTGCGAAGGGGATCGGACTTGATAGGGAGGTGAGTGGTGCTTGTGGAAGGCGTCGGATGTCGGAATACTTTTGGCAGGAGCTGCATTGCTGAACGTATCGTTCGGCGTCCCGTAGGAGAGTGGGCCAGTAATACCCGTAGTTCAACACTTTGCGCGCTAGGGCTCTGGAGCCAGAATGAGCCCCGCCAATGCCCTCATGAAGTTCTTGCAGGGCGTAGTCAGCTTGCCGGGGGGAGAGGCACCTTAGGTAAGGCCGACCATCTACCTGGGTGAAGGAGCGTTTATATAGGATGCCTTCGATTAATGTATAACGCTTGGCTCGAGCTCTTATTCTTCGTGCTTCCTTCGGATCCTGGGGGAGGAATCCGTCTCTTAGAAATTCGACGAGAGGTTTCATCCAATTGTCTTCGAGGAGGACAGGCAATGTTTCAACGGAGTCGAGTGCATCGTCCTCTATGCTCGGCTTCAGGAGGACTTCTATCAAAACAGTCTGTTCGAGGCCTTGAAGGGAAGAGGATGCTAATTTGGATAGGGCATCGGCCTGAGCATTTTCTTCTCTGGGGATTCTTTGGATGAGGGCCTCTTCAAACAGGGCCATGAGACTTTTGACTTTCGCCAAGTATTTAACCATCCTGTCATCGCGGGCTTCATACTCGCTGAGGACCTGATTGACGACCAACTGAGAGTCGCTGAAGATCCGCAGGCGTTGTGCCCCTGCATTTCGGGCCATTCCAAGGCCGGCTATGAGCACCTCGTATTCAGCTTCGTTGTTCGAGGCTTTGAAGTTTATGCGGAGGGAGTATTGGAGGATAAAGTCATCCGGGCCTGCCAGGATGACCCCTGCCCCGCTTCCCTCGTTGCAAGAGGACCCGTCGACATAGACCGACCAGACGGGTGGTCCCTTCACTGTTTGGCTGGACTCGGGGATAGTAGTTTCAACTATGAATTCGGCTAGTGCCTGTGCCTTGATCGCGGTCCGAGGCTGATAAGTTATATCATGTTGGTTCAGCTCGATCGACCACTTCATAAGGCGACCGGAAGTCTCGGGCTTGTGAAGAACCTGTTTCAGCGGCTGGTCGGTAAGAACGACCACCGAATGAGACTGAAAGTAAGGGCGAAGCTTTCTTGCGGCCATTACCAGGGCATAGGTCATTTTCTCAATCTTCGGGTACCGGAGCTCGGCGTCCCGAAGCACCTTGCTGACGTAGTAGATGGGCTCCTGAGCCCTTTCTTCTTCTCTGACTAAGACCGCACTAAGCGTCTGTTCGGAAGCTGCCAGGTAGAGGTAGAGCGGTTCGCCAGGTACTAGTTTGCTGAGAAGAGGTGGATTGACGAGGTAAGCTTTAAGCTGGTCGAAGGAGTCTTGTTGCTGCTGCCCCCACTCGAATCCTTTAGCCCCCCTGAGGGCTTTGAAGAACGGGAGGCACTTCTCCCCGGACTTCGACAGAAAGCGCCCTATGGCTGGCTAGGCGACCAGTCAATCTCTGAACTTCCTTGACATTTCTAGGAGGGGCCATGTCCAGTATGGCCTTGATCTTCTCCGGGTTTGCTTCTATTCCTCGTTGGCTAACCATGAAGCCGAGGAACTTTCCTGATGAGACGCCGAACGCACACTTGTTCGGGTTAAGTCTCATATTGTGCTTTCTGAGAACGTCAAATGCTTCTTGGAGGTCAGCCACATGATCTGCGCCTCGGATGCTTTTCACAAGCATGTCGTCAACGTATACTTCCATGTTCCGGCCGATCTGAGCCTGGAAAACCTTATTGACGAGGCGCTGGTATGTTGCCCCCGCATTCTTTAGACCGAACGGCATGACTCTGTAGCAATAGAGCCCCTGGTCGGTCACGAACGAGGTCTTCGGGATATCCGGAGGGAACATTCTTATCTGATTGTAACCTGAGAAAGCATCCATGAAGCTGAGGAGCTCATGTCCCGAGGTTGCGTCATTCAGAGTGTCAATACTCGGCAGAGGGAAGGGATCTTTGGGGCAGGCCTTGTTGAGGTCGGTGAAATCAATACAAATCCTCCAAGTCTCGTTGGACTTCTTCACCATTACTATGTTTGACAACCACTCAGGATAGTTTACCTCCTGTATGAACCGGGCCTTCAACAGCTTGTCCACCTCCTCTTTGATAGCAAGCTGACGCTCGGGGGCGAACTTGCGCCTCTTCTGCTGAATCGGTTTGGACCCCGGATCAACGCTCAGGCGGTGGACCAAGAGTTCTTCGGAGATACCGGGCATATCTGCTGCTGACCATGCGAAGAGGTCTTGATTGGTTCGGATGCATTTTACAATATCTGAGTATAGGGTGGACGGGAGGGTCTTGCTAACAAAGAACTTGCGGGTCGGCTCCTGCTCAGAGAAGAGTACCTCCTCCAACTCGTCTACTAGCTCGGAAGTCGACCGGGCGGCATCTTGGGGGATTTCCAGTGTTTCTAAGGAGAGGACGGGACCGAGGGTAGAGGTCATATAACACTTGCGGGCCTGCTCTTGATTGCCCCTAACTTCTCATACTCCGGCTCGAGTCGGGAATTTCATTTTGAGATGATAGGCAGAAGGGACGGCTTCAAGGGCAGCCAGACCGGGCCGACCCAAAATGACATTGTAGGCTGCTGGGACATCTACGACCATGAAGTCCATCAACTCCGTCCAGGTAGTAGGAGTTTTGCCCGCGGTTACGTCGAGGGTAATCACCCCTTCAATAGTCACTGGCACTCCCATGAACCCGTGGAGCGTGTAACCGGCGGGCTTGAGTCTGTCCCGTGAGAGCTTTAGGCCTTTAAAAGCATCGAGGAAGAGGATGTTGACGGAGCTGCCGTTGTCTAAGATCCTCTCCACTTTGAAGTTGGCCATGTGGAGAATGATGACGAGTGCGTCACAATGAGGGGTGCGGACACCCTCAAGATCTTCGTCAGAGAAGGTGACGGGCACCCCGAGGCCTTTGGGAGGAGGGGTGGTTCGGACTGAGTTGACCTCTCTTATAAATGCTTTCCGAGAGGAGTTCGAGGAGCCCCCCATTGGACCCCCATGGATGAGGTGGAGGACTCGCTCTTCCTCAAAGTCTGGCGTCTCTTCTCGTTTCGGACGCTTGTTAGCCCCCCGAGGCTGGGAAGGAAGTTCGGCTCGGTCCTTTCTTACAAACTTCGTCAGCTGCCCCCTCTGGATAAGGGCTTCGATCTCGTTTTTCAGAGCACGGCAATCGTTGGTATCATGCCCATGGTCCCGGTGATAACGGCACCATTTTTCTTTATCCCTCCTCTTGGCGGGGGTATTCATCCTCGGAGATGGAGGTAAGATCCCCTCCTTTTCGACTTCCATCAGAATAGTTGAGATGTTAGTGGTGAGGGGAGTGAGCTTCTCGAATCTAGGGGGAGGTCGGTGCTGGCCGGCGTTATCCTTCTGGAGCTTCTTAGCCCCCTCTTCTTTTGTTCCTTTTCTCTTAAACCCGGAGGAAGATCCCTCCCAGTTGGGTTGTTGCTCAGCCTCTTCGGCCCGGATGTACTTTTCGTTGCGAAGGAGAAGGTCGGAAAAGTTCTGTGGAGGCTTCTTGGCGAGGGAGGAGCGGAGGTTAGAATTGAGGACATTAGATTGAAATGCTGCCGTAGCAACCGACTGGTCGAGGGACGCTATGGTCCTGGCTTCAGCTGTGAACCTCTTCACATAGTCTCTCAGTTTCTCCCCCTTCTTTTGGTGGAGGTGCAATAGGGAGATGCTGGTTTTCTCAGCTCTACGGCTGCTTACGAAATGTGTGACGAAGAGGGTTTCGAACTGCTCGAAGGAGAATATTGAGGAGGGGGCGAGGCGAGAGTACCATTCTCGAGCTGGTCCTTTGAGAGTTGCGGGGAAGGTTTTGCAGAGGAGGGCATCGGAAGCTTGATAGAGGAGCATCAAAGTCTTAAAGCTTTCGATGTGATCTACTGGATCAGTCTCCCCGGTGTAAGTCTCAAATTGGGGAGGTTTGAAGCCGAACGGGACAGGTGCATCCACTATGGTTCGGGAGAAAGGGGGGCGGCTAGGACGTAAGGTCCTCCCCCTAAGCTCCTCTTCTCGGTCTATCTGGCCCAGGCGCCTTTCTACTTCATGAAGACGACTGTGCATGGTGTCATCCCTCCGGCGGTAATCAGCCGGACCCCTAGACTCGTCTTCGTATGAGGGAGAGCGAGGGCTACGGCAATGGTAACTTCGGGAGCGACGAGGGCTTGGGGTACGCCGGGAGTTGCTAGGAGCAGGACGCGGAGATGGGGACCGTCGGCGAGGGCTTCGGACCGGATGAGGAGATCGGCGGGGGCTCCGGACTGGAGGAGGTGATAGGGCCTTTGGCTCATTTGGGTTTTGACGGAGGTTGAGAGCCTGCAGGACGGTCGCTTGGAACTGCTGGAACTCGGCACGGGTTATTGGTGCCTCATTGTTCCTGGGCTGTTGCCGACCTGTGGGGGAGGGCCTTCTTCGGTAATGCTTGGGAGACTCTTTCCTCCCTCTGCGGACGGGGGACCTGTTGTACCGGTGGCGAGGAGACCGCTCGCCCGGATGGTGTTGGCGGGAGGTTCCCTCTCGGGCCCGCTTTTCATTTAGGTGGCGGCGGAGATCGTCATCTTTCTGGCGGTTGAGGGAGGTATTGTGGCGACCAGAGGCTCGGGGGTGATGGGAAGCCATAGAGTCCGTAGAGGCATTGTGGATGGAGACGTGCTCCTGGTGAAGAGGCTGTTTTTGAGGGTTAGGACCTTTCGGGGGTGTCTGATTAGGAGGAGGAAGGTCTTGTTGGAGCGGGTCTTCCGCGGTAGGGGGAAGTTGCCCTTGTTGTTGAGCGGGATTAGGGAGGACCTCTTGCTGCTGATCAGGGTTGGGTCCTCGGTTGGACCCCCTTGATCTGACTTTCCTCGGAGGCATGGCTGGAGATCTGTTCACCAGGAAGAGGAGAGGTTTCTATTCGTTAGTTTCCCACAGACGGCGCCAATCTGTTGCCGCTAAATTTGGTGTAGGGGCAAACAGATAGTATTTGTGGATTCTTAGGGAAACTGAATAGTAAACCTGTATACCTGTTCCGTCTTGGTTTGATCGTCGCTCCCGCCGTACACCTGCAAAAAGTGCGAAACACCGGGGTTGTTCCCGGCGATGCACCCTCCGACGCTCAAGTCAGTAATCTGGAAGACTATGAGAGAGCGCAAAAACTGGTGAAAGATTGATTACCTCTTAATGGAGATGGATGGGGGTATTTATAGGCGTCTTAGGGAACAGATTAGGCATGTAATTCCTGTGTATAGATAAGGAATGTAATCCCTAATCCCCAGTGAAAGGATAGATATGAATCAGGGCCGTTAATTAATATTAATCAGAAACCCTAATTCTATCCTGCTGGACTGGGTTTGGTGCGGGTTGAAACCCGCACCCAGTTGAGGTGGATCCGTTTGCGGGTTATTGAATCTGTGAGAAGGAGACCCAGTACCCGCTTCTGACCCGTTTGTAAGTGAAATTACTGTCTTACCCCCGAACTTCAGGATTCGTGCCCAATTTGGACGGTCTCGATTAAACCCCTATTTTTAGCCGTATCACCACTGAAGGGTGCAAACTCTCCACTCAAGAAAGTCAGCTAAAGTGAATTTGTTATTTATCCATTTTGATTTTTTTTTATAAAGGTGCAATGGGGAGACAAAGTGGAGATAAAAGAAATAATTAGCTTGGATTAGAGTTTTGAGAACTTCATGTCTTTCATTTTGGTTGAAATAATAATAAGAGGTTTTTCAATTGCAAACTGAGTCTTAGATAAACAAATGTTTAAATTATTGGTATTGTAGATAGCTTCACACATGCACTTGCATTACCATTGTATTTAGACATGCTCATAGTGGTTATGGGATTAGAGTAAGCTCTATAAAACCTATACGATCATGTCCTTGCATAACTGTTACATGCATCTAAAAGTGATGCTGAAGTTAAAAAAAAACCTCTATGTAGTGTTTCTAACAAACTATATGCATTCTAGGTAAGTTCAAGCTAATGATCAAGAAGGCGATGGTTGAGCTTAAAGGTAGATATACTGCTTTCTCATATAATATGTTTGCTACTTCAATTAATTTATTGGACCTCCAAAACTATTTTATATAATCAAACCAGGTGCACCGTTCCGAAGACGTGCCATAGGCACGTGCCAACGGACAAACCTAGTTATATAACAAAATATGATATGGGTTTAACACATATATCACTAAATAATCCAATCATAAAATTATAGAATGAGTTAAGTTGGGGTTGTACAATATTTAAATGACTAATAGTAAAAATTAAATAAATAAAATAAAATAGAGTATAAGATTTCACACTTAATAATTAATCAAAATAATAAGATTATACTTGTTCAGGCTAAAATATAAATAATTAATCAAATAAGAAAAATAGGTAAACCTATAGAATAGAATAAGATACATTTTAAAATATATAATCATTTGAAAATGGCTACAAACATAATTTATGATTAAAAAAAATTAATAGGAGATCCCACAATAAATTTTAAAACAAAAAGAATTTAAGAGCGGAAAATAATTTATATCAAAATACCGAAAATACCCAGAAAATATGCATTTGCGGGAACGGGGGTTACATTCGTACCCACCTTACAAAAATAATTTCGTTCTTGAAATTCATTCAAGTGGGACATAGGACAGAGCAAGTGTAAAACTCATGAGATAATGAAGTAGATGATTAGAGGAAGTGAAACAAAATGGTGGCAACACCAGAATTAGATAGAACATGGATAAGAATAGTATGATTTAGAATGTTATTGAATAAAGAATCGATGAATAATGACAAAAGAAATGTATGAATAAGTAAACGATGCAAAGAAGGAGAAGAAACATGAGAATCCTGGAACATGTGGGTTATGGGCCCACAACGCTTTCGCTGCGCCACTCTGCTCGGGAAGACTCTGTCATCAACGTCCATTAACTCCAGTAATTTACCTTATGCCTCATCGAATCCTTGGTGCGCCCAAACGATGTATCTTTAGCATGAAATTCGAACTCCCATCGATTTGAGATTCTCTGAACACTTTCTGGAACAAACGATAACACTTCCTTTTGGGGTGGTGTTCCAAGTTGCTGACATGTTGTTGCAGATCAAGCAATGCCGACTAACGGACCAAGCAGAAATACAAGAATGGGTAGCACCAAGATAATATAGATAGAAAAAGAATGAATTTATATCCAATAAGGAATCAGTGAATGGGGACGACTGCAAGGGACGGAAGGAAATAAAGAATGAAACAATTGAATATGAAGGGATCAAAAATGGATCGAATAAGGTAAGTATCCAGATTATAAGTTGGTTATTACATATTCATGTGACCAACGTGGTGTGCATATTATTGAGCTTAACATGGTTCGAACCTGGCTAGCGCATAACCTGATTAGGGCCTAACCTGGCTCTGATACCACTCAAAACCTGTCATGTTCCGCTTCCCAAAATACGGGAATACGAGAACGTAACAAAGTCCAGCGAATGATGTGTACATCATCCATAAGATGTAATAGAATAACTCAAAATACGAAATATGATCGCAACCATGCATGAATAAATAATCACATAAACAATGAATAAACTTCAACCATCCATGAAATAAATCCATAAATTAATATCCAACATCTCAGAGAAAATGAACTTCGGGTTACCAAAGCACAGAATACAAAGTAGGACAATAATAACAATGATGAAAATGAAATAACATGAACGAAATAGTTATTGTAGGCTAGTAATCAACTCCATTTTCTAGAAGATTTGCTCAGCAAGTCCTTTAGTCAAATCTCCTCATGTCCTACAAACTCATCATCTAGAGTTGGGGGGGGGGGGGGGGGGGGTGATATCTGTTAGAGCATGTTATGGACAGCAAGTAGTAAAAGCAAAGATCAAGGAATATATTAAGGAATAATGAACTAGAACAAAATCAAAGGTCAATAACAAGGGTTGATAAAGATCAAGAGTCTAGAATTAATGATGCAATAATTAATGACTACAATTAAGAATCAAGTAGATAACAATAATCATGAACAAATATGCAAGTGTCAATCTTAGGTCTATAAGTGTTTTATTATCCTATGTAATGCACGTAGTTCTACGTCCCATACCACAGGTTCGGTCCATGCAAACAGTGATCGTTTAGACTATAGTGGTGAACTCTACAGATCGTATACTCGGCAACAATAATCAATAATTCATAACCATAATCAATCGAGCAATAAGGGACCCTTCTCCGAGTACAGTTTTTGACGTTGTTTACTACTGATTCGACTCTTATTACCCCGGCTTGTTATTATTTTATTATACTCAAATGTGAACATGCAAAGGGTACAGAAGTATCAAGGCGAGTGAAGAAAGTGTCAACGCTATGCAATGCATGGCATAATTAATATTATTAATTGGTTGCAAAATCAAACATGGTTATACTTAATAACACAAAAACACACATTCTAGATAGCAAGTTGTTGCTGTACGAAAATAAAATTTTTCATTTCTATAGAAAAGTAAATCAGGTTCCGTCAGGGGCTATAAAAACTAAACTCCCTGCTGGTTCCAATGCATATTCACACAATATATTATAATTACAGTATCTATGTGCATAGTTTCATTCTTTACTGGTTTCATATTCATGCAGCATGTTATGGTCAATTTCTTATTTATAAAATTTGACTGTAAACTCATTTAAAATCCTATAAAAAACCATAATTTAGTTTTTAACTGTGTTCAACAACTACACGATTAACCTTAGGTCTTAATTCTTAATTAATCTACTGTTTCAATTAGTTAAACATGGTAATGTATTTTCAGATTGTATTCTAGAATTCAGATGTTACACCACGCAAATCTGATTATCTTGCAATCTGTATGCTGGATTGCAAAACCTTCATATATTTTGGTTCCAGACACAAAGGGCTACAATTCTCATTTAATAAGTTCTAAATAATATTTTCTGCAGATAGATCAAAAGTCTGGTTCTTTACTGAACTAGTGCTCTAGAAGCAACTTAGGTTCATGTTCTCATATATATATAATGGGTCTAGAAATTCATCAATGAATCTTATAAAAATTTCAAAGTGACTCCTAATCATGTCTAATAATAACCTAGTTAATCCCAATTCTTCATTTTACTGATAATACACTTTTTAAATATTAAATTGTGTCGATAAGCCTTTAGATAGAAATCCGCAATTAAAAACCTAGCTGTATGAAAAATAGCATAACTTACAGTCTACAAATTGGAATTCAGATTATCAAATGTTCTAGAAACTAGAGTCAATGGGCTATGACTTTCATCTGTAAAGGTTAAATTAATTCTAACAGAAACTTGGTCAAAAATTCATTACAAGATAGTTTAAATAGCATGGTAACAACAAAAATGTAATCTTACGCAACAATCATGATAATCAATCCACAAATAGATATAACAAGAAATGAACCAGCATTTATACTCAATAATTAGGATGAACCTACTGTTATCATGACAAATTACCATCATTGTAGCATTAGAATCATGAATCTAGTTATTACATCATATACAGTCGAAATGCATTGAAATCATTATTTCTTCTACATAAACGTGTTTATAGTTTATAACCGTATGGTGTATGCAAATGACGACATATAACATGTCTTAGAATTGAGTCAAGGATATGGTACGAAAAGATAGCTACTACTTGGTTTCGTCGATGAATCCGTAATAACCTCATTGATAGGTAACAAGCAAATATAGAAACGATAAATGAAATAAGAACTACTTGAGGAGATCAAAATAATTCTTGAACTAGAACAATAACGCCAGTTCAAGAGAAACTTTCCATTTGTTCGATGAGTGCGAGTATGTGAGTTGAGAATCGGCAAATGCAGCAAGCAATAGCAATGACAACAACGATAACAAGAATGGTAAGGGGATAGCAGCACAATAGCAAGATGACAGCCTCACGACAGCACGAAACAACACCAATGGCAGCAAGTGTTGCAACAACAACTAGGCAGTACACAGTTCAGGCAACTATAGTAATTGTGTCAGGATGTCGACTGCGGGTAGGAGAAGATGACGGGGGTTACTGTCGGGTTACTGCCATTAGCAGAAAGGTTGAGTAGTTTTGGTACTGCAGTGTTTGGGTTGTGCACCGAGGTGGCGCTCGGAGATGGCGGGGAGAGGCAGAGCAACAGTCGAGGACAGCGATGGGGCTTTGCGCCAGGGTGCTGTGCATCGGGGCTACAGCGGCATAGTGGCCGCGGTGATCGGCGGTGGCGCAAAAGGTAGATAAGGAGGAAGCGACACTGCAGCAAGGGAGAAATGGAGTCAGGGTAAGCGGTGGTCGGGATGGGTTCAGGCGGTGTTGGTGACGCACGGAGGAGAACGGCAGTGAGGAGGAAGGCGAACGATGTTGTGGTGGCGATCGGGATGCAGGTTGCATCGATGTGGGGGCATGGTATCAAGGCGAAGAAGGCATGGTCGGGGGGTGTTGCAATGGCCGGTGGTTGGAGGACAGTCGTCAGGTGTTGCTGTGGTGACGATCGGAGGGTGTAGTGGTCGGATGCGGGTGGTGCTCGACGTTGCTAGCGATGGCGTTCTTCGAGGACTGTGGCGATGGCGACAAGGCTGAGTGCAAGGGCAGTAATAGAGGGGCTCACAGAAAGTTGCAGGAGCGTGGGAGGTGCAAGCGATGGTGGTTGCGGGTGATGGAAATCGGCATGGGTAATGGGTTTGGTGAGCCATATAGGAAAAAGACAAAGAAATGAGGAGGGGTTAGGCAGGTGTGATAGATTGATTAGGTAGTTTAATTAATTAGGGTTAGAGTTAATAGGGTATTGTGTAGGGGATTAACGTTAACGAGTTTGGACTAGAGTTAACGAATTTAGGGTTAAATTAATGGGTTTCATATTAATAAATAATAATAATAAAAGATGTATTAAGATCTATGGGCTTTCACAAATTAATAAACAATCAGGAAATAATAATAATAATAATAATAATAATAATAATAATAATAATAATAATAATAATAATAATAATAATAAGATTATATAACAAAATTGGATTTGGGTTTAACACATATATAATAAAATAATCCAATAATAAAATAGGATTTGGGCTAGTACATTATTTAAATGACTAGTAGTAAACATTAAATAATTAAATAAAACAAAATAGAGCATATGGTCTCACACTTAATAATTAATCAAAATAATAAGATTATACATGATTTGGGATAAAACATAAATAATTAATCAAATAAGAAAAATAGGTAAACTTATAGAATAGAATAAAATTTGTGTTAAAATATATAATCATTTGAAAATGGCTACAAACACAATTTATGATTAAGAAAATATTTTAATTGGAGATCCAACAATAAGTTTTAAAACAAAAAGAATTTAAGTGCAAAAAATAATTTATAGAGAATCAAATACCGAAAATTCCTAGAAAATATATTTTGGCTGGAACTGGGGTTACAATTAGAGAAGGTTTGCAGGTTTTCTCTTGACATTCCAAAGTAGGTATTAAAAATTTGTTGAAGTGGATAGTAAGTCCTGAGACATTAGCAAAGATGTGGCAGCGTAACTTGAGATTGATCACTTTCCGTTCATACCCCTTGCAAAAGAGGAGAGTGTCATCTACAAATTGCAGAACAGAAATAGAGGAGAGAGAACCCTTCAGCTAGAGAGGGGAGAACGAGCCATTTCCTTTTTTCCTTCAAGTAGCATTTGAGCCAAAACAACCACTGCGAGAATGAATAACATGGGTGATAATGCATCACCTTGTTTCAGGACTCTTTTGAATAACATGGCAGTTCTTAGTATCATATGAATCCATCTGCACCACCCTATACCAAAGCCCCTAACTTTTAGCATTTGATCAATAAATACCCAGTTAACTATGTCAAAAATTTTCTTGAAATCAATCTTTAGCATGGGAGTATCTGAATGTCTGTTATTGCACATATTTATGGCTTCATGGACTACAAGAAAATTGTCGATTGTAGACTTGCATATGAGAAACGCACTTTGAGAAGAGAAGAAAAGAGAATCAAGTAGTGGACTTAGTCTGTTGGTCAAATTCTTTGTAAAGATCTTAAAAGAACAGTTTAACATGCTAATTGGTCTACATTTAGTGACTGAGTTTGTACTCTCACACTTTGAAATAAGCACAATGTTTGAATAATTTAGCCTGTTCTGATCAGCATTTACTTTTGTATTGCTAACAGCATTTGGAATAGATCATCTTTGATTACCTCCTAGAATTTATGGAAGAAACTCACAAAGAAACCATCTGGACCTGGTGCCTTATCTTCACAACCTTTTTCACTTCCTCTAAGCTGAATGGAGCCTCTGGATGTTATAATTGAACACTATGATTAAGATAAAAGGGCTGACAGTCTATATTGAAGTTAGAATGGATGCTAGAGCAACAAATTTCTAAGTGGGCTTCAAAACTAGCTTTGAGGTTTGCTTGTGAGGTGAGTAAGTTCCCATTGTGCATGAGTAGAAGTAGTTTCTTCTTCTTCTGCCATTTGCAATAGAGTGGAAGAATCTAGTGTTTGCATCTCCCTCCTTGATCTAGTCAACCTTGATCTTTGTCTCTAATAAGCCCCCTCTGATTTTACTAACTCTTGGTACTCTTTCTGTGCTGCTATGAGTTCAACTGAGTTGGATGTGTTATCCTTTGCCTCAATTTCAAGTTGGAGCATCTTGTCCAATAAAATATTCTCCTTTGCAGCAATATGGCCGAAAACTTAATTCCTCCATCTCTTAATTCTTGTCTTCAACAGGGTTAGTTTTGTGCAAAGATATCAACTGTCCATTCTCAACAAACAAAACATTTTCACCAATCTATGACAGCATGAATAAAGCTATTATTTGAGAACCAAGCTTTCTTAAATTTGAAGTAATAAATCTTGGTGCACAATTGCTTGTGTATCTAGGAAGATTAGGCAGTGATCAAGGGAGATTCTTGGAAGGGAATTTTGGATACATTGGGAATGGAAGCTCTCACATGCACTTGAAATCAGGAATCTGTCCAGTCAGGCTAGTGGAGAGTTTATTCTCAAGTTTGACCATGTGAACTTTCTACCAGGTAGAGGGAGATCAATAGCTCAAGATCTTGAATGAAGTCTCTGAAATCTCTCATGTCTATGTTGGAGCCTTTCCCCCTGATCCACTATGTGTTAGACATTGTGACATTGAAGTCTCCACATAGCACCCATGCATCACCGTCTTTTCTTTTGAATAATTTCATGAAAATAGAGTTTTTTATCGTACAATTCAAAAGGGGCATATACTAAGTTGAGAGCCCATTCCTGGCCTAAGTCTCTGTTCTTGAATGATGCTGAGATTGAGAAAATGTCTACTATAGTTTAGAAGCAATCCAAGGTGTTATCATCCAATCCAATTAGGATCCCCCACAACTTTCCAGTGCATCTAATTGTAGTCACTTGTTAATGAAATTCCATCCAATGGATGAGAGCTTTCTACTAGAAGAATTCATGAGCTTAGTATCTTGTAGACAAACAGCTGAAACTTCTGAGCTTCTAATCCCTTGTTTGATCATAGCACATTAATTTGGAACCTACTCTCAGAGTAGTTTAAGATTGATATATTTGATGTGTTGAGTTTTTATCCGTCATAATGAAAATAGGTAGTGGGGATGTTAGAGATCTGCGGTGCCTTAATAAATGTGCCATGATCAAAGATGGAATTAGGAATGTTGGGTTAACAATTTTTTGTCTTCAAGAATCCAAATTAGCTTTTCCATCTTTCAGAAAGTTATCTTTAATTGGTGGTTCTGTTATCAAACAATTGACCAGCCTTGATGCTTTAGACACTAGTGGTCGAGTCCTGATTAGTTGGAATGATGTTGAGTTAGAATGTTCTTACTCTGCCATTGACATTTTCTCACTTTATGCTTCCTTCAAAGTTAGAGCAACTGGAATTGAGTGGTCCTTAACCTCTATTTATGCTCCATTTGAAAGAGAAGATAGAGATATTTGTTTTCATGAAATTGTCCAACATAGGACTTTCTTTACTCTAGATGGGTTGTTTGTGGAAACTTTAATGTCATTTTTTCTAATGAAGCCTGGCCATGGATGTCACTCTTCAGATATTTTATCGGTTCATTAATGTTGATTGACATGCCTCTTGTTGGGAGGAAATTTACTTGGTTAAATCTTAGAGACAATCCATCCATGGCCAGGCTTAACAGATTCTTAATGTAATACCCCGCAAAATAGCATATGGCTATTTTGCATCGTAATCTGTGCACAATTGAGAATTGCAAGCGATTATGTATTTTTCTAATAACAACTGTTTTAAATTGAGAAATATCAGATATAATGTCTACTTTATTTTATAATTTTGAACGATTATTATGAGGTAGTTTTAATGTATTTTGTATTGTTGGTATTATTAAAGAAAAGAGTTGGGTTTTATTTAAAATACATTGAGACTTCGGGGCTTAGATGTAATATTACCTTATTATTTATTTATCTAATTATTTATTTATTTACTTTTATAAACCCCTCCCCCACCTTTTTACTTCCTTCCTCCTTTCTTTCTCCCGTTCTTTTCCCAACCGAAAGGAAAAAAACCAACAAAACCCATTTCGGCCGATCACTTCCCCCACCCCAAATCCACTCCATTTCTTCATCGTTTCTAAATTAATTTGGGGGGATGACAAATTGAAGGGTTCTCTACATCGAGGCAGTGTCCATTTTTCGAGAGGATTTTGGGACGGTAAACCCTAAATTATTTTATTGTATAAAATTGAGTGTGGTTAATTTCTTTTGAGTATGAGTATTATGGTAGGAAGATTAGGAGATGTTGAGAAGGGTAGATGCGAGAAATTAGCAGATTCTTAGAGAGTTTGCAAGTTGTTAATAAATTAGGGTTTTGGGTTTGTAAAAGAGAACTATATGTGTATGAATTATTTCTCGTATAGTAGTGAAAAGTATAGTTGGGCCACTAGAAAATTTAGGAGTGGTTCCAGTAATTATTTGGGGATAAAAATTCCATAGGCATTAGATTATTACGTGCATCGCACGTGTGTATCCCAGGCATTCAATAAACGCTTGTGTAATATTTGGAATAGTGTTATTAGCTCTTGTGATTGGTTTAAATGATTTGAGTCTTAATTACTTTGAAATTTGATGACAGGATATATTAGCGACTTTGGATGCGAGGTGGTATGATGGCGCTTCGAATCTTCGCGAAATATGTGAGTATGATTTATTTACGTATTCGATGTTTTAAAAGAAGTTCGAATAAACTGGATTGTTGATATGATTTATGGGTGAGGTGTATTGGGATAAAGTGTATTGATATAAATTTATGGATAATGGATTAGTTATGTATATGGGGATGAGTTACACTTATATAATAATATCGAAATATGTGAGTATGAATTTATTTACGTATTTTTCTGTTTTAAGAAAAATTTTATAATAACATGAATGGTTGGTATGAATTACGGATAAGGCGTGTTTGGATCAAGGGTATCGGAATAACGTATATGTGTATATGGGGATGAGTTAAATTTATATGATGATATCAAAATATGGTGAGTATGATTTATTTACGTATTTGATGTTTTAAAAGAAGTTTGAATGAACTGAATTATTGGTATGATTTATGGATGAGGCGTATTGGGATAAAGTGTATTGGTATAAATTAATGGATTAGTTATGTATATGGGGATGAGTTACACTTATATAATAATATCGAAATATGTGAATATGATCTCTTTTGTTTTATGTACGTGGTGTGTTGGGTTGTTGTTTCTCTTGTATGTATGTTGTCCTAAAACAACATGGACAAAGTCCTAAGCTTACGAATAATGCCATGGATAAAATAAATGATCACCTAAGAAGTGAATGGTAGAACTTTAATAAGAACATAAAGATTGAATCTTGGATTGTTGTAGGATTGAGGCTTATGCTATATACCATGCTTAGTTAGTAGTAAGAATTTATGCTTAAGTAGTAGTAGAAGAACCATGTTTAAGTGTAGTAAATCATACTTGAGTTATAGAAGTTATATACCATGCTTGGATTATTGTAGGAAAGTTATATACCATGCTTGGATTATTGTAGGAAAGTTATAAACCATACTTAAGGTTGTGGTAGATATCCATGCTTAAAATTGTAGTAGAAATCCATACTTAGTGTGTAATAGTTACTCATGCTTGAATTGTAGTCAATGTTCATATCCATGCTTAAGGTTGTAATAGATATTCATGCTTAGAGTGTAGTAGTTACTCATGCTTGAATGGTAGTAAATGCTCATGTTTAAGTTGTAGTAAATATCCATGCTAAAGTGAGTAGATATTCATGTTAAGTTGTAGTGTAACGACCCGAAAAATAGCATATGGCTATTTTGCATCGAAATGTGTGCGTGATTGAGAATTTCGCCAGATCATGGTTTTTCTGATAAAAATTATCTTAATTGAGAAATATAAGATACATTGTCTATTTTATATTATTATTATTTTCAAGACTAAAATATTTTTATACGGATTATCTACAAAGTAGTTTTAATGTATTTTGTATTGTTTGGAATTATTAGAATAGAGAGTTGGGCTTTATTTGGAAATGTAGTAAAGCTAGAGGGCTTATACGAAACATTCCCTTAGATATTTTCTATCTATTATTTTCTATTCCCCATCTTTTACAAAAAAAACCCCTTCTTTCTCTCTCCTTCTCCTTCTTCTTCCCTTCTTCTTCTCCTTCCGTTCGATCCCTTCCCAAACCGACCCATGGAAACCCCGACCTTCCTTCCTCCTCCCCGTCCGCGCCGACCGATCGAAGAAACCCCGACCCCACCCTACTTCTTCCTCCTTCGTCCTTCTTCTTCTTTCCGATCGAAGAACCCCAAAAAACGAACCCCAAAGAAGCCCCGACCTCCTCTCCCTTCCTCCCTCTCCCGTTCGCCCCAACCGATCGAAAAGAACCCCGACCTCCATCTCCTTCTTCCTTCTTCTCCTTCCCTTCCCCTTCCATTCCGAACCCAAAAGACCCAGGAACCCATCGATCGGTAAGATTCCCCCATCTCAAAATCCACCTCTATTCTTCGTCAAATCCAAATTAAAGCGAGGAGTAGACTAATGGAGGGATTCTCTACATGGTGGTAGCGTTGGATTGTCGATTGGATTTCGGAAGGTATAAACCCTAACTATTTTATTGTGTAGAATTTAGTTGGGTTAATTTTTATTGAGTAGGAATGTTAGGGTAGAGAGATTTTGAGATATTAGAAATTGTAGATGTGAGAAATTAGCGGATTATTAGGGAATTTGTGAGTTGTTAGTAAAACAAGGTTTTGGGTTTGTAAAAGAGAACCGTATGGATATGGATTAATTCTTGGATAGTAGTAGAAATCATAGTTGAGCTACTAGAATATTTTAGAGGCGATTTGGTAATTATTTGGGGATGAAAATACCATAGGCATTAGATTATCACGTGCATCACACGTGTATATTCCGAGCGTTCAATAAACGCTTGTGTGATATTTGGGATAGCGATTATTTACTCTTGTGATTAGTTGAATGATTTGAGTTTTAATTGCTTGAAATTGATGATAGGATATATCGCGACCTTGGATGCGAGGTGGAATGGCGCTTGGATCTTCGCAAAATATGTGAGTTGATTTATTATATATTTTTGTGGATTGATGGATGTGTGAATATTAATTTATTTAGATATATTGTTGTGATTATAAAAAATATAGTGAGTATGATTTATTATGTGTTTTTGTGTGCTAAGAAAGATGTGAGTTAAATTATTATGGGTTTTGTGTGTTAAAAATGAGGTGAGTTATATTATTCATATATTTTCGTGGTTTAAAGATATATGTGAGTACTAATTTATTATATGTATTTTGTGATTATGAAAATATAGTGAGTTATATTCTTTATATATTCTCGTGATTTAAAGATATATGTGAGTTAAATTATTTGCGTACCTCTGTAAGTATAGAAATATGTGAGTTTAATTTATTTATATATATTTTCGTGATTTAAGAAATCATGTTAGTTAGTATATGGATATATTTTGTGGTTCGAGAAATATGTGAGTGTAATCTATTTACGTATTGATGTTAAAAGATGCTTGAATAACATATACGTGTATATGGGAGCGAGTTATATTCATATGATAGTACCAAAGTATGGTGGGTATGGTTCTATATACGTATTGGATAATTCAAGGAAATTTGGATAAACTGAAATGGTGATATGATTTATGGATGAGACGTATGGGGAAATTAACTACCTTTGAGTATATAAAACCTATTAATGGATGAAGGGATTAGTTACGTATGTGAGGATTCTTTACTCCTAATTTAGTTGCTTGCTCCCTTTATCTATTTCCGTATGTGCAGAAAGAACCCATCTTTTGGGTATGGGTTGTTGTAGGTTGAGAAAGAACCCACTTTGAGGGTGGAGTAAATTGTGGATGCTAAAAGAACCCAACTTGATGATTATGTTAGTTGTAGTATAAGAAACAATCTTTGGATGTTGTCAGTGGTAGGGGGTTAAAAGATCACACCTTTTGTGGATTACGTGTTGTAGGTTGAGGAAGAACCCATTCCTAGGGCTATATTATTTGTGTATGCCAAAGAGAACCCATTTGTGTTGTTAGTAGTAGCGAGTAAAAGAACCCACCCTATGGATTTAGATGGTTGTAGAGAAGGAACCCACCCTTGTGGTATAGTAAGAATCCATGCTTAAATGGTTATAGAAAGAAACCCATGGTTCAGTTGTAGTAGAACACCATGCTTGAGTTGTGTGAAGAACCCATTCATGCCTATGTGACGTTCCAGTAAAACCTATCATGTTTGAGTTGATTTTAGAAAGAAACTCATGTTGAGTTGATTATAATAGGTATGCCATGATGAGTTGATTTTAGAAGAAACCCATGCTAAGTTGATTATAGTAGATTCTTCGGTTACTTCTAATTATAGAAGATCAAGTTTGCTAGTAAGCACAGTTGGTTGCTTCTAGGTGAGATTATCGGTATGGTTGTTTGTATGTGGATTTGCTCGTACGTGGTTCGACTGGCCCGTATGTAGCTGTGGGTCTCATACGCAGCTTATTTGGCTCGTATGTATGTCGTTGTCTCATACGCGGCTCGACTGGCCTGTATGTAGCTGTTGATCTCATACGCAGCTTATTTGGCTCGTATGTATGTTGTTGTCTCATGCGCGGCTCGACTGGCCCGTATGTAGCTGTTGGTCCTATACGTAGCTGTTTAGCTCGTATGTGTTTTTGGTTACTCGTATGTAGTTTCTTAGCTAATACGCAGTTTGTTGTGCTCATCTAGGGTGATATTATTATCCCTAAGGGTCATCGACCATCAAGACCACATCCTACCCCCTTAGAGTAAAATGGATAGATCTCACCTCGGGCATCGACGGATCTTAACCGATGTAGGTTGACCGTGGGCCGAGAGTGTTGGTAGAATCCAAGTTAGGGGTAAGGATGAGTGAGAGTGATCTCGTTACTTGAGTCTTGGATCGAGGGACCACGAGTTGGACCATGATAATCTAAGTTGGAAATTAGGTGAGATTGCATAGGAGTAGTGACATCATTAGGGTAGTGACTTATAAAATCATTGCTTAACCTTTTTGCCAGAAAGAAGGGGAGTTGGTAGTGGGGTGCACCGTACGACCAAACCTTTCTTTTGGGGCCGATCATAGGTGGTGTTATTGGGTTGTACCATCCTGTCAAAAGGGATACACACGATGCCTTCTCACTAGTTGGGGACATGGGTTGCGTATCCTGATTGTTAATTCCTGAAGTGCCATGATAAGGCTGGCGGAGCTAGGGGGGATGGACCCCCGGAACTCCGTCAGGTCCTATGCCAAGAGGGCGAACATGCCATGGACTACGGTCCGACCAGGGGGCGGCAGGGGGCTCCCCTGTCCGCAGTATCCCCGACGGTTCGTCAGGTTTTTGAGTGAGGTCCGGTAGCCGGATAGCAGTGGCAACATGGACACCACTGGCGAATTGCATTAGTGGGACTTGACCACATCTGCAACCTCATCAGTCACGTTGTATCTGTCAGGAACAGGTTGTGTACAATTAGAATTCATAACGCGGGTTCAATCCCTATATATGGAGAAAACGGCTTGAGATGGGGCACATGTAGTATGGGATGCATGTTGCTTTCAGAGACTTGCTGACATTAGAATAGGATCATCCTAGTCTAGTTGACATTGCATTAGAATAAGAGCATCATTGTATTAAGTAATCTTGCATTAGAGTTAAGTCATAGCATAACACTGGCACATAAATTATATGTACACGTGTCTTTCCATTTAAGATGAATTGCGAGTATGATAGTTAAACTAAATTAATAACCAAGCTATGGGCTTGGGACGTGATGTGATATCACCCAAGTTCGGCTTGGGGTGTGATATGTTATTGCCAAACTAAGTTTGGGATGTGGAGTGTATTGTGATGAAATGCATGTAAATGGTAATGTGCAATGAGATGCTAGGTTGGACATGAATGAATGTGATAGTATGCAAATGAATGCATATGTCTATGATGTGATACGTGATATTATGCAATAAGATCGATAATTGTATTATGAGAGGGGTTATTTAAATGATTACTAAAGATAAGTATATTATGAGTGGGTATGGATATACATACAGGTGATGACTTAGAGAGTATTGGAGGTGAATTCCCATTATGAGGTTTACATGTTCAGTTGTCGAGTAAGGTTTGCTTATCTTGGTAATTGTGAGTTCGTTATGTTTTACTCGTAAGTTAATTTATTTATTTATTTAATAAATTATACTCACACCAGAAATGGCTAACCCCTTAGTGTTTGGGGGTTAGGGAGTCCATGGACTACCCTAGGTTCCTACTGTTACAGGTCTTCAGCAGTGCAGGGGTGAGGTGTAGGTACAGGTTTCCATGGAGTGGAGCTTTAGTTATAAATTGTTGTTATGATTTAATTGTAAATAGTAAAGATTGATGCTTTAAATTGTATTTTTGATGTATAAGTATGGGGATGATGATGAAAAGTATAGCGTGAGGCGGCAGGATATGGTTTTGACCCGTAACCATTTCGTGTGGAGCGCCGGGCGTCGTGGTAGGTTTTTACAGGTTATTTTCTAAAAACTTACTACGTTTTCTAAAGGATTTATGCTTTTTAATTGATATTTGTTAAACCGTTATGAGTTTGGCCCCCAGAGCATATATATATTTCCTGTGTGATGATGCTCATTTTGGCCTGGGGAGCCCGTATTATTATTGCCTGTGATGTAAGCTACGGAATTTAGAGCAAAATTCCGTAAGCTTTTCTGTGTTTTGGGCAAAAAATACAAAGGAGACTCTGCCCAATTTTTCTTTGAAACATAACTATTCTAGTTTATGTTTAAAGTGATATAGAAATTGGAAGAATTGAGTTTGGAGTCAAAAAGGAAAAAGGGCAGGCGCTACAGTTGGTATTACAAACTGATAATTGTAATTACTGCATGGTAACTCTGTATTGAATAAAAAAGTTTTAAATTTCCAGCATTTTGTGTATCGTGACTAATTGAAGGAAAGATCTTGGCATGTGTCACGGTTTCCCATGTATATGGAAATCGGGGCGCTACAGAGTGGTATCAGAGCTGACTTCAATTTACAGTCCAACACAGTAGGAAAATTAAACTTGAATGCCCTTTAGGAGTCAGGATTTAGCTAGTTGTAGATAGTTATAATTCATATTGTTGTCTCTTTCAACTTATGATTTATAATTTTACTATATCCGGACTAATCCTAGTGTATGTGTTACCATCCTTTAACCACATGAATGGTGTTCGAGGATATCCTTACCGAGGATGTGCTGGTGAAAGGAAGTGAACCGATATCGATGGACGATCCGATAATCTTGAGCGAGGAGCCAAGAAGACTTCACCACCGCAAGGACTAAGTGTGGATCAATACACAGCGGCGGCAGCCAGCATACATCGGGAAATGAGGAAGCTTAGGAAGTACGTGATTAGGAAAGGTCATCAAGCTAAGTAACTGGGTGATGCATTCGGAGTTAGATTAGCAGGCCCAGCAAAGGAGTAGGAACACCTTGATTCCAGATTGGCACGACTACAATATGAATGGGAGCAAATCCCAGAGACCACCAAGGTTGTAGTATGCAATCCTTGTGAGAGAGTCGGGCACAAGAAATCAGTCTGTCCACGACTACAAGGGACAAAATCTGCACCAGCATCAGGATTAAGGACCAAGGTCAGAAGCAGAAGACTCAGAAAACGGAGGGCAACCTTGGAGGCACCAGGACAGGAAGTTATTTTTTATGCGGTGAGCATGGTCATCTTAAGAACCGGTGTTCGAGGAAGGACACTCAGATAGATACCCATACATGTTACAAATGTGGAAGGATTGGTCGTATCCGACCAGATATTCCCTAGCTTCACTGGAGGAATGGCAGATCAACCTCGAAGATGAACAATAAAGGAAAGGAGCCTGTTCACCGAGGGTAGAGTTCGCACTTACTACCAGCAAGTTGTAGAAGGCAGGAGTGCTAGTACTGGTATGTGCATATAGAACTGCAACTAAGTTTAAAGTTGTATTTTTGAAATTTATTTTGGATTAAGAAGTAAGGTATGATGAAACACTTTCGTAACCAGTTGGATTTATATATATATATATATATGGAATCCATACAACTGTTTTGTTCAATTGTGGTTCATCACATTCTTTTATCCGAGTTATTTTTCAAGTGTTGAGATGTGTGCGGGAGACAACTCTAGATTTGGTTTGTTTGAATACACCATCTGGAGCATCAGTTTTGAGCAAATTACAGGAGAGAATCCTGGAAGTTTGAAGTAATGATCGTAGGCCATGCCCTATTCTAAGGAGGGAGTGGCTACTGAACTGCAAAGGATCGAGATAAGTGGAGGATTGACCTCAGCCAAAGACCGTGAAGGAAGCAAGAAGCTAGATGATGAGATCAAGCAAGCCAGTATTAGGGTGATTACTCAAGTTTAGAGCTCAATTTTGACACGATGGGAGCTGCAACCGAGTCCAAGTGAGCAAGTCAGAAGGCTTAGGCAGGAAATACAGGGATTGAAGCGCTGAAGCGACAGATTCTCCAAGATCAACTTATGATTAAGCAACCACTAAGAACACGCCAAGGAGGAAAATCTTGCTCAGACAGAGGGCAATCGTGTTAACAATTCAATAAGGTCACCAAGAGGAGCTGATCAGGGACTGAAGCGGCAATGTGTGACTTCGTCCTTTCTAAGGAGGGAGTGGTCACCAACCAATAGAAGTCGTAATCAAGGAGTGAATCAACAACACTTGTAGACAAGAATAGAGCAAGGCAATGCAGCCAAAGTTTACTCCAGGGCAGGAGCAGAAGAATGTCAGCATCGAATTCATAGCGGGTCTGTCCAAAAGGCGGAAGGACAACAGTTCAACTTGGTAGAAGACCAGTTTTCGAGAATATCACTCGAGGAACCGGAGATGGTTCGGAAAAATATCTCGTGAACCATTGATGTTTGTGGTTGTCTTCCTCTCCACTAGCAGCGTTCTGAGGACAGAACGATTCTAAGGAGGGAGTGATGTAACGACCCGAAAAATAGCATATGGCTATTTTGCATCGAAATGTGTGCGTGATTGAGAATTTCGCCAGATCATGGTTTTTCTGATAAAAATTATCTTAATTGAGAAATATAAGATATGTTGTCTATTTTATATTATTATTATTTTCAAGACTAAAATATTTTTATACGGATTATCTACAAAGTAGTTTTAATGTATTTTGTATTGTTTGGAATTATTAGAATAGAGAGTTGGGCTTTATTTGGAAATGTAGTAAAGCTAGAGGGCTTATACGAAACATTCCCTTAGATATTTTCTATTATTTTCTATTCCCCATCTTTTACAAAAAAACCCCTTCTTTCTCTCTCCTTCTTCTCCTTCTTCTTCCCTTCTTCTTCTCCTTCCGTTCGATCCCTTCCCAAACCGACCCATGGAAACCCCGACCTTCCTTCCTCCTCCCCGTCCGTGCCGACCGATCGAAGAAACCCCGACCCCACCCTACTTCTTCCTCCTTCGTCCTTCTTCTTCTTTCCGATCGAAGAACCCCAAAAAACGAACCCCAAAGAAGCCCCGACCTCCTCTCCCTTCCTCCCTCTCCCGTTCGCCCCAACCGATCGAAAAGAACCCCGACCTCCATCTCCTTCTTCCTTCTTCTCCTTCCCTTCCCCTTCCATTCCGAACCCAAAAGACCCAGGAACCCATCGATCGGTAAGATTCCCCCATCTCAAAATCCACCTCTATTCTTCGTCAAATCCAAATTAAAGCGAGGAGTAGACTAATGGAGGGATTCTCTACATGGTGGTAGCGTTGGATTGTCGATTGGATTTCGGAAGGTATAAACCCTAACTATTTTATTGTGTAGAATTTAGTTGGGTTAATTTTTATTGAGTAGGAATGTTAGGGTAGAGAGATTTTGAGATATTAGAAATTGTAGATGTGAGAAATTAGCGAATTATTAGGGAATTTGTGAGTTGTTAGTAAAACATGGTTTTGGGTTTGTAAAAGAGAACCGTATGGATATGGATTAATTCTTGGATAGTAGTAGAAATCATAGTTGAGCTACTAGAATATTTTAGAGGCGATTTGGTAATTATTTGGGGATGAAAATACCTTAGGCATTAGATTATCACGTGCATCACACGTGTATATTCCGAGCGTTCAATAAACGCTTGTGTGATATTTGGGATAGCAATTATTTACTCTTGTGATTAGTTGAATGATTTGAGTTTTAATTGCTTGAAATTGATGATAGGATATATCGCGACCTTGGATGCGAGGTGGAATGGCGCTTGGATCTTCGCAAAATATGTGAGTTGATTTATTATATATTTTTGTGGATTGATGGATGTGTGAATATTAATTTATTTAGATATATTGTTGTGATTATAAAAAATATAGTGAGTATGATTTATTATGTGTTTTTGTGTGCTAAGAAAGATGTGAGTTAAATTATTATGGGTTTTGTGTGTTAAAAATGAGGTGAGTTATATTATTCATATATTTTCGTGGTTTAAAGATATATGCGAGTACTAATTTATTATATGTATTTTGTGATTATGAAAATATAGTGAGTTATATTCTTTATATATTCTCGTGATTTAAAGATATATGTGAGTTAAATTATTTGCGTACCTCTGTGAGTATAGAAATATGTGAGTTTAATTTATTTATATATATTTTCGTGATTTAAGAAATCATGTTAGTTAGTATATGGATATATTTTGTGGTTCGAGAAATATGTGAGTGTAATCTATTTACGTATTGATGTTAAAAGATGCTTGAATAACATATACGTGTATATGGGAGCGAGTTATATTCATATGATAGTACCAAAGTATGGTGGGTATGGTTCTATATACGTATTGGATAATTCAAGGAAATTTGGATAAACTGAAATGGTGATATGATTTATGGATGAGACGTATGGGGAAATTAACTACCTTTGAGTATATAAAACCTATTAATGGATGAAGGGATTAGTTAAGTATGTGAGGATTCTTTACTCCTAATTTAGTTGCTTGCTCCCTTTATCTATTTCCGTATGTGCAGAAAGAACCCATCTTTTGGGTATGGGTTGTTGTAGATTGAGAAAGAACCCACTTTGAGGGTGGAGTAAATTGTGGATGCTAAAAGAACCCAACTTGATGATTATGTTAGTTGTAGTATAAGAAACAATCTTTGGATGTTGTCAGTGGTAGGGGGTTAAAAGATCACACCTTTTGTGGATTACGTGTTGTAGGTTGAGGAAGAACCCATTCCTAGGGCTATATTATTTGTGTATGCCAAAGAGAACCCATTTGTGTTGTTAGTAGTAGCGAGTAAAAGAACCCACCCTATGGATTTAGATGGTTGTAGAGAAGGAACCCACCCTTGTGGTATAGTAAGAATCCATGCTTAAATGGTTATAGAAAGAAACCCATGGTTCAGTTGTAGTAGAACACCATGCTTGAGTTGTGTGAAGAACCCATTCATGCCTATGTGACGTTCCAGTAAAACCTATCATGTTTGAGTTGATTTTAGAAAGAAACTCATGTTGAGTTGATTATAATAGGTATGCCATGATGAGTTGATTTTAGAAGAAACCCATGCTAAGTTGATTATAGTAGATTCTTCGGTTACTTCTAATTATAGAAGATCAAGTTTGCTAGTAAGCACAGTTGGTTGCTTCTAGGTGAGATTATCGGTATGGTTGTTTGTATGTGGATTTGCTCGTACGTGGTTCGACTGGCCCGTATGTAGCTGTGGGTCTCATACGCAGCTTATTTGGCTCGTATGTATGTCGTTGTCTCATACGCGGCTCGACTGGCCCGTATGTAGCTGTTGGTCTCATACGCAGCTTATTTGGCTCGTATGTATGTTGTTGTCTCATGCGCGGCTCGACTGGCCCGTATGTAGCTGTTGGTCCTATACGTAGCTGTTTAGCTCGTATGTGTTTTTGGTTACTCGTATGTAGTTTCTTAGCTAATACGCAGTTTGTTGTGCTCATCTAGGGTGATATTATTACCCTAAGGGTCATCGACCATCAAGACCACATCCTACCCCCTTAGAGTAAAATGGATAGATCTCACCTCGGGCATCGACGGATCTTAACCGATGTAGGTTGACCGTGGCCGAGAGTGTTGGTAGAATCCAAGTTAGGGGTAAGGATGAGTGAGAGTGATCTCGTTACTTGAGTCTTGGATCGAGGGACCACGAGTTGGACCATGATAATCTAAGTTGGAAATTAGGTGAGATTGCATAGGAGTAGTGACATCATTAGGGTAGTGACTTATAAAATCATTGCTTAACCTTTTTGCCAGAAAGAAGGGGAGTTGGTAGTGGGGTGCACCGTACGACCAAACCTTTCTTTTGGGGCCGATCATAGGTGGTGTTATTGGGTTGTACCATCCTGTCAAAAGGGATACGCACGATGCCTTCTCACTAGTTGGGGATATGGGTTGCGTATCCTGATTGTTAATTCCTGAAGTGCCATGATAAGGTGGGCGGAGCTAGGGGGGATGGACCCCCGGAACTCCGTCAGGTCCTATGCCAAGAGGGCGAACAGGCCATGGACTACGGTCCGACCAGGGGGCGGCAGGGGGCTCCCCTGTCCGCAGTATCCCCGACGGTTCGTCAGGTTTTTGAGTGAGGTCCGGTAGCCGGATAGTAGTGGCAACATGGACACCACTGGCGAATTGCATTAGTGGGACTTGACCACATCTGCAACCTCATCAGTCACGTTGTATCTGTCAGGAACAGGTTGTGTACAATTAGAATTCATAACGCGGGTTCAATCCCTATATATGGAGAAAACGGCTTGAGATGGGGCGCATGTAGTATGGGATGCATGTTGCTTTCAGAGACTTGCTGACATTAGAATAGGATCATCCTAGTCTAGTTGACATTGCATTAGAATAAGAGCATCATTGTATTAAGTAATCTTGCATTAGAGTTAAGTCATAGCATAACACTGGCACATAAATTATATGTACACGTGCCTTTCCATTTAAGATGAATTGCGAGTATGATAGTTAAAGTAAATTAATAACCAAGCTATGGGCTTGGGACGTGATGTGATATCACCCAAGTTCGGCTTGGGGTGTGATATGTTATTGCCAAACTAAGTTTGGGATGTGGAGTGTATTGTGATGAAATGCATGTAAATGGTAATGTGCAATGAGATGCTAGGTTGGACATGAATGAATGTGATAGTATGCAAATGAATGCATATGTCTATGATGTGATACGTGATATTATGCAATAAGATCGATAATTGTATTATGAGAGGGGTTATTTAAATGATTACTAAAGGTAAGTATATTATGAGTGGGTATGGATATACATACAGGTGATGACTTAGAGAGTATTGGAGGTGAATTCCCATTATGAGGTTTACATGTTCAGTTGTCGAGTAAGGTTTGCTTATCTTGGTAATTGTGAGTTCGTTATGTTTTACTCGTAAGTTAATTTATTTATTTATTTAATAAATTATACTCACACCAGAAATGGCTAACCCCTTAGTGTTTGGGGGTTAGGGAGTCCATGGACTACCCTAGGTTCCTACTGTTACAGGTCTTCAGCAGTGCAGGGGTGAGGTGTAGGTACAGGTTTCCATGGAGTGGAGCTTTAGTTATAAATTGTTGTTATGATTTAATTGTAAATAGTAAAGATTGATGCTTTAAATTGTATTTTTGATGTATAAGTATGGGGATGATGATGAAAAGTATAGCGTGAGGCGGCAGGATATGGTTTTGACCCGTAACCATTTCGTGTGGAGAGCCGGGCGTCGTGGTAGGTTTTTACAGGTTATTTTCTAAAAACTTACTACGTTTTCTAAAGGATTTATGCTTTTTAATTGATATTTGTTAAACCGTTATGAGTTTGGCCCCCAGAGCATATATATATATTTCCTGTGTGATGATGCTCATTTTGGCCTGAGGAGCCCGTATTATTATTGCCTGTGATGTAAGCTACGGAATTTAGAGCAAAATTCCGTAAGCTTTTCTGTGTTTTGGGCAAAAAATACAAAGGAGACTCTGCCCAATTTTTCTTTGAAACATAACTATTCTAGTTTATGTTTAAAGTGATATAGAAATTGGAAGAATTGAGTTTGGAGTCAAAAAGGAAAAAGGGCAGGCGCTACAGTTGGTATTACAAACTGATAATTGTAATTACTGCGTGGTAACTCTGTATTGAATAAAAAAGTTTTAAATTTCCAGCATTTTGTGTATCGTGACTAATTGAAGGAAAGATCTTGGCATGTGTCACGGTTTCTCATGTATATGGAAATCGGGGCGCTACATGTAGTAACATACATGCTTAAGTTTTAGTAACCATTCATGCTTAAGTTGTAGCTCATGCTTAAATTGTAGCAAAGCTTCATGCTTAGATTGTAGTAATTATTCATGCTTTAGATTGTTGTAAGTTCATGCTTAAGTTGTATTCATGCTTAAGATTGTTGTGAGTACATGCTTAAGTTGTATTCATGCTTAAGGGTGTTGTAGATTGATGTTTAAGTTATATACCATGCTTAAGGCCATTTAGGGTTGGCATTCGGGTCGAACGGGCAGGGCCGGGCCTAACCTACCCGGGTTGGACCTTGACCTGGGCGGGCTCGGGCCGGTTTGGCGACTTAACCGGGCCAGGTCGGGCCGGGCCGAATGTTGTTTAAGGCGACCCGCCCAACCCGTGAACGTCCAACCTGGGTCGGGTCGGGTCGAGTCGACCTGCGGGTTGGCCCGTTTAGATAGATAGGTTTTTTTAATAATATTTTTAACTTAAAATAATAATAATAATAATAATAATAATAATAATAATAATAATAATAATAATAATAATAAACATCAAAAATCATAATAATAATAATAAGATTGAAAAAGTGAAATTGGGAAAAAATATTGAAATATTATTCATATGAATTTAAGTTATACAATTTTCACAATTTCTAATGAAATGAAGAATTCAATTCACAAATATGTTTTATACACTAACATATTTCTTATATACAATTTTAATTGACTTCAATTTTTCTATTTTTACATAACAAGCAAAGATATAATATAATTTCTAACGTGTCGGTCGAGTTGCTATTACAAGCAAAGCTATTGTTGTTGTTGTTGTTGTTGTTCCGGCGAGTTGCTCCCACTTGTGGACGTTGATAGTGCTTTCTCTTGTGTCCTATCTTCAGCCTTCAGCCAGTCTTCTGTGCAAACGAGCATCTCTAACGTGTCGGGCTTCAAGCGATTTCTGTAATCAGTTAGAACTCTGCCACTTGAAGAAAATGCACTTTCAGAAGCAACTGTAGAGACAGGAGGAGTTAGTAAATCTTTAGCCATAATTGACAGAATACTATAAGTGTGTTCATGGTCTGTCCACCATTATAAAATATCTAGTGGAGATGAAGAAGGCTCATAATCTTGTTGGTTATACGAATTTAATTCATTTGGTTGATTAGTCCTAGGTTTTTTTGGTTGAATTTGTGCAAGTAAATTAAATGTTCTATCATTAAATTTACTCTTACCCTTATCTTTAGAAGTACCAGAAGAAGAACTAACTACAGAAGTTGTACTACTAGAAGCAAAACATCTATCATAATAATCATACAAGTTATTTAATGTAGATTCAAACTGAACTAAAAAAGTAGCGCAATCAATTATTATTTCTACATTTTTCCCAAGTAATGCAAAAAATATTTTAATCAAACTCTTCGTACCTTCTAATTTGATATGAGGATCCATAACGGTAGCAACACAAATCAACATAGGAGGAGAAAAATAATACTTCAAAAATTTTTTGTATGCAGGTTTAACATTCTCACCAACATGGGGATCATTTAACATTTCGTTAAATGTTTGCATCATGCTAACTAATGAAATAAAAATGCTACTATAAGTAGTTTCATATGTTTTTGAAAATTTTAAAGTTGCGATTTTAAAAGGTTCTAAAAATTTCAACAAAGCTTCGGCATAATACCAATTGGTGAGAGTCATTTCAAAATTTGGCATATGAAATGCGATACAAAAATCATTTACAAATGCTTTATATTCGGTAACAACATGTAGTAAATCAAAAGTAGAATTCCATCGGTGTCTAACATCCTTTGGAAATCTTCTAAAAGGTACATTTTTAAGCCTACACCAAGCTTTCCATTCTTGAAATATGCTTGGACTTAATGCAATGAAATGTACACAATTTCTAATTTTAACTATATATGGATCGGCTATTTTTAATGCATCTTGAACACATAAATTTAAAATATGACATGCACATCTAACATGAAAAATATTGTCAGATAGAGGGTTTAATACGGATTTTAAAGTAGTAATTGCTACATGTTGTTAGATGCATTATCAAAACTAATACACATAATTTTATCGCGAATATGAAAAACATCACAAATTTCTAAAATACGGTTTGCTATTTCAGCGCCACTATGGGGATACGGGAAACGCTGCAAGTGATATGATTCTTTTTTGAAGAATCCAATCATTATCGATCCAATGACAGGTTATTTCCATTGTTGGAATATTGTTGAAACCCATCCAACAATCCGAAGTTAAACTAACTCTACAAGTTAAACTGCATAAAATTGCAATCAAAGCGTCCTTCATTTCGATGTACACTTTAAAACAATCCAATTTGCAAGTATTTCTCAGAATTCTTCTAAAATGAGTGTTTAAGGCCGTTTGATTAAAATTTTTGAAGTCCCTACTCTCGGGATAGGAAAATGGTAACTCTTCCTTTATGACTAATCGGGCCATTTCCCGACGAACAAGATCGGGATCATAAGGGTGGCTATCAACTAGACCGGTCCTAGGGTTGATTTTTTGTTGGCCTTGTAGGTCAGTAAGAAGGTCTTTATGGTTATGTTGGATGTGTCTACTAATTGTACCGGTGCCGTCACCCCTCCTGAATTTGTATGCTTTAGAACATGTTTTACAAACATTCAAACCTATACCCGGAGTTTGTTCGTCCGGGATATAATCGTAAAACTTATGACAATCACTACTTTATCCTCTACTTTTCCTACTACTACGGGATTGTATGGTTTCGGTTGGTTGTTGTTGTTGTTATTCTTCTTCTAATTGTATGTCTCCTACAAACTCGTCGTGTACACCTCATTGTTGGGTAGGAGGATCATGGTACTCTTGGGCGGGCTCACTAATTGGGACAATTGGTGGCCTACAGGAAAAGAAAGAGGAATCTTGCCCGCTACGACCGCTACCACGTGATCTAGACATAATATAGTAATGTATGTAAAAAAAAAACTACACAATGTAGGAACGGTGAATTATAAAAAAAAATCTAAAAAACAAGAGGGTTGAGATAGAGAAGATCACAAAACCAACAATAATTATAACTACAACACAAAAATAAAATAACAAGAGAGGTATGAAATTTTGATACCGTTCACCGTGGATACGCGTATATAAAAAAAACCGTGAAAATAAGAATAGAAGTAGAACTAGAAATAAGCGATTCCGGAATTAAAGAGTTGAGGATAGCTTGAAGGAGAATTGACGACTTGATTACTTGGAGTTGGACGAGAGTTGAAGAGTTGAAGACGTTGTTGAATTTTGATTTCGATATGATCGAAAATTGATCGTGTATATGCCTTGAAGAATTGCTTGTTGAATACTTCAATTTTTGAAAAATTCCATAGAAATGAGTTATAATAGTAGAGAGAGTAAGGTGTGATTTTTTTTATGGGATTTTGGGGGGTATTTATAGGCTAAAAATGTACAAAAAAAACCAAAAAAAAACCAAAAAAACAAAAAAAAAACAGCTTGGAAGAGAGCCAACGGCTCTGTTGTACAGTAAACCCCCCCCCCCCAACGTTCTGCTGAACCGCAGGTCAACGGTCGGCCCGTAATGGGTCGAACGTTCGACCCGTACGGGTCCAACGGGTCGTAACCTGCTGGTCGGCCCACGGGTTGGCGGCGGGTTGAGCTTTTTTTAACGGGTTGGCGGCGGGTTGAGCTTTTTTTAACGAGTTCGCGGGCCGGGTTAGGTGGGTTGGATTCGCATTTTGGCTGACTCGGATCGACCTGTTACTGTACACGGGTTCGACCCGAACCTGCCAAAACCCTTTCACGGGCCGGGTTCAACAGGCGGGTCGCGGGTGGGTCGCCGGTTGACCTGGCCCACTTGCCATCCCTAAGGCCATTGTAGATTCGTGCTTAAGTAATAGAAAAGAAACCATGTTAATTTTGTATACCATGCTTGAGTGGTAAAAATGACCCATGCTTAAAGTAGTAGTAGATACTCATGTTGTAGTTAAGTTATAGTAAAAGAATCATGTTGTTGTAGTTGTGGTGTTAACTGTCGTGTTGTAGTCGTAGTATTAGTAAAGAACTATCATGTTGTAGTTGTAGCGTTAGTGAAGAACTATCGCGTTATAGTTGTAGTGTAGTAGAGAACTATCATGTTGTGGTGGTAGCGTTAGTGAAGAACCATCGTGTTGTAGTTGCAATACTCGAGTTGCATAGTCGTTCTAGATTCAAAGGAACCACACTTGAATTGTATTATGATTGTAATGAAAGATTAAAAAGAACCCATGAACCCATGCATTTAGTCCTAGGTGATTCTAGCTCAAACTTGAAGAAAGAACCCAAGAATCTAGTGCATGTAGTTCTAGTTCAATTTGGGGAGGGAAACCACGGACTCTAGTTGTATGAGACCCTAAGTAAAGCTGGACCATATCACATGAACATTACTCATCTTCAAGGGTAATAAGGGCTGGAAAGGTCACTAATAATCGTTCGCTTGATAAAAGTTTGATGTCGCTTCTTGGGCTTCTCATTGGTAGAATGCCTATTTTAGACTGTTAGTAGATTATTCTCTTGCTTCTAATTATAGAAGATCAAGTTTGCTAGTAAGCACGTTTGGTTGCTTCTAGGTTGATTACCTGTAGGGTTGTTTTTGTATGTGGTTTTGCTTGTATGTGGCTCACCTGGCCCGTATAGCTGTTAGTCTCATACGTAGCTTATTTATTTCGTATGTAGTTATTGGTTCCATACGTGGCTCGTTTGGCTCGTATGTGTTTAGGTTATTCATATGTAGATTATTAGCAAGTACGCAGTTTGTAGTGCTCGTCTAGGGAGAATTATCGCCCTAGGGGCTTCGACCATCAAGACAGATGTTTACCTTACTCCTAAGGGATTGTGGACGAGTCACTTCGCCAGTACCGTCAGATCTTAACCGGTGTAGTTTGATCGCGGACCGGAGTGTTGACAAAATCCAAGTTCAGGGTAGTAGTATGTGAATACGTTCGTATTGCCGGGGTCTTGGATCGATAGGCCATGAACCGGAGTCTGAATTAAGACCTAGCAAGTCATGTTAATACTGTTGGATTGTTTAGGATTAGTGACATCATTAGGGTAGTAACTTATAAGGATCTTTACTTAACCATTTTGGCCAAAAGAGAGGGGTTGGTATTAGGGGTGACACCTTATGACCCAACTCGTCATTTTGTTCTGACATTAGGTGGTGTTATTGGGTTGTACCTTCCTGTCAAAGGGATACGTACGGTGCCTTTCCACGAGTTAGGAGCACGGGTTGCATATCTCACACTGTTAATTCCTGAAGTGCCATGATAAGGGCGGGCGGAGCTAGGGGATGGACCCCGGAATCCGTCGTATTCTATGCCAGGGAAGCAAACAGGCCATAGACTACGGTCTATGAGTTAGGGGGCCACAGGAGATGCTTCGAGCTAACCTATGCTGCGGTAACCCCGAGGGTTCGTCTGGTTTTTGAGTGAGGTCCGGTTAGCCGGGTAGTAGTGGCAAACATAGACACCATGAGCGTACTGCATTGGTGAGACTTGACCACGTATGCAACCTCATTAGTCACGTTGTATTTGTCAGGAACATATTGTGTACAAAATAGAATTCATAACGTGGGTTCAAATCCCTATATATGGAGAAACGGCTTGAGATGGGGCGTATGTAGTATGGGATGCATACTGTTCCGGAGACTTGCTTGCATTAGAATAAGAGCATCATTGCATTGGTAATCTTGCATTAGAGTTTAAGTCATAACATACACTGGCACATCAATTATATATACACGTTTCTTTTCCATTCAAGATGAATTGCGAGTGTGACAGTTGAAGTGTATAATGAGTGTGAAAATGATATATTGTGGAATGTGATGATATATGTTGTAAGAAATGAATGAATGCGATGTTGTGTGAGACGAGATTGAGAAGGATCGTGTTTATGATTGGAGATGAGCACGAAAGAATATAAGTCATGAGTCTGTAAATGCAAATGAATGGTAAATAAGGTGCAGTTTATGTGAAAGTAGAGTTATTGTGAATGTAAAGCTTTATGGGAAAGTAATGCTATAGGAATATTTGTATAAGCCTAAAGTGATGGGCGTTAAGCGACTAATATGTGAATGTTTTTCCAAGCAAAAGATAAGTATGTTATGAGCGGGTATGGATATACATACAAGTGTTGACTCAGAGAGTATTTGATGTGAAATCCCATTTATGATGTTTACATGTTCAGATGTTAAGTAAACTTTGATTATCTTGGTATTTGTAAGTTCGTTCTGTTTTTACTTATAAAGTTTAGTTTATTTGCTTAATTAGTAAATTATACTCACACCAGAAATGGCTAACCCCTTAGTGTTTGGGGGGTTAGGGAGTCCCTAGACTACCCTAGGTCCCCTACTGTTACAGGTCCTCAGTAGTGCAGAGGTGAGGTGTAGATTCATGGTTCTGTGGAGTGGAGCTTCATTTTACATTTTGTTGTTTAAGGTTTAATTATGTGAATAGTGAAATTTATGATTTAAATTGTATTTTTGATGTATAAGTATGTGGATGATGATGATGAGTATAGTGTGGAGTGGCATGATATGTTTTTGACCCGTACCCATCTCGTTGTGGAGTACCGGGCCCCGTGGTATGTTTTTATAAGTTATTTTCTAAAAACTTTACTATGTTTTCAAAGGAATTTATGGTTTTTAATTGATAATTGATATCCTGTTATGAGTTTGGCCTCCTGAGCATGATATTTATATTGCCTGTGTGATTCTGCTCATTTTGGCCTGGGGAGCCCATGATATTATTGCCTATGATGTGAGCTACGGAATTTTGAGCAGAATTCCGTAAGATTTTTGTGTTTCGGGGTAGAAATTTCAGGGGAAACTTTGCCAAAATTTTCTTTGAATTAGAACTATCTTAGTTTATATTTAAAGTGATATAGAAATTGAAAGAATTGATTTTGGAGTCAAAAAGAAAAAAGAAAAAGGGGCAGGTGTTACAGTTTGATATGACAAATTGATATTTGTAATTATTGTGTAATAACTCCGATGGCAATAAAAGTGTTTAAAATTCCGTATTATTTACTGTGTTAAGATGCATTTGAAGGCAAAGATTCTGGCATGTGTCACGGTTTCCCAGTTACCGGAAATCGAGGCGTTACACTTAATCTCCCAGAATTGGGATCACCAGTACTCAAGCTACATTCGAGTCTCACTTCAAAGAATAGCCTCAGATACAGTCCACTATACTAGATACACTAACAATTAAAAATAGACCTCATTATTTTAAATTTGAGAATGCTTGGCTCACTCATTCGCTCTACAAATAACAAGTAAGAAGATTACAAGTTGGGAATATATAAAAAAAACTTAGCTTCGACACAATTTTTGAAGATCCAACATGACATGTCAAAAACTTACTCAATGTTTCTGCAAAGAAGGTTCGACACAAAGCAGTTTGATAGAAAATCGTTCATTAATAGAGAAAATATATACATAGTGGTGTCCAGTCTGTGGTACGGCAAAAGTACAAAATGAGATTCAAGCCTTAGGATCAAGGGGGCACATCCTTTCTTACAATGGGGGACTTCCGAGGCTTGCTCGTCTCCAAACCCTTCTCTGCATGCCCCAAAGTAGTCTCCTAGCCCTCCACCCTAGTTGCCCCCTCGTGTTCATCCCAGCTCTCCTTGACCTCCTTACCCTCCTTGAGGAGGAAATGGTATCCTGAACCGCAAAAGTTGGCGACCACCGTTCCCACACATCCTCGATGGCTTTTTTATAGCCATCATCTTGTGCCTCGATGACCATGTCGAGGGCTTCCTTCCGGACCACCGCCATCTCCTTCATCTTCGCCCCCTCCTCCTCCTTTTGGTTCAGGAAATTTTTTCGCTAGGCGGTGAGCAAGGCGATTTCAAGCGTGAGGGCTTTTTCCTTCCTCTTAGAAGCATCGAGCACCTCTTTGGTGTCAAGGCACTCCTTTTCAACCCTCGCTATCCTACGATTAAGCTACTTCGTCTCTTACTCAAAATACCTCTTCATCTCACCCCTGTGAAGAGAAACCTACAAAGGACAACCTAAAACACTTAAAAGATTAAAGAAGTGAAAATGAGAAAAATGCAAGAGTCGACTACTCATCACACATTAAGCTTAAGACCACTTAAGGTAACTGGACTCGAAGGTCTTTCGTGCTAGCATCACCCAATCCCGGGGCAAAGCGGAGTTGTCCATCATCTTGACTGCCATCCTTGCATCAGTTATCGAGTCGATGATGCTCACCTTCCAATCAGGATGGTAAGGCCCCTTCAATCGGAGGCAAGGGCCACTTTTGCTACGAGAGTGAGTCACGGATATGACCGCAAATCAGATTGGTGGCAACATTGGCAATGGGGCTCAGAGTCACCCTTGTAGGCTCTGCAGGAGACTCCACTGGCACCACCATAGCCTTCTTCGGAAGCTAAACAGTTGAGGTCAGCATGGATGACCTCTTGCGACTCTTTGGTTTGTCGGCGTCCTTCTTCTTCTACATCTCAACTCTCTGAGCGAAAATTTTGTCCTGGCTGATCATATCAACAAGAAAAGGAAAATAACATAAGTTAGAAAAAAGCTAAATAAACATCAAAAGCTACAATAAGAAAACATACTAGGGTCCGCCGGACTAAGCCCCCACCTAACCAACTGCCTCTCCTTCACCTTCGTCCAAATCACCACCCCCTCGAAAAACAGACGGTCAAATGCCTCGTACTCCTCCCCAGTGAACTCCTCCTTTGGAGGCTTCACCCTCGACACATAAAAAACCCACCGTTTGGGTATGTCCCACGGTTTTGCACCCCGAACCACTAAGTACTTGGATTTCTAGTACTTTATGGAGTCAGGATGCCCCTAAACTACTTGCTTCTTGTTTCGAGGGGAGAGATAGTACCGACCTCCTTTGATTCAGTGCAAGACGACAATAGATCATATGCTTCCGGGAGTTGGGCCCAAGCTGCATTGGGCCTACTTTGAACCAATTTAGCACCTCCTTAATAAAGGGGTGGATCCGTAGACACAGCCCCGACATGAACACATCGAAGGGGAACATGCAGAACCTCATAGCACGAAGATTGGTACGTCGGATGTCAGGACCGGGAAGAAGTAGCTCATACTCCCTCGGAATGAAGAGGACATTCCAAATGGTCAGGAGGTCCTCCCGTGAGAGAATGTTGTGGTTACGGTTGGCCACACTCAGAGGCCTCCTCGGTGAAGGTGGCTGATCCCCATATTGGACCAAGTCCCGAAGATCATCGAAATATATCTGAACCATAATTGGGTTTAACATGGGGGAGATCCAAACTGCTCCACTCATCGTATTCAATGGGTTCCACCTTCACCATAGTGAACGCCTCTGAAAACAATTTCTCTTCCCCTTATGCCTTGGAGCTTTTGGGGCCAAAGGTAGTATTTCAACATCAAACTCCAAATCAAGGCGTAATACCTCCACTTTGCCTTTCTCTTCAGAAAGTGACTCCTCAACCTTCTTTCACCCTCTTCCTCTAAGGATACTACGTCAGATTCCCGCTCCCCAAAGGCTTGGAAGACCTTACCTTGACTTCCTCAACTTCATCTTAACTAGACACAGTGGCTGAGTCGCTAGAGTAGACCTTAGATATTATCTTTGGAAATAAATTACTTGAGAAAAGAAGACGACGAAACTTGTGATGAAGGAAGCCAAAATCTCGCCAGAATCGGAAAACTAGAGAGAGAAAGAGTGATGAAAGTGAGAAGATCTAAGTGAAATTTGAGGAGTAAAAAGAAAAATGAGGGGAGGGGGGATTATATAGAGGAAAGGAGAAAAGAATCTGGAGAGATGCCTTGGGAACTGCAAATGATGATGTGGCACAATTTTCTTCGCCCACGTGTAACCCCATCCAATGGAGGAATCCAAAAGACATTAGAGATGCATCGGGAACCAAAATGATGAAGTGGCACGATCTTCGTCACCCACGTATAACTCCATCCAATGGCTGAGGCCAAAAGACGTGGGAAACACATTAGGAACCACAACAAGGATGTGGCATGATCTTCGCCACCCGAACTTGGTTCCATCCAACGGAAAAAACCAAAAAGGCTATGGAGGAACATGCGTGAAAGATTTCTTAAGTATATAGGTTTGAATGTCTGAACCCCCCTAACAGTCACCATGATCGAGGAGTAGGCTCACTGCTCGACTCGTAATTTGAGCACCTTGCAATAAATGTGCTTATCTGATAGGTGGCACTCGACTCGTCTTCCGTGCACCTCACAAAAAATGTGCATATCTCTTAGGCTCAGTGCTCAACTCTTCATTTGAGCATCCCACAAACAATGCTCCTATGTCACTAGGCTTTGTGCTCGATTCATCATTCAAGCACCTCGAAAAAACTTGCCTATCACACTTGACTGAATTCTCGACTTGTCATTCGAGTACGTATTTCACAAGCTCGGAGCTCAACCATGTCGAACCCTGTATGGGTCAGTCAAATCGAGCCCTCATGTGTAGGTGCTCGACTTATCGTTTGAGCACCTTGCAAGAAATGTGCTTATGTGCTTATTTCACAAGCTTGGTGATCAACCATGCCGAACCCCACCGAGAGTCGACCAAATGGAACCCTCGTGGGTTCGGTGCTCGACATGTCGTTCGAGCACCCTAGCGAAAGTGCGCTACAAGGGCCCTTGGATCTCCCCAAAAGTTGCACCCACTTCTGGTTTTTTATTTAAATTCCAAAAAATAATTAAAAATTCAAAAAAACCAGTCAGAAATTCCAAAAATCCTAGAAAAATGATTAGATGTTCTGCCATAAAAGTTAATACCCAGAGAAGCCCCGGACAAAGCATCAGACATCTCCAAAGGCTATGTAGGCTCTTCTGATCACCCACATTAGAACAGACTATTCGTCGAAGGCGATATCCAACCCTTCGAATGAAACTAATAGCAAAAAAGGAGGAATCTGATCAAAAAGGTGACCAAAAGGTTATAAAAAATATTTTTAGCAAACATTAAAGCAAATGATTATAGTTATTAATCTTCAGAAAAAAGCTCAATTACATATCTTTATCCCAATAACAATTTAAATTCCTGAAATAAAGGAATTCACAATACATGCATTAGTCGATTCTGGCGCAGATCCTAGTCTACTTCAAAAAATATTTATTCCAGCACATTTTAGGACACCATTAGATAAAAAGGGACCCTTAAATGATTTTATGCCCAAACAGATTCTTCTAACCCATTAAGTTAAAGGATTACAAATACAAATCTCCGATATTCATAATCATATAAAAAAATACTCTTTTGATTTTGCTTTATTACCAAAAGAATTTGAAACATATTATATTTTAGGAATGGATAATTTACCATATTTATCTCTAATTAATAAACATTATATTAAGATTGACGGATGTATGGTTCCTCACATTCAATTACCCGTGTTTATTGTTGTTCCTATTAATGCATGGTGTTGCTGCTGATTTTGGTGTGGGAGCAAACAGATGAATTTGTGGATTCTTGAAGGAAACAAGTAAGCAAACCTGTTGACTTTCACCGGCGTGTTGACTGGTTTCTCGCCGCTGCCGTGAACCTGCACAAAGTTCGATACACCGGGATGGATTCCGGCAACGAACCCTCCGATGTTCTTGTCAGTAACCAGAAAGATTATGAAAGAGCTTTAGGTAGAAAAAGATTAATTACCTTGCTATGGTGGGAGGGAGGGGTATTTATAGTCACCTTGGGAACCAGTTTCGAAGTAAGGATAAATCTCTACTTCCGGATGTTTATGGATAAGAAGAGAGTTTGACTCGTTTTGTGATAAGAGGGACTGTTTAAACTGTCTCTTAGGGATAACCACGAATTTAAATTACCCTTTATTCATCTAGGTTGTTTCGTAACAGGTTGCTACCCATACCCAGTAAGACATATCTGTTTTTGGGCTATTGGGCTTTGAAGAAAAACCAAGTTCCCAATTCGAACACGTTTGTAGGTGAAATTACCGTTTTATCCCTGAGTGCTTTAAGATTCGTGCCCGATTTGAACGATCTCAATTTCATCCTATTTTTAGTCATATCATGAGCCCCCACTCCCGAAGACTGAGTTTAACAGTCTTTGAGGAGTATTTTTATTGTTTCAATGGCATAGAGGATTTTATCGGAGTTCCTCAGGGGGTTTGGATCTAGCTCGAGGTGTAACGGTTCTAAATTGAGCTTACAAAGTGCCCAAAATTATACTCAGAATTTTCTGGATTTTTTCTAATTTTTTAATTATTTTTGAATTTTTTTATTCAATTTTGCGAAGTGATGATCTATTTTCAAAAAGTATTAATGAATCGTTCTAATTAATAATTATTTATCTAGGAGTTCAAAAATATTTTCCTGAATTTATAATTATTTTTTAGAATTTTTAAATAATTTTCTTGAATTTTTAATCATTTTCCACAATTTTTAAATAATTAATTCGAATTATAATTAAAAAAAGAATTAATCATACGGATATCAACGTGGCGCGATCTGGAGCGTCGATCATGTTGTCAGCGCGAATTTTCAAGTGATCTAATGGCCGATCAGTGCCTCGGCGACGTGGCGGTATCTGGGCTCTACGATCGTGGGTGTGCATCGGGAGGGATGCATTTTCCACACTTGCACGCTCGGGGCCACGTTTGCTCGGTGTTGACTCCGAGGGACATGGCCCAATCTGAGCCCTAGATCTTGCTCCGAGGCGAATATCGAGGCGGCGTTTTCCACCCCTCGGGGCCACATTTGCTCGGTGTTGACTCTGACGGACGTGGCCCAATCTGAGCCCTAAATCTTGCTCCGAGGCGAATATTAAGGCAACGTTTTCCACCACTTTGTGCGCTCGGGGCCACATTTTCTCGATGTTGACTCCGAGGGACGTGACCCAATCTGAGCCCTAGATCTTGCCCTGAGGCGAATATTCAGGCGACATTTTCCACCACTTGCGCGCTCGGGGCCACGTTTGCTCGGTGTTACTCCGAGGGACGTGGCCCAATCTGAGCCCTAGATCTTGTTTGAGCGTGATTATTGAGGCAGTGTTTTTTTCCAATTCTACGCTCGGAGCCATGCTTGCTCGGATCCAACTCCGAGGGACGTGGCCTAATTTGGGGCCCTAGATCTTGATCGGGCGTGATTATTGAGGCAGTGTTTTTGCCAATTTCACGCTCGGAACCACGTTTGCTCGGACCCAACTCCGAGGGACATGGCTCTATCTGGGGCGCTTGATCTTGATCCGCCATGTTTATTGAGGCATCATTTTTACCAATTTCACTCTCGGAGCCATGTTTGCTCGGATCCAACTCCGAGGGACGTTGCCCAATCTGGGGCCCTAGATCTTGATCAGGTGTGATTACTGAGGCAATGTTTTTTCCAATTTCATGCTCAGAACCACGTTTGCTCGGATCCAACTCCGAGGGACGTGGCTCTATCTGGGGTGCTTGATCTTCATCGAGCGTGATTATTGAGGCAGCATTTTTGCCAACTTCATGTTCGAAATATTGTCTCTACGCCTTCTGTCGCCTAGCATTCTTTTGCCTTTCACTGTTCTTGGGGGCCCAAATGTCTCAGAAGCCCAAACGGCATAGCTCAATTCCTATAAGTCTTCACCCCCCCTCCACTTTTCTTATTCTTCACGTTTTTACTCTTGAGAAGTTTTTCACCCTTGAGCGGTTTTACTAGCGGTCGCGGCCAAGCGTTTGGTTCTCCGGCGAGATATTCCAACCGTAGCTATCACATCAAGATAAATATATATTGTGAGATGTCTAGGGTTTCTTCGGGGAGCGAGACCTCCACTTCAGACCACGAAGAGGATCAGCCCTTGGAAGTGTCTCCGAACTTAGGCAAGGGGAAGGCTGTGGTAGGGGCAGTAAAATCTGTAACGATAGTGGAGAAGGAGAGAAGAACGGGAGCGTTGGGTAAGCTCCTAGCTCCGTTATCGAACCTTGGCAGAGTTCAGGAATACTTCGCCGACCTACCTGCGAAGGCTGTGTACGGGAGGTCGGCCTCGTATGAGGAGAGCAGAGCGAGGGAGCACACCGAGGTCGAGGACATTCCCTCTATGCTAACAGAGAAGGAATTGGTTTGGATCCGAAGCAACTTCATAATTCCGAAGGAACTCACTCTCCTTCTACCGGGCGCGGGTGTCCGGGCATGTACACTGACTTCCCCCGATACGTGTATATTCCCGTTCGATGCATTCTTTGCCAAGCTACATTTGCCTATGCCCCCGTTTATAGCCGAGGTGTTGTGATGGTATGGCTTGAGCCCTGTCCAGTATATGTCGAACATGTGGCGACACGTCAACAGGTTTGTCCTCCAGTGCCAAGCAATAGGGGTAGTGCCCCAACTCGTTATTCTCCGAAGTATCTACCGTATTTATTGGAAGAATAAGGTAGAGTATCGGTACTATCTATCGCCTCGTCGGGGTGTGAAGCTGATAGACAATCCTGACTCTATCAAGTTTTGGAAGGAGAAGTACTTTTTGATCCGAGGTGATGCTCCGTGGAACATCCCAACCAAGTGAAGGGAGGAGGTTCCGAAGTGGGCGAGGACTGAGCTAGTGTTGACTCCGGAGGAGGATGATATAGTGGCCAAACTCTTGGCTCGCGAACCCTTGGGCTGTAAGGAGTTAACCGAGGAGGTCCTCTTTGGTGGGGGTCTTAGTCCGTTCGACCCTAGTACGCTTTGCAATTTTATTTTTTCTCTTTTAGATTTAGTTTAACTCATTCTCATGCCGACCACTATTTTTCCTCTTTTTGTAGAGGCTCAAGGTATGGACTTCAGGAAGATGCTATCTGACCGAACCAGGGTAGCTTACAAGCACCCCAATGGGAAGAAGAGGAAGAGGACGACCTCTGGTCCTTCGTCTGCCAAGGTTGTGAAGGCTCCGGTGATGGCGGCACCGGTCGTCAATTTGGAGTCTGAGTTGCCTCTGCCACCTGTCTCCCCTGCCCTCAATACCGAAGGGACTTCCATCAATCAGGTGATGGCACTCGAAGCCACCCCCCCTAACAGTGGCAGTGGAGGCAATCCTCGCGGAGGAGCACAAGAAACTCTTCGTCGCCGATTGGCGGGTGATGAGGCATGATGGTTTCCTCGGGGATGTCGTCGGTAGTATGCAGGTAGTTCGGCATTTGCCGACCCCTAAGGATCGTGCCACTCTAAAGGCAGGAACGGTCATCGATGATGCACTCGAGATCGCCAAGGCGACCATGTCGGTGAGTTCAGCCTCGTTTCCCCTTATTTCTTCGCTCTTTATTTTTTTGTTTTTAAGAGGCTTTCATTTCTGTCCATGTAGATCACTTGCCATTTCAGTCATATGATGGAGAAGTTCGTCGAGCAAGAAAAAGAGCTGAAGGCGGCGAGCGATCGAAATAGATATGAACGCGCCAAACTGGTGAAACAGCTCGAGGCCGAGAAGCGGTTGTTCGAGTCTCAGGCATCTCAGATTCAGCTCCTTGAAGCCGCATTGGCCAAGGCGAACGAGCAGTTGTCTCTCGAGAAAGAGAGGGTGGAAAGAGAGGCAGAACTGGCCCATAGAGGGAAGGAGATAGCTGCGAAGGCAGTCGAAGACGCAGCGAGGGAGAGGGAAGCTGTCATGGAAGTGGTCGTGGAGACAATTAGGGCCGAAGCGAAAGTGCACATGTGCTCGAACATGGAGCAGTCTTACGCTTGGGCTCTGAAGCACGTGGAGGCACGTATCCCTGATTTCGATAGCTCGGGGTACATTCTATACGACTTCCTCGAAGGCGAGATTGCTCTGATGACCGAGGAGATAGTTGAAGGAGAGGAGGAAGAAGAAGAAGAAGAGGGCGAGGGGGAGGGCGGCGCCGAAGAGGACGGTCACGGAGTCACCGCACCTTCAGAGACGTCCACCGAGGTGGTCCCCTGATCCTTATCACCTCTTCATCATAATTTTCAGTCGCTCTTTTTTTTATCTTTGTAGATGCCCTATAGCGGACTGGCCACTGCTCCTTGTACTCTTTTGTCGAAGTTGAATGAAAGCTTATTATTTTTTCGAAAAGTATTGTGAGATTTCAAAGTAGTCATCGGCTTTCGTTGGTCTCGAACCGTCCTATAGTAGGTTCGTTCGGCCATTGGACCGTTGTGTTGGCCCCTTAAGGTAAGAAATTTAGACTATCTTGTTGATTTTTCCAGATTGACGAGGTGTCGCGCCTGCGCGCACAACTCGGAGTTATGAGGCTAGGGCTTGCTGAATCACGGGATTAGCTGTATAGGGTGGAGTTAGAACTCTGTCAGGTGAGATTAGCCTTGGCTCGTCGTGGTATCGAGATAAGGCGCTTGGAGGAAATTATTCGGAAAGTGTCCCCCGAGGCAAGAGAATTGGGCCCCTCGATGGCCATCGGCAAGGCCTCCAGGCTGAAGTTCCTCCGACATTCATTGCATGCGGTGAGAACTGAGATGGACGAGCTGAAGGACTCTTTGTCTAGGGTCAGAGTGGAGAGTGATGAGCTGAAGAACTCACTGTTCAAAGTGGGGTCGGAGAGGGACGAGTTCAAGAATGTGGTGCTGGACAAGAGTATCGAAGCGGCTCATCTTCGTAGAACAATCTTAGAGCCTTCTCATGGGAGGAATATGAGTGGGCTACCACACATGAAGCTTACAGTCACAGACGACACCCTCAGGGTGCAAGTTGTTGAACTAGAGACAGAGAACCTTCGTTTGAAGAGACGTTCTGAAAGAAGCAACGTAAGGAGCACCTCTTGCCCACGGGGGGAGTATGCACAGGGGAGGACATTCCACGAATTAGCTCTTCGCATGCCCATCGCTCCGCGGAACCCTGGCAATGCTCAAAGTGGGGTGGCCGGTTCATCCAGCGGGGCATCCGTTGGGGCGACGGTTGGGCACATGGGCATCGATGGTTCGATGCATCTTGAAGGGCTAGAGTCCTCTTTGGATGCAAGGCGAGAGCATAGCGCTCGATGTCCCCATGTGTCGCTTAACAGGAGTGTCCTCCTTCCTAGAGGGAACTAGGGTGGGATTTTGTAATCTTTTGTATGATGTTTTTGTCTAAAATTAGAATTGTATCCCAAATTTTGATGAAATAATATACCCATTTTTCGGGCTTCTTGTGAGAATTTGTGTTTGCAAGAGTATCAACAGTTGTAGGAGCAAATCCGAATGGTGAGCTACTTTGTACTCACTCGATCGCAAGTAGCTAAAGCAGCATCGAACCAAGTGTTAGACTCCAAACTTATCGTTAAGAGAGTATCAACTGTTGTAGGAGCAATTCCGAATTGTGAGCTACTTTGTACTTGCTCATTCGCAAGTAGCTAAAGCGGCATCGAACCAAGTGTTGGACTCTGAACTTGTCGTTAAGAGAGTATCAACAGTTGTAGGAGCAATTCTGAATGGTGAGCTACTTTGATCTCGCTCATTCGCAAGTAGCTAAAGCGGCATCGAACCAAGTGTTGGACTCCGAATTTGTCATTAAGAGAGTATCAACAGTTGTAGGAGCAATTCCGAATGGTGAGCTACTTTGATCTCGCTCGTTCGCAAGTAGCTAAAGCGGCATCGAACCAGGTGTTGGACTCTGAACTTATCGTTAAGAGAGTATCAACAGTTGTAGGAGCAATTCCGAATGGTGAGCTACTTTGATCTCGCTCATTCGCAAGTAGCTAAAGCGGCATCGAACTAAGTGTTGGACTCCGAACTTGTCGTTAAGAGAGTATCAACAGTTGTAGGAGCAATTCCGAATGGTGAGCTACTTTGATCTCGCTCGTTCGCAAGTAGCTAAAGCGGCATCGAACCAAGTGTTGGACTCTGAACTTGTCGTTAAGAGAGTATCAACAGTTGTAGGCGCAATTCCGAATGGTGAACTACTTTGTACATGCTTGTTCGCAAGTAGCTAAAAGCGGCATCGAACCAGGTGTTGGACTCTGAACTTGTCGTTAAGAGAGTATCAACAGTTGTAGGAGCAATTCCAAATGGTGAGCTACTTTGTACTCGCTCGTTCACAAGTAGCTAAAGCGGCATCGAACCAAGTGTTGGACTCCGAACTTGTCGTTAAGAGAGTATCAATAGTTGTAGGAGCAATTCCGAATGGTGAGCTACTTTGTACTTGTTCGTTCACAAGTAGCTAAAGTAGCGTCGAACCAAGTGTTGGACTCTGAACTTATCGTTAAGAGAGTATCAACAATTGTCGGAGCAATTCTGACTAGTGAGCTACTTTGTACTTGCTCATTCACAAGCAGCTAAAGCGGCATCGAACCAAGTGTTGGACTCCGAACGTGTTATTTAGAGAGTTTTTTGTACGCTCTAAGGTATGACAACCAGAACATTTAGAATAGAGAATTTCCAGGAAGTAAATTTCTTTTATTAGAAACAACTAAATGGCTACTTCTGAGTTGTAAGCCATTATTACACTTAATAAAGATTGGTTGAATAAAAAGAAACAAGTTAAAAATGCATTAAGAAGGCCATAGGAGTTGAAGTTGTTTAGAGCAGTGTTCAAACACCCTCTTGGTACTTCAATAAGTGCTCTGCATTCCATGTCCTCGGCACTATCTTGCCCCCCGGGTCTTCAAGTTGGTAAGCGCCAGGACAGACAACTTTGGAGACCCTATATGGTCCTTCCCAATTGGGTGCCAGCTTGCCTTTCTTGCTGGGAAAAGAAATTGATACCTTTATGAGTGCCAGATCTCCTTTGAGATTAGTGGGGCGGACTCTCTTGTTGTAGGAATGCTTAATCCTACGTCGATCAATTTCTTGACGGATGGAGGATCTTTTACGAATCTCATCGATGAGGTCCAAGTTAACGCGAAGCTCGTTCGCGTTTTTCTCTTCATTGTAGGTGATCAAGCAGGAGCAAGGTAGACCGACCTCTAGTGGAATAATGGCTATGGATCCGTAAGTGAGGTTGAAGGGAGATTCTCTCGTGGGGATCCTCTTAGTGGTGTGATAGCTCTAGAGCACATTGGGGAGCTGCTCTACCCATAAACCCTTATCAGACTTGTTCAGCCTCTTTTTCTGGCCGGAGAGAATTTGCCGAGTGGCATTCTCTGCCTGACTGTTGGACTGTGGGTGGGAGATCGAGGAGAACCGTTAATGAATGCCCGGGTCTGCGTAAAAAGTGCAAAAGGCTGCCTCCGTGAACTGAGTCCCATTGTCCATTACCAGGATTCGAAGCACACCGAATCTGCAGACAACGCTTTTCCAAAAGAAATGATGGAATCTATTCTCCGTGATCGTCGCTAGGGGTTCGGCTTCGATCAATTAAGAGAAATAGTTGATCGCCATAATGAGAAACTTTAGCTGGCTCGACGCTGGAGGGAAAGACCTGAACAGGTCTATTCACCACATTGAAAAAGGTGTTGGACTGGATAGAGAGGAGAGCTAGGCTTGAGGTAAGCGGCGGCTTGTTGAGAATTTTTGGCAAGGGCCGCATTGGCGAACATGTTGTTCGTCATCGCTAAGGAGAGTAGGCCAGAAATATCCATAATTCGGGATTTTGCGGGCAAGGGACCTTGCTCCTAAGTGAGCGCCACACATTCCTTCATGGACTTCCTTCAAAGCATACTGGGCTACCTCGTGGGAGAGACATTTCAAGTCGGTTCTGCCGTCTACCTGAGTGTAGGAGTGTTTGTACATGACTCCTTCGATGAGTGTGTACCGCTCAGCTCTGGTTCGGATCTTTCGAGCCTTTTTAGGGTCTAAGGGAAGGGGATCCCATCTGTGAGGAACTCGAGCAGGAGCCTCATCCAATTCTCCCTGAGTTCTAAGGGCAGCGTCTCCATTGGCTCAGGATCATCTTCCTCGATGCTGGGCCTCAGGAGAACTTCTATTAAGACAGTTTGTTCGAGCCCTTGGAGGGAAGAGGAAGCTAGCTTCGAAAGGGCATCTGTGTACACTTTCTCTTCTCGGGGGATTCGCTGGAGTTGTGTATCCTCGAAAGAGACCATCAGTTTTTTTTACCTTGGCCAAGTACTTGGTCATGCGACCATCTTGGGCTTCGTATTCCCCCGATACCTGGTTCACCACCAGTCACGAGTCGCTAAATATATTGACATGCTTGGCCCCGGCCTTGCGAGTCATACACAGGCTGGCTGTAAGGGCTTCGTATTCAGCCTCGTTGTTGGATACCCGAAAGTTGATACGGAGTGAGTATTGGAGGATGAAATCATCATGGCCAACCAGGATGACTCCTGCTCCACTCCCATCGGCACACGAGGACCCATCAACATACACTGTCCAGAACGGGGGTTCCTCTATCAATTTGCTTGTGTTGGGAATTGTGCTCTCTACTATGAACTCCACTAAGGCTTGAGCCTTGATAGCGATTCGAGGTTGATAGCTGATATCATGCTGGCTCACTCGATAGACCACTTCATAAGGCAACCCGAGGTCTCAGGCTTGTAGAGAACTTGTTTGAGCAGCTGGTCAGTAAGAACGACCACCGAGTGATACTGGAAGTAGGGGCAGAGCTTTCGGGCCGCCATGACCAATGCATAGGCCATCTTCTTTAGCTCGGATAACAGAGTTCAGCGTCCCTGAAAACCTTACTCACATAGTAGATAGGCCTCTGCGTCTTGTTTTCTTCTCTTACGAGAACAACGTTGAGGGTCTGTTCCGAAGTGGCGAGGTATATGTAGAGGACTTCCCCGGGCTTTAGCTTGCTCAAGAGTGGAGGGTTGACTAAGTAGGCCTTGAGCTGATCAAATGACTCTTGCTGTTGTTACCCCCACTCAATCCCTCCTAAGGGCCTTGAAGAACGAGTGACATTTTTCTCCAGACTTGGAGATAAAACGCCCTATGGCCGTGAGGCGTCCGGTGAGTCTCTGCACATCTTTAACATTGGAGGGGGGAGCCATGTTGAGTATGGCCTGAATCTTCTCGGGGTTGCCCTCTATGCCCCTTTGGTTGACCATGAACCCCAAGAATTTGCCGGATGAGACGCCGAAAGCATACTTGTTCAGGTTCAATCTCATATCATGTCTCCTCAACACGTTAAAAGCCTCTTGGAGATCAGAGACATGATCCGATTTGCTGACGCTCTTCACCAACATATCGTTTACGTAGACTTTCATGTTCGCCCGATCTATTCCTTGAAGACCTTGTTAACAAGGCTCTGATAGGTGGCACCAGCATTCTTGAGCCCGAAGGGCATGATCCGGTAGCAATATAGACCCCGGTCGGTAACGAAAGAGGTATTCGGAATGTCTGAAGGGAACATTCTGATCTGATTGTACCCAGAAAATGCATCCATGAAGCTTAAGAGTTTGTTTCCTGAGGTTGCATCAATCAGGGCATCAATGCTCGGGAGCAGGAATGGATCTTTGGGGCAAGCTTTGTTTAGATCCGTGAAGTCAATGTAGATCCTCCAGCTCCCGTTGGCTTTCTTGACCATCACGATATTGGATAACCATTCGGGATAATTGACCTCCTCTATGAACTGAGCCTTCAAGAGTTTCTCAACCTCTTGTTTGATGGATTGCTGGCGCTCGGTGGCAAATTTGTGTTGCTTTTGATAGATAGGTCTGGCCCCCAAAGCGACACTAAGGTGGTGCATGAGGAGCTCTTCGAAGATTCCTGGCATGTCAGTTGCGGTCCAGACGAACAGATCGCGATTCCCCCTTATATAGCGGATAATGTCGGATCTGACGGGAGGAGAAAAGACTTTGCTAATCTGGAACGTCCTGGTCGGATCTTCTTCTAAAAAGGCCACCTCTTCCAGTTGATCGACTGGCTCTGATATAGGTTGGCTACTCCCTTGGGGGATTTCAAGAGCTTCAAGGGAGAGGACTGGTCCTCCCACCGAGGTCATGTAGCATTTGCGAGCTGCCTTCTGGCTCCCCCTGATTTCTCCCACGCCTGCTATGGTGGGAAACTTCATCTTCATGTGGTAGGCCGAGGGTATGGCCTGAAGAGCAACTAGGCCTGGTCGGCCCAGGATGACGTTGTAGGCAGCCTTCACATATACCACCATGAAGTCCATCAGCTCAGTTCGGGTGATGGGAGTTTTGCTAGCGGTTACGTTGAGAGTTATGAAACTACCCTCAATCGTCACTGGCACTCCTGTGAACCCATGGAGAGTGTAGCCAGTGGGCTTGAGTCGATCCCTGGACAGATTAAGACCCTGGAAGGCCTCTAGAAAAAGTATTTTGACCGAACTTCCGTTGTCGACCAGGACTCAGTGCACATCGAAGTTGGCCATATGGAGGTTTATTACCAGGGCGTCACAATGGGGCGTTCGGACGCTCTCCAAATCTCTATTTGAAAAAGAGACGGGGACCCCAAGGCCCTTGAGGGGAGAATGGTTCTGCATGGAATTTATTTCCCGGACGAAGGTTTTTCGGGAGGAGTTCGAATATCCCCCCATTGGGCCTCCGTGTATGAGATGTAGGACGACTTCTGCTTAAGAGTCTGGGGTCTCCGCGTTCCACTCGGATCGCTTATTATCACCCTGGGGGGCGGAGGAGGATCTACCCTGTCCTTTCTCATGAACCTGGAGAGTTGCCCTCTCTGAATAAGGGCCTTGATCTCGTCTTTTAGGGCCCGACAGTCATCCGTGTCGTGGTCGTGATCCCTGTGGAAGTGGCACCACTTGTCCTTGTTCCTCTTTTTGCTCGGAGTGTTCATCTTTGGAGGTGGTGGGAGAAGACCCTCTTTTCCAACCTTCATCGGGATGGCTGAAACACTCGCATTTAGTGGAGTGAACTTCTCGAAGCGGGGAGGAGGGCGACGCTGACCTCCATTATCTTTCTAGAGCTTCTTGGCTCCTTCTTCTTCAGCACCCTTCCATTTGTTCCCGGAGGACAATCCTTCTAGATCAGGGCGGGTGAGAGCCTCTTCCGCTCGGATATACTTCTCACTCCTAAGCAGAAGTTCAGAGAAATCCCGAGGAGGCTTCTTAGCAAGGGATGCTCTGAGGTTGTCATTAGTGACGTTGGATTGGAAAGCAGCGGAGGCCACGAACTGGTCCAGGGAGGCGATGGATCAGGCCTCCGCGGTGAAATGTTTAACATAGTCTCTTAGCCGCTCGCCCTTCCTTTGATGAAGCAATAGCAAGGAGGTGCTCGTCTTCTCAGCCCGATGACTACTCACGAAGTGAATAAGGAAGAGCCCTTCGAACTGGTCGAACGAGAAGATGGAGGCCGGGCTAGTCGTGAGTACCATTCTCTTGCAGGCCCCTTCAGCGTGGTCGGGAAAGTTTTGCAAAGAAGCACGTCCGATGCCTGGTGGTTCATCATTAGAGTGTTAAAACTCTTGATGTGGTCAGCGAGGTCGAACACCCCGTTGTATAATTAAAAATGGGGGGGCTTGAAGTTCTCTGGGACTGGTGCTTCCGTTGTGGTTCGAGAGAATGGAGGCATGCTGGGGCGGAAATTCCTCGCCCGTTGTTCCTCCTCTCTGTCCAGTCGGCCAAGGCGCCTCTCCATCTCGTGGAGGCGGCGGTACACCGAATCCTTCCTTTGGTCATATCTTGCTGAGCCCCGGGACTCGTCCTCACGCGGAAGGGGACTAGGAGAGCGGGGGTGATAGCTTGGGGCAGGATGAGGACTGGGAGTGTGGCGCCTATGGCTTGGGGCAGGCTGAGGACTGGGTTCCCGCTGATCTTGTTCGGAAACAACATTGAGGGCCCTCAGGACTGCCTCTTGAAATTACTGGAACTCTGCCCTCGTAACAGGTGCCTCCAGCTCTCGGTGGTACCGTTAAGCAGGGTCGACCGATTGGAGAGCGGCTTCTCCTCTGACGATGCTGGGGTGACTCCCTTCGCCTCCTAGGATAGTTGGACCTTCTGTGATCTGGCTTGCGGAGGGATCGGGCTCTAGGGGACCGGACTGCTGGACCCCTTTGATGTTCTCAGCAAGGTATCCCGTCATGGGTCCGCCTCTCATCCAAGCGGGTCCGAAGATCTATCCCATGCTGCCTGTTGACGGTAATGTATCGGCGATCCTTCGGCATTGGGGGGCTGTGCGAGGCCATGGAGTTGGATGTGGGGTTTTGTATCGACTCATGGTCGTGATGAGGAGATTGCACTTATCGACTTTGGCGGGAGGGTCCCGTGGCAGCCCCTTGTGGTCCTTGAGGAGCTTGCTGGGGCTGAGGTTGCTGAGGAAGGGGCCGTCCACGCTGCGGTTGCTGGACGGGTTAAAGGAGAGACTTCCCAGGCTGCTGAACATGTTGAGCGGGTTGAGGGGGGTCCTCCTGGAGTGGAGGAGGAGAAGGAGCGGGAGTGGCTCTATGGTTAGAGGCCATCGTCTTCCCCTTCTTTGGAGGCATAGCTTGAAACTACTTTTGGAGAACTGGATTGCTTTTTCTTTTTCCCATATACGGCGCCAATCTGTTGCTACTGATTTTTGTGTGGGAGCAAACATATGAATTTGTGGATTCTTGAAGGAAACAAGTAAGCAAACCTGTTGACTTTCACCGGTGTGTTGACTGGTTTCTCGCCGCTGCCGTGAACCTGCACAAAGTTCGAAACACCGGGATGGATCCTGATGACGAACCCTCCGATGCTCTTGTCAGCAACCACAAAGATTATGAAAGAGCTTTAGGTAGAAAAAGATTGATTACCTTACTACGGTAGGGGAGAGGGGTATTTATAGTCACCTTGGGAACCAATTTCGAGGTAAGGATAAATCTCTACTTCCGGATGATTATGGATAAGAAGAGAGTTTGACTCATTTCGTGATAAGAGGGACTGTTTAAACTGTCTCTTAGGGATAACCACGAATTTGAATTACTCTTTATTCATATGGGTTGGTTCGTAACGTGTTCCTACCCATACCCTAGTAAGACATATCCGTTTTTGGGCTATTGGGCTTTGAAGAAAGACCCAGTTCCTAATTCGAACCCGTTTGTAGGTGAAATTACCGTTTTACCCCTGAGAGCTTTAAGATTCGTGCCCGATTTGAACGATCCCGATTTAATCCTATTTTTATCCATATCACATGGGAAGGTCAGGTAGGGGCGAGGAAGTGACTTTTCATGGATTATTAATTACCAAAAATAACTTCATCGCCTACACATCAGGAAAATTTGATAAAACTCAAATCAAGTAATCTACTTATCATAAGGAATTACTAGTATTAAAATAGAAGTAAAAAGCTTAAAAATCTATCTTTTATGCAAATACTAGTATAGCAATATATTTAGAAATATTTTCATATGATGTTAAATATATTCCAGGATATACTAATTTTATTGCTGTTTTATTGACCAAGCCATGAACGAGGAATTAAGCAAAATGCTTAAGGAACTTTTGGAGCAAACAAAGAGCAAGGTAACCTAACAACAAGCTGGCCCTAAAAAAGCCAAGTCTCCACAGAATCTTCTACCTTTGGACCCACTGGAGCAGAAGAAACCGCAGCTCAACAGGCCGAAAACAAAAGCCTACCCTCACAAGGTAGAGAAAAGGCATCAGCTCCCATAGAAGCAAGACAAACCTTTGTTCCTATGAATAATGGAAAAGGCCCAGTTCCTACAGAACCTAAAAAGATTTTTGCCGCTTCACTGGTAAAAAAATGGTACAATATGGACATGAAAAATCACGACATTAGCCTTCATAATAAATTCAATGGATGCTTCAGATCGGTTCAATATGTTGATTTTAGATCAGCAAACTATTGGCTTACCCTTGTAGAAAGAGAGTTCTTAGACAAAGCAAAAGAACTGCATAAACAACAACAAAGACAAATCGAAACTCAACAATTGCTATCCAAACTGTCACAATTCTCCTCAACCACATGATCAGAAGCACTAAACATTAGAGAAACAACACTCTTCTCTAAAAATACTGCCGGACCACAGGAGTTTACGATTAATATTTTCCCAATGGATACGACAGCTGTGGAAAATCTAAGGATTCAAGATTTTCTGGAACTGCTTCAGTCTTTTAAAATTGGAAATGAAAAAAACTAAGGAATTGGAAGCCAAAGTCATGGTCCTAAACATGACCTCCATATACCAACAACACTTAATAAATGAAACACGCCTACTAATGTTCTTTAAACATGAGGACACAGATATCATTACCATTTTTGCAGACGAAGATATAATATACAATTCCAATCAAAGACCACAACTAATTGCTTGTTTTCATGACATCCCCAAATTCCAAAAAAAAACATATTTGAAAAGGATTGGTTCATGAAATCTATGTCAATACAAATGGTCCCGAGGAATATGCCAATTGTATTCTTGAAATCTGTAAAATAAAATTAACATAATACTCAAATAGGTTCCAGACAATTTTATGTTCAGGATTTTAAGCATCTGGGAAGAACCGCAGTACATTAAACTGTATCCTTCCGTACAATTATGTGAACTAGAATGAGTCACAAGAGAACTTCGTCATCGATTCACTAAGTTCAACAAGAAAGAATTTGTTGAAGACAAGGAACGTCTCCTAACAGTTGAAGATTTTTTTGAACATATAGACTATGTAGCTACTCTAGGAGCACATTCAATTCATGAAGGAAACACTGTATTGCTTGTTGACAAGTCTGCATTCGAATCTCCTAATGAACGAATTCAAAAGGCACACAACTTTCTGTTCTCTCTACGATTAGGACGAGTCGGAGCCACAACACAAGAATAATTCTTAGAAAAACAAGAAGAAGTACGAAGGGCACTAGACTACAATAACTCGATAGATTCCAACACCAGAGCTGACTTGGATGACGATTGAATCAAAGACTCTCCAGAAGTATGGTGGACACATTCAAGGACAATAATTGAAGCCACAGCTATCCTGACTTTTCTTTCAATCATGGAGCACTAAAAGAAAAGTAAAAGAAGGAATACCTACCAGTCGGTCACTGCTGAAAATTCTTTCATATCCAAACTAACCTAGCACCTTCCAGATGCCACTGCATCCATCCACTTATCTTGTGATCATTGAAGTTTCAATTTCAAGTTTTTGAACTCTTTTTTGTTGAAAGTTAGTATGCAGTAAATTTGGTATCAGAGCATTGTTAATAAAGATCTGGTGTGCTTATTTTCGTCAAGATTGAGAGTCTACTATTGTAAGTCTTTTTTCATTCAGTATATTTTCTTTTTAATGTTAGCGCAAGTTTTTTTTCTTGAGCATGTTCTATAGTTGGTTCATAATCATTTCAAAGGACATATGACTGAAACATAATCTTCATTAGTTATCTTGCTCTTGAATTAATACGCTTGGTGTAGGAAACAAACCATGGTTGTGCTCTACTCCTATGAAGTGGTAGTACATGCTTGTGGTTATAGATTTGAGGCCAAACCCTACCAGAAAACCATGTTAAGGGGTACTATGTCAAGCCACATGAGTTAGGGTCAAAGCAAACAAAAGGGCAAGAAAGATAATGAAGATAATTGTCACGCCCCGCTTCCCATTATACAAAAATACGGGGACGCAACTGAGACCCAACGGATGATATAAGTACACCAACTCATATATCCATAAGCTGTACAATACCAGCAAGCTCAACAACACAACAATAATCACAAGAACAAGAATATAATACAATAACCGATGTCTAAGATACAAGAACTTACAAAATAGCCAGAGAATGATACAATGCAATAAGAGTTTGATAAGATTTTTCAGTAACCCATCATCAGTACCTGTATAAACAATAACTCAAAAAAAAGATGGAGAGTACCCATTAGAGCAAGCTTCGGGCGACAAGTAGTAGCAAGTAGTGAAGGAAGTAAGGACTATATAACAAGAACAGAAATTGGAACGATATCAGAGTTAATAAATGACAGACGATAACAAAATCAAAAGTTGAGAATCAATAATCAATAAACAATCGCCGATAACAATAATCAATAATCAATAATCGATGACCAATAAGCAATAACAATAAATCAATAATCGATGTTCAGTGTTCATCTTATATCTATCAATTCTTTTATTAACCTATCTAATGCACGTAATACTGTGTCTCATACCATAGGTGTGGTGCATGCAAACAGTGATCGTTTAGACTATAGTGGTGAACTATACAGGTCATGTACTCAGCACAATAAACAATAATTAACAATCAATATTCCACGATCCACAATCAATAACCCATAATCCATAACGATAACAATAACGAGATAAGGGACAATTCTCCGAGTACAGTCTCTGATGATGTCCACTATTAAGTTGACCCTTACGACCCCGGCTTGTTATCATTTTATTACGGTCAATTATGGACATGCAATCAATACGATCAAAGAGAACAGTGGTATCAAGAATTATGCAACGGGTACAATCGATGAAAACAGTAATATTATTACAGTGTCAATAAAATATCAAGGTTGTATAATACATGAAATATACATGGTTCAATTCATTAAATATGAAAAATTTGGGATTTATATGCAAAAACATAACCATACAGGTTCGAGACAGCAGCACCTATCGGTACTCAAATTCACCTTCCCACTGCTACGTGAATGAATATCTAATTCCATCAGAGATTCTAAAAAGTAGACTCTCTGCCGATTCTAGAGCATGCTCACAAAATACATTATAGTCAAAGTAACTGGTCGATCAATTAATTCTTTTCGGGTTTCGTGCACAGTCTCGGTTCTAGAAATTATAACATGCCATTACTAAAACAGTGATAAATTACAATATATAAATCGGATTGAGAATCTGTAAGATGTCCTGAATTCATGACTCATTGTTCTACAATTTCTATGAACAAGGTTTTAAGTTTTGATGTCAGGAATCAGGTCGAAATCTCAGTACAAAGTCATGCAATTGGCAAGGCAGCAAGGTTAAATGTTCAATAATACAATGAATTAACGTTTTGAGATTTAAGTCAACAATAATTGCACGATAAGAAGACTATGAATTAATAACATGATACAATAAATAATGCAATGGAGTTTAATTAGATGCGATATTCAATTCGATTACTACTTACCGGATTTCGAGGAGTGTTTTCTTGAACTAGAACAATAAAAATGAGTTCAAGAGATGCTTGCCTTTTAGATGACTGCTACAGATGTGAAAGAATAATGGGATGAGAGTCCCGACGGTAACACGTGCAAACTACATACGCCAACACATGCTATACACGGCGAACACAAACGGGGACAGCAACAACTCGGCAACAGCAAGAAGCAGTGCAACACACGAGATAGTGGCACAACTGTAAGGACAACAGCGACAATAGTAAGAGAGCAGCAAAAACAATAAGCAACCACGGCAATCAAGCAAGGTGGTCGACAGCTTGGAGGGGCTGACTGTGACGGAGATGCAAGGCAGCGACGGTGGGCGACGGTGGAGGTGACGAGTAGCGGCAAGCGGAGAGACGAAGCTCAGTGGCTGCAGGTCGAGGGGGGCTTGGGATTGCTATGATCGAGAATGGGAGAGGCGGCGATGGTCTAGGGTTCGGGGTGACGGTGGGTTGCGGCGAAGCGTAGGCGCGGCAATGGCGGGGCTGCGATGGAGTGGAGGAGTCGCTGCAAGAAGAGCAGCGGGGTCAAAGTCGCAGGCAGGGATGATGGTGAGGAGCAGTTGTCGCCGATGTAGGTGCTTCGATGGGGATGGCAGGGAGATGATGGTCGACTGGAGCGGTGCGAGGAGCGGGCCGTGGTCGATGTCGAGTTGAACGAAGAGGAGCAGCGGGACAAGCGCTTGATGTTGAAGATGATGGAAGGGGAAGGGTCGTGAGGTTGCTGGCAGAGTGCGGAGATGGGTTGCAGTCGCTCAAAGTGTAGGTGTGAGGACGACAGCGACGCTAGCAATGTGGAGCGGTGGTTTTCGGTGGCGATGAGTTCGGGGGCGCGAGGCTGGTGGGTCGATGAGGCTGAAGAGTTGGCTGTTGGGGATAGAGCGGCGAGGTTGTTGAGCGAGCTGGACAAGGGAGGCGATGGACGGCGGCGGCCAGGGGAGAAGGGGGCGCTCGGAGGCTGGTAGATCTGTTCTGTTTCAAAACAGAGGAGAAGAGAGAGAGAGAGTCAAGGAGAGAGCAACAGAGTGATTAAGGGGGGAGAGATTAATTAATAATATTATATAATAATGGGGTAGTTAAGGAGAGTGAGGGATTAAGGTAGTTAATGAAATAATGGAGGAGATAAGGAGAGGGTGGACTGTGTAGTTATAGGAGATAGTGGGGAACGTAAGAGGGGTTTATGGAGAGATATGGGGAGATTTTGAACTGATGGTTTGACTTTGGGTAGGGAGTTATAGGCTTGGATTTTGGGTAGACTAGGATTTAGGTTTTATATTGGGCTTCTTCATAAAATAATCAAATTAATTTATAGGATGAAATAGGGTTTTTGAAAAATAATAATAATAAAAATAAAAATCAAACTGGTTTGTGCTTCCAATATTAATAAATGAAGAATATAAATATGGGCATCATATATAATAAATAACATTCGGCTTTAAACAATTAATAAGATAAAATAATTATAGTATGGATTTAATATTCGTTTAGGGCTTGGGTTTAAATATTGGGCTAAAGAATTGGGCTTGAATTAATAAATCAAAAATAAAAGCATACTTAGTTTGAGCTTCATAAATAAATTCAGTAATAGTGGTTGGACTTAAATAATCAAAAATAGATATGAAACATTGTAACCCCTGTTTTAGCCAATATTGTAATACAAATCTTATTATTGTTATTATTACTTTGATTTCTATTATTATTACTATTATTATTTTTATCATTTTTCTTATTATTATTACTGTTATTAGTATTATTTTTATTATTTTTATTAATTTTGACTGGTTATTAAAAATCCACTCCTATGTACTAATTGTATTTGTAGTTATTTCAAACAAATTCTATATTGTAATGCAAATTATATTTTATTATAAATCAGATTTTTATTGGTTATTTTAATTTCCCTACTGAGTTTTAAACCCAATACCCTTTTGCATCTTGGATCCTACAATTACCCAATAATCCTAAAAACCTATTCTTCCTCATTGGATATCCAATACCCTAACCCATTAATACCCTACCCGTTTCACCTAACCCTAATATCATTCTACCTATATATATATACATATATATATATATATATATATAAGCATGTTCATCTTCTATCTCCTAGCCGCCTTCTACCCTGCACTCCCGAAACCCTACCTCCCGACCTCCTAACCCATTCCCCGTCACCCTGTGTTAGCTTGATCCTCTCTACCTCACCCTCGGCGCCACCCTACACCGGTGCTCCCCCTCCCTGTCGTGACCAGCAACAGCCTGTGCAGCCCCTGCCTCTCTTCTCCTCCTCCCGACGCTGCAGTAGCGCCAGCCAGTCGACAGCAGCATCGGCAACTGTTCTCCTGATCCCTCCTGTTCATCCACCCGACCTCCTCTTCCTCCACCACCTTGGCATCCCCGTGCTGTCTCTCCCTCCGATGCAGCCAAACCCTCTGATCGGTCCCTGTGTCGCCCTGCAGTGCAACGCCACTTGCAGCCGACCCCCTGGTCCCCTCTACTGGTGCTTCCTCCCGAGCGACACCAACCAGTAACTCAGCCACCTCCCTGTGCCGCCCTCCTTCATCGCTGTCCCAACCTGACGCCAGCAAGCCCTGTGGCCTTCCGCCGTCGACCGCCGTAGACTGCCCCTAGCCGCTGCCACTCCTCCCCTGTTTCCTCTCCCCTGTTGTGATCACAACAGTGTGCTCTCCTTGATCATGGGCGTCCGATCTCATCTCATCATCAAGTCTTGATCTGGCCGTCCGATCACATCTCATCATCATCATCATCATCATCATCATGATTAGGCTTGAATCTGGAGTCTTGATCTTGATCCCGATCTTCAATCCCATCCGTGCCGATCTGCCTGATCGTCGTTTGATCATCTTGATCTTGATCGTCATCGTGATCCGTTCGTTGGATTGTGTTCGTGATTGCGATTGTGATCGTGTGTTCGTGATTGGTTCTTGATTCGTACGTTGAGTTCGTGCCTAGACACCATTATCGTTATTCTTGTTCGTGCTTCGTCGTTTTCATTATCACCTATAAGGCAAATAACTTGTATTAATTTCTGTTGCAAATACAAGTACTAAATACTACCTGCAATATAGTTGAGTTCTAGAGACAATTCTTGTGCAAAACCCCTGTTATATCTTTTCTCTATTGTGTTGACCCGTCCGTAGTTTTCTCATTACACACACGACATGAAATAACTTAGGGATGACCACATCTTGATGTGTACATGCATGTTGTTCGTATGATAGTGTATGCTTGGTTATGTTAGTCATACTATAACTTGTTGTAGACTTGCTAAATACCCTATACCATATTGCTTGGACATCTAGTATATCATATTGCGTACTTTGTTATGAATTGAATGTGTTTTATATAAACTAGTTGATTTTATGCATAAAGAGAATTTCTGTTTTTGTTGTGACCCAGTTTTGTTCATTATTTTAGATCATATTAAGATCAGTATATGAAAATTATTTGTGAATATAAATTATAGAGAATTCTGTCTGCTTTCCAAAAAATTTGACAGATCTCAGTTTCGATTTATGAGTTGCCAGTTATGACTATTTTACTACAGATGTCACGCCCCGCTTCCCAAAAAGAATACGGCATACGAATACGAGACAAAATCGCAGCGAATGATTTTCATCATCCATAAGCTGTTCAAGAAATCTTTACAACATTCACAAGAATCATCAGAGTCGGAAGCAAAAGAATCAACCACATGCACATATGAGCCAAAATACCAACAAGAATACTTGAAACCAAATATATAATCTCAAATAGTCATGATCTGAATAAAACAAATATCTTGGGTCATATTGCCCAAATACAAGAATAAACTCAAGTCTCAAAATAAAATATTGTTCAAGCAAGCTACAAGAGATAATAATAATAAAATGCAACACTAATACTTCTTGTCTCCAATACCGTCTGGAACCTGTTCTCTAAAATCTGCAATTCAACGAATACAGGAAAGTGGAAAAGAGAAAAACAAGTACCCAAGTACCCGTCAATTGCAAGTTACGGGCCACTTATAATGTAGGATACAAGTACATGGGGAAACTAACTAGCAACAAGGTATAAGTATGATGTCAACATAAACAATTAGCATGGCAAAGTGAACAAGTGTAAATGGCATGAATCAAGTGTCAAGTAATCAAGTATCATGTAAACATGCATCAAGTGTCAAGTATCAGATAATCATGTAAACAAGTCTCATGTATCATGTAGTCAAATATCAAGCAAGCATGTATCATGTTCAAGTATCATGTATCAAGTCTTGTAGTGATTACAATTTAGGTAGCACTTCATACAGCCTACCTTACATGGTTGCTACAACAAACAGTTTTGCTTTAGATTTCATAGTGGTCCATAAAGGGCAGTATACTCAGGGGCAAGTCAAGTAATCGAGCTCCAAGCTCCAAGTATCATGTATCATGTAATCACGTGTCAAGTTGTGCAAGTGGCAAGTATCGTGTCTTGCGTGCAAGTATCAAGTAATCACGTGTCAAGTATCATGTCTCAAGTAATCACGTAGAATCAGTGGATCCCCTTCTGAGTACACGTTTCTGAATTATTCACTATTAGATCTGTCCCTTAAACCCCGGTTTGGTTAATTGTTATTAATTTCAAACAAGCATGTATATGTGCAAAATTTATCAAGAATAACATGGCATGATCATATGACAAGTGCAAGTTGTAAGATAAACATGTACGAGTGCAAGATATCTCATAAAAGACTAAAATAGACAAATCTCAAGTTCAGGACAGCAAGACCATACTGTAGTAAAACAGTGATTCCCAGCATTACAAGCATGCAAATCTAAATTCGTCGAAATGTTTAGAAAATAGACTCCCAACCGAATCCAGCGAGTATAATTAAGTCATATATTAATTCACAAAAAACATAGCTCAAAACTGATTTGAATACCGAAAATAGGTTCAGCCAGAAATCCGGAAAACGAATTCAAGAACAGGAAATCAGCATGAAAACACAATAAATAAATCTAAAAGAAATCTGGGGTATTCCCCTATATGTCCAGTATCTAAATATAAAGTTTCAGAATTTTCCAGTAAAATTAGATCAATCATCAAAAATAAGAAAACATCAATAATTGAGAGTTTGGCAAATCTGGAATTTCCAACACTGCTGTACGAAAATTATGATATCTCGCAACCAGTGAAACGAAATCCAATTCTGCCAAAGGGATATGAAAATAGATAAAATATACTAACTTTCATATTTTACAAACATTTTTCATACAGTAAAAGGAATCAGGGTGAAAATACGATTCTTTACAGAACAGCGAGTAAAATAGAGCAAGTATAATTTTCATAAACGAGCATGAAACAACACATAAAACTCATCAATAAAATTCACCAATATTCTGGGTAATCCCTAACTAGATAAAGAAACACTAACCAAAGTTTTAGATCAAAATAATATATGTAGCATCAGTATCAAATCATTTAGTCATCAAAATCATCGAAAAACGAAATCTAGAAAAGATCGACACCTCTGTAGTAAAACAGTCATAACTCACACATACGAAAACGAAATCAAGCAAGGTTAGAGGGGTTTGAAAATAGACGAAATTCTCTAAAACTCAAGGTTTATACTGAAATTAAGATACTGACTTCAAGACAGTCCAAAACAGCAAACAAAACAGATCAGCAACAAAACACAGATTTTACCCTTTAACAACAACTCTACATATATCATACACAACTTGTTCAAAACACAACCAAACATGAAATCGAGTCTACCAATTATCCAAACATCATGAATTAAGGTATCTAGCATGTCCACACCAAGTATATCACCTGGGCCTCAACAAAATCACGAATTCTCACAAAAGTTTCACATACATGATTGATGTGGCTAAAAATGGGGGTTTAATAGAGACCGTCCAAATTGGACACGAATCCTGAAGCCCAGGGGTAAAACGGTAATTTCACCTACAAACGGGTCTGAAGCGGATACTAGGTCTCCCCCCCCCAAAGAGCCATTAACCCGCGAACGGATCCACCTCAACTGGGTGCGGGTTTCAACCCGCAACAAACCCGGTCCAGCAGGATAGAATTAGGGTTTCTGATTAATATTATCAACGACCCTGATTCATATCTATCCTTTCACTGGGGATTAAGGATTACATTCCTTATCTATACACAGGAATTACATGCCTAATCTGTTCCCTAAGACGCCTATAAATATCCCCCATCCATCTCCATTAAGAGGTAATCAATCTTTCTCCAGTTTTTGCACTCTTTCATAGTCTTTCTAGATTACTGACTTGAGCGTTGGAGGGTGCGTCGCCGGAAACAACCCCGGTGTGTCGCACTTTTTGCAGGTGTACGGCGGGAGCGACGATCATACCCCGACAGAATAGGTATACAGGTTTATTATTCAGTTTCCCTAAGAATCCACAAATACTATCTGTTTGTCCCCCACACCAAATTTAGCAGCAACAGATTGGCGACGCCTGTGGGAAACTAACGAATAGAAACCTCTCCTCTTCCCGGTGAACAGATCTCCAGCCATGCCTCCTAGGAAAGTCAGATCAAGAGGGTCTAACAGAGGACCCAACCCCGATCAGCAGCAAGAAGTTCCCATCCAGCCTACCCAACAGCAGGGACAGCTTCCTCCTCAAGCGGAGGACCCGCTCCAACAGGACCTTCCTCCTCCAAATCAGCCACCTCCAAAGGGTCCTAACCCTCAAAAACAGCCTCTTCACCAGGACCACGTCTCCATCCACAATGCCTCTTCGGACTCTATGGCCTCCCATCATCCCCGAGCCTCTGGTCTCCACAATACCGCCTTACATCACCAGAAAGATGATGACCTTCGCCGCCATCTGGATGAGAAGCGGACCTGAGAGGGAACCTCCCGCCAACACCGTCCGGACGAGCGGTCTCCTCGCCGCCGAGAATATAGAAGGTCCCCTAACCGAAGGGGTCGCAAAGAGTCCCCCGAGCACTACCGAAGAAAGCTGCACTCCCCTGCAGGTCGGCAACAGCCTAGGAACAATGAGGCACCCATCACACGTGCCGAGTTCCAGCAGTTCCAAGCGACCGTCCTACAAGCTCTCAATCTCCGTCCCAACGCCAACGCACCCAAGATTCCATCTCCTCCTCCGGTCCGAAGCCCTCCCCGACGATCCCCATCTCCTCGTCCCGCTCCTAGCAACTCCCGGCGTACCCCAAGTCCTCGTCGCTCCCGAAGTTACCGTCGCCATAGGCCTCGCTCTCCCTCGTACGAAGACGAGTCTAGAGGCTCAGCTGATTACCGTCGGAGGGACGACACTATGTACCGCCATCTTCATGAGGTAGAGAGGCGCCTGAGCCAGATAGACCGAGAAGAAGAGCTTAGGGGGAGGACCCTACGTCCTAGCAGACCCGCTTTCTCCCAAATCATAATGGATGCACCTGTGCCGATCGGTTTCAAACCTCCCCAATTTGAGACTTACTCCGGGGAGACCGACCCCGTTGATCACATCGAAAGCTTTAAGACCCTGATGCTCCTCCATCAAGCTTCCGATGCCCTCCTCTGCAAAACCTTCCCCGCAACTTTCAAGGGCCCAGCTCGAGAATGGTACTCTCGCCTTGCCCCCTCCTCAATATTCTCCTTCGAGCAGTTCAAAACCCTTTTCGTCACCCATTTCGTAAGCAGCCGTAGAGCTGAGAAGACCAGCATCTCACTATTGCACCTCCACCAGAAGAAGGGGGAGAAATTGAGAGACTATGTGAAGAGGTTTACAGCTGAAGCCAGGTCCATAGCATCCCTCGACCAGTCGGTCGTTGCGGCAGCATTCCAATCTAATGTCCTCAATTCTAACCTCCGCTCCTCCTTCGCCAAGAAGCCTCCACAGAACTTTTCCGACCTCCTCCTTCGCAGTGAAAAGTACATCCGGGCCGAAGAGGCCGAGCATCGATCCAACTGGGAGGGGTCTTCCTCCGGGTTTAAGAGAAAGGGAACAGAAGAGGAAGGAGCCAAGAAGCTCCAGAAAGATAATGCCGGCCAGCGCCGACCTCCCCCCAGATTCGAGAAGTTCACTCCCCTCACCACTAACGTCTCAACCATTCTGATGGAAGTCGAAAAGGAAGGGATCTTACCTCCAGCTCCGAGGATGAACACCCCCGCCAAGAAAAGAGATAAAGAAAAATGGTGCCGTTATCACCGAGACCACGAGCATGACACCAACGATTGTCACGCCTTAAAGAACGAGATAGAAGCCCTTATCCAGAGGGGACAGCTGACCAGGTTTGTGAGAAAAGACCGAGCCGAACTTCCTCCCCCGCCTCGGGGGGCTAACAAGCGTCCGGAACGAGAAGAGACGCCTAACTTCGAGGAAGAGCGAGTCCTCCACCTCATTCATGGGGGCCCAATGGGGGGCTCCTCAAACTCCTCTCGGAAGGCATTTATAAGAGAAGTCAACTCAGTCCGAACCACCCCTCCTCCCAAAGGCCTCGGAGTGCCTGTCACATTCTCCGACGAAGATCTTGAAGGAGTTCGCACCCCACACTGTGACGCACTCGTCATTAACCTCCACATGGCGAATTTCAAAGTGGAGAGGATACTAGTAGATAATGGCAGCTCCGTAAACATCCTCTTCCTCGCTGCTTTCAAAGCCCTAAAACTCTCCCGAGATAGACTCAAGCCCGCCGGCTACACGCTCCATGGGTTCACGGGAGTGCCAGTGACTATTGAAGGGGTGATTACCCTCGACGTAACCGCTGGCAAAACTCCTACTACCCGAACGGAGTCGATGGACTTCATGGTCGTAGATGTCCCAGCAGCCTACAATGTCATTCTGGGCCGGCCCGGCCTACCCGCCCTTGAGGCCGTCCCTTCAGCCTACCATCTCAAAATGAAGTTTCCTACTCGGGCCAGAGTAGGGGAAGTAAGAGGCAATCAGGAAACGGCACGAAAGTGCTACATGACCTCTACCCTCGGACCTGTCCTCTCCTTAGAAACTCTGGAATTCCCCCAAGACACTGCTCGGCCGACATCCGAGCCGGTGGACGAATTGGAGGAAGTGCTTTTCTCTGAGCAGGACCCGACACGCAAATTCTTTGTTAGCAAGACCCTCCCGTCCGCCCTATGCTCAGACATTGTACAATGCATCCGAAGGAACGAAGACCTCTTCGCTTGGTCAGCTGCAGATATGCCCGGGATCTTCGAAGAGCTCCTGGTCCACCACCTGAGCATTGTTTCGGGGTCAAAACCGGTTCAGCAGAAGAGGCGCAAATTCACCCCCGAGCGCCAGCTCGCTATCAAAGAGGAGGTGGACAAGCTCTTGAAGGCCCGGTTCATACAGGAGGTGAACTATCCTGAGTGGTTGTCGAATATAGTGATGGTGAAGAAGTCCAATGGGACTTGGAGGATTTGCATTGATTTTACCGACCTCAACAAGGCTTACCCCAGGGACCCATTCCCTCTTCCGAGCATTGACACCCTGATCAATGCAACTTCGGGATATGAGCTCCTTAGTTTTATGGACGCCTTTTCAGGCTACAATCAGATCCGGATGTTCCCTCCGGATATCCCGAAGACCTCGTTTGTGACCTACCAAGGCCTCTATTGCTACAGAGTCATGCCATTCGGTTTAAAGAATGTAGGTGCAACATACCAACGCCTCGTCAACAAGGTTTTCCAGGCTCAGATCGGCCGGAACATGGAGGTGTATGTTGACGACATGCTTGTGAAAAGCATTCGGGGCGTTGATCACGTGACTGACCTCCAAGAAGCGTTTGACGTTTTAAGAAAGTACAATATGAGACTCAACCCGAACAAGTGTGCGTTCGGCGTCTCATCAGGGAAGTTCCTCGGCTTCATGGTTAGCCAACGAGGAATTGAAGCAAACCCAGAGAAAATCAAAGCCATATTAGACATGGCCCCTCCCAGAAATGTTAAAGAAGTTCAAAGATTAACAGGCCGCCTAGACGCCAAAGGGCGCTTCCGCTCGAAGTTCGGGGAGAAATGCCTCCCTTTCTTCAAGGCCCTCAGGGGGGTAAATGTTTCGAATGGGGGCAGCAGCAACAGGAGTCCTTCGACCAGCTCAAGGCTTACCTCGTCAATCCCCCTCTCCTTAGCAAACTGATCCCTGGTGAACCCCTCTACCTCTACCTGGCAGCCTCCGAGCAGACCCTCAGTGCAGTCTTAGTGAGGGAAGAAGATCGGGCTCAGAAGCCCATCTACTATGCAAGCAAGGTGCTTCGGGATGCTGAGCTCCGATACCCGAAGATAGAAAAGATGGCCTATGCCCTGGTGATGGCCGCGAGAAAGCTTTGCCCGTATTTTCAGTCCCATTCGGTGGTCGTTCTTACCGACCAGCCGTTGAAGTAGGTCCTCCACAAGCCCGAGACTTCGGGTCGCCTTATGAAATGGTCTATCGAGCTGAGCCAACACGATATAACATATCAGCCTCGGACCGCGATCAAGGCTCAGGCACTAGCCGAATTCATAGTTGAGAGTACTATCCCCGAGTCCAGCCAAACAGTGAAAGGACCACCCGTATGGTCGGTTTATGTTGACGGATCCTCTTGAAATGAGGGAAGCGGGGCAGGGGTCATTCTGGCAGGCCCAGACGACTTCATCCTTCAATACTCCCTCCGTATAAACTTCAAAGCCTCGAATAACGAAGCTGAATACGAGGCATTAATAGCCGGTCTTGGAATGGCCTGAAATGCTGGGGCACAATGCTTACGGATCTTCAGCAACTCTCAGCTGGTCGTCAATCAGGTCCTTGGCGAGTACGAAGCCTGCGATGACAGGATGGTTAATTACTTGGCCAAAGTCAAAAGCCTCATGGCACTGTTTGAAGAGGCCCTCATCCAAAGGATCCCCCGAGAAGAAAATGCTCAGGCCGATGCCCTATCCAAATTAGCCTCCTCTTCCCTTCAAGGTCTCGAGCAGACCGTATTGATAGAAGTCCTCCTGAAGCCGAGCATAGAGGACAAAACACTGGACTCCGTAGAAATATTGCCTGTTCTCCTCGAAGACAATTGGATGAAACCCCTCGTCGAATTCTTAAGGGACGGACTCCTCCCCGAGGATCCCAAGGAAGCACAAAGAGTAAGAACCCGAGCCGAGCGTTACACACTAATCGGAGGCATCCTATACAAACGCTCCTTCACCCAGGTGGACGGTCGGTCCTACCTGAGGTGCCTCTCCCCCGGGCAAGCCGACTACGCCCTGCAAGAACTTCATGAGGGCACCGGCGGGGCCCACTCAGGTTCCAGAGCCCTAGCGCGCAAAGTGTTGAACTATGGGTATTTTTGGCCCACTCTCCTACGGGACGCTGAACGACAGGTTCGGCAATGCAGCTCCTGTCAGAAGTATTCCGACATCCGACGCCTTCCACAAGCACCACTCACTTCCCTATCAAGTCCGATCCCCTTCGCAAAGTGGGGGATGGATTTACTAGGGTCGTTTCCACCAGCCCCCGGACAGCTTAAGTTCCTAGCCGTGGCAGTCGACTATTTCTCGAAATGGATAGAGGCCGAGCCCCTGGCCACGATCACCGAAAACAAGGTCGTTCAATTCTTCTAGAAGAGCGTGATCTGCCGATTTGGCGTCCCCAGGGTCCTAATTACGGACAACGGAATGTAATTCACTGGGGCTGCCTTCCGAGCTTTATGTGAAGACCTCACCATACAACACCGTTTCTCCTCCGTCTTTCATCCTCAGTCGAATGGCCAGGCCGAAAATGCTAACCGACAGATCCTCTCCGGCATTAAGAAGAGGTTAGACAAGTGTTCCAAAGGCTTGTGGGTCGATCAACTTCCCAACGGGCTGTGGAACTACCGCACCACAAAGCGGACCCCAACAGGAGAGAGCCCATTCAATCTCACCTATGGGTCCGAGGCCATGATCTCCCTAGAAGTCGGAATACCCTCTCCTCGTTTGATAGCTTATGAAGAAGAGCAGAACGCTAGAGAGCTCAGAGCAAGTCTAGACTTGATAGACGAAATCCGAGAAAGAGCTGCCATACGTCAACAAAGCTACCGAAGAAGGATTGAGCTAGCATACAACAAAAGAGTCCGCCCAACGAACCTGAAAGAAGGGGACCTGGTCCTCCGAAAGTTGGTCATTTCGTTCCCAAGTCAGAAAAGCAAATTGGCCCCGAACTGGGAGGGACCTTACAAGATTTCTAAAGAGATCCGCCCCGGGACATACAGACTAGAAGATCTCGAAGGCAGGGAGATTCCCCGGACTTGGAATGTCGACCATCTCTTAAAATACCAAGAGAGAACAACGCCTCTCTAAGTAATTCGAGATGACAAACCGTTCCATTCTTGTTACTTGTAGTGATTTTCTTTCATTTTTCCTTGTAATAACGGCTAGCAACTTTAGAAGCAGCCGATCATTGGTTATTAATGAATAAAGTTCATATTTTTGCTACTGTTTACATCTCTCTGCTTTTAAACTCTTTAATCTAACGATGGTTCGAAGTCCAACACTTGGCTCGATTCTACTTCGCAAGTTCGCTTCTAAGCGAGCTAGAAGTAGCTCGCCATTTGGAATTGCTCCCACAGCCGTTGAACTAACCAAACGATGGTTCGGAGTCCAACACTTGGCTCAATTCTACTTCGCAAGTTCGCTTCTAAGCGAGCTAGAAGTAGCTCGCCATTCGGAATTGCTCCCATAGCCGTTGAACTAACCAAACGATGGTTCGGAGTCCAACACTTGGCTCGATTCTACTTCGCAAGTTCGCTTCTAAGCGAGCTAGAAGTAGTTCGTCATTCGGAATTGCTCCCGCAGCCATCGAACTAACCTAACGATGGATCGGAGTCCTATGGCTCGACTTTACTTCCCCGGCTCGCCCTCAGGCGAGCCGAGAGTAGATGGCCGTTCTGAACTGCCTACACGACCATCGAGCCGAGCGGACAAGGTACCGACCCTCGTATATGGCAAAAAAATCTTCCGAGGAGAAACCACCGTCAGATCGTCTCAAAATGCGTGCTAGGGTGTGATGAACGGGCCTGACTGTGCCACGTGTCCACAAAACGACAAGATAGCGTTTTCTTGGGAACTGGACCCGCCTCGAGATTCGTGCAACCATCCAACAGCTGTGATCACCTCACTTCGCTCGGCTCCAAAAGCCGAGCGACAGGCAACCGGAACCAACCTTCGGTAAAAGTCATTCTGGCCACCAAGCTACGTGAGCATAGCCAATCCGCACCGAGCGAGTGTCCAGCCGAGCCTCGAAAGAAAGTTTGGGTTGGGATTTTAGGGAACCTTCCCCTCTGTCCCGGACTTTGGTCATCACCTCATCCACCATGATCTCCCCTGACCCTGACACCCAAATCGGAGCCGTTAGAGTCAGGAGAAGATCATGGTGGAAGAACGACAACCCATCCTCCCGAAGAACCTTTCCCTCGGGTCCGGACTACGGTCGCCAACTCTTCTGCCTTGTCCTCCCCCGACCCCGACACCCACATCGTGGCCGTCAGGAGCGGGAGAACAACAAGGCAGAAAGGTGACCACCCCTCCGAACCTCTCGAGGTGAGAATTTTTCACAAGGCTGGCATCCGCCCAAGGGCAGACACCATCGATGCCACTAGAGTTCAAGACTGCAATGACTGAAACTACAAGGGGGGTGTGGTACTTATAGCCGTCCCCCAAGAGATTGTCATTATGACCCTCGGGAATCCAACAGTCACGCCTAGGGAGCTGAAGCGCCGCGTATTTATTAAAAGGCCCCACTCTCAACGCCCTCGGGAAGGTGGAACACCCCTACAGATCCCGGAGCACCATTTATTGCCGTTAGGAGACTGGTCCCACCTTTTCAGAACGATGCTCAAACGGCCGAGAGCCCATGCCCCAAATCGGGCCACGTGGCCGCAGCTTCGAAATAGCTACACCTCACCCGCGGCACCGAGCCGCACCGGAAGGTGCTGAGCAAGGTTCAGAACCCCGGCTAAAGCGTGAGTTTCGAGGCCAAGATGCTCGACGAAGCAAACACTCGCCTCACGGTTCGTCTCAAACAAACTAGCTAAAGCCATCACAGCACAACAAGAAACAATTACAGCACAACCCCAATTTTATTAATATAACTTGGATAAATCTACAAAAAGATTACAACAAAAGACAGTTCGAAAGACAGTTCGGATGCCCAAAGACACGACACGACTCGTTTACGGCCTCCGCGGAAGGGGGACGCTCCGGTTCAGCGATACATTGGGTCGGCGCTTCTTGACCTCCGAGCTCGTCTCTAGGCCAACGAATCGAGATGCCCCCTCATCGCTAGCCCTGACGGTCGCTCCAACCGAAGCACCACTCGAGGACACCGCTACTCCACTTTGGGCATCGGCTGTTGTCCGACCGACGATAGAGGTTCGGCTCGCGAGTTGATAGAACATAATCCCTCGCTCAATCTCTTCGCGAGTGCACGAGGTACTCCGGACATTAGCCCTCACCGGCTGAGGTTTGAGCCGGGCAACCTCTTCCTCCAGTTCGACGATCCTGTCCTTCAACGTGTCGTCCTTCACAATTACTTTGAACCGAGGAAGCTTCGCCGAATCGGGATACTCGGCGCTGTCAGATATGACACGGCGCAAGTGGGTCACCTCGATACTCTTGTCAACTGTCACCCTTTGCAGCTGTTCTACCCTCTTTGCGAAGTCATCTCGTTCGGCCAAAGCCTGGGCCAACTCTTCCTCCTTCGCCGATAGTTCGGTCTCGACTATCCGCAGATGGTGCAGCTCGGCCAACAGCTCGCTGTTCCTCTTCTCTACATTATAAAGTATTCTCCTCGTCAGATGGACCTTGCCCTCAAGACGATCCTCCCGGGACTGCTGAAATAACTCTGCGCGGTGCCGAGCCGTCGCGGTGATAAGAGTGTGCTCGGTAATATGAAATGAAAAAGGGACAACATTGAAGTACTACATGGCCGAACCAAACACTTAGACAGAAGTCCAAATTCAAAGCATTTTTCATTCATGAAAGCGGTGGCCAGTCCGCAAAAGGCATTACACTGTTTAAAAGAAAAAACAAAACAAAAACTACAAAAATTTGCGAGGGGATCAGGGGTCCACCTGCGTCGCCACTTCGACCACGGGCGCGTCGCCAGATGGCCCCTCGATCCTCCCCTCGACCTGGGCGTCCGCCATAGGAGGGTCGGCCTCCTCCACCTCGTCATCGCCTTCGTCCTCATCACCTTCGACCTCGTCGCCTTCGGCTCCCTCCTCCTCACCGCCTGAAGGCGGCCCTGGCCACAGTCTGTAGCCGACCCGCTCGAAGCCGGGGACACGTTCCTGAACATGATCGAGTGCCCTCTGATAGGACATCTCCATGTTCTTGGCCATGTGCTTCTTCGCCCCAGCCTCAGCCTCGGCCTCGGCCTCGACCTCGGCCCTGATCTTCACGGCCAGCGCCTCCTTCTCCGCCTTCAGGTCGGCCAGGGACTTCACCGACGCGGCCAGTTCCTCGGCGGCCTTCGTAGCCATGGCAGACTCCGCATCGAGTCGCCCCTTGGTCCTTTCCAGGTCAGCTTCAAGATCAGTGACCCGGACTTCCAAGGCCTCGGCTCGCCTCTGCTCGGCCTCGAGTTCCCGGACCGCCTTGACCTTCGCCGCCCTGTCTTTGTCGCTGGCGGCCTTCAGCTCCTTCTCCTGCGCGGCGAACGTCTCGAGGAGATGGCCGAAGTGGCAAGTAGCCTGTGAAGAAAACGATAAGCACAACATACAAGCTGAGCAGTAAACTTGAAGAAATTCGCAATAAGAAACTTACCGATACGAGCGACCGAGCCACATCGTAAGTGTCGTCACCGACCGTCCCAGCCTTTAGCGCGGCTCTGTCCTTCGGGGTTGCCAAGTGCTTGACGACCTGCACCGACATCTGCGAGTTGCCGAGGAATCCGTCGTGATTCTTCACCCGCCAGTTCGGCACGAACAGCTGCTTGTGCTGCTCGGTCAGGAACTCCTCGGCCGCCTCCGTCAACCTCGGAGCCTCGAGCGACAAAGCCGCATTGACATCAAAGGCCCCCTCAATCAGGGCCGGGGCCACAGGGACCGAGGGCTCCTCGGCAACGACCACCTCCGAAGGCGCCTCGGTAGTCGGAGGAGGCGGGGGGGTAGTCGAGGCGACCTTAGGCTGCGGAGTCGACGAGGCAGCCGCGGTCGCCCTCTTCCTCTTCCTGCCCCCGGCCAACTTGGACCTATCGGCCATCATAGCGTTGAAATCGATCTTCATCGCTTCTGCATCAGACAACAAAAACCGAGTCAGCAAGACGAGCCAAAGACTTGAAAGGAAAACGAAAATAAATAAGATGTCAGGAGCATACTCGGGTCGATGGGGATAAGGCCGGACCCGAACAGTACCTCCTCCGTCAACTCCCTCCAACTCAGCAAGGGGAGGGCCATGATCTTCCTCGCCACCTCCTCCTTGGCCGCAGACAGTACAGGGTCGGCTCTCGCAAATTTTGGCACCTCCGGTTTCCACCGGGTCGGAATTTGCAGTATTGGCTCCCCCCTTAATATAAAATACTTCTCTTTCCAACCCTTAATTGAGTCCGGGTTTTGTATGATCCTAACACCCTTCCTCGGCCCCAAGTAGTACCGATGCTCTGTCTTGTGCATCCGGTTTATCCGATACAGGCCTCGGAAGATCGTTAGGTCCGGCTCGACTTCAGCTTTGCGGCACTGAAGCAGGAAAGCATTCACGTGACGCCATGTGTTCGGCATAAATTGGGTCGGCGCGAGGTAGAACCAGCCGAGAATCTGGAGAATGAAAGGATGCAACGGAAAATGCAGTCCGGCATTCAAGGAGTCGAAGTCGAACATGCACATGTCCGACGATGCCAGCTTGAAATTTGCTCGCATCCCGGGGCCGGGGATCATCAGCTTGTACTCCGGAGGGATGGCGAATCCCTTTCTGATCCGATGGAGATCCCGCTCGGACAGAACCGAAGTAATCTCGTCGGCTTCAGTAGGAAGAGCCGGGTTGGGTTCTTCGAGGACTTTCGACTTCCCGAATATTGCTTTCTCTAAGAGATCGCCCTCGTACTGCCTGACCCCCGAATGCCCGGACAGAACAGAAGGATATCGTCCCATCTCGGGGGCTTGCTTCGGGTGCTCTATAATCTCCTCGACCACGACAGATTGGGCTGCCACCCTCCTCTTCTTCTTCTTCTCCTTCCTCGCCTCGGTCGCAGAAGGCTCGGCGACCTGTTTTCCCTTCCTTCGGATCTCCGCCCTTCTCCTCTCCTCGGCACCATCATCGCCCGAGGACGAGGTCCCACTCCCCGAGTTCACTCTTGACATCTCTAGAAAAAAAAAGCTAAGGCTAGTTGTCACGCCCCGCTTCCCAAAAATACGGAATACGAGTACATGACAAAAGCCCAGCGAATGACTAACGTCACCCATAAGCTGTTTAATCGATCAACTCAATAATATAAACAACACAGAACAATTGCGCAGACAATAATAATCTCATGAACAATAATACTTGAATTGAAACAATACAAAATATCCAATAACAATAATAATCCAACGTCTGGAAACAAATAGCAATATTCGGGTCATAAGCCCAATACAATAAAAATAACAATAATCCAATAATTAAGTCTCCAAACAAAACAATAATTATTTATTAAGCGGCGATGCAATCAATTCCTTCACCAATGTTGTTCTGCTAATCCATCTGGTAATTCTCCATCAACACCTGTAATTACTTCATCTAAAAAGAGAAAATAATTGTCCTTAGAGCAAGTCATGGACAGCAAGTAGAGAAAGCAGTGAACAATAGAATAACGGTATAACAATGAAACAATGGACCAATAAGAATCAATAAAATGGGACAAAATCATGATAATCGATATAATTGGCTATAACCAATGGTGCAATATTCGGTAACGGAAATCGGTAATCAATAACGGTAATATTTAGCCAATATTCGATATCAATAAGAATAATGATGAACAATATGCAATGTCGGTGATGTGTCAATCCTTACATCTATTAATCATTTTAACACCTAACTAATGCACGTACTACTGTATCCCATGTGTGCCGTACCACAGGTTTGATGCATACAATCAATTTCGTTTTAGACTTAAGTGGAAGATTCTATAGATCATGTACACGGCACAATAACGGTATTTGCAGCATTGCTGCACACTGGTTGGCTCAATAAAAACAATACATGGTCAATTGGGGATACTGTGTCAGTAGTCCAACAATAAACCGATAACAATAACTTTTGCCAACACACAATATTTTGGGAAACAAGGCCCACACTTCAGCGTACAGTCACTATATCATCAACTACTCCAGTCAATCCCTTAAACCCCGGCTTATTAATTATTTATCAATGCAACAATACAATATGCAACTAAGACATAAGATGAACAATAATATCAATCGGGAAACAATAGGGTGATAACATGGATAGGACGGTTAGGATGGCGATAATAACTCATTGGGAACATGCAATGCAACTTACATTCATTAATTCAAGCAATAGTACAACCTAGGAATTATTAATCCATTTAAAAGTAGTAGCTAAAATTCTGGACTGTAAAACACAGCTGCAGTAAAACGGGCATAACTCTTGCTACAAAATTCGGAATTCGAAAATTTCGGATGCTATTGACATCTAGACATTCGGGGCTACATTTCATATTCAGAAAATATTTTATTTTAAGGTCATTTACTGCTTCGAAAACAGCGATCAAGTTCAGGTCAGCAACATGTATAGTTCTTAGAGTATTTTTCTTGAGAAATAAAATTAGTTAAGCATGATGGGTTTCGATTCTATATTCAACAATTAGTGTAACTAGCATCATAGGTGTCCAAACATGATAAATAAGGATTAGAACACACATATACAAATCCAACATCAATCAATCATCAAACGACATACAACCTAACGAATGTCTCTAAAATAAATTATTTGTGTTGTGACTTGTATGAATAACCCTATTAACAATTCTATATGCATTCATTAGAGATCCAAACTTTAGAGTCAAATTGGCACGATGTCAAGAATATTGGGGTTAGCTCGTGTAAACCCACAATAGACCCAACGAAAGGGGTAACAAAGGATAATACGATAACAAAGAGATCTACTTGCAAGAATTTCAATAGCACTTGAATTTGATACAATTAGCAATTCAAGAGGACGGTGACTTGCCTGTTAACCGGTAAGCGAATAGCAATAATAATGGAATATGAATCCCGAAGCAACGAACTCGCGAACTAGCACAATCCCCAATAATAACACATGCAATCTACGTGCAATAAAATCCCAAAGAACCACACAGCACACGAGACAATCAGCAACAAAGCAGGAGAGAAGGGCAGCAACCACCGTAGGCAAGGCCGGCCAAGGAGGCGACGGCGAGCGGCGTCTACGGCGAGGGCGTCGACAGGGGTCGACGCCGGCGAACGATGCTGGAGGTCACCGAACGAAGCTGGGAGGACAGGAGTTGGGGTTTTCGATTTTGGGTGTAGCTCGTGATCGGAAACGGGCAAGGCGAGGTTGGAGGTGCTCTGGTGGCGACGACGCGCAGAGGGCGGTGCTGGTGGCGCTGTGTGCCGGCGATCGATCAGGGAGGAGAGAGGAAAGAGTTGGGTGCTCTGGCTGTCGTTAATGTCGAGAACAGGGAAGATGGAGGCCGGGGTGGAGATTTGGGGACCTGGGTGTCGAAGGGAGGTGCGTGGGAGCGGCTGACGGGAGTTGGGGGGTCGCCGGAGGAGGTAGTTCGTCGGAGGAGGCGAACGGGGAAGATGGTTGAACAGTAACTAGGAGAGAGAACGGGAGGAGAGAGAATAGGAGAGAGATTAGACGGCTAGGTTTCGATTTGTGTGCAGAAATTAGGATTACAGTAGTGTTGCATTTATAGGGTAAAATTAGGGTCCAATTAGGAGATATATCAAAATCAACGATTCAAATAAAAATACCCATAATTCAAATAAACAAAATCCACAATATAGATAACTCAATAAAGGAGAAAGATAATTCATGAACGAAAATTTTAACCCAATTAGATAAATAAATAACACAATTGAAATAATAAGAATTTAAAATAAAATGGAACTCGCCATGAAAATCAGATCGGGTATACAAATAAAATATTTCGATTGATGAATTTTTAATTAAAACATTCAAGAAATAACAATTAGTAATTATAATCATAATAATTATAAAACCGTACAATAAAATAACATTCAGGTTTAACAACTTTATTAGAATACTCTAATAATAATATACATGATTTTGGCTGAACTACAATTAACCGATAAATTAAGGTTTTAAAATACGCCATACTTGAAATAATAATAGTATTTTCGATTGGAAAATATTTAAATAGAAAATCTCAAAACAAATTTGACACAAAATAAATTTATAAATGATTAAAATACTGAAAATATTCGGAAAATAAGTATTTACGGAAATGGGGGTTACACTAGTAGACTGACCTTTGAAGTGTTCACGGTCGGAATGTTCTCGCCGGAAATTGCCTGGCCCACGCGACAGCTAACGTCACCACCTTAGAGCAAAAGTCGCCGCTAGCAGAGAGCTGAGAAAGCAAAAGTGAAATCTTGGAGTGAAAAGTGAGAAATGAGCTTGGGGGTGGGAGAGTGAAAACTTATAACCCCAAGTGATAGTGGGCCTCCTTGGGAACCTCAAAGGCCCACTAAGAAGCCAAAGCGCCAAGTGGAAAGTTGCGACGCTTCGAAAAGAAAAAACCTCAAATCACTCAAGTCCACGACTCGGACACCAATTTGCCAAGTCGAGCTATCGAATAGCCTGGCTAAGCAACCGAGCTACCGAACAGCTTAGTCGAGCAGTCGAGCTACTGGGCTCGGAAAAGTGGAACCAATAAGAGACGCAACCTTCAAAGTATCCAACTCAGCACCTCGGCCAACGCCACTTAGACTCCGAGCCGAAATGACGAGGAACCGACCCTCGTATATGGAGAAAAATCCTTCCGAGGCAAAATCACCGTCGAATCTCTCCAAAATTTGCGTCAGAATTCGATGGGCGGTTCAGATTGCGCCACGCCCACAAAACGACAAGATAACGTTTTCTCGTGATCTGAACCCCATCCTCGTGATTCGCACCATGATGGACGGACCAGATCTGGCCATATGTACCTTCCGAACTGCCTGCCATCGGCCTGCTCAACCGAGCTACCGAACAGCTTAGTCGAGCAGCCGAGCTACTGGGCTCGGAAAAGTGGAACCAATAAGAGACGCAACCTTCAAAGTATCCAACTTAGCGCCTCGGCCAACGCCACTTAGACTCCGAGCCGAGATGACGAGGAACCGACCCTCGTATATGGAGAAAAATCCTTCCGAGGCAAAATCACCGTCGGATCTCTCCAAAATTCGCGTCAGAATTCGATGGGCGGTCAGATTGTGCCACGCCCACAAAACGACAAGATAACGTTTTCTCGTGATCTAAACCCCATCCTCGTGATTCGCACCATGATGGACGGACCAGATCTGGCCATATGTACCTTCCGAACTGCCTGCCATCGGCCTGCTCAACCGAGCTACCGAGCAGCTTAGTCGAGCAGCCGAGCTACTGGGCTCGGAAAAGTGGAACCAATAAGAGATGCAACCTTCAATGTATCCAACTCAGCACCTCGGCCAACGCCACTTAGACTCCGAGCCGAGATGACGAGGAATCGACCCTCGTATATGGAGAAAAATCCTTCCGAGGCAAAATCACCGTCGGATCTCTCCAAAATTCGCGTCAGAATTCGATGGGCGGTTCAGATTGCGCCACGCCCACAAAACGACAAGATAACGTTTTCTCGTGATCTGAACTCCATCCTCGTGATTCGCACCATGATGGACGGACCAGATCCGGCCATATGTACCTTCCGAACTGCCTGCCATCGGCCTGCTCAACCGAGCTACCGAACAGCTTAGTCGAGCAGCCGAGCTACTGGGCTCAGAAAAGTGGTACCAATAAGAGACGCAACCTTCAAAGTATCCAACTCAGCGCCTCGGCCAATGCCACTTAGACTCCGAGCTGAGATGACGAGGAACCGACCCTCGTATATGGAGAAAAATCCTTCCGAGGCAAAATCACCGTCGGATCTCTCCAAAATTCGTGTCAGAATTCGATGGGCGGTTCAGATTGCGCCACGCCCACAAAACGACAAGATAACGTTTTCTCGTGATCTGAACCCCATCCTCGTGATTCGCACCATGATGGACGGAACAGATCCGGCCATATGTACATTCCGAACTGCCTGCCATCGGCCTGCTCAACCGAGCTACCGAACAGCTTAGTCGAGCAGCCGAGCTACTGGGCTCGGAAAAGTGGTACCAATAAGAGATGCAACCTTCAAAGTATCCAACTCAGCACCTCGGCCAACGCCACTTAGATTCCGAGTCGAGATGATGAGGAACCGACCCTTGTATATGGCAAAAAAACACGCCGACCCATATCAGTCGTTGGATCTTGTAAAAAAGCGCGCTCGTCATGATGGACGGCCCAGATCCTGCCACGTCCACTAAACGACAAGATAGCGTTTTATGGGGATCCACGCTAAGATGAACGGCCCAGATGATGCCACGTACCACGGAGGGTTCGAGCCGAGGAGCTAATCCTCCGAGCCGAGGAACCAATCCTCCGAGCCGAGGGGACAATCCTCCGAACCGAGGAGACGAGGAACCGACCCTCGTACCTCACAAAGTGTAAGGCCAAGCCGAGATGACGAGGAACCGACCCTCGTATATGGCAAAAAAACACGCCGACCCATATCAGCCGTTGGATCTTGTAAAAAAGTGCGCTCGTCATGATGGACGGCCCAGATCCTGCCACGTCCACTAAACGACAAGATAGCATTTTATGGGGATCCACGCTGAGATGAACGGCCCAGATGATGCCACGTACCTCGGAGGGTCCGAGCCGAGGAGCCTATCCACCGAGCTGAGGAGCCAGTCCACCGAGCCGAGGCACTGGTCCTCCGAGCCGAGGAGCCGAGGAGCCGACCCTCGTATACGGCAAAAAAGCCTGCCGAGGAACGGTGACCGTCTGATCACTCAGAAATTCGCGCTCCGTGCTGATCGAGGGTCCAGATTACGCCACGTCATAAATTGGTATTTAAAAATCGATTTTCATTTATTTAAATAGTTTTATTTATTTAAAAATTGCAAAAAATTGCTAAAAATTCGGGAAAATTAGCTAAAAATTCTTGAAAATAATTAAAAACTCGGGGGGACATTTTTGAGCCCCTGAACGAACAATTATTGCCTAGAATGTATTGTTAAGCCCCCCGAACGCTTAGTTAACACATCGCAAAATTAAATAAATAGCCCAAAAAAATAGATAAAAACTCGATACGGCTTCAGAACATCATATGGCTTCAAAAAAAGAAGAAGTTACCTTACTACCCACTTCAAGATTCAAAATCCCCCATTCGGACTCCGATACAACTTCACTAGCCACTAAAACAGTCAAACTACTCCTCAAAGACTGATCATCCTCAGCCTTTAGGAGTGGGGGGCTCGTGATGTGGCTAAAAATGGGGGTTTAATCGAGACCGACCAAATTGGACACGAATCCTGAAGCTCAGAGGTAAAACGGTAATTTCACCTACAAACGGGTCTGAAGCGGATACTGGGTCTCCCCCCCCAAAGAGCCATTAACCCGCGAACGGATCCACCTCAACTGGGTGCGGGTTTCAACCCGCAACAAACCCGGTCCAGCAGGATAGAATTAGGGTTTCTGATTAATATTAATCAACGGCCCTAATTCATATATATCCTTTCACTGGGGATTAGGGATTACATTCCTTATCTATACACAGGAATTACATGCCTAATCTGTTCCCTAAGATGCCTATAAATACCCCCTATCCATCTCCATTAAGAGGTAATCAATCTTTCTCCAGTTTTTGCGCTCTTTCATAGTCTTTCTAGATTACTGACTTGAGCGTTGGAGGGTGCATCACCCGGAACAACCCCGGTGTGTCGCACTTTTTGCAGGTGTACGGCAGGAGCGACGATCATACCCCGACGGAATAGGTATACAGGTTTACTATTCAGTTTTCCTAAGAATCCACAAATACTATCTGTTTACCCCCACACCAAATTTAGCGGCAACAATGATCAAATCAAGAATAGGTAAAACCTAAGTTATTTCATGTCCATATTGTGTCGTGAGGCAACTATGGTCAAGTTTTCACAATAGAGACAAAACTCATCAAACATAACAAAAAAAGAGTCGTCTCTGGACCAACTACACTAGATGTGGTATTTTTGACTTGTATCAAACAAATGAATTGAAGTACAAGTTACTTGCCTTAGCCGAAGATGAAGAACGGCAAAACCCAAGAGTAACGAGCAAAACCCATGAACAAAAATCAACGAACCAACGAATCCAAGCAATCACATGTGAAAAACTCCAACACGTGCAACTCACGAACCAAGAAAGAGATCAAGAGGGGCATCGGGGCGTCGGCTGTTGCTGGCGCTCCGACTGTTGCTTGCTGATCGGATGGCAGACAGACGGTAGGGGGGAGAGAGGATGATGGTGAATAGATGGTTTTCAGGTGATGGTCGGCTAGGTGGGGGATCGGGATTGGGGCGGTTGGCAGTGGAGTAGGGGCTGGTCGGGGTGTGCAGGCCGAGAGGGGGGGCAGTCGGTGCTGGGGTTGGCGCCGCAAAGGGGAGAGAGAGGGTGGCCGGGAGAAAGAGAGAGTTAAGGTTAGGGTTTTAGGGAGAGAGAGAGAGTATATACATGTGAGAGGATTAGGGTTGAATATAAGTTGGGTTAAAGGGTTAATTGGGTTGAGGGTATATTAGGAGTAGTAGTAGGATTTGCTAAATTGGGTTTTCAAATAGGATACAAATGTATAGGATATTAAATAGGATTGTGGATTTTAATTTGGCTTTGGTAATCTTATTAGGGATCAAACAATAGGATTGGGAATAGGATCACAACCAATCACCACCACAAACACCCAAGAACAAAAATAAAAAGGACAAGAACTAAATGAAAGAAAGAACAAAATAATGAAGAACGAAACAAAAGAGACAACAAATCAAACACAAAGAGCTCAAAATGAAATAAAACTAATATATATTGAAAAAAATTTCAATATACGGTTCAGAAAGAATACAAGAGAGAAAATACACCAAAATAAAAAATACACTTAAAAATACACAAAATGAAAAATAGGGGTTACAACAGATGTGTAGAAAAATTCCAGATCCAGTTTTATATGTATTTTGTATGGTAAATTAATTTTATAATGAGGTTAAAGATAATATTTTGATCCAATATTCTACTGATTACAACTAGACTTGATTGGTATTAACCCCTAATTTTTGTGGATTTAATTGATAACTTTTATGAACTATTCTATGCTTGCAAACAACTAATATTCTGGCAGAATTTTCATACTGTTTAGTAAAGAAACATAATTTCGACCTGATTCTATTTACTGTCTATAAAAATTTTGTGAATATGAAATATAGCCTACTGTATCTATATTATCACCCTTTTGACGGATCTGGATTTAGATTTATATTTTGTAAACTATTGCTGTTTTGGTACTGCTGTGTTTATGATTCCAGATTTACAAAACTGCCGTATCTTGCTGCTTTCTGATTCTAATTAGTATACTATCTATGATGGAAAATTATGAAACTTTATATTCTAATACGAAACATACTAAGGAATACTCCAGAATTTTTTTGAATTTAATCAGTAAGTTTTTATGCCATTTTCCTGTTTATGAATACAAACTTCTGATTTTTGGCTGAACATGTTTTCCTGATACAAATCTATTTTGAGTCCTGTTTTTGTGAAATACCATATGACTTATATATATATTTTCTGGATTCGGCTGAGAGTCTATTTTTTTAGTTCTTTTGACGAGTCCAGGTTTGCATATTTGTGGCAAAGGGAATCCTAGATTTGGTGCAGTACTTTCTTGCTGTCCTGAACTAGAATCCTCATTGTCCTAATCTTTTGTGTTGTCTTTCACCTGTGCATGTTTATCTTCCGTCCTGAAGCTGTTACTTGTTCATGCCATGTTTTGTGCACGTATATTTCTTTTTAATAATAATAACAAGAAACTAGGCTGGGGTTTAAAGGAAAAGATCTAATAGTGGAAAATACAGAAACGTGTACTCGGAAGCAAATTCATAGATCTTACTTGGTTATTTGGAGCTTGATATTTAGTTATTTGGAGCTTGATATTTGGTTATTTGGAGCTTGATATTTGGTACTTGGAGCTTGATATCTGGTTACTTGGAGCTTGATACTTGATACTTGGAGCTTGTCCCTGAGTACACTGCTCTCTATGATCCACTATATAATCTAAAACGAAATTGTTTGAACATTACAACTATGTGTAAAAACCTGGGACGCATGATGTGCTACCTAGTTAGGACTAGATACAAGACTTGAACATGATCACTTGACGCTTACTACTTGTTACTTGTACTTGATGCTTGATTCTTGACATTTGTTACTTGCTACTCATTTACATGATACTTGTCTACTTGACACTTGTTACATGTCACTTGCACTCGTTCATCTTGCCATGCTAGTTGTTCATGTTCGTGACTAGAGTTAGTTCTCTATTTTGTTGTTACATCCTTTCCATGCTATACTTGTTTTCGCTGTTACTCTATTCTTGTCTACTTGTTTCCTTCTGTACTTGTTGCCTGCATTACAAGCGGCCCGTAACTTGCATTGACAGACAATTTGTTTCTCTTTCTTTTTCCTGCAATTTGTTAAATTGCAGATTATGGTGATCAGCTGCCCGATGGATTAGGTGAACTGAGATTCTAGTAGGCTGGAGATTTTTGCTATATCTATTTATTTCTTGTTGCTTATCTTAAATAATTGTACATGGTTACATGAATTATTTTATATTGGACTTTGTGTCCCAGACTTGTGTTTTGTTCTAGACATGATTATTTGAAATTAAGTTTTTATTTTTCTTTTCAAGTAATCTTGTTTATTTAGTTATGCATGCGTGGTTGACCATTTCTCTTGTATATCTCTTGTTTATACTTGTGCTTGTTGTAAAGATCCTGACAGCTTGTGGATGGTAAAAATCATTCGCTGGACTTAGTCACATATCCGTATTCCGTATTCTCTTTTTGGGAAGCGGGGCGTGATAAGGTTTTTAGTGATATCAGAGCACCAGGTTTGGCTAATGTAGACTGATATATTAGACAAGCTTGGCTTGATCTGGGATTGGCTCAATAATACACAGACCATGCATACATGAATGAATTATAATCAACATTGATCTGGATACAAGTCTTATTCCATTCATTTTGATCCCTTCTTATTCAATCCCTTGATTCCTTGTTTCTTCCATCTTTTTCAATCATCCTCTTTGATTGATTTCTTTTTTGGTATGAATTCATTATTTCGTACCCATATCTTGATTTTGGTGCCATCCATTCTTTTTTTTTGCTTGGTCCGTCAGTCGGCATTGCTGGATCTTCAACGACATGTTAGCGGCATGGATCATCACCAGGAGAAGAAGTGTCGTCCTTTGCTCCAAGATGTGCATGCAGAGTCTTCTCGATTAGTGTGGTGCAACGGAAGCGTGTGGGCCCATAACCCAGAGGTCCCAGGTTTTCCTTGTTGCTTCTTCTTTGTATTGTTTGCTTCTCTCCATCCCTTGTACTCGTCTTCATCCGTTGACTCATTGGCTGGTCTAACTCTTCCTTGTCCATCCTTTATTCAATTCCAGCACTATCTATTTCTTCATCTCTTTGCTTTGTTATTTTGCAAGTCTGGTGATGTTTCTTCTTCTTTTTTTATACCGATTACTTCCTTCTTGCATTCCATTTTGCCATCATGCACCAATTCATTATTTGAATCAATTCTTTCTGTTAATTATCTCTTTGATTCCTGTTCTACCTACTCTCTATCTTGCTCTGTTATCTTGTGTTGTTCTTACCTTTTGATACTGTTTATTCTCTATCATGCACTCCATTTGACATCCTCCGTATCCATCTTCTTTCTTATTCTGGTGTTGCCACTGCTTTGTTCCTTTCCCTTTAACTCTCTGTTTTGTTACCCTCCCCCAAGTTTGTTTCTTTTGCCTTATCCTATGTACTGCCTAAGCAAATTTTGAGGATGAAATTTTGTTGTAAGGTAGGTAGGATTTGTAACCCCTGTTTTCGCCAATACATATTTTCTGTGTATTTTCTGTATTTAAAATTTTTGTAAATTATTTTTTTCCGCTTTCAAACTCTTTTGTCAAAATGTATTGTTGGATCTTTTATTAAAATCTATTTTTGATCAATAATTTTATTTGTAACAATTTTCAATGATTTTTATATTGTAATACAAATCTTATTATTTTTATTATTACTTTGATTTCAATTATTATTACTATTACCGTTATTATTATTACTATTATTATTTTTATTATTTTTCTTATTATTATTACTGTTATTAGTGTTATTGTTATTATTGTTATTAATTTTGACTAGTTACTAAAAATCCACTCCTATGTACTAATTGTATTTGTAGTTATTTCAAATAAATTCTATATTGTAATGCAAATTACATATTATTATAAATCAGATTTTTAATGTTTATTTTAATTTCCCTAATGACCCAATCAGATTTTTAATGATATAAAACCCAATACCCTTTTGTTTCTTGGATACCCTAAAAACCTATTCTTCCTTATTGGATATCCAATACCATAACCCATTAATAACCTAACTGTTTTACCTAACCCTAATATCATTCTACCTATATATATATAAGCCTGTTCATCTTCTATCTCCTAGCTTCCTTCTACCCTGCACCCCTGAAACCCTACCTCCCGACCTCCTAACCCATTCCCCGTCACCCTGTGCTCTCCCGATCCTCTCTACCTCACCCTCGGCGCTGCCCTACACCGGTGCTCCCCCTTCCTGTCGCGACCAGCGATAGCCTGTGTAGCCCCCGCCTCTCTTCACCTCCTCCCGACGCTGCAGCAGCGCTAGCTAATCGACAGCAGCATCAGCAGCTGTTCTCCCGATCCCTCCTGTTCATCCTCCCAGCCACCTCTTCCTCCACCACCTCGGTAGCCCCGTGCTGTCTCTCCCTCCAACGCAGCCAGACCCCCCGACCATTCCCTGTGTCGCCCTACAGTGCATTGCCACCTGCAGCCGACCTCCAGGTCCCTTCTGCTGGTGCTTCCTCCCGAGCGATGCCAACCAGTCGCTCAGCCACCTCCCTACGCCGCCCTCCTTCGTCGCTGTCCCATCCCGATGCCAGCAAGCCCCGCGGTCTTTCGCCGTCGACCACCGCGAACTGCCCCTAGCCACTGCCACTCCTCCCCTGTTTCCTCTCCCCTATTGTGATCACAACAGTGTGCTCTCCTTGATCGTAGGCCGTCCGATCTCATCTCATCATCAAGTCTTGATCTGGCCGTCCGATCTCATCTCATCATCAAGTCTTGATCTGGCCGTCCGATCTCATCTCATCATCAAGTCTTTAAATGGTCGTCCGATCACATCTCATCATCATCATCATCATCATCAGGCTTGAATCTGGACTCTTGATCGTGATCCCGGTCTTCAATATCATCCGTGCCGATCTGCCCGATCGTCGTTTGATCATCTTGATCGTGATCGTCATCGTGATTCGTTCGTTGGATTGTGTTTTGATTGTGATTGTGATCATGTGTTCGTGATTGGTTCGTGATTCGTTCGTTGAGTTCATACCGGGAATCCGTTCCCGTTATTCTTGTTCTTGCTTCGTCGTTTTCGTCGTCATCTATAAGGCAAGTAACTTGTATTAATTTCTGTTGCAAATACAAGTACTAAAAACTGTTGTAGTGTAATTGTGTTCTAGAGACAATTCTTGTGCAAAACCCCTGTCATATCTTGTCTCTATTATATTGACCTGCCCATAGTTATCTCATTACACACTCGACATGGAATAACTTAGAGATGACCACTTTTTTATGTGTACGTGCATGTTTTTCGTATGATATCGTATGCTTGGTTGTGTTAGTCATAGTATAACTTGTTGTAGACTTGCTAAATATCCTATACCATGTTGCTTGGACATCTAGTATACCATACTGCGTATTTTGTTATGATTTGGATGTGTTTTATATAAACTAGTTGATTTTATGCATAAAGAGAATTTCTCTTTGTTGTGGCCCAGTTTTGTTCAGTATTTTAGACCATGTTAAGGTCAGTATATAAAAATTATTTATGAATATGAATTATAGAGAATTTTTGACAGATCTTAGTTTCGATTTATGAGTTGCAAGTAATGACTATTTTACTACAGATGTGTAGGAAAATTCAAGATCCAGTTTTATATGAATTTTATATGGTAAATTAATTTTATACTGAGGTTAAAGATAATATTTTGATCCAATATTTTGCTAATTACAAATAGACTTGATTGGGATTAACCCCTAATTTTTGTGGATTTAATTGATAACTTTTATGAACTATTCTATGCTTGCAAACAACTAATATTCTGACAGAACATTCATACTGTTCAGTAAAGAAACATAATTTCAACTCTATTTGCTGTCTATAAAAATTTTGTGAATATGAAATGTAGCCTACTGTATTTATTTTGTCACCCATTTGATGGATCTGGATTTAGATTTATATTTTGTAAATTATTGCTGTTTTAGTACTGCTGTGTTTATGATTCCAGATTTACAAAACTGCCATATCTTGTTGCTTTCTGATTTTAATTGTGTATACTATCTATGATGAAAAATTATTAAACTTTATATTCTGATACTAAACATAATAGGGAATTCCTCAGATTTTTCTTGGATTTAATCAGTAAGATATTATGTCGTTTTCCTATTTATGAATACAAACTTTTGATTTCAGGCTGAACATGTTTTCTGGATACAAATCTATTTTGAGTCCAATTTTTGTGAAATACCATATGAATTATATACATTTGCTGGATTCGGCCGAGAGTCTATTTTTAGATCTTCTGAAGGATCCAGGATTGCATGTTTGTAGCAACGGAAATTCCAGATTTGGTGCAGTACTGTCTTACTGTCCTGAACTAGAATCCTCGTTGTCCTAAACTTTTATGTGTTGTCTTTCACCTGTGTATGTTTATCTTCCATCCTGAACCTGTTATTTGTTCATGACATGTTATTCTTGCCCTATTTTGTGCACGTATATTTCTATTTAATAATAATAACAGGAAACTAAGCCGGGGTTTAAAGAGAAAGATCTAATAGTGGAAAATACAGAAACGTGTACTCGGAAAAGGATTCATAGATCCTACTTGGTTATTTGGAGCTTGATACTTGGTTATTTGGAGCTTGATATTTGGTTATTGGGAGCTTGATATTTGGTACTTGGATCTTGATATTTGGTATTTGGAGCTTGATATTTAGTACTTGGAGCTTGATATGGTTACTTGGAGCTTGATAATTGATACTTGGAGCTTGTCCTTGAGTACACTGCCCTCTATGATCCACTATGAAATCTAAAATGAAATTGTTTGAACGTAGCAACCATGTGGTAAAAACGTGGGACGCATGAAGTGTTACCTAGTTAGGACTAGATACAAGACTTAAACATGATCACTTGAAACTTGCTACTTGTTACTTGTACATGATACTTGATTCTTGAGATTTGTTACCTGTTACTCGTTTACATGATACTTGTCTACTTGACAATTGTTACATGCCACTTGCACTCGTTTATCTTGCCATGGTAGTTGTTCCTGTTCTTAACTAGAGTTAGTTCTCTATTTTGTTGTTACATCCTTTCCATGCTATACTTGTTTCTGCTATTACTCTATATTTTTTTACTTGTTTCCTTCTGTACTTATTGCCTGTATTACAAGCGGCCCGTAACTTGCATTGATGGGTGTTTTCTTTCTTTTTCTTTTTCCTACAATTTGTTAAATTGCAGATTATGGTGATCAGCTGCCCGATGGAGTAGGTGATCTGAAATTCTAGTTGGCTGGAGATTTTTGCTATCTATTTATTTCATGTTTCTTATCTTGAATAATTGTATTTGGTTACATGGATTATTTTGTATTGGGCTTTGTGTCCCAGACTTGTATTTTGTTCCAGACATGATTATTTGAAATTCAGTATTCCTGTTTCTTTTCAAGTAATCTTGTTGACAATATTGATTCAGTTATGCATGCGTGATTGACCATTTCTCTTGTATATATCTTGTTTATACTTGTGCTTGTTGTAAAGATCCCGACAGCTTATGGATGATGAAAATCATTCGCTGGACTTAGTCGCGTATCCGTATTTCGTATTCTCTTTTTGGGAAGCAGGGCATGACAAACATGATTGTGCAACGAAATATGATTCTCGTTAAAAATATATAATTCTTAGAAAGCAAAATAATTGGTGTTAGGAAAACTTTAATAAAACATCCAAAATGCATTAAGTACTAGGGGTAAATTTAGGGGAATGGAAGTAACTTATAAACAATCGAATACAAAGATATACTGAGAATTTGCACAATCGAAAAATAAAATTGGGGATGAGTTAGGAGTCTGAGTTCGAACAAAATAGTCGGGAGTTCGAACAAAATTGTCGGATATTCAAATGAATGCAAATTCGGGTTCAAAAGAATAGAATAATTTATAGGAAAATTTGAAATACAAGAATACGGGAAAAAGAAAAGAGAAATTCGTATACTTGGGGACACGGGTTACAGTAATAGTTCAATTATATATCCTTATAAATAAGTATGTTAAAACCAAAGAATATTTTCAAAAATTATATCATGGAAAATATGGCAAACATGATAGTTGGATTAGAAGACACATACAAGTGTTACTATGGTCTTAACAAAGACCAGTATGAACATTTTGTTCATCTTCCCACACATGGGAAACTAGATTCTATCTCAAAAGCAGAAATTTATATTTACATGCTAGACATTCTTCATGAAATTAAAACAGATATAAAAATTCTCAAAAATATACTAGTTAATCCACAAAACAAAGCTACTACTGCGTTTCAATGGAATAAAACCAGTATGGTTAAATATTCTTCTTTAGAAGAAAATAAAATCGATATTGACGAAATAGATCAAATACATTATGATGCTTTTGTTTATTTGCAACAGAAGGAACTTGCAGAAGAAATAACTAATGCGGATGTTTATGCATATTATGAAATACACCCTGCAGCTATTAACTACTTCAAATATAAAATATTTAAAGAAAAATCCCCACACGGAGACAACGAGTTTGAACAAAACTCTATGGATTCCAAAGAATCCCATCAATAGCTGACACATCAGACGAATATCAATATGATATAAACGTGAACGAGTCCAGCGGTTTAGTTACTAATCCTCCCCCTCGGGAACAACCATCAAGTGAAAATCGTGGAAAAGACATTCAGGATGAAACTAATCCTGAAAATCTTGTAAATCCAATTTTATTGGACATTATTCGTAATCATGGTAAAAGATCTGATTGGATCCAGTACCATTCATCTCATAAAACATTTAAACACTATGAAAGCCAAATTTATGTGTGGTTAACAATGAATACTGATAATATACCTCATAGAAAAATAGAACAATATTTAGTAAATTGGTCTCAACATATTGTAGGAACAGTTTTGCTATTACCCAGTGATTTATCAATCCCAGAATTTATACAATTTGCTACTAGTCATTGTGAAGAAAATTCCTTAGCATGGTTATAGAGTCTAGAAAAAACAAATCCGGATGTAATGAAAAAGAAAGAAACCTCTTCATCAAAACAAGAGGCATTAACAGCATTGATGAAGTTACTGATCATTTATTTTACTAGGCAAGATCCAACTTCAGATAAAAACTGCAAAAAAATTAATAAAAATAATGCTGTGTGACATATGTGTGCTAGAAGAATTTGTATCTACATACATAGGTCTAATATTTCAACTAAATACAACATAATAGAAAACAATCTGGATTAAAGGATTTTTTTTTTCTAAAATCACTCATCATTGGAATAAAATTATTCAAGAAAAATATGATCAGTTAAGACTAAAAAATAAATCATCAACAAAAAATAATGATACATCAAACAGGCTTTCTAAAATAAGGTTGTACGGATACTATATAGAGCAAATTTGTGAGCAAGCTAGAGCACATAAAAAAATTTAATCAACAAATAAAATATTCAGAATTGGGATATTCTTGCTGTAGACACTATTCTGAAGATATTAACTCAAAATTTGGATGTTATCCAGAATACAGAATTGGAAAATGACCTAAAACCTTGAAACGAAGGAAAAGGCCTAAATTCTATATTACCCGCAAAAAATGGAAACCCAAGTTTTTTTAAAAAATATGCAAAAGAGAAGAAATTCTATAAAAATAAATTTATTAAAAAACAAAAATTTCGGAAAGGTTAAAAATGCTTTAAGTGCAATAAAGATGGACATTTCGCAAATGAATGCCCAACAATCCATTGTCTTGGATGACATAGAAGAATATGGCATTAATATTGGCGCTATTGAAGATATGCCAAGTGATTCCAATTCTTCAATATACAAAATTGAAAGCTTATGTTCTGAAAGTTCAGAAGAAGAAAATGAATTAATAGATTCATTAAAAAACATTAGAATTAATATGCTTACAATAAATAAAACGATAAACCAAGTTATTGTGATACCTTTAACAATACATACTATACTCCCCAAAAAGGAAAGACCAGTTTCTCTAGGATATATACTGTATTCAACGAGAAACACACGCCTTAAATGATACATGTCTACAGAAGTCTTTTTAACCGTAATAATCCAATTTCCAATGGGCTATTATGGAATTATTCATAATATACCAAACCATACAAAAGAAAACATATTGATCACCTATGGTCTGATAGAACCCATGACCATTAGAACTAATATTTCTATACCCATGAAAAATACCATTCTAAATGATAGAGACTATGAAATACAACAAGGCGATCATTTAGGATTACTTACAATCCAAAGGTATGAAGATTTTTTATCATTAAGGAAGAATTATACGAAACCCATACGTTATAAAATACACCTAAAGAAAAGGAGCACGTGTCTTATTTTGAATATAAGATACATATGAATACAATTTCTAATCAAGTAGTCACTTTAGAAGAAATTACAAATACTAGTATTCAAGATAGTATGGGAGAACAATTTGTAATTACCGATGAGCTTGAGAAACTTAAAAAGGAAATACCTCATTTTTATAAAAAAAAGAAATTTATAAATCACCATTTTAAATCTAGATTTCTTAATCAACGAACATATATCTTTGAACGTATGCGAAGAAATATAGAATTAAAAGAAGATAAAGATTTTTCTTCTGGAAAACTTCTTGATAGAAGTAAGACTAAAAAGTACTATGAAAATATCCCAAAATGAAATACCTACATATAGATTTAATACAAATAAAAATAACCAGTCTATTTAGATCTGGAATCGATACCCCAATAATGATTGTCTGTAAGCATGAAAGAATTGTTAATAATCATTTGAACAGTATTATTGGTAATGCTAAATCCAGTCTACAAAATAGATTATTTAGAGTCAATATACACCCTGAATTTTGTACAAGTCTTGAAGAAAAAAACATCGAAAAGACTTGTACATTATCCATAAATCTTCAAGCTATTGAACTTTTACTAGGCTCCAAAGTACTTGGCATATTGCATGGCTCTAAATGATACATGTACATTCAAATTAGTTACTCTAACACAAATCATAAAACTATTCGATGTCGGAATGTGTCAAACTATTCAACCAAGATTAGTAGATATCATACACCTTAAATTTTACCATGAGATGAAAGTGTTTGTTAAATCATTAAAACCAAAGGTACAAGTACCTATTGAATACTTTACTGCATCAGGAAATACTATTTCTACAATTATAAGAAATGATGATAATAAAGCTCCTTCAGCGTCATCCTCACCCAATAATCTTGCTTGATCTTATTCAGTAAGACAAAATCCTGATATAGATCTTACATCAGATATATTACAAGCAACTCATCATCATAGTTTTCGACAAGATACTCCGGTAGAAGCTCTACCCAAAGATTTATCAATCCCAAAATTTATACAATTTGCTACTAGTCATTGGGAAGGAAATTCCTTATCAAAATTACAGAGTCAGGGAAAAACAAATTCGGATGGAATGAGAAAGATAGAAACCTCTTCAACAAAACAAGAGGTAGCAGCACTGATGAAGTTACTGATCGCTGATTTTACTGGAGAAGATCCAACTTTAGATAAAAACTGTGAAAAAACATTAATAAAAATAATCCTATGTGGCATATGTATGCTAGAAGAATTTGTATCTACATATATAGGTCTAATATTTCAACTAAATGCAAAATCATAGTTGTACGATCCCAGCACAAATCTTAAAGCTTCTTAAGGGCAGTATAGTAATTTTCCAGCGATAGGAGGCCCACTAGAAGAACTTAGGCAGCTTTCAAAATCATCATCTCAACCATATCCATAATTATGAATGAGATTTCCAGCTAATTACAGTTGTTAGTTAAATTCCCCTAAATGAAGAATGAAATAACTACTTCTATCAGGGGAATCTCCAACTAAACCTTAAATGATACATTTTCAAGTTTATCTTATAGAACAAGACTCCTAGCCTATAAATGCCTTACCCCCTCATTTAGTATAAAGATAATCAATATGTTTACCAACAACTCTAATCATTTTTCTGTGTTACCGATTTTAGCATCAGAGAGTCTTTCGCTAGAGCAACCTTCGGTATGAAGATGTTGTTCAGGTTCACCAGACATTTCTCAGCCATCCAGATCTCGATCCATGCGTTCTCAGCCGACCGTTCAGATTCAGATCAAGAGGCTCCGACCATCAAATTTCAGATCCAATCGACTGTTAGATCTTTAGCTTTCATCCTAAAAAAGAACTCAATTATATTTTTATTTATGATGAAAGTCGTGTGGTTTACTTTGGTATATATTATTAGTTAAATTCGAATCAGGTACGGATATCATCTCTCTTCCTTAAATTTAGGAATTCTCTTCACTAGGTCATTCTATGAATGAGATTATTTTGATCAAGGAGATGGTATCCAAGGAACGGTATCTCTATCGATGTTATGTTTAGGTCTTGGTGCAATATGTAGGCAAGTCTATTTGGATTGGTTGACAATTTCTGATTATTTGTCTTGTTTTTCTATTAGCTTCTATGAATCTAATATTATGTGAAATTCTAAATTATACTTCTCATCTTGGGTATCAGCTGATACTTTAGAAAGTAAATGCAAGGACAACTTATTGAGAGTACTGCAGGTCTGAGGCTTCACAGAGATGCAATTGGGAGAAGTTGTAACATACCAAGGACCGAACCATTTGATCCAACATGATCTGAGTTGATTGTTCAATGTATATTGTAAACCTTCTTCAATCATAACCTTTATAAATGGATTCTAATGTTGCTGATTTAAAGGTGGGAGCAACAGATGTGAGTTCTTGTTATTTGTAGACGGAGAGACAGATCTCAACCACAGATCTGGATCTGAGATGAAGATTTGGTGAGGATTTGGTGAGGACCAGGAGAGGGGGAGATGCTGACCTAAGCACCTGCAAAATGCCTAGAGACAATAAGAGAGAACCCAACGACAGACCCTCTGACGATCTAAGTCAGTCACTGGGAAAATATTGAAATTAGGGTTTTAGTGAAGAAAGAGTCATTACCTGTAGAAAGGTGAGAGGGTCTGGTATTTATAGGCAGAGAGTGGGGGAGCCCTAACCCTAATGGGCCGGGTTTAACCGCTTCAGTGTGCTTGAAGTAGCAGGAGGCACATAGGGGCAATCTGGCATGATTTTTAAGGGTGCGCAAATTCTGAAAGGATCAGAAGGCTCAAGTTGAGCTGCAGTTTTACCCACATCATAGGCCCACACTCCTGGAGCCTTGTATGTACTAGTCGTCTATGAGTAGCCCCAATCTCATTAGGAGACCAGTCGACAGTGCACACAAGGATAGGGCGGAAGATCCCCGTAAGGAGCAACCCGAGGTTGAGACCGAGCCCTGAAACACCGAGCACTAGCTGCCAAGCTCTGTGCCTCGGGGATGACGGTATCGAGCATCGAGCATTGAGCATTATCTAACAAACAGTAGCTAGCTCGAGGTTCATACCGAGCATCGAGCAACATGTGCTTGGTGAAAAAGCATGCAGCTGGCTCGAGGAGCATGTCGAGCATCGAGCATTAGTGTTGCTTGTGAAAAAGTTGGCTGCTTGCTTGAGGAGAATGCCGAGCTTCAAGTGTGAGGAAGATTGCGAAGAAGCTGGCTACTGGCTCGATGAACATGTCGAGCGTAGTGCAGCTTATGAGAAGCTGGCTGCTGGCTCGAGGGGCATGCCGAGCATCGAGCGTGGTGTGGCTTGTGAAAAAGCTGGTTGCTAGCTCGAGGAGCATGCCGAGCGTCGAGTATGAAGCAGCTTGTGAAGAAGCTGGCTGTTGGCTTGAGGATCATGCCGAGCGTCGAGCATGAGGCTGCTTGTGAAGAAACTAGCAGCTAGCTCGAGGGGCATGCCGAGCGTCGAGCATTAGTGCTACTTGTGAAAAAGATAGCTGCTGGCTCGAGGAGCATGTCGAGCGTCGAGCGTAGTCAACTTGTAAACAAGTTAGCTGCTGGCTCGAGGGGCATGCCATGCATCGAGCATCGAGCATTAGTGCCGCTTATGAAAAAGCTGTCAGTTGGCTCGAGGAGCATGCCGAGCGTCGAGTCTACTGTAGCTTGTAAAGAAGTTGGATGTTGGCTCTCGGGGGCATGTCGAGCATCGAGCATGGTGCAGCTTGTGAAGAAGCTAGCTGCTGGCTTGAAGAGCATGCCGAACGTCGAGCATGGTACAGCTTGTGAAAAAAGATGGATGCTGGCTCGAGGAGCATGCCGAGCATCGAGCGTGGTGCAGCTTGTGATGAAGCTAGCTGCTGGGTTGAGGAGCATGCCGAGCATCGAGCATTAGTGTTGTTTGTGAAAAAGCTGGTTGCTGGTTTGAGGAGCATGCCGAGCATCGAGCAACACGTATTTGGTGGAAAATTTCATGCTTACGGTATTGCACGTGTATGTCACGTGTATGTCATGTGTGATGCTGACGTACGATTGTGGAAATTTAGGCATCGAAATCTCATCCACCATTAGATTTAGATGATCCAGATTAGGTAGCTGAGATTGTTTGTAGATATCGAGGCATCATGGAGTTTTCTATATATCCCTCACTCCCCTCTTATTCTCCATTTTGCTTTCTCTCTCTAGTCCTCAGAGCTCCTCTTGCTAAGAACCATTCCGTAATCGGCGACCAGCTTTACCGCAAATTTTTCGGCAATGATCACAGGTTAGTATTTGTAATTTTATGTCGAGGGCTCGGTTCGGTTCTTCTCATCTTACGTCTATTCAGGGTGATGGGGATCTCCTTTCCGACTCCACATCTTGGGAAATTAGCGAAAAGGTCTACGATGTCACACCCTTCACAGTCGTAAGCCGTTCGTGGTGGAATCAAGAAAATCAGACAAAGAGGTAGAGGCGATAGAGGTGGTTGATGAGGGTAAATTGGTCGACGCTGGATGGGTAACGAGGACGAAGTGGAGGGAGTTAGAGATACCGAGCCAGGTGTGGAGGAAGTGGTTGGAATAGGGGTTGGTGACGAGGATGAGGACGAGGTCATGAAAGTCAGTTCGTCGGATGAGGCTCCAAATATGAGACCGTTGGCAATGTCGCCACCCCCCCCCCCCCAAAGGTTCCTCACATTCGAGGGAGGAGGAGGTGGACCCTCCTGGACAGTCCGGAACAGCCGGATGAGTTTCTCCAAAAACATGGACTCGACGTCCCTTATCTTCAGCAGCCGGGCTATATCCGAACGATATCAGAGATGTAGTCTGGTATAGGGTGCAACCTTCTTCGCCTAGTCGACCCAAGATCAGGAAGGAAAAGGTGCATAGTGTTTTAATGCATACTTCATAGGGTTGGAGTATGAGTTGATGGTTCCAAACCCTGGTCTTCGTCCTATGGACAAATTGGACCCTTGGTAGATGCCTTCAGCTCGGGGCTATGGCTGCACCCATTCATCAAGAAGGTGTTGAATTGGGGGAGTCTGAACCCGATGCAGTACGACCCAAACTCCTAGAAGCACCTCGTGTGCTTCATGTTACTTTGCGAGGAGAAGGGAGTGCCTTTGAAGTTGAAGTACTTCTGAGCCGTTCTGGGGGCCAGTTCGTCGAAAGAGCACGATGGAATATATTACATCTCGCCTCGCCCCCACAATAAGGTAGTCCACGGGCATCCGAACTCCATAAAAGGATGGAAGGAGAAATACTTCATTGTCCGAAATCAGGTGCCTTGGAAAATTCTAACAAATTGGAACTTTTACAAGATGAATCACAAGCCTCCGAAGATAAAAGATTTACCAAACGATGAGTGGGCTGATGTGGATCTAATCATCGTAGGTAACAGCAGGCTGGCCAAATGTGACCGAGAGGCACCTGGCCATGATCAGACTGGGCCCCATAGACTCTTGTATGTTTTTTGTTTCCTTTTTTGTTCAACTTTTTCCCTTCTTTCTTATATCTCTAGTTTCCTTTCGCAGCAATGGATGATGCCGCCATCAACGTAGGGAGGGCCCAGCTGGCCAAGCAGAGGGCTGATGACCAGTCGAAGCTTGGAAGTGGTCCTCTCATGGGGGATCCGAAGGGACTTCAGAGCCGAAGTCCAAGAAGGGCCCTCTCGGTCGCCGGGAACCCAAGCTCTGTGAAGGACGCACTGAGCTCGAGCAACCTCAAGGTCACCAAGCTGCTGAATGGTGGTATTCCGCCCATCCACTCCGCGGTTAAGGAAGTCATGGGGAAAAAGGACCTTAGGCTGTGGGCCCCAAATAGGGCCATGAAGACGGTCGATTTGCTAACTGAGGGGCCGATAACGATCGAGGTGGTGGAACACCTGGCCACACCTCATGATAGGGAGGCCTTAGCGACCGAGACTCTTGAGTCGTGCTACATGAGGTGGGCTCAGGCCGACATGTTAATAAGTACTTTCCAACTCAATAAATCAGAGTTTTTCTATTTCTCCTTTCCAAGTCTCAGCCCCTCGATCGCAGGCAACACTGGCCGGACCCCATATGAAAAGGCTGCATGCCCGCGAACTCCAATGCGAGGATAAGAATGCTTAGCGATATGAGATCGAGATGAAGGACAAAAAGATGAAGGCGGTCGCGGTCGAGTCCCGTGAGCGGGCTCTTAAGGCCGAGTTGACTTACCTCGCTGACGACCGAGCTCGAAGGGAGGTGGAGATGAAGAAGGCAACTGACAAGGAGCTGAAGAAGGTCACAAACACCGCCATGGATAAGGTCAACGAGGCCCAGGATAAGGTGTACAACTGGGCCATCGAGCACATCAAGTACTACTACAACGGGTGTAAGCTCGAGGAGTTTCATTATGGTATGAAACTTCCCAAACATCCGCAAATGCACGAGGGAGACAGTGAGGAGGGGGCGAACAGCTGCCTCTCCAGGAGAATGTAGCGGAAGTGGCTGACCCAGAGGTCAATGCGGCAACGACCGAAGATGTGCCCCTCTCTTCTAAGCAGTAGCTTCACACTTCATGTCGATTTTAGACTAGCCACCGCTGTTTTGTAAGAATTTTGATGAATGAAATAGATTTTTGGCCGAACTCCTTGACTTGGAAATTTTTGGCGTGATATTTGTTGTGGTGTTTTGTGACATGCCATTTCCTCCTTTGTGCCAGATGAACAAGTCCTTCGAGTCCGATCCTCATGATTTTGAGGTCGATAGCCTCAGGGACAAGCTTAAATCCTTGGAGTCCATCTTAGATCGTTATCACAAACAGGTTCGTGATCGAGAGGCAGTTGTTTCTTAATTTATGAATAAGTCGAAGGAGCTTAGCTTGGAATTGGCTCGTCTAAAGGAGATGATTGTTGACCACGACTTCGAAAGCGTCTAGACTAGGTGGTCGATGTCAGGTACTTCTGCTCAATGGACGACCTCTAAATCATTCCTTTGTGAGGTTATAGTGGAGAAAAAATTGGAGATACAAAAGTTGAGGCTCATGCTAGGAGTGGGCAGATCACGAACCCGTTCTTTCGGTGGTGGTTGGCCCTCCGTTAGAGGCCCATCTCCGACCCTGAGGCTGGAGCCGGTGAGACCAGGTGATGCTCAGAGCTCTGTTACTGGAGTTTCCACCTTAGCGACTGCTAGGGATCTTGATGGGCTCGTGAGGATAAACACGTTTGGTGGGGCTCAAACTGGTTTGCGTTAGTCCTAAGGCCCCTCAAGAGGAGGGGTAGGCCGAGTTTGTAATAGTTGTAACTTTCGTACTTCTTGCAACACATGTAGACTTGCTGATTGTATCAGTAATTCATACTTCTTGCGACTCATGTAGCCTCACCGATTGTATCAATAAACTTCTGCATGTCATAATAAAATGATCCTTCCGTAGTTTGAACTCGACTTCGATCTGAATGTGCTAGCAAGATGGACCTACTGAATGTGAGATGTTTCGTCTTCTGACGACAATAATGGACTGGAACAAGAGATATTTCATTTCCCAATTGAATTGATGGATCGTCATAAATGCACCTAGTTGGAAGGCAAAGCGTTTGGCCTTGGGAGATGTATTGATGCCCTTTCTGGCCGTTGGATGTGGGTGAATGGTCGAGATTCGTTCACGTCAGCATCACGACTTTTAAGTCCCTATTTTCCCTTGGGCTATATAACCCCATCCCTTTCTCCTTTCTCAGTTCGCTGAAAGTTCTCGTGACTGGTGGTTCATCTATTACCCGCTGATAGTTAGAGGTAGTGGCGATGAAGGATAATCTATCCCTGGCCGTTAGTAGGTGGAAGAGGGACCAATTCAGGGTGTGGAGCTCGAGGTCCTTGCCGAAGGAGAGGACCGTAAATATAATTTAAACTTTTGCAAGGGATGATGTTCGAGTTCGATGCCAAAAGAAGATGACTTGAGAGATTGGGTAATATCTCGTTATGGCTCGAAGTCCAAGCCGAGCGGCGAGGATGTGAGCGAATTGAGAAATGAGCATGTCGAGCATCGAATGTGGTGCAGCTTGTGAAAAAGCTGGCTACTGCCTCGAGGAGCATACCGAGCATTGAGCATGAGGCAGCTTGTGAAGAAGTCGGCTGCTGGCTCGCAATCTATGTCAGGTGGCGAGGATGTGAGAGATTGAGAAATATCTCGTTATGGCTCGAAGTCTAAGTCGAGCGGCGAGGACGTGAGCGAATTGAGAAATAAGCATGTCAAGCATCGAGCATGGTGCAGCTTATGAAAAAGCTGGTTGCTGGCTCTAGGAGCATGCCGAGGAACGAGCGTGAGGCAGCTTGTGAAGAAGCTGGCTACTGGCTCGAAGTCCAATCCGAGCGGTGGGGACGTAGGAGATTAAGAAATCTCTTGTTAGGGAAGTAAATGCAAGACATTCTAACTAAAAAAATAGAAGAAACTTCATTGCATTACTTTCTTGATTACACAAGTGGAATAGCGTGTAGCGCCAATTACAACAACAGACGCTCATATGGTCCCTCATGGAACAAATAAGGTGCTCTACGTTCCAGGGTCCCTTGACTATCCTGCCCCCCAGGTCTTCGAGTCAGTACATGCAAGGGCATACCACTTGGGAGACCTTGTACGTTCCTTCCCAGTTCGAAGCCAGTTTCCCTTTTGCAGTGGGGTGGAAAATAGAGAGCATCCTGAGTAAGAGGTCACCCTCCTTGATGTCGGTCAGACGAACCTTCTTATTGTAGAACCTTTCAATCCGTTGCTGATAGATATTTCTTCTGATGGTGGAATTTTCCCAGATTTCGTCGGCTAGGTCCAAGTTGGCTCTGAGGTCGCTCAAGTTTGATTCCTCGTTGAAGCTCATGATCCTAGGCGAAGGAAGCCCGATTTCCAGGGGGATGACAGCCTCTGTCCCATAAGTTAGATTAAATGGGGACTCGCCCATGGGGATCCTCTTGGTTGTTCGATACAACCAAAGGACGCTCAACAATTCTTCGACCCACAACCCCTTGGAAAATTTTTCCAACCATTTTTTGAGACCTTCAAGAATTTGGCAGTTGGCATTTTCGGCTTGGTCGTTCGACTGGGAATGTCATATTGATGAGAACTGCTGCCTGGACCCCGAGGTCTTCACAAAATTTTCGAAAACTTTTGTCGGCAAATTGAGTTGCATTATCGGTGATGAGCACGCGCGAAAACCTGAATCGACAGATGATGTGCTTTCAAAGAATTTTTGGGCTTGATGCTCAGTGCTTGTGGCCAAGGGTTCTGCCCCGACCCACTTGGTGAAATAGTCGATGACCACTATAAGGAAATGCCTTTGGCCCGTGGCCTTCGAAAATAGGCCAACTAGATCCATCCCCCACATAGTAAAGGGGGCTAGGCTGGAGAGTGACCGAAGTTCAGCTTGTGGCATGTGCCTGACCGAAGAGAATCTCTAGTAGGGACCGCACCTTTTCACCAAATCATAGGCTTCTTGTAATATGCTGGGCCAATAGTAGCCTTGGTTAAGTACTTTCCTTGCGAGCAACCTGCTGCCGATATGCCCGCCCCCCCCCCCCCCCCCCAATTCCTTCGTGCAGTTCCTCTAGCGCTTACTTGGCTTCATCGCCCCCCCCCCCAATTCCTTCGTGCAGTTCCTCTAGCGCTTACTTGGCTTCATCGCCCCCCCCCCCCAATTCCTTCGTGCAGTTCCTCTAGTGCTTACTTGGCTTCATCGGGAGTCATACATAGAAGATATGGTCTCTCGTCCACCTTAGTTTATGAGTGCTTGAAGACTACATTATCAATCAAGGTGGATCTTTCTGATCGGATTCTTGTCTTCTCAGCTTCGGTCGGGTCTAATAGGAGTTCTCTATTTGCTAAGAACTTTCGGACAGGATCCATCCAAGTGCCCGCTTGAATGCCTGGGTTAATGCAAAGGACCTTAGGGTTCTCGAAGTTAGGCTTGAAGAGGATCTCAACGAGGACAATGTGATCTACGCTGTAACTCCTGTTATCCATTTCTTGTATTTTTGTACTGTATTTTTTCTTTCCAGTGTATTCTATCTAATTGTATTCTTTCATTTTTCTGAACCGTACATTTTTTCTTCATTCTCAATATAAATTCATCTATTATTTTGTCGTCTGTGATTTGATCTTCTTGATTCATTTTTGTTTGCAAATTATTTTATTTCTGAATGATTTAATTGGTTCTAAATTATCTCATTCTTGGCGTAATTGTTCACTCATTTGTTTCTGGCTTATTGGATCCGGTTTTTACCCAGTCTATCCTATTTTAACCCATTTATCCATCCTATTGGATCCTAACCCGCAACCCAATACCCTCTTTCTCTTACCAGTCACCCCCAGATATTTCTTCACATTTCCTGATCTGCCAAACAAGCAGATCATGCTCTTCCCCTATCTTCTCTTGATTCCCTAAAATCCTTCTAGCTAAATCACATTAAAATCCCAACAAAATTTGTTGTACTCCATCTACAATCATTATCCCTCAACCATAATCTCCTAAACCCTGACATATCTCTCTCATCTCTCTCTCCTTGTGTGCATCCGGACCTATACCCCGACCCCCTGCCCTCCAACTTTTGGCACCGCCCCTGCATGCGCTCCCGCCTGCCGCGCCGCCTCACGACCCCCCCTTTCATCGTCGCTATGCCACCCTGCACCCATGACCACGACAGCAGCCCCCCTTCTCCCCTTCTCTTCACGAAGCCACGATAGCAACACCTCCCACTGCAGTGCCCCTCTTGGCCTCCCACTTTCGACGCCAGCTGCTGCAGCCTCCCGAACCCGCTGTCCGCCGTTGTCCTCCAGTCGCAGTTTACACACCCCCCTTTTGCCATTGTTGTGTGCATACAGTTGCTCCTGCTAGTGTTGTGCTCGTGATCGTCGTGTTCGTGATTGTTCGTGATCATCTCATTCGTGATCGTTGTGTTGTGTTCGTTGCCCGGGATCCATTCCCGTTATTGTCGTCTTTTCATCGAATTCGTCGGCTACCCTAAGGCAAGTAACGTGTATAATTTTGGTTGTATATACAAGTACAAAATACCGCATGTAGTCCCGCTTTGTGTTTGGATTTGTTTTCATTAAAATCTCTTGTTGAATCTTGATCCATTTGTTTGATCCATCCGTAGTCTTGATCCATCATCACAATTATCACACACACGACATGAAAATAAACTAGATCTAACTAAACTCTTGATGCATGAATATATGTTGCTTCGTGATCCATGATATGTTGTGTATTTGTTGCATGCTTATTGTATTAGATGTGTGGACTTGTAGTAGACTTGTTAAATACCCATATCATGTTATTTTGAATATCTAATATATCATGTTTTGCATTATATTCTAATTTGTATTTATTGCAAATGAGTTGTTTGATTAAATGCATGAAAGGAATTTCGTTTTACTACTGTCCCTGTTTTGGTTCAGTATTTTAGACACTGTTAAGGTCAATAAATCAAATTATTTTTGTGAATATGATTCATAGGCCACGTTTTCTATTTTTCAGAACTTTGATAGATCTCAGTTTCGGTTTGTGAGGTGTGAGTTATTGTCGTTTTACTACAGCTGTGTTGAAAATTTTAGATTCTATTTTATGAGTTTGCTGTATAGTTATTTATCTTAAAACTTGTGTTAATGGTAAGATTTGGATCTAATATTTTTCTGGGTATGACTAAACATGACTGGGATTAACCCCTAATTTTTGTAGATTTATTTAATGACTTTTATAAATCATTCCATGCTTGTGAACAAACCAATATATTTCCAAACTGCACGTTGTTCAGTAAAGAACCATATTTTCAACCTGATTCCATTCACTTTTGATTTAAACTTTGTGAATATGAAACATAGCCTATTGTATCTATTCTACAACCCTTTTGACGGATTTGGATTTCTAGTTATACTTTGTAATCTTTCACTGTTTTAGTGTTGCTGTGTCAAAAACATCAGATTAATAAACTTGCTATATCTTGCTGGTTTCCGAATTTATTTGACTATGCTATCTGTAATGAAATATTTTGAAATTCTATTTTCTGATACTAGACATACTAGGAAATCTTCCAGATTTTTTTCAGATTTAATCAGTAAGTTTTTATGCTATTTTCATGCTTATAAATACAACTTTGCGATTTCTGGCTGAACATGAATTCTGCATAAAACATTACTGGATTTGACTATGCCCTGTTTCTGTAGTTGTTATATGACTTGTATATATGGGTTGGATTTGGCCAAGAGTGTATTTTCTAGATTTTCTGACGGATCCAGGTTTGCATTCTTGTGGCAACAGGAATCTAAGATTTGGTGCAGTAGTATCTTGCTGTCCAGGATTGGAAGTCTCGTTGTCATAGTGCCATGTTCTTCTTTTCCTGTTTGTGCACGTATATGCCTGCTTTGATAATAATAACAAGTAATCAAGCCGGAGTTAAGAGAAAGACCTTAGTAGTGGACAATAGAGGTATGTGTACTCAGAAGGGGACCCGTGTTTCCCATTGTATGTTTGATTCATAAACCTATTTTACTTTATGTTGATTCATGAACCTGTTGTACTTTATGCTTTGATTCATGAACCTATTGATTTATGAACCTGTTGATTCATGAACCTGTTATGTTACTACCTGATTCATGAACCTATTACCTGTTACCTGTGCATGATGCCTGAGTACACGGCCCTATAAAAACCCGCCACTAGATCTAAACGTAACTTGCATGTAAGTAGCAACCATGTGGTAAAATTTGGTACATATGAAGTGCTACCTAGAGAAGATTAAATACAAGACATGAGAATAACATGATCACCTGCATATTCCTGTTACTTGTACATGCTCCTTGATACCTATTACATGTTTACCGTCTTGCATGCTTCCTGATACCCGTGACATGTTACATGCACCTGTTATCTCATCTTGCTACTTGATTTTGTTTCTTGATTAGGAGTTAGATACTCTACTTTGCTGTCACATCCATTCTATGCTTATTCAGTACTTGTTCTTGCTGCTACTCTATACTTGTTCATCTATTTTTTGTACTTGTTGCCTGCACAACAAGCAGCCCGTAACTTGCATTTACAAGCGTTTTATTTCCTTTTTCTCTTCCTGCAATTTGTTAAACTTGTAGACTTTGGTGACCATCTGCCCAAATGAGTAAGTGACCAAGTATTCTAGTCTGGCTCGAGTTTCTTGCACTAGTTTTTTTCCTGTTTGAATAAATTGCAGTTGCTACATGGATATGTATCAGACATTTTGTCCCAGATTTATGTCTTGTTTCCAGACCCGATTATTTGAGATTGAGTATTCTTGTTTTCAAGCAATCCTATTGGTTATGTTAATTTATTCAAGCATGCGTGGTTGATTATTTCATGTATATCTCTTGTTTATTCTTGTATATGTTGTAAAGATCCTTACAGCTTCTAAATGGTGAAAGTCATTCACTGGACTTGTGTTGTGTACCATATTTCGTATTTCGTTTTGGGAAGCGGGGCATGACATAGGCCCTCGAAGGATGATGAGGCAAGATTGGATAAGGCATCGACCTAGCTATTTTGTTCCATCGGAATGCGCTCAACAGCGGTGCCCTCGAAGACCGTTAAGAGTTGCCTAATGCAGGCCAAGTATTGGATCATTCGGGGGTCACGGGTTTCATAATCCTCAAAAATTTGATTGACCACAAGCTGAGAGTCGTTGAAAGCCCTAACTCGTCTTGCCCCTGCATTGTGGGCTAGCATGAGCCCGGCGATCATAGCCTCGTATTCCGCCTCGTTGTTGGAGGCCTAAAAGTTGAGACGTAGGAATTATTGGAGGACGAAGTCATCGAGGTCTCTGAGTATGAAGCCAGCTCTACTTCCACCCTCGCTGGATGATCTGTCAACATACATCTCCCAAACTAGATAATCCTCTCAGATTTCAGATGCTTCAGGAATGGTACATTCCGTGACGAATTCTGCGAGGGCTTGCCCTTTCATGTCTGTCCGAGGTTGATAGCTGATGTCATGCTGGCTCAGTTCGATTGACCACTTGATCAAGTAGCCGGAAATCTCCGATTTGTTGAGGATCATTTTGAGAGGCTGGTCTGTGAGAATTCGGATGGAGTGGGCTTGAAAATACTATCGGAGTTTCCGAGCAGCCATCACCAATGCATAGGCGACCTTTTCCATCCTGGTGTATCGGCGTTCATCGTCATGCAGAACTTTGCTGACATAATAGATGGTCTCCTGGACCCCATCATCCTCTCTGAATAATACGACGCTCCGAAGTAGCTAGATAGAGATAGAAGGACTCTCCCGGCTCTAGATTGCTAAGGAGTGTAGGGTTGGCCAGATAGGACTTTATCCAATCGAAAGTCGGCCTTTGAGAATCTTAGCATTCAAAGCTTTTCGCCCCCAAAAGGACTTTCAAAAATAGGATCGACTTTTCTCTGGGCTTGGAGAGGAAATGACCGATGGCCGTTAGTCAACCCGTGAGCCCTTGTACTTGTTTGATTTTTCTTAGAAGGGCCATTTCTAGTATGGCTTGAATCTTCTCGGGGCTCACCTCAATGCCTCATTGGTTGACCACAAATCCGAGGAATTTCCCTGATGTAACGCCGAAGGCGCATTTAGAGGGGCTGAGCCTCATTTGTGGATCGCTGATGTGGTCTTGTCCCCTGTGACTTTTGACGAGCATATCATCGACATATAAATCCATGTTCAAGCCCATCTGCTCTTTGAAGACCCAATTGACGAGCCTTTGGTATGTGGAACCGACGTTCTTCAGTCCAAAGGGCATGACCAGACAACAGTAAAGGCCTTGGTCAGTCACAAAAGCAGTCTTGGGGATGTCTGGAGGGAACATTCTGATCTGGTTGTAGCCTGAGAAGTTGTCCATGAAACTTAGCAGCTCGTGACCCGATGTCGCATTTATCAGGGCAACGATGCTCGGGAGGGGGAACGGATCTTTAGGACAGGCCTTATTGAGGTTTGTGAAGTCTATACAGATCCTCCACTTGCCACTTGGTTTCTTCTCCATCACAACGTTTGCCAACCATAGTGGCTAGTTGACCTCCTGTATGAACCGCGTCGAGATGAGCTTTGCCACTTCTTCCTTCACCACTTGTTGCCTGTCGGGAGCGAACTTACGCCGCTTCTACTGGAATGGCTTCGAGTCTGGGCGGACGCTTAGTTTGTTCATGATGAGGTCCTCTGAAATCCCTGCCATATCCGAGGGTGTCTATGCGAAGAGATCAGAATTCCGATGGATACAACTAATAATGGCCAGCTTCAGGTCTGGTGCGAGAGACTGGCTCACTCGAAACCATTTAGATTTGTCCTCCCCAGGGATGGGGACCTCCTCTAACTTGTTGACGGGCTCCGAGTGCAACTAGCTCTTATTAGATGGAAGTTCCACCGCATCAAGAGGAATAACCCCCCCCCCCCCCCCCCCCCCCCACCATGGCCATATAGCATGAACAGGCAGATTCTTCATTGCCTCGGACAATGCCAATCCCGTGGTCAGTAGGAAATTTTATTTTCAGGTGATAGACGGATGGCACCACCTGGAGGGAGGAGAGGTCGGGTCTACCGAGGATGGCATTATAGGCGGCCTTGACGTTGACGACCATGAAGTCCATTACCTCTATCTGGATGGTCGAGACCGTTTTGGCTGTTACATCAAGTGTGATGATTCCCTCAATTTGGACAGGGATGCCTGAGAACCTGTGGAGCGTGTAGCCGGCCGGCTTCTGCCTCTCGCGAGAGAGCTTGAGCTTTTTGAATGCGTCCAGGAACAAGATATTGACGGAGCTCCCGTTGTCAACTAGGATGCGGTGGACCTCATGATTAACCATGTCGAGGCTGACTACTAGGCATCGCAATGAGGCAGTTGGACGCCTTCCAGATCTTCGGTGGAGAATGAGACCGTCACTCCTTGACCCCCCCGAGGGGAGGACAGTTGTGGATTGAGTTAACCTCCTGTTCGAAGGCCTTGCGGGAGGTGCTTGACTTGTAGCGCCCCAAATTTCCAATATAATATCTCAAAAATAGGTGGCACAATTCGTAGCATCTACCTCAATGTAATAGTAAATATGGCCAAAATACAGAATAAAACTTTTTCCAACTGTAATTACATCAATTCTTTACATAGCACAGCGGGAAAAAAAAACACTTTGAATTGCAATCTCTTTTCTTTTACAATCCATTCTTTTACAATTTGCATAAGCCATAATATCATTCTACCACATGCAACCAAATCCCAAGCTAACGGTACCTACCTGCAAAACATGAGGGTAGAGATAACCCTAACCCCCAAAACTACAGAGGTCGGCCATAACGGTGTGAGTGACATTAAAAGAAATACAATTTAAATGAAACATAAAGAATAAATTCATAATCAATACATTCTCACAGTAGTAACAAATGGAAAATGAAATAACGATAAATAATGCATAAAAGCATCAAGTGAAACTAGGCTAAGTGTCAAGTGTAGGAAAACAGAAAAACAAACATGCATAAAACCGAGTCAAGAAAACACAAATACAATATGATGACTCTCTAATGCATACTTATCGGATTCTATGCATTACATACTACATAGGTCCGGTGCAAGTCCTTATCGTTCTCCACCTAATAGGGTTAGAACCCTCGTTATGCAACTAATCCTACTACGATGACTACTATGAGAATTAGATAAACTGTGGGTATCTGGCCCATTCCTCAAAAATTTCAGAGGTCAATCTCTATCCACAGATAATTTCGGAGACTATTTCACTCACACTTGGAAAATTTCGAGAATACCCTACACCGCAAGCTATGGCGCCTCATCACACGAATACCCTATGAGCGTCGCCTCAACCCCGATAATTCCGGAGATCAAACCCCTATCGCAGGTAATTCCAAAGACTATTTTACTCACACCTCGATAATTCCGGAGATTATCTCACACCGCAGATCATACTAAGGTCCAAAACCCATGTTTGCACACATTTCATCAATTCACCATCTAGCGCTTGTCCTTATCTTATTGAGTTAATTAATTAATTACAAATCTCCTAGAGTTGGAGTACCCTACCGGACTTAACTCAACTGATCAACAATCAAGACCACAACTAGACAAACCACAAAATCTCAACTGCCGGTGACTAGGGTCCCACTCACCCTCTAGAGACCTACAGGCAAACTATTCAAACAACTCTTTCATTTAAAACTCTTAATTTCATTATCAATTCGTTCATAATTAGAAAACTTCTTAAAAATCAATAAATCCAAATCCATCCGAAAACCCACAAATTTCCAAAACTGAAATAAGATATTAAATCCATTAAATAACTGAGTTTCATATTTTGAAGTCATAGAAAAATCACAAAATACCCATATCTCGAAATCTACATATATTTCGCTTCTTAAAGTCATAGAAATACAAGATAAACACTATTATAGTCGAAGTATAACTCTCTATAAATTATGGTAATCTGTAGTAAAAACTTCATTTAAAACAGTAGGTCAATAATCCATAAGTTCGAAGAAATAATCGTCCAAGAAAAATGGCGAAAAACTCAACAAAACACTTAGCCAAACAGCTGATGGTCGACTGTCAAAACAGTTTTAAAAAAACGGCGGTAGAATGTCAAGCTAAATTCCCAAATTCCAAAAATGTCGGTCGACTGCCACTTTTAGTTCAAAAGTGGTCGGTCGACCGTTAAGTGCTACTCAGCGAGTTTTGAACAATTGTGCACATTTCGACTGATACTTTAATTAAAATCTTTAAAACATGAATTTGTAAGTTCAAAAACCCTAAGACGATCAGATAGAACTTATCTAATATACTGGAGTTTATAAAACATATCGAAATCTCATCAAATTCATAAAAGATCAATTCTTCATCAAAGTTTCGTTAAAACAGGAAATGTGTATATATGTGTTATATATATATAGGTGTATGCAGCAGTTAAAGTATCGATAAAAATCACTGATTTTAAGTAGCATATGATCCAATTCATTCTCAGCATCAATGTGAATCAAGATTTAATCGAAAATTTCACAAACCATCAAGAAAATCAACTTTCGACTGATCAAAGTCAGACCCGAAATAAAGTCCACTTCAACTCATAAAAGCTTAATCCTTCTTTCTTTCTTTTTTTTTTTTTTTTTTTTTTTTTAATTCAGAAGTCCGTCTTGCAAATTTATTAAACACACATACAAACTAGTTATATCGATATAAAATTAAGACCCGTTGGAAACTTCAAAAAATTCAAATTTTCAATAGCATCACACCTGAAAAATTTCAAAACTCCTTTTCATACTTCAAGACTTGATTTGATCTCAATCCTTTTCCTGCAACTTGATTTAACACAACTACAACTAGTTATATTAGTTTGTCCATGATTATAAGCTTCTACAACAATTTTTCAACAAGTTTTACTCATTACAAATCTCAAACAGACCCTATCTATGTGCAAACACAGTAAAGATCCATCTTTTATTCACTTCATGTCTTATAAAACATACAAACTCATTATGCATACTCAATCAATAAGAATATGATATAAAAAAATATACCCATGATTCCTACTAAGTTCTTAACAATCTCGAGTCATCTATATAGAATATTTATTCATCAATTGCTTAGTTACATGAAAAGTTCTATTTTTAATCATCCATCCATCAATAAATTCATTATATTCTCATACAATCATCCATCATGCATTCTACTAGGAAAATAATCATATATAACATGCATATAACAACCAAAAATCAAACATATGTCACTCACGTCAATGAAGAATCAACCGAAATAATAAAGAATAAGAAAAAGCCCTTTCCTTTTGCAAAAATCCAAGATCCTCGCTTTGAAAATCCAAAAAGTAAATAATAAAAATATTTTTTTGTTTTGTGCAGAGGGAGGACGGCTTTAGTGGCTCTAATATAGCCAAAAATCTGATGCATTAGGATTTTTACGAGTTTATGGAAACATCCTTTAACAAATTATCTCTTTACATATATAGACCTCCTTTAATAATTTAGCAAAATAGACGAAATCTATTAGACTAAAAATATAATTCTTTATTTCTGAGTTGGCCGGCCATCATGCTCAGCACAAAAATGCGAAAATCGGGAGTTTTACTCCAAGTGGTAATTGGGCACAAAAACCCCTCCTTTTGTAATATTTGCAAATATGCCAAATAAATATCAAAAAAATCTAGAAAATTCATAAATAATATCTACTAATAAATATTAGGTTTCTCCAAAATATTTTTCTGACTTGAGTTCCCCAAGAAAATATTTGCAATAAAGTCCTCAATAAATCCCAAAATTGCATAATTATATATTTATTCAATTAATCGATAAAAATCAACCAAATATGGATATAATCTAATTTCTTAGAGTCCAAGACTGAATAGACGGCCCAAAAAAAAATTTTAAGTTCAATTTTTCCTTTTAAACCACTTTTTACAAAAAGGTCCCTCCCTTTCGAAGTATTTATAAAAATAGTTTCTTTATTTAGAAAAATCCCAAATTTTAGAATACATTCAATTATAAATAGTAGAATTTATCTGGAATTATAAAAGTAGAAATTTGCACATCAAAAATACTTGCACGTGTAAAAATGTCGATTTTACAAAAATTCAAAATAATCAAATAAATTGATTTAAAAATTATTTATTAACTCAAAACATTGTATTTAAAATTCTGGGGCGTTACATTACTCCCCCCTTAGAATAATTCTGTCCTCAGAATTATCCTAAGCAAAAACAAAACATAAAACTTGTAAGACAATTTCGGAGAATTACTTTATCATTATTTTATAGTTAGATTTAAGTAAAAGAAAATAACATCTACTGATGGCTCAAAGAGTAAAGGTGGAAACTGACATGGCAAAAGTATAAGAAATCCAATTGAATACACTTTTAGTTCAAAAACGTGAGGAAATAGTAAGACTATTTTTATATTATAAGAAGTCAAAAGTAAAGAGATAAAACCCAAACAAAAGTTGACAACAATACAAACAACGAAGGAATACAAACTTGAAGGTTATATAAAAATAGTTTTGGAAAAATAGCATGTAACCCCTGTTTCTGTAAATACATATTTTCTAAATATTCTTTGTACTTTGATTATTTATAAATTCTTCTTTTGTGTTAAATTCGTTTTGGATTATATATTAAAATATTTTCTAATAAAATTTTTTACTTATTTCGAATAATTTTATATTTTAACTTTAATTTCTATTTCGATTTGATCGACTATTTATATTATATATTGTTTGGACTATTTTAATAAATTTGTTAAACTCGAATTTGCATTTTGATAGACATATACTATTATTGTTACTATTATCAGTATTATTTTTGTTAATGTTTTTATTTGCAGTATCATTATTTTTATTGTTATTATTATAATTATAATTATTTTATTTTAAGTCGAACATACTCTATTTTATATGTATTCATTATTTGACTTAATGTATATATGTATGTATGTTTTATAAACCCTATAATCCTAATTGTTTCTAATTGGATCTTTTTAATAAACCCAATAACCCTATAACCCAAAAATCCTACTCAATTCCTTATTGGATCCATTATAAACCCAATATCCACCTATCCCTACCTGTTAACCCCAAAAACTCTAACCATTCTACATATAAATAATCCCCACACTGTTTAACCCTAATACCATGTTCATCCCTACAGCCGCAACTCATCATCTTCTACCTCTGTCATCCCCTACCTCCAAAACTCCCGACCTTCTCTCCCCTCTACCCTGTGTGCACCCCCATCATCTTTCCCGACCACCCTCCGACACCCCCTGTGCTGCGCCCTGCCTCGACGACCCTCTGTGCCGCCCTCCTCCCGAGCATCGCGCGACAGCAGCCACGATCCATCAAACTCTGCTCGCCGCCACCCGTGGTGTCGTAACCCCCAGTGTCGCTGCAACTCTGCCTCCTCCCAAGCAACGCATGCGTAGCCCCTCTCGCCACCTCGGTTGTTCAATCCCGAAGCCAGACAGCAGCAAAGCCAGCACTAGCCATGACATCAGTAATCCAGCGACAATGCCGCCGTGCCACCCCTGTCCCGCAATCGCGCCGCCGCCGTCCGCTATCATGCCAATACCGAAGCACCATTATTTTTTATCCAAAGTTTTGATCATGTGATCCTGGGCCACCCGATCTCCTCCTGATCATCACGATCATGATGATCATCAACTTCCTTTGATCGCAGCCATTCGATCGATCGATCGTGATCATCATCATCATCTTCATCATCAGGGAGATTTGGACCATCTGATCTTTCATCGTGATCGTGTTTATCATCAGATCAGAGTCGTCGATCACCTTGATCTTGATCTTTGATCTTGATCGCCATCAAGATCCGCACTGATCCGATCCATCCGATCTCGATCGTCGATCAACGTCCTCATCCATTCAAGGCAAGTATCTTCTTGTACAAATTTATTGTTCTAGTACAAACTTTTATTTGAAAATACTGCAAATATATCGTAGTTGTGACTCCCCTTTGGCTTATCGTTTGTTGATCTTATTTTAATCCTTATCAACTCCATGATCATAAGAGTCACAACCCTTCGTTGATATATTTGTTTCAAAACAAGTTGTATCCATTTTATCTCCTGATTACTTGAACACATGAAATTAAGAACCACATTGACTTGTAGATGCATGTGGTATGATCTATGTGTTGATCTTACTTTCTTGGAGTTAAGAAATAATTTTGACTTGCTGATTTGATATCCATTACACCCTATTTGTATCACACACCAATCTAGACTCATACTAGTCATATATCATGCCACTTTAATGTAAAAGAAATACACATACGCTGTTGTTCCTGTCTTTACTTACTGTTTGAACCCCGATAACATCAGAATCTGGACTTGAGTCCTAAACATGAAATGTAGCCCCAAATGTCTAGTTTACTAGCCTTTTGACGGAATTGAATTCCGACTTGTGGTTTGTGAGTAATCCAAGTTTTACTGCTGTTTTGTCATAAAATTCCAGATTCATAAATTTACTGCACCACTTTGCTTCAAAATTAAATTAACCATGCTACCAGTAAGATAATGGCTTAAAATTTTGCATGCTGATACTAGACACACTATAGGACATTCCATAATTTTTCTGGAATTAATTAATGAAGTTTCAGACCTGTTTGACTTTTAAAAATATAGTTTTACAAGTTCTGGCTGAACATGAATTATGTGTAGTTTATTGTTTTGACTCCAGTTGTTACAACTTTTTTGTATCTTGTTTACATGTCCTGGATTCGGTAGAGAGTCTAGTTTCTAGATTTTCTGAAGGATCCAGATTTGCATTCCTGTGGTTGCGGGAATCGCAGTTTTGGTGTAGCAACGTCATGCTATCCAAAATTAGAATTCTCGCAGTTCTTGATAATTTTAATTTGTTTTGACCCTCGAATATGCCTTCTAATTAGTTTAAACTTGTTCTATGTTCTTGATCATGTTTAATTGCCTTGTTTTGCACACTTTTATGCTTTTCTTGATAATAAAAATAGATAACAAGTCGGGGTTTAAGGGAAAGACTAAAGTAGTGGACAATATAGGTAAGTGTACTCAGAAGGGGCCCCTATTTCCCACTTGATACTTGTTTCATGAACTAGTTATGCTACGATTTGATTCATGAACTAGATACTATTGAATTCATGAACTAGTATATTATTACTAGATTCATGGACTTGTTATTACTTGATTCATGAACTAGTATATTATTATTTGATTCATGCCCTATCATGTTATTACTTGACACATGAACTAGTTATATGATTACTCGATTAATGAACACGCTTACTTGATACTTGATGCATGAGTACACTGCCCTATAAAATTCACCACTAGGCCTAAACGTAACAGTTTGTAAGTAGCAACCATTTGGTAAATAGTTGAGACACATGAAGTGTTGCTACCTTAATAGAATTAAACTTTAGACTTAAGAATAACTTGTTACTTGTTCGTACTTGACACCTGTCTTCCTTGAGACTTGTTACTTGAAACTTGTTACTTGTTACTTGATACATGTTACATGCTCACTTGTTACTTGTTCCTGTCACTAGTACTTGTTACCTAATCCTGTTACTTGAGTTATCTTACTTGTTAACTAGTCTCTTGAACTTCACTACTTGTTGCATCCTTGTCATTCATGTTGTATACTCTTGATTTCATATCTTGTTTCATACTTTTCTTGAACTTATTTTCATACCCTTGCTTGTACTACTTGCGGCCCTAACTTGCACCAAAGGCGTTTGTTTTTTTTTCTCCATTTTCTTCTATATGATAATACATATTTTGGAGATCAATTGCCTGCTGAAATTGGTGAGCAAACGTTCTAGACTTTGCTTGGAAAAAACTTGCTTTAATTATTTTGTATTTGAGTTAATTATTTCTGTTGCTTCTTGAAACTTGTAACAGGCTTGTAGTCCCGAAGTTCTTACTTTTGATCCAGATCTGGAAATTATTTGGGATATTCATATTTTGTTTCAATTGTTTCTCGGTGATTAACAAATTATTCATGCATGCGTGGTTGAATTTATTTACTATATTTCTTGTTATGATGCTGAGTCGATCCTATAGCTTATGAATGATGAAAATCATTCGCTGAGTTTTGTCACGTACTCGTATTTCGTATTCCTTTTAGGAAGCGGGCATGACAGGTTTTGAGTGGTATTAGAGCCAGGTTTGGCTAATGTGTTAGTTGACTAATACATTAGACAGGCTTGACTCAATCAGGATTAACTCAACATTAAACAAGCCATGCAATCACATGGACAATTTGATAATAAACTCAATCTGGACACTAGTCTTATCTCATTCATTTTGATCCCTTCATATTCAATTCTTTGATTCCTTGTTCCTTCCATCTCTTACAGTCGTCCTGATTTGTTGATTCATATTGGGTATAAATTCATTCTTTCCGTACCCATTTCCTTTTGCTTCCAGTACAAGCAATCTCTTATTTCTCTGCTTACCACGTTAATTCCTTATTATTTCAGCTCATGTGTCATTCATTGCTTTTCGTGCCTTGCATTCATCTTCGTTTGTTGATTCATATTGTGTATCATACTAGTTGTTTTCTCTCTATCGTGTTCTCCTCAAATTCTGGTGCTGCCATTCTGTTGTTCTTGCGCGGTTCGTCGATCGGCATCGCGTGATCTACTATGACTTTTCAGCGGCTTGGAACATGAGCCAGGAAGTGTCATCGTTGCTCTAAGATGTGCATGCAGAGTTCCAGGATCTCAAGAAGTGTTCAGAATCTGAAGTTGCCCGGAGTTCAAATTTTATGTTGCAGAGATGCCATTTGGACGTATCGAGAACACGGTGAGCCACGAAGCAAACTACTGGAGTTAATGGATGCTATTGGCAGTCTTCCCGATCAGAGTGTCGCAGTGGAAGCGTGGTAGGCCCATAACCCGCAGGTCTCAAGATTCTCTTATTGCTTCTCCTTCCTTGCATTGTTTGCTTCATTTTCTTTACATTCGTCCTCATCTGTTGACTCATTATTTGATTCGATTCTTCCTTGTCCATCCTTTCTTTGATTCCAGCTCTATCTATTTCTTCATCTCTTTGCTTTATTATCTTGCAAGTCTTGTGTTGTTTCTTCTTCATTTTTTATACCGGTTACTTCTTTCTTGCATTCCATTTCGCCATCATGCACCACTTCATTATTTGATTCAATTCTCCCCTGTCCATTCTCTCCTTGATTTCAGTTCTACCTACTCCCTTCTTGCTTTATTATCTTGTGTTGTTTCCTTCCATTTGATACTGTTTATTCTCTTTCATACATTCCACTTGACATCGTTGTTATCCATTTCCTTCTTATCCTAGTGTTGCCACCAATTTGACTTTCTTTTGGATCCCTTCTTTTGTTACCCCATGTTTTCTTTTGCCTTGTCCTATGTACCGCCTAAGCAAATTTCGAGGATGAAATTTTGTTGTAAGGTGGATAGGATTTGTAACCCCTATTTCCGTAAATACATATTTTCTAAATATTCTCTGTACTTTGATTATTTATAAAAAAAAATTGTGTTAAATTCATTTTGGATTCTCTATTAAAATATTTTCTAATCCAAAATTTTACTTATTTCAAGTAATTGTATATTTTAACTTTAATTTCTATTTCTATTTGATCGACTATTTATATTATATATTGTTTGGATTATTTTAATAAATCTGTTAAACTCGAGTTTGCATTTTGATATACATATATTATTATTGTTACTATTATCAGTATTATTTTTGTTAATTTTTTTATTTGCAGTATCATTATTTTTATTGTTATTATTATAATTATTATTATTTTATTTTAAGCCGAACATACTCTATTTTATATGTATTCATTATTTTACTTAATGTATATATGTATTTATGTTTTATAAATCCTACAATCCTAATTGTTTCTAATTGGATCTTTTTAATAAACCCAATAACCCTATAACCTAAAAACCCTACTCAATTCCTTATTGGATCCATTATAAACGCAATATCCACCTATCCCTACCTGTTAACCCCAAAAACTCTAACCATCCTACATATAAATAATCCCCATACTGTTTAACCCTAATACCCTGTTCATCCTTATAGCCGCAACTCATCATCTTCTACCTCTCTCATCCCCTACCTCCAAAACTCCCGACCTTCTCTCCCCTCTACCCTGTGTGCACCCCCGTCATCTCTCCTAACCACCCTCCAACACTCCTTGTGTTGTGCCCTACCTCGATGACCCACTGTGCCGCCCTCCTTCCGAGCGCCGCACGACAGCAGTCATAACCCATCAAACTCCGCCAGCCGCCACCCACCGTCTCGCGACCCCCAGTTGCCACGACCCTGCCTAAGCGCAGCCCCTCTTTCCACCTTAGTTGTTCACTCCGGAGCCAGACAATAGCAAAGCCAGCACCAGCCACGACATCAGCAATCCAGCGACAATGCCGCCTTGCCGCCCCTGTCCCGCCGTCGCACAGCCTATCCAGCGTTGCCACTGTCTGCCATCATGCCAATACCAAAGTGCCATTGCTTTGGATCAAAAGTTTTGATCAAGTGATCCTGGGTCGTCCGATCTCCTCCTGATCATCACGATCATGATGATCATCAACTTCCTTTGATTGCAGCCATTCGATCGATCGATCTTGATCATCATCATCATCTTCATCATTAGGGAGATTTGGACCTTTTGATCTTTCATCGTGATCATGATCACCATCTGATCAGAGCCATCGATCACCTTGATCATGATCTTGATCTTCGATCTTGATCGCCATCAAGATCCGCGCCGATCTGATCCATCCGATCTCGATCGTCGATCAACGTTCTCATCCAATCAAGGCAAGTATCTTCTTGTATAAATTTATTGTTCTAGTACAAGCTTTTATTTGAAAATACTGCAAGTAGATCGTAGTTGTGACTCCCCTTTGGCTTATCGTTTGATTATCTTATTTTAGTCCTTATCAACTCCATAATCATAAGAGTCGCGACCTTTCGTTGATATATTTGTTTCAAAATTAGTTGGATCCATTTTATCTCCTGATTACTTGAACACAATAAACAAAGAACCACCTTGACTTGTAGATGCATGTGGTATGATGTATGGGTTGATCTTACTTTCTTTGAGTTGAGAAACAATTGTGACTTGCTGATTTAATATCCATTACACCCTATTTGTATCATACACCAATCTAGACTCACACTAGTCATTTATCATGTCAGTTATATGTAAAAGAAATTCACATATGCTGTTGTTCCTGTCTTTACTTGCTGTTTCAACCCCGATAACATCAGAATCTGGACTTGAGTCCTAAACAAGATGTAGCCCCAAATGTTTGGTTTACTACCCTTTAAATGGAATTGAATTCTGAATTATGGTTTGTGAGTTATCATAAGTTACTGCTGCTATGTCGTAGAATTCCAGATTCATGAATTTGCTGCACCACTTTGCTTCACAATTAAATTAACCATGCTACCAGTAAGATAATGACTTGAAATTTTGTATACTGATACTAGACACAATATAGGACATTCAATAATTTTTTTGGAATTAATTAATAAAGTTTCAGACCTGTTTCACTTTTAAAAACACAGTTTTACAAGTTCTGGCTGAACATGAATTATGTGTAGTTTGCTGTTTTGACTCCAGTTGTTTTAACTTTTATGTATCTTGTTTATATGCGCTGGATTCTGTAGAGAGTCTAGTTTATATATTTTCTGACGGATCCAAATTTGCATTCCTATGGTGGCGGGAATCGCACTTTTGGTGTAGCAACGTCATGCTGTCTAGAATTAGAATTCTCGCAGTTCTTGATAATTTTAATTTGTTTTGACCCTCAAATATGCCTTCTAATTATCTTAAACTTGTTCCATGTTCTTGATCATGTTTACTTGCCCTGTTTCGCATGATTTTATGCTTGTCTTGATAATAGTAATAGATAACAAGCCAGAGTTTAACGGAAAGACCAAATTAGTGGACAATATAGGTAAGTGTACTCAGAAGGGACCCCTATTTCCCACTTGATACTTGTTTCATGAACTAGTTATGCTACTATTCGATTCATGAACTAGTATATTATTACTCGATTCATGGACTTGTTATTACTTGATTCATGAACTATTATATTATTATTTGATTCATGACCTGTCATGTTATTACTTGACATATGAACTAGTTATATGATTACTCGATTCATGAACATGATTGCTTGATACTTGATGTCTGAGTACACCACCCTAAAAAATCCACCACTAGGGCTAAACGAAACTATTTGTAAGTAGCAACTATGTGGTAAATAGTTAGGACGCATGAAGTGCTACCTAGATAGAATTAAATATTAGACTTAAGTATAACTTGTTACTTGTTCACACTTGACACCTGTCTTGATTGAGACTTGTTACTTGAGACTTGTTAATTATTACTTGATTCATGTTACATGCTCACTTTGTTACTTGTTCCTGTCACTAGTACTTGTTACCTAATCCTGTTACTTGAGTTATCTTACTTGTTAGCTAGTCTCTTGAACTTCACTACTTGTTGCATTTTTGTCAATCATGTTGTATACTCTTGATTCTACATCTTGTTTCAAACTTTTCATGCACTTATTTTCATACCCTTGTTTGTATTACTTGCGGCCCTAACTTGCACTAAAGGCATTTGTTTTTGTTCCTTCATTTTCTTTTGTATGATAATATAGATTTTGGAGATCAATTGCCTGCTGAAATTGGTGAGCAGATGTTCTAGGCTTTGCTTGGGCAAAACTTGCATTAATTATTTGGTATTTGAGTTATTTATTTCTGTTTCTAATTGAAACTTGTAACGGGCTTGTATTCCCGAAGTTCTTACTTTTGATCCAGATCTGGAAATTATTTGGGATATTCAAATTTTGTTTCAATTATTTCCTGTTGATTAATAAATTATTCATGCATGCGTGGTTGAGTTTATTTACTATATTTCTTGTTATGATGCTGAGTCGATCCTACATCTTATGAATGATGAAAATCATTCGTTGGGCTTTGTCATGTACTCGTATTCCGTATTCCTTTCGGGAAGCGGGGCATGTAAGATTTTGAGTGGTATTAGATCCAGGTTTGGCTATTGTGTTAGTTGACTAATACATTAGACAGGCTTGACTCAGTCAGGATTAACTCAATATTAAACAGGCTATGCAATCCCATGAACAGTGTGATAATTAACTCGATCTGGACACTAGTCTTATCCCATTCATTTTTATCCCTTCATATTCAATTCATTGATTCCTTGTTCCTTCCATCTCTTTCATTTGTCCTGAATTGTTGATTCCATATTGGGTATAAATTCATTCTTTTCATACCCATGTCCTTTTGCTTCGGTGCAAGCAATCCTTATTTCTGCTTACCTCATTGATTCCTTATTATTTCAGCTCGTATGTCATTCATTACTTTTTGTGCTTCGCATTCATCTTCGTTTATTGATTCCTATTGTGTATCATACTAGTTGTTTTCTCCCTATCTTGTTCTCCTCAAATTACGGTGCTGCCATTCTGTTGTTCTTGCGCGGTTCGTCGATCAGCATCGCGTGATCTACTACAACTTGTCAGCAGCGTGGAACATGCGCCAAGAAGTGTCATCGTTGCTCCAAGATGTGCATGTAGAGTCCCAGGATCTCAAGAAGTGTTCAGAATCTGAAGCTGCCTGGAATTTGAATTTCATGGTGGAAAGATGCCATTTGGATGTATCGAGAACACGGTGAGCCACGAAGTAGAGTGCTGGAGTTAATGGATGCTATTGGCATAGTCTTCCCGATCAAAGTGGCGCAGCAGAAGCATGGTAGGCCCATAACCCTAGGTCTTAGGATTCTCTTATTGCTTCTCCTTCCTTACATTGGTTGCTTCATTTTCTTTACAATCATCCTCATCCATTGACTCATTATTTGATTCGATTCTTTCTTGTCCATCCTTTTTTCGATTCCAGCTCTATCTATTTCTTCATCTTTTTGCTTTGTTATCTTTCAAGTCTTGTGTTGTTTCTTCTTCATTTTTGATACTGGTTACTCCTTTCTTGCATTCCATTTCGCCATCATGCACCAATTCATTATTTGATTCAATTCTTCCCTATCCATTCTCTCCTTGAATTTAGTTCTACCTACTCGCTTCTTACTTTCTTATCTTGTATTGTTTCCTTCCTTTTGATACTGTTTATTCATCATCTTCATCATCAGGGAGATTAGGACCATCTAATCTTTCATCGTGATCGTGATCAGCATCAGATCAGAGCCGTCGATCACCTTGATCTTGATCGTTGGATCTAAGCCGTCCGTTTGTCTTGATCTTGATCGCCATCAAGATCCGCACCAATCCGATCCATCCGATCTCGATCGTCGATCAATGTCCTCATCCAATCAAGGCAAGTATCTTCTTGTACAAATTTATTGTTCTAGTACAAGCTTTTATTTGAAAATACTGCAAGTAGATCGTAGTAGTGACTCCCCTTTAGCATATCGTTTGATGATCTTATTTTAATCCTTATCAACTCCATGATCATAAGAGTCACAACTCTTCGTTGATATATTTGTTTCAAAACTAGTTTGATCCATTTTATCTCCTGATTACTTGAACACATGAAACTAAGAACCACCTTAACTTGTAGATGCATGTGGCATGATGTATGTGTTGATCTTACTTTCTTTGAGTTGAGAAACAATTGTGACTTGCTGATTTGATATCCATTACACCCTATTTGTATCACACACCAATCTAGACTTATACTAGTCATTTATCATGCCACTTTTATGTAAAGGAAATTCACATATGCTGATGTTCCTGTCTTTACTTGTTGTTTTTACCCCGATAACATCAGAATCTGGACTTGAGTCCTATACATGAAATGTAGCCCCAGATGTCTGGTTAACTACCTTTTTGATGGAATTGAGTTCCAACTTTTGGTTTATGAGTTATCACAGTTTTACTACTGTTGTATCGTAGAATTCCAGATTCATGAATTTGCTGCACCACTTTGTTTCACAATTAAATTAACCATGCCACCAATAAGATAATGACTTGAAATTTTGCATGCTGATACTAGACATACTAGAGGACATTTCAGAATTTTTCTGGAATTAATTAATGAAGTTCCAGACCTGTTTCACTTTTAAAAACACAGTTTTACAAGTTATGGCTGAACATGAATTATGTGTAGTTTGTTGTTTTGACTCCAGTTGTTACAACTTTTATGTATCTTGTTTATATGCGCTGGATTCGGTAGAGAGTCTAGTTTCTAGATTTTCTGACGGGTCCAGATTTTCATTCCTTTGGTGGTGGGAATCATAGTTTTGGTACAGCAACGTCATGCTATCTAGAATTAGAATTCTCGCAGTTCTTAATAATTTTAATTTGTTTTGACCCTCGAATATGCCTTCTAATTATTTTAAACTTGTTCCATATTCTTGATCATGTTTACTTGCCCGTTTCACATGCTTTTATGCTTGTCTTGATAATAATAATAGATAACAAGCCGGGATTTAAGGAAAATACCATAGTAGTGGACAATATAAGTAAGTGTACTCAGAAGGAGGCCCATGTTTCCCACTTGATACTTGTTTCATGAACTAGTTATGTTATTATTCGATTCATGAACTAGCTACTATTGGATTCATGAACTAGTATATTATTACTCGATTCATGGATTTGTTATTACTTGATTCATGAACTAGTATATTATTATTTGATTCATAACCTGTCATGTTATTACTTGACACATGAACTAGTTATATAATTACTCGATTCATGAACATGCTTGCTTGATACTCGATGCCTGAGTACACCGCCCAATAAAATCTACCATGTGGTAAATAGTTGGAACGCATGAAGTGCTACCTAGATAGAATTAAATGTTAGACTTAAAAGTAACTTGTTACTTGTTCCCACTTGACACATGTCTTGCTTGGGACTTGTTACTTCAGACTTATTACTTGTTACTTGATACATGTTACATGCTCACTTGTTACTTATTCCTGTCACTAGTACTTGTTACCTAATCCTGTTACTTGAGTTATCTTACTTGTTAGCTAGTCTCTTGAACTTCACTACTTGTTGCATCCTTGTCAATCATGTTGTATACTCTTGACTCCATATCTTGTTTCATACTTATTTTGCACTTATTTTCATACCCTTGCTTGTAGTACTTGTGGGCCTAACTTACACTAAAGGCCTTTGTTTTTGTTTCTCCATTTTCTTCTGTATGATAATACAGATTTTGGAGATCAATTGCCTACTGGAATTAGTGACCATACGTTCTAGGGTTTGCTTGGGAAAAATTTGCTTTAATAATTTTGTATTTGAGTTATTTATTTTTGCTGCTACTTGAAACTTGTAACGGGCTTGTAGTCCCGAAGTTCTTACTTTTGATCCAGATCTGAAAATTATTTGGGATATTCATTTTTTGTTTCAATTGTTTCCTATTGATTATTAAATTATTCATGCGTGCGTGGTTGAGTTTATTTACTATATTTCTTGTTATGATGCTGAGTCGATCCTACAGCTTATGGATGATGAAAATCATTCGTTGGGCTTTATCACGTACTCATATTCCGTATTCCGTTTGGGAAGCAGGGAATGACATAGCCAGTCAAAATGCACAGAATTACGAAAAAATTTAGCTAAGTAAGGAAAATATTAATAGCAATGAATATACAAAAACAAAAGAATAATGAGTATACTAGTGAATGTGACATTATAATCAACTTTAATGTTACATTACAAAGGTAACAAACAAAGTATATGTGCAAGAAGACTTAAAAGAGGTTCATTGAATATTACAAAGGTAAGCGTCAAATCATTAATTAGGAAGTGAAAACAAAAGTAACTGAGAAAATCTAAAATGTTACAGGATTGGGGACAGTAGTAATAGATAGCAATTACAAAAGAATGAAAGCTTAGACCATAGTTGATGCAATCAATTTTGAAAAAGGAAAAATTCCATGAACACACAGTAGAGTAAAATCAACTATACTAGTTCAAGTTACATGGAAACACAAGGTGTAATTGTACAAACGAAATATCATAAAGGGAAGATTCCTTTATCAATAGTATCTATACTATTATTAAGCGAAGCCCAAATTTGGCGGCTTTTTACTATCATGCCCCCATAAACATAAAAGACTAAAAAAATATATAGGGTTAAAAAATGTAATTTGCACGACTAATAAATTATAATTTTAAATTATGAATTCATACCCTTCATTTTAAATTATGAATGCATTATGCGATGTGGAGTAGTAGCATTTTGCATGCACAATTTAATTGGCGGCTTTTTACTATCATGCACCCATAAACATGAAAGACTAAAAAAATATATAGGGTTAAAAAATGTAATTTGCATGACTAATAAATTATCTATACTATTATTAAGCAAAGCCCAAATTTGGCGGCTTTTTACTATCGTGCCCCCATAAACATAAATGACTAAAAAAATATATAGGGTTAAAAAATGCAATTTGCCTGACTAATAAATTATAATTTTAAATTATGAATTCATACCCTTCATTTTAAATTATGAATGCATTATGCGATGCGGAGTAGTAGCATTTTGCATGCACAATTTAATTGGCGGTTTTTTACTATCATGCCCCCATAAACATAAAAGACTAAAAAAATATCTATACTATTATTAAGCAAAGCCCAAACTTGGCGATTTTTTACTATCATGCCCCCATAAACATAAAAGACTAAAAAAATATATAGGGTTAAAAAATGTAATTTGCATGACTAATAAATTATCTATACTATCATTAAGCAAAGCCCAAATTTGGCGGATTTTTACTATTGTGCCCCCATAAACATAAAAGACTAAAAAAATATCTAGGGTTAAAAAATGTAATTTGCATGACTAATAAATTATAATTTTAAATTATGAATTCGTACCCTTTATTTTAAATTATGAATGCATTATGCGATGCGGAGTAGTAGCATTTTGCATGTACAATTTAATTGGCGGCTTTTTACTATCATGCCCTCATAAACATAAAAGACTAAAAAAATATATAGGGTTAAAAAATGTAATTTGCATGACTAATAAATTATAATTTTAAATTATGAATTCATACCCTTCATTTTAAATTATGAATGCATTATGCGATGCAGAGTAGTAACATTTTGCATGCACAATTTAATTTGCCTTGAATTCATCTCATCTCATAATTTGCCTTCAATTCATAATTTCCAAAAAAGGAAAGAATACAGAATGGAAATATCCAATCACTATATTTTTAATGCATGCATGCCGACCATTAATACCCTCTCATTCATTCCCTTCATTTTAAATTATGAATGCATTATGCGATGTAGAGTAGCAGCATTTTGCATGCACAATTTAATTTGCCTTGAATTCATCTCATCGTATAATTTGCCTTGAATTCATAATTTCCAAAAATAGAAAGAATACATAATGGAAATATCCAATCACTATATTTTTAATGCATGCATGCCGACCATTAATACCCTTCATTAACAGAATGTGGAGTATACAAATGCATAAGCTTAATTAATGCATATCCAATCACTATATTTTTAACTGTTAATTTTTCTCTCTAATGATGGTTGTACTAGGCAAATTATGCGATCCAGATTAATTAATGCATAAGAGTAGTATAAAAACGCATAATCTATACTATTATTAAGCAAAGCCTCATTTTGGCGGCTTTTTACTGTCATACCCTCATAAACATAAAAGGCTAAAAAAAATAGAGAGTTAATATCGGAGTTCAGAAATGTAATTTGCATGTATTGAAAAAATAATTAACATGCATAGATTTGCATGTCTGACTGCATAGATTTGGAAAAATAATTAATAGTATAGATTTGCATGTACTTGCATGCACAATTTATTCATAAGAAAGTTTCGTCCTATCATCTAACACATGCATGCAAATATCAAAATGAATAAATTGTGCATGCCCGTCTGCATGCATGCATGCAACCTCTTCGGTGACCTGCCACTTCCTCAAAATTCTACACACCTTTATAGACGTGCATCGCACGTGCATTATACTAGTCATTATATAAGTAAAGATCATGAAATATCAATTAGCAAACAAGTATAAGAAATAGTCAAAAGTAAAAATTGGCAGGTTAGAAAACTTGTTAAACACAGATGGCATGAATGAAAAGTGTATGAAAATGGAGTAAAAAGGACGATATTAATATCAAAATGAAGATGTAAAAATAATTTCTGTTGTATGCACATTTAGAAAAGCTAATGGAAATTGCATACAGTAACAAGCAACTATAATTAGTGAATAAAATTTGGTAAACAAATAAAGCATTGTTATGAATAAAGAAAACTGTGAAGAAGAGCAGAAGTCGTACCATGGGATGTAGTAATATAGAGTATACAAATTAGTAATAAAGAGTAAGACAGATATAAGAATTTGTAAAAGGTTAAGACTTTATACATGAACTAGTGTGTTTAAAGAATAAATACATGAACATTATACAAGAACAAGTATCGTGATATTAAGAATCACATTGGTTGTAAAAGATCAAAGATGGTAGACCTAAAGAGGTAAGTCAGGTAAATATTAGTACCAAGAAAATCAGAAAGACTAAAGCCCAAAAATAAGAACAAGTGAGCAAGATGAGGTATGAGAAGGTATCAAAAGAAATATTGTCACGCCCCGCTTTCCAAAAAGAAATACGGAATACGGATACGTGACTAAGTCCAGCAAATAATTTTCATCATCCATAAGCTGCCAGGATCTTTACAACATTTCACAGGAATAATCAGAGTAAGAAGCAAGGGAAGTCAACCATGCATGCATAAATAAATCTATATACCAACAGGAAGTTACTTGAAACATAATATAATAATCTTAAATAAATCAGATCTGGAAACAAGTCAATAATTCTTGGTCACACTGCCGAATACAAAATAATCCAAGTAACCAAGTACAATTATTCAAGATAAGCAACAAGAAATAAATAGATATAGCAAGAACTCCAGCCAACTAGAATCTTAGATCACCTACTCCATCGGTCAGCTGATCACCATAATCTGCAATTTAATAAATTGCAGGAAGAGGAAAAGAAAACAAAACGCCCGTCAGTGCAAGTTATGGGCCACTTGTAGTGCAGGCACAAGTACAGGAAAAGAATAAACAAATATAGAGTAAGAGTGGATGCAAACATGGCATGGAATATACATGGCAACAAAATAGAACAACTAGCATGGCAAGGTGAACGAGTGCAAGTGGCATGTAACAAGTGTCAAGTAACCTAGTATCATGTAAACGAGTAACAAGTGTCAAGTATCAAGTATCAAGTAACAAGTAGCAAGTGTCAAGTAATCAAGCATCATGTTCAAGTCTTGTATTATATCTGTCTAGGTAGCACTTCATGCGTCCCAGGTTTTTACCACATGGTTGCTACCTACATGCAAATTTCGTTTAGGCCTAGTTGTGGGTTTCTATAGGGTCGTGTACTCAGATGTCAAGTAACAAGTAGCAAGTAACAAGCACGAATCACGTAATTGTGAACTCGCGGCATCATATAGTAGTAACAAGCATGAATCATATAGTCATGAAACATGAATCATATAGTCATGAAACATGGCGGGCGGCATATGGTAATAACAAGCATGAATCCTGTAATCATGAAACATGATAACAAGTAATAACAAGCATGAATCATGTAATCATGAAACATGGCAACAAGTAATAACAAGCATGAATCATGTAAGCATGAAACATGGCGGCAAGTAATGGGAAATATGGGTCCCCTTCTGAATACACATACCTATATTGTCCACTAATAAGGTCTTTCCCTTAACCCCAGCTTGGTTATTTGTTATTATTATCAAACAAGCATGTACGTATCACAAACAGAGCAAGAATAACATGGCGTGAACAAGTAACAGATTCAGGTTGGAAGATAAACATGTATAGGTGAAAGACAACTCATAAAAGATTAGAACAACGAAAATTCTAGTTCAAGACGGCAAGACAGTACTGTACCAAATCTGGAATTCCCGTTGCTACAAATGTGCAAACCTGGATCTGCAAGAGAATCTGAGAAATAGACTCTCGGCCGAATCCAACAAATATATATAAGTCATGTGGTATTTCACAAAAAAAAAGTCTCAAAATAGATTTATGTCCAGAAAACGTATTCAGCCAGAAATCATAAATATATATTCATAAACAGGAAAACAGCGTAAAAACTTACTAGTATGGGGTACTCCTTAGTATGTTTAGTAACAGAAAATAAATTTTCATAATTTTCCAACATAGATAGAATAATCAATTAAAATCAGAAAACAACAAGACACGGCAAATTTGTAAATCTGGAATCATAAACACTGCAGTATTAAAACAGCTATATCTTACAAAATATAAATCGAAATCCAGATCCGTCAAACGAATGATAAAATAGATACAGTAGGCTACAATTCATATTTACAAAGTTTTTATAAACAGCAAATAGAATCAGGTCGAAATTATGTTTCTTTACTGAACAGTATGAAAATTCTGCAAGTAGTTGTTTGCAAGCATAGAATAGTTTATGATAGTCATTAATTAAATCCAAAAAAATTAGGGGTTAGTCCCCATCAGGTCTAGTTGTACTTAGCAAAATATTGGACCAAAATATTATCTTTAACATCAGTATAAAAATAAATTATCATACAGAATTCATATAAAATTGGATCTGGAATTTTCTACACATATATAGTAAAATAGCCATAACTCGCAACTCACACATCGAAACTGGGATCTGTCAGAAAACTGGAAAGTAGACAGAATTCTCTATAATTCATATTCACAAATAATTTTCATATACTGACCTTAATAGGGTCTAAAATATTGATCAAAAAGGGGTAACCACAAAACTGAAATCTTCTTCAAGCATAAAATCAACTAGATCATATGAAACACATCCAAATCATAACCAAACATGAAATAGGGTATACTAGATGTCCAAGCAACATGGTATATGGTATTTTACAAGTCTACTATGAGTTATACTATGACTAACACAATCAAGCATACGATATCATACGAACAACATGCATGTATACATCAAGTAGTGGTAATCCCTAAGGTATTTCATGTCGTGTATGTAATAAGAGAACTACGGGTGGGTTAACACAATAGAGACAAGATATAACGGGTTTTGCACAAGAATGGTCTCTAGAACACAACTACACTACAGGCAATATTTAGTACTTGTATTACATAACCAAAAGAATACAAGTTACTTACCTTATAGATGACGACGAAAACGACGAAGCAAAAACAAGAATAACAAGAACGGATTCCCAAGCACGAACTCAACAAACAAAAACTCACGAACCACGAACACAATGAACTACAAATGCACAACTCGAGATCACACACCCGTACGTAAGAACTCAACGACGGCAGCAAGGTTGATGGGTCGAGGAGGCGCTGCAGCTGACGGGGACGACGGCACAACACATTGCGGCATTGTCGCTGTTGTGGTCGGCATCGGGGTGAGGCAGCGGCTCTGGTCGGTGCGACTGGGGTCTGCTGGCATCACGACTAGAAGAGGGGACAGTACACAGGATGCCAGGGTGCTGCTACAGAGGAGCATCGAGAGGAGGGGATCGCGATCAGGGAGGCGCGAGGGTGCTAGGCGGCACTGCAGGCGGAAGGAGCACAGGGCAAAGAAGAGGGATGGAAAGGGTGATCGGAAGGACGGTGCAGGGGGGTTGGCTTGGAGGTTGGGGAAGCACAGGGTCAAGGTCGAGATAGGGTTTAGGAGGTGCAGGGGATGAATAGCAGCTATTAGGGTTTGATGAAGTTAGGGGGGTGTACACAGTGGTATATATAGTTAGGGTTAGGGTTAGGTGTATGCTGGTATATAGATTGGGTAATAGGTAGGGGATTATAACGGGTAATGGGTTTTAGGTGAATGGCTAACGGGTAGGTGAAAAGGAGTAGGTGGATCCAATAAGAAATTAAAATGGGTTATAGGGTTTTGAATAGGATTTATTTAGAAAATCCACAAGGAATTATAGGGTGATCCAACAATGAGATGGGCACAAAAATGAATAAATAGAATAAGTCACAAAAAATTTAAATAATGAGGATCCAAGAATATACAAGCTCGATCAACAGAGATGAAATAATAGAAGACAATTGAATCAAGAAGATCAAATAAAAGACGACAAACCAAACAGATGAATATATTGAAACGAAGATCCAAAACATAGTCCAAAAAGAAATACAAGCTGAATAAATACCCAAAAAGGAAAAAAAAAAATCTAAAAATACATAAAATGAAAAAACAGGGGTTACAAATATAGAGTACAATGATTAAAGAAAATTGAGTAAAACAAAACAGCAATGTTACCGCTAAATCTGGTGTGGGGGCAAACAGATAGTATTTGTGAATTCTTGGAAAACCTGAATAGCAAACCTGAACCTGTTCTGTTGGAGTCTGACTGCTGACTCCCGCCGTTCACCTGCAAAAAGTGCGAGACACCGGGGTTGATCCCGGTGATGCACCCTCCGACGCTCAAGTCAGTAATCAGGGAAGATTATGAAAGAGCGTAAATTGGCAAAAGGTTGATTACCTCTTAATGGAGATGGATGGAGGGTATTTATAGTTGCCTTTGGGACCTAATTAGGCATGTAATCCTTGTGTTTAGATAGGGAATGTAATCCCTAATTCCCAGTGAAAGGATAGATATGAATCAGGGCCGTTGATTAGGATGAATCAGAACCCCTAATTCTTTCCTGGTGGACCGGGTTTGCTGCGGGTTGAAACCTGGGCCCAGTTGAGGTGGATCCATTCGCGGGTTAATGGATCTTTGAGGAGGAGAACCAGTACCCGCTTCAGACCCATTGGTAGGTGAAATTACCATTTTACCCATAGGCTTTAAGATTCATTCCTGATTTGGACGGTTCCGATTTAACCCCATTTTTAGCCATATCACGAGCCCCCCACTCTTGAAGACTGAGTTTGATCAGCCTTTGAGGAGTAGTTTTACTGATTTAATGGCTGGCGGAGTTGTATCGGAGTCCGAGCGAAAGGTTTCGAATCTTTGCAGGAGGTAGTATGGTCATTTTCTAAGTTAGTTGCGTGCTCTGAGTTGTTCTTGAGCTCTCCTGGTCATTTGGTGATTTTTATCTATTTTTTCGGAATATTTACTTAATTTTGCGAAGCGTCGATTCGTCGTTCGGGGGTCTTAATAAGTGGTCCTAGGCAATATTTATTCACTCGGGGGCTCAAAAATATGTCCCCGACTTTATAATTACTTTCTAGGATTTTAAACTATTTCCCCCAAATTTTTAATCATTTTTTCACAATTTTTATGTAAATAAAAGTGATTTTAATAAATAAAATACCAAATTATGGCGTGGCGCGATCTGGACCGTTGATCCTGTACCGGCACGAATTTCTGAAAGATCGGACGGACAGGGTCGCTCGGCAGCAATTTCTCCGCTTTTGTGGGTCGGATGGGCACTTGCTCGGAATCCGAGCGAAGTGACTCGATTTTTCCCTCGTGCGAGTGGCTCGGATCGCTAGTCGCTCGGCTCGGAATTCCGAGCGACGTGGGGCGATCTGTGCCGTCGGATCTCAGCGCGGATCTCGAGGTGGGCACAATTCCCAAGAAAATACTATCTTGTCGTTTAGTGGACGTGGCGTAATCTGGACCATCCATCATCTCAGGCACGATTTTCGCAATGATCCAACGGTTGAAGACGCTCGGCAGCGTTTTTCGTCACTTTCGAGGGTCGGATTGGCACTTGCTCGGAATCCGAGCGAAATGGCTCGGTTTTTCCGTTGTGTGAGTGGCTCAGATCGCTAGTCGCTCAGCTCGAAATTCCAAGTGACGTGGAGCGATCTGGACTGTCGAATCTTGGTGCGAATCTCGAGGCAAACACAGTTTCCAAGAAAACACTATCTTGTCGGGTAGTGGTGCTGGCATGATCTGGGCCGTCCGATCGAAATCTTACGCGAATTTTGAGGAGAAAGTCGTTTTTCTCCGATTCGTAGTTTGGATTGTCACTTGCTCGGAATCCGAGCTATCCTCTTGAATGTTAAGGTCGGATCGCCTGTCGCTCGGATTTTGGTTCCGAGGGACGAGGGGCAATCTTAGCTGTTGGATGATGGCACAGATCTCGATGCTGGCTCAGTTCCCAAGAAAACACTATCCTTTCGTGTAGTGGCGCTGGCATGATCTGGGCCGTCTGATCGAAATCTTACGCAAATTTTGAGGAGAAGGTCGTTTTTCTCCAATTCGTAGCTCGGATTAGCACTTGCTCGGAATCCGAGCTATCCTCTTGAATGTTGAAGTCGGATCGCCTGTCGCTCGGATTTTGGTTCCGAGGGACGTGGGGCGATCCTAGCCGTTGGATGATGGCACAGATCTCGATGCTGGCTCAGTTCCCAAGAAAACACTATCATGTCGTGAGTGGCGCTGGCATGATCTAGGCCGTCTGATCGAAATCTTACGCGAATTTTGCGGAGAAAGTTGTTTTTCTCCAATTCGTAGCTCGGATTGGCTGTAACGCCCCGATTTCCATATACTGGAAAACCAAGACACGAGCTAGGACCTTTTCTTCAGTTAGTCACAATACACAAAAAACAGGAGAATTTAAAACTTTTTATTCACTCCCAATGTATTACAAGTCTGGATGTTGTACAACTACAATACATTACACTAGTGTTACAATAATGCCTTTACATCCCCAAGTATTACAACCTTCAACATCTTACATTAGAGGACAAGGAGTGAAGAACAACACTTGGTAACTCTCACTTAAGTACTTCTCAACTAATAGACAATCCACATACATGTTACAGCGGAACTAAACATGACACTGACTCCCCGCTTTCCTTGCCTTGAGTCCTCCTGAATCTCGCACCTGTACTTCTACGATCCAGTACCTATTGAAGTGGGGACGTCAGTATTCACTGATGCTTTAAGGCTGATAACATAGCAGCGAATCTCCCAAAACAACATACAGAAACATGGCAATTGTGTCGGTATAGTTTAAGTGTTCGTGAGTGCTATGACTAGAATCCAACGCAATATTAACTAGGACTAGGATGCTCCTATTCTAATGCTAGCTAGGGGTGTCAAAAAATACCATATTACCATACCATATCGTACCATACCATTACCATACCATATATTACCGAAATCTTGGTAATACCATACCGAAATCTCGGTATTGTACCATACTGAAATTATATGGTATGGTACTGGTACCCAATACTGATACCATGGTATACCGTACCATACCAAGTAATTAATATATATTTAATTTAATTTTTATATTTAAAAACTCAGGCCCAGACCTATGTCCATGCCCATTTTTCTTTTTTTTTTTCAAATTTTCACCCCAGTTATATTACTACTTCAATTATTCTTCCTTTTTTTCCTTCTTCCTTTTTTTCTTCTTTGAATCTAGGGCACATGCACTGATTGACTGACGCACTACGCTGCCGAAGCACCACACTGTCGCGATGCCACCTACCTTCTTCAGCCCCCATCGGTACGGTATTATTAAAGGATTTTTTCGACTAATTAGGAAAACTTTAGAGTTTAGTTAGTGTATTAATCTAAGATCCATCTTCTTCTTGTTCTTGTTGGGTTTTCTTGAGATATTGCGTATTATTATTCACAAGTAATTAGGAATTTAGGATGTAAAAGATCTTCTGATTTGATTTATCAAATTGATTGTTGTGTTTTTTTAGGAGTATTTTTTTGACTGGTTAATATAGGTGAAATCTTATTTATGTAGTATATTTGTATCATAATCCTGAAATTGATTTATATATGAATCTACTAAATGAGATACATACTACAAAAAAAAGGAGTAGAACAATACATAGAAATGAAAGAACCATCAAATATCATGAATGTTATGAAAGGAAAATAATAATATTGTTGTCATTCTTTATATATGAATCTTCTTAATTTCAGGTATTGCTGTCATTCTTTCTCTATATGCTGAAGCTATCCAATTATATCTAATCAAGCATATTGCAGAATGTTGAATCTAATAGAGTAGCATATTGAATCAATCATATTGCAGAATGCTGAAACTAATTTTCATACATAAAGATACATTATATTGAAACTTATACATCTCTGAAATTGTACAACAATAAAGTCTACAACCCTGATTTGTTGTTTGGCCTGGGTGGATTAAGGATTGGGCAGAAAATGTCTTTAGCTAATTCTTTTATTGAGGGTTAAACTATTTAGGGGATGAGAAGGTGATGTTGATGTTTTTTTTATTCATGATCTTAAATTTTGTGTCGATTCTTTATCACTATATCAGGTGATGTATGTTTGTTTGTGAGGATAATTTTTTTATGTGAATCTGTTTTCCGTTAATCAGTTGAACTGTAGGTTTTTGTATACTATTCTTACTGGTGTTTCTCTGTTCTTGTATATGTTTAATTTGTTTTGAGTGAGAATTCTAGAGCTTTTTGAAAGGAACATGCCTGAAGATATTAGTTATTTCAATGGAGTTTTGTGATGATTTCTTCCTTCATTGTTAAACATAAACTTATATTATTTGGTACTGCTGGTGATTGGGCTCTGGAAACACAGATGTTAGACTAAATTATGGACAGTTAGCTGAGTCTTGTTTGAGAATTGACATTGGCTGATTATTGGAACTTCTTCGTATATATATATATTTAATTATTTATGTTGAAACTTCTTCATATATATATATATATTTATTTATTTATGTTGAGGTTATTTATCCTTCTTTTGCCATTTATATGAAGGTTAATTTTTTAAGCTAATTGATGTCCGGTAGTACCATGGTATTACCAATACCGTACCAATATTCTGGTAGTACCGAACTCGGTAATACCAAAAATATGGCACGGTAATGGTAGAGAAATTTGTGTACCAAGTATTCCGGTATGGTAGACGGTAGAGTAATGATGATACGGTACGGTACGGTATACCACCCCTAATGCCAGCAAGTCTCCGAAGCAACATGCAGCCCATACTATATGTGCCCCATCTCAAGCCGTTTCTCCATATATAGGGATTTGAACCCGCATTATGAATTTCTAATTGTACACAACCTGTTCCTGATAGATACAACGTGACTGATGAGGTTGCAGATGTGGTCAAGTCCTACCAAGGCAGTACGCTCATGGTGTCTATGTCTCACTAATGCAGTCCGCTTGTGGTGTCTATGTTTGCCACTCCTACCCGGCTAACCGGACCTCACTCAAAAACCAGACGAACCCTCGGGGTTACCGCCAACAGGAGAGCCCCCTACCGCCCCTAGCCAGACCGTAGTCCATGGCCTGTTCGTATCCCCGGTATAGGACCCGAAGGAGTTCCGGGATCCATCCCTAGCTCCGCCCGTCTTATCATGGCACTTCAGGAATTAACAGTGTGAGATACGCAACCCGTGCTCCCAACTCGTGAGACGCCACCGTACGTATCCCTTTGACGGGAAGGTACAACCCAATAACACCACCTAAGGTCTGCCCCAAGGGACGAGTTAGTCGTAAGGGGCCCCCTACAACCAACTCCTCCCTTTCCGGCAAAGGGTCTAAGAAATGATCTTTATAAGTCACTACCCTAATGATGTCCCTAACCCTGAACACTCCTAGGGATGACAGTATTATAAACACAACTTGCTATCTCTTAAACTAGACTTCGCAAGATAACTCTACTAGGCTGCTCAACCTAGACTTACCAGAATCCCTCAGGATCCGGTTCCTGGCCTATCGATCCAAGACCCCGGCCATGCGAACATACATGCATGCCACTATCCTAAACTTAGATTCCGTCTATACTCCGGTCCTCGATCAACCTACACCAGTTAAGATCCGACGGTACACAATGAGTGACTCCTCCACAGTTCCTTAGGAGTAAGAAAACATATGTCTTGATGGTCGATAGCCCCTAGGGTAATAATATCACCCTAGACGAGCACAACAACTGTGTACTAGCTAATAAGCTATATACGGGTATACTAACCACATACGCGCCAATAAGCGACGTATGAACCAACCACTCCCTACGAGCCAGGCGGGCCTTGTATGAGATAACAACGTACATACTGGCCAAATATGCCGCGTATGAGACCAACAGTTACGCACGGGCCGGTCGAGCCGCGTACGAGACAACAACCTACATACGGGTAATCAAACCTAGAAGCAACCAAACGTGCATACTAGCAACTTGATCTTCTATTACTAGAAGTAACAGAAGAATCTACTAATAGTCTATGATAGGCATTCTATCAATGAGAAGCCCGAAGCAACATAATAACCTTTATTGAACTAACTATTACTAATGACCTTTCTAATCCTTATTACCCCTACGGATGAGGAGTGTCCCCATGATATGGTCCAATTTCAATTAGGACTTCACACAACTAGAGTCCATGGGTTCTTTTCGAAGTTGACTAGAACAACCTAGAATATATGTCTGCTTCCTTATTTAACTAGGATGCCACCCTATACCCTTCAAGCATGTATGACTCCTTACTAACATTAACTACAACAAGGTAGTTACTACTACAATTACAATAAGCATCAACCTCCAACAACTAATCATCGTACATATAACGTAACCTTCAACTTACAACACTCTTAATTAGAATGCAATTTAGCATGCACTTGTAACAATCTTAAGCATGGATAGTTACTACAATCTAAACATGAGTCTTTACTACAATTTAAGCATGCCTCCTTACAACGTGTACACAACATAAGCATGGTTCCTACAACATGGCACACATCATGCATGGTTTAAGAGTTTCCTACCATAGTCTAGCATGGTATACGTTTCAAACATAAACCTACAACATTCTAAGCATGGTAAGGCTACTTAGCAATAATCTAAGCATGATAGTTGATTAAACATTAATCTTACACCATCTTAGCATGGTAGGTTGATTTATAATGATCCAAGCATGAAGACAACTTAGTAAAACATCTACTATACAATCTAGCAAGGATAAAACCTGAACATAGAATTTTTACAACTAAGCATGGATAATTACTTTAACTTAAGCATAGAAATTGCTACCATTATGCATGGATAATTAGTACACCTACACATGGATGTTACAATTTGTCCTACAACAAGGTGAGCATGATCTACAACATTCTTAAGCATGGTAGATTAATTCAACATTAATCCCCCACCATATAAGCATGGATATTTACTTAGCATTAGCCTATAACAATTCTAAGCATGGTAAATTAATTCAACATTAATCCTACAACAATATAAGCATGTATAATTACTTAGCATTAACCTACAACAATCCTAGGTATGGTAGATTAATTTAACATTAATCCTATAACAATATAAGCATGTATAATTACTTAGCATTAACTTACAACAATTCCTAGGCATGGTAGATTAATTTAACATTAATCCTACAACAATATAAGCATGTATAATTACTTAGCATTAACCTCCAACAATCCTAGGCATGGTAGATTAATTTAACATTAATCCTACAATAATATAAGCATGTATAATTACTTAGCATTAACTTAAAACAATCCTAGGCATGGTAGATTAATTTAACATTAATCTTACAACAATATAAGCATGTATAATTACTTAGTATTAACTTACAACAATCCCAGGCATGGTAGATTAATTTAACATTAATCCTAAAACAATATAAGCATGTATATTTACTTAGCACTAGCCTACAACAATCCTAGGCATGGTAGATTAATTTAACATTAATCCTACAATAATATAAGCATGGAGGTACAATCTTTCTACAAAAATATAAATACAACATAAATATCTAACCATGGATATCTACACAATGGGAGCATGGGTTACCACCATACTCTTAACCAAATGTCCTTTACTACTTCAACATAAACATACATATCCACTATAATTTTAGTCAAACACAACATCTACTACAATCTCATTCAAACATAAACATCTATTACAACTTTATTTAATCACAAACATCTACTACAACTACTTTATTTTAAACATAACATCTACTATAACTTCATATAAACATCTACTAAAACTTCTTTATTTAACATAACATCTACTATACTACTTTATTTAAAACATAACCTTTATTATTACTAGTTAAACATAAAAGAGATCTTTTTAATCATTCTAACTTAGATCTTTTTCATACTAAAATTAGTATCTAAAGATGGGTTCTTTTTACTTAATATTAATAAAAAGAACTAAGCAAAATAAAATATGTAAAGAGTCATTCATTTGGGTTCAACTAATCATATGCTTTCCTTTTAGTCCAAAAGTTCAAGTGTATGTCCTACAACCCAAATGGTTGTATACAAGTCCATATGCTTATGTGTATGAGTCCATGTCAAGTCCTACAACCCAAAATGGTTGTATACAAAGTCCATATGTATTATGTTCATTTTAGTCCAATTCATAACACAAAACAACAACTACTACTACAAGATTCAATCTTTATGTGTTATTTAGTACTACCACTTATTACTCTCTTTTTATCCATACAAGGGCTACAACACATACAACCAACAACACACAACTACATCACAAGACAACCTTCCCAAAAGAATAAAGGAAAACAAAACCAAGGAAGGTAAGAAGAAGAAGAAACCAAGACAACAACTTAACAAACAAACAAAACAAGTGGAGAACCCCCATCTAATTTTCTTTGATGGAAGGACTTGCTTGCTTATACTTCTCCTTCCCCTAAGCTCCTAGAACTCTTAGGAAGACCTACAAGAAAAACTCTCAAGTTAGAATGAGGTTCTCTCTTTCTTTTCCTTTCCTTTCTTTTGTTTTGTAAAAAGTGAGACAAGTGGAGAAGGAGGGGGGTATTTAAAGGAGGAGGGAAAGGGTGGAGAGTGCAAAATTGCACCCATAAAAATGCATAAAAGCCCTCCCCTAAAATGGGGTCGGCCATGACTTGGGGAGGTAGGGATGAGGTGGAAGCATGGTGCTATGGTGAGGTGGAGGTATGGGTGAGTGCTTGTAGAAGGGTTCTCTAATCTCTTATGCTTACAAAAACCCTAGCTTAGCCACTTAATAAAATCCTAACCATCTAATTTTGGTTTGTCATGACAAGGATAAGCACATTGTCCAAGAGTACATACTACATATTTTGTATAATGTTGTAATATCCCGGACGGATATTACCTCGTATAAATTACTATTTTATTATTATTTTATTATTATTTTGTTTTAATTCCAAAATCAGATTATTTTGGTGATTTTTTGCCAGTTTGTCCACAAACATTGTCTACGCGCATATATCGGTCGGTGTACATCCGAAATACATCAAATTGGTAGCGCGATCCTCCGAATTGATAATAAAACTTATTTTATTATTATTTCCAAATTAAACTATTTTATGAGGATTATATAAGGAGTTTTGGTATACACATACACATACATATATATACAATTGTATGGTACTTAGTACATTATACAAAATGTGTAGTATGTACTCTTGGACAATGTACTCATCTTGTCATGACAACTTAATTAGATGGTTAGGGTTTGATTAGGAGACTTAATCTAGGTTTGTATGCATGAGAAGATTAAAATCCCTTCTAGAAACCTTATCCCTTTCTACCATGCTTCCAACTCATACCTAGGCCATACCCTACACCTTACCCCTCCTCCACCTAGAGCATGGCCGGATTGCTTCTTCTTGGGGTTTTTGTGCAAAATGTGAGTGCACATTTACACTCTCCCCCTCCTCTCCCCTCCTATAAATACCCCCTCCTTCTCCACCTTGTCTCATTTTAGAAAACACAAAGAAAGAAAGGAAAGGAAAGAAAGAAGAGACTAACAAGAGAGTTTTCTTGTAGGTTCCATAGAAGTTCTAGGAGCTAGGGGAAGGAGAAGTTTTAGCTAGCTAGTCCTTCCTACAAGTAGAACAAGGTGGGGGTTTCTCTTTTGTTGTTTGTTTGTTTGAATTGTTGTTTGATGTTTCTTCTTCTCCTTACCTTCCTTGTTTTGTTTTCTTTTGTTCTTTTTGGAATGGGTTGTGGTGATAGTATTGTTGTATGTGATCCTTATTTGTATGTTTGTAAATGTTAAAGGTAATAACCACATGAAAAGAAAAGAAACAAATGGTAGTGCTAAATCCACCTAAAGATTGAATCTTTATAGTAGTAGTAAGTTGTTTTGTGTTTGTTAATTGGACTAAAATGACATAAGGTATATGGACTTGTACATACAACCGTTTGGGGTTGTAGGACTTGATGTGAACTCATGGACAAAGCATATGAACCTTTTTATACAACAATTTTCGGTTGTAGGACTTGTATTGAACTTGGACTAAAAAGATAAGCATATGGTTGGTTGAACCAAATGAAGGTTCTTATCTTATTTTTATTATGGTTGTTTTCTTTTATAATCTTAAGTAAAAAGAACCTAAATTAGATGTTAGTTCTAACTATGAAAAAGAAATCACTAGTTGTAGAATGAATAAAAAGATCTCTTTTTTATGATCACTAGTAATAATAAGAAATAAATGCTAATAAAGATTTAGTAGATATCTAAGTAGTAGATGCTTCATGATTAAAAGAAGTAGTGTAGATGTTTATGTTCATGTTAAAACAAAATAGTAGTAGTATGCTTAAATAAAATGGTAGTAGTATGTTTAAATAGAATAGTAGTAGTATACTAAAATAAAGTAGTAGTAGTAGTAGATAGTTGTAGATGTTGTATATTATGTTCATGGTTAAAATAAAGTAGTAGTAATAGTAATTTAGTTGTAGATATTTATGTTATAGTAGAGGCTCATGGTAATAGTAGTAGTGATATGTATGTTCAAATAAAGTAGTAGTAGTAGGGATTAAAATAAAGTAGTTGTAGATATTTTATGTGAAATTTTAGTAGATGATTATGGATATTGAATGGATGTTGTGCTTATGTTAAAGTAAATACCATGCTAAGATTGGGTTAGATTAATTTATTCATGCTTAGAATGTTGTAGGATTCATTCTAAAATTTCCTATCATGTTAGATTAATTTATTCATGCTTAGAATGTTGTAGGATTCATTCTAAAATTTTCTATCATGTTAGATTAATTTATTCATGCTTAGAATGTTGTAGGATTCATTCTAAAATTTCCTATCATGTTAGATTAATTCATTCATGCTTAGAATGTTGTAGGATTTATTCTAAAATTACCTATCATGTTTAGGGATGATATTCATGCTTAGAATGTTGTAGGATTTATATTAAAAATACCTACCATGTTTAGGAATGATGTATACCATGCTAAGTGTATAACCATGCTTAGAATGTTGTAGGATTTATATTAAAAATACCTACTATGTTTAGGAATGATGTATACCATGCTAAGTATATAACCATGCTTAGAATGTTGTAGGATTTATATTAAAAATACCTACCATATTTAGGAATGATGTATACCATGCTAAGTGTATAACCATGCTTAGAATGTTGTAGGATTTATATTAAAAATACCTACCATGTTTAGGAATGATGTATACCATGCTAAGTGTATAACCATGCTTAGAATGTTGTAGGATTTATATTAAAAATACTTACCATATTTAGGAATGATATACATGTTGTAGGATTGATGCTTAATTAATCTACCATGCTAGGAATGTTGTAGATTAATTACTAAGTAAATACCATGCTCATATTGTTGTAGATTTGATGCTTAATTAATCTACCATGCGAGGAATGTTGTATTGTTCATACTAGTAGTTATCCATGCTTAGTAAGATATTCATGCTAGTAGTTATTCATGCTTAATAAGATTCATGCTAGTAGGAAGGTTGTATACCATGCTAGATTAATTGATCTATGCTTAGATAGTTGTAGGAAAGTGGTATGTCATGCTAGATTAATTTATCCATGCTTACATGCTTATAGGAAAGTTATACACCATGCTAGATCAAATAAATATTCATGCTTACATGATATCTATGCTTAGATAAGTATATGTTCATACTATGTTAGTAGGTGATCATGCTTAATCATTATTCATGCTAAGTTAGCAGATATCATGCTAATTATTATTATGTTAAGCTAGTAGATGACCAAGCTAATGATGGTTTATGTTAAGTTAATGGTATCCATGCTAATGATATTCATGCTTAAAATATAGTAGATACTCATGCTTAAATTAAGGGAAACTATCCATGGTTAGTTGTAGTGATCTTTATGTTATGTTCTATCCATGCTAGAATTGTTGTAGAAACCCATGCTATGTTGTAGGTTGATACTTAACTTGTATACATGACTAGAATGTTACTAAAATGTACACCATGCCCTATGTTAATGTTAAAGCAGCATACCATGTCTAGGAATGAGGTATACCATGCTAAAGTTTAAATACATGCTTAGAATGTTGTAGGATTAATGTTAGAATACCTACCATGCCTTGGAATGTTGTATGTTCATACTAGTTATATATCCATGCTTGGGTTGCGGTGATTGATCATGATAAATAGTAAGCATTCACGCTCAAGTTATAACCTATGCTTCACCATAGTGACTTCATGTCTAGATCATAGTGATTTTCATGCTTAAGCTTGATATAAGTACATGCTTAATCATATTCGTACTTAGGACTATTGTGGTGAGCGGTTATGTTATATAATTAGATTGTCGTAGGAAGATGCTTGCAATTGTATGCCATGCTTAAGGCACTATAGGTTGAAGTAATAAGGATTGGGAAGACCACTAGTAGTAGTCAGTTGAAAATGGTTGTTATGTTGCCTTCGGTTTTTCCTTGATAGAATACCGATCACAGACTATTAGTAGATTCTTCTGTTGCTTCTAATAATAGAAGATCGAGTTTGTTAGTAAGCACTTTTGGTTGCTTCTAAGATTGATTACCTGTATGGTTGTTTGCATATGGTTGTGCTCGTACGTGGCTCGACTGGCCCGTATGTAGCTGTGGGTCTCATACGTAGTTTAATTGGCTCGTATGTAGGCTGTTGTCTCGTACGCGGCTCGACCGGCCCGTGCGTAGCTGTTGGTCTCATACGCGGCTTATTTGGCTGGTATGCACGTGGTTATCTCCTACGAGGCCCGCCTGGCTCGTAGGTAGCTATTGTTTCATATGTAGCTTATTAGCTCGTATGTGGATGTTACTCATATATAGCTTGTTAGCTAGCACACTGTTCGTTGTGCTCGTCTAGGGTGATATTACCATCCTAAGGGCTATCGACCATCAAGACATATGTTTTCTTACCCTAAGGAACTGTGGAGGAGTCACTCCTTGTGTACAGTCGAATCTTAACCAGGGTAGGTTGATCGAGGACCGGAGTATGGACGGAATCCAAGTTTAGGGTAGCGGCATGCATGTATATTCGCACGACCGAGGTCTTGGATCGATGGGCCAGGATCCGGATCCCGAAGGATTCTGGTGAGTCTAGGTTGAGCAGCCTAGTAGAGTTGTCTTGCGAAGCCTAATTTAAGGCCTAGCATGTTATGTTTATAATATTATCGTCCCTAGGATTGTCGAGTCGGGGACATCATTAAGGTAGTGACTTATAAAGATCATTTTGCTCAGACCCTTGCCGAAAAGAGAGGAGTTGGTTGTAGGGGGCGCCTTACGACCAACTTGTCCCTTGAGGCAGGTCTTAGGTGGTGATAGTGGGTTGTACCTTCCCGTCAAAGGGATACGTACGGTGCCGTCTCACAAGTTGAGGACACGGGTTGCGTATCTCGCGCTGTTAATTCCTGAAGTGTCGTGACTGAGGGTGCCACAGGGTAGGCTTCGCGCTACCCTGCGCTTGCGAGACCCCAGAGGGTGCCACAGGGTAGGCTTCGCGCTACCTTGCATTTGCGAAACCTTATGATTTGGATTTTGGAATGACGCCCGATACATCGGATTCGTCTGTTTTTGAGTGAGGTCCGGTTAGCCGGGTAGCAGTGGCGAACATAGACACCACTGGCGTACTGCATCAGTGGGAATGACCACGTCTGCAACCTCATCGGTCACGTGTAGGTGTCAGGAACAGGTTGTGTATAATTAGAAGTTCATAATGCAGGTTGAAATCCCTATATATGGAGAAATGGCTTGAGATGGGGTCGCATGTAGTATGGGCTGCATGTTGCTTCGGAGACTTGCTGACATTAGAATAGGAAGCATCCTAGTTCTATTTAAATATCGCATTAGAGTCTAGTCATAGCACTCACGAACACTTAAACTACACCAACACCATTGCCATGTTTTGTATGTTGTTTGGGAGATTCGTTGCTTTGATATCAGCCTTTAAGCGTCAGTGTATACTGACGTCCCCATTTCCATAGGTACTGGATCGCCAAAGTACAAGGGCGAGATTCAGGAGGACTCAAGGCAAGGAAATCAAGGAGTCAATGTCATATTTAGTTCCGCTGTAAAGTGTGTGTTGATCATCTATTAGTTGGAAAATACTCTGATATAAGAAGTTGAAGGTTGTAATACTTGGAAATGTAAAGGTAATATTGTAACTCTATTATAAGGTATTGCAGTTGTATAATATTCAGACTTGTAATACATTGGGTGTTGAATAAAAAAGTTTTAAATTCTCCTGTTTTTCTGTGTATTGTGACTAATTAAAGAAAAGATTTTGGCTCGTGTCTCGGTTTTCCCAGTATTGGAAATCGGGGCGCTACAAATGTACTAATTGAGTAAAATACAATGTATGTATATGTATATGTATGTGTATACCAAGAAATCCTCATATAATCCGTATAAAATTGTTTAATTTGAAAATAATAATAAATAAGTTTTATTATCAATTCGGGGGATCACGCTACCAATTTGATGCACTACGGATGCGCACAGACCGATATATGCGCACCGACAATGTTTATGAAGAACCCGGGTGAAAATCACCAAAATATTTCAATTTTGGAATTAAAACAAAATAATAATAAAATAATAATAAAATAATAATTTATACAAGGTAATATCCGTCCGGGATATTACATTGGCACTTGCTCGGAATCCGAGCTATCCTCTTGAATGTTGAGGTCGGATTGCCTGTCGCTCGGATTTTGGTTCCGAGGTGCCGAGCGATTTTACTTGGATCGAAACGTCGCTTCCTTCGTCAATAGTCCTGGCTCTTCGTTATTTAGCCGTTTGTGCTTTTGTAACGCTTCAAGGGAGGCCCATGAGTTGCGCCCTTACGTTACAAAGCCCAAGAGGCGTCATTTTTACTATAAGTTTTCACCCCCTCAACACTTTACCTCATTTCTCACTTTCACTTTCTCACTCTTGGTTTTTACTCTTTAGCGAAGTTTTTAGCTCTTGAGTGGCGCTGTTAGCTGTCGCGGCGAGGCATTTAAGGCTCCCGCGATCTTTTCCGGCCGTTCTAATCACTTCAAGGTCAGTTCCCCTCCTCATCTTTGTAAAAAATAGTTAAGTTTTCTTCCACGGATGAGATGCCCTCCTCGGACCTAGGCGTCAGCCGAGCGGTCAGGTCGAGCAAGGGTAAAGGGAAGGAGGTCGTGGAGCCGACCGAAGAGACAATGGTCAGGCCGAATACAGACGAGGAGGTTGCTGAGCCTCTCCAGGAGGTAGTGGTCCTGATCTAGCAAGGGCAAGGGTGTGGAAACGATAATTGATCACCCAAAGACTGCAGGGGAGTTGGGTCGGCTTCCTGAGCGTTCTGTCGAGCGTTGGCGGTGTCCGGAGCTACTATGGAGATCTGTTGAGAAGGTGATGCAGTGCACTGCCAAATCGATCGAGGAGAAAGAGCCGAGGGAAACTTCTGAGGTGGACCAGATCTCTTCGGTCCTAACCGAGGCAGATTTGCATCGTATCCAAAGTGGGTTCCGAATTCCCGCGGAGTACGTGCTCCTTCTTCCCGGCCCTGGCTTCTGAGCGTGCACATCGTCCTCGGCCGATACGTGCGTTTTTCCCGCCGATTCATTGAGTGCCGGACTTCGGCTGCCGCTGCACCCTTTCGTAATCGAGGTGCTGCAGTGGTACGGTTTGAGTCCGGCTCAGCTAATGCCGAAAACCTGGCGGCACGTTATGGCGTTTGTTCTTCAATGCCAGGAGGTCGGCGCTCTGCCCAATATGTTCATCCTTCGGAGTCTCTACCGTCCTTGCCAACCAAACAAAAATGAGCAGAGGTACTGCCTCTCGCTGAGGAAGGGTGTGAAGCTGATCGAGAACCCGGAATCGATCAAGCATTGGAAAGAGAAGTACTTCCTCGTCAGAGCTCCCGAGCCATGGGTGATCTCGACGGTGTGGTCGAGGGACAGCCCTCCGAAGCGGGCGAAGAAAGAGCCCGTGCTCAGCAACGAGGAGGCGGGAATCGTGGAGAAGTTGCTCGGGCTTCCGACCCTCAGTTGGAAAGACATCACCGAGGAGGCATTATTCCGAGGGGGTCTCAGTCCGATCGACCCTAGTTCGCTTCTCCTATTCTTGTTTTGTTTTTGAGGTTTGGAAAATTTTTCTAACTTTTTTCACTCGGTTTGTGCAAAATCTTCCGGCATGGACTACAAAGGTCTGATGGCTAAGGCCCGAGCAGCTAAGGAGCAGGAGGTGAGGAAGAGAAAGAGGACCGTATCCGGGCCCCAAGGTGGCCGAGCGCCCAAGATCCCCTCGGTCTCTCCGTCCCTCGAGCAGCAGATTGTCGAGGCTCCTCTGGTTGAGCCCGATCAAGGCCTCGTGGTGCCGTCCGCCCCTCCTACCTCGGATGCGCCAACCCCAACAGCGGGAACAGATGCCCCAGGGTCTTCCGGCGGAGCGTTCAACATTAGCACGGCGCTGCCTCTCATCGTTCCGCCCCTCACTGCCGAGGCAGAGGCAATTCTGACCGAGGAGCACAAGCGCATCTTCGTCCCGAACTGGCACGTTATGAAGGTCGACGGGTTCTTAGGGGACGGTAACATCTGCATGCAGGCGGTGAAGCACCTGCCGACCCCAAAAGACCGAGCGGCGCTCAAGGCGGGCGAAGTTGGTGATGCCGCAATGCAGATTGCTTGGAACACCATGTCGGTAAGTAGTAGAGGACTTTCTTCAAAATTTTTCTAAGTTTTTGTGCTCGTGCTTGACTGCTTCTTGTATGGCTTGTAGATCCTCTGCCACTTCAATTATCTGCTCGAGGAGTTCGCGAGCAAGGAAAAGGAGATGACCGTTCTGAACGACCGGGAACGGTCGGAGCGGTCTAAGGCGGTGAAGCAGCTAGAGACCGAACAGTTGCATTCTGCTTCGCTCGAGGCCGAAGTTGCCGACCTAAAGGGCTCAACTTGCCGAGGCGCTGAGGAGCTCGGCCGCCGAGGCCTCCAAGGTCGAGACCCTAGAAAAGAAGGTGGCTCGACTCGAAGGGGAGCTGTCTAAGGCCCTGAAGGCGTCAGAGGAGGCCCAGAGCGATCACGCGTCGAAGGTGGCGGCCGCAGAGAAGGCAGTTCAGGACGAGGCCGAGGCTCACATGTTGACCAACATGGAGGAAGCGTACGGCTGACCGCTGAAGCATATCGTCGCTCGGAACCCCGAATTCGACGTCTCGTCCTACTACTTCTATGACCCGTAGAGGGTGAGGAAGAGCTGCCCTTGGCCGAGCTCGCTCCGAGGCCGGAGGGCGAAGACTCCGAAGGCGAGGGTGGTGCCGAGGGTGCGATTGTAGCTGTGCCGAGCGATGATGAGGTCGACCCCTGACTTTGTCGCCTCTTCTCATTTTCTTGTTCTCTTTTTTTTTTCTTTTTTCTTTTGTAATGCCTAACTGCCGACTGGCCACCAATTTTTGTAGCTCTTGGACTTTTAATGAAATGGTTTCTTTTTGGCTGAATATTACAAAGTTTCGCAAAGTTGTTCAACTCTTTTTGCTCGGATTGTGTCTTTAAGTATTGAAGACTTCTTTTGATATTCCTCAACTTTTCAGGTCGAGTTGGGACCGATCACTGAGGTCTCCCATCTTCGTACTGAGCTAAAGAAAACGAAGCGGGCTCTGTCTTGCAGTTAGGATAAAGCATTTTACGACTTCTTGAAATTGGAGGATATCAAAGTAATTGCGAGAGGGTATTTTCGCGAGTTGAGGGAACTGCGGAAGCAACCTCGACAGACTCGTCTCGAAGGCGAGATAGAGTTGCTCCATAAGGATCTCTTCGATGTCGACCAAAAGAATAGTGAACTACTGGCGGAGGTTCGTCATTTAGAGGTAACGGTGAAAGAACATTCGGCGGAGAAGAGGAGTTAGCTTCGAGGGTGGGGAAGTTGATGTCCGAGCGCGATGAGTTGACGGCCAGAATTGACAAACTGAGGAGGATCACCATCGACAGGGGTATCGAAGTGACTCATTTCCTTCGTATTGTGGCCGACAGTACTAACGTTGCAGGCTCGTCTAAACTTCCTCGTCTCAAAGTATCGGCTAAGAGCGATATTCTGAGAGATAGGATCGTCGATCTAGAGGAGGAGATTGCATCGCTGAAACCTCAACCCGTAAGGATCAATGTTCGCATTACGTCGTGTACTCACGAAGAGAGCGAAAGAGGTATCTCGTTCTATGAACTTGTGACTCGTTCGCCTGTCATTATGCGGAGCCCAGCTGACGCTCAGAGTGGTGTAGCTGTTTCGTCTAGTGGCGCCTCGGTTGGGGCCACAGCTAGAATTAGCGGCGAAGGGGGTTCTCGCTTTGCTGGTTTAGAGTCAAGCTCAGGGGTAAGGCGACGCCGGCCTCGTGTGTCTTTGAACCGAAGTGTTCCCCTTCCAAAGAAGCGCTAAACAAGTTGTATTATGCTCTTCAAGTTTTTGTAAAAATATGTTGTAGTGTCAGCCTTGTCCGGGCTCTTAATAAAAAAGTTTGTTTTGCTTCTGATGTTCGAATGTTGCCTTGGCTGGTATTAGTTTAAGTATTACTCCTCCAACTTTTCACCACTACTCAAAATCAAAAGCAAATCTTCCTTCTTATGTGCGAACCACTTTTGGCCTGCTTAACAGCAACAGAGAAGTGGAGTCGATCCAAGTGCTGGACTCCGAACTCGTCGTTAGAGTTTGTTCAACGGTTGTGAGAGCAATTCTGAATGACGAACCCCTTTTAGCCCGCTTAAGAGCGAGCTTGCGAAGAGGAGTCGAGCCAAGTGTTGGACTCCGAACTCGTCGTTAGAGTTTGTTAAACGGTTGCGGGAGCAATTCCGAATGGCGAACCCCTTCTAGCCCGCTTAAGAGCGAGCTTGCGAAGAGGAGTCGAGCCAAGTGTTCGACTCCGAACTCGTCGTTAGAGTTTGTTCAACGGTTGTGGGAGCAATTCCGAATGGCGAACCCCTTCTAGCCTGCTTAAGAGTGAGCTTGCGAAGAGGAGTCGAGCCAAGTGTTGGACTCCGAACTCGTCGTTATGGTGAAGAGTAAAGGCAGAGAAGTACAAGCAATTTTACAAGTAAAATATGAAAAAACTTTCTTTATTGATAACTAATAGTTGGCTGCTTCTAAGTTGCGAGCCGTTATTACATGAGAGAAGTAAAGGAAAAAATACAAGTAAAAGGAGAGGAACGGTTCGACATCCTAGAATACTGAGAGAGGCGTCACTGCTCTCTCTTGGTATTTCAAAAGATGGTCGGCATTCCAAGTCTTGGGGATCTCTCTGCCTTCGAGGTCTTCTAGTCGATATGTCCCGGGTCAAACTACTTTGGTGATCTTGTAGGGTCCCTCCCAATTTGGGGCTAGTTTACTCTTCTGACCAGGAAAAGAGATTGCTAACTTTCTGAGGACCAAGTTCCCTTCTTTGAGGTCGGTAGGATGGACTCTCTTATTGTACGCCAACTCGATCCTCCTCCGATAACTCTGTTGGCGGATTGACGCTCTTTCCCGTAGCTCGTCGACCAAGTCTAAGTTTGCTCGAAGTTCTCTGGCATTCTGTTCTTCTTCGAAGGCAAGAAGGCGAGGAGAAGGTATGCCGACTTCCAGTGGGATCACAGCCTCGGACCCATAGGTGAGGTTGAATGGAGACTCTCCTGTGGGGGTCCGTTTCGTGGTGCGTTAGTTCCACAGCACGTTAGGGAGCTGATCGATCCATAAGCCTTTAGAGCACTTATTCAGCCTTTTCTTAATACCAGAGAGGATCTGTCGGTTAGCATTCTCCACTTGACCATTCGACTGTGGATGGGAGACGGAGGAGAAACGTTGTTGGATGGCGAGGTCTTCACATAGAGCTCGGAAGGCAGCCCTAGTAAACTGGGTTCCGTTGTCTGTTATGAGGACTCGAGGGACACCGAATTGGCAAATGACGTTCTTCCAGAAGAACTGAAGTACTTTGTTCTCGGTGATTGTGGCCAAGGGCTCGGCCTCTATCCACTTCGAGAAGTAGTCGATTGCCACGACTAAGAATTTGAACTGGCCGGGAGCTGGTGGGAATGACCCTAGTAAATCCATCCCCCACATTGCGAAAGGGATGGGACTTGATAGGGAGGTGAGTGGAGCTTGTGGGAGGCGATGGACGTTGGAGTATTTCTGACAAGAGCTGCATTGCCGAACGTGTGGTTCGGCGTCTTGAAGGAGAGTGGGCCAGAAATATCCATAATTCAACACTTTCCGGGCTAGGGATCTGGACCCTGAATGTGCCCCGTCGATGCCTTCGTGGAGTTCTTGCAGGGCGTATTCGGCTTGCTCCGAGGAGAGGCATCTCAAATAAGGCCTGCCGTCTACTTGTGTGAAGGAGCACTTGTATAGGATGCCCTCGATAAATGTGTATCGCTCTGCTCGGGTTCTCACTCGGCGAGCTTCTTTAGGGTCTTCGGGGAGGAGCCCATCCCTTAGGAATTCTACCAGGGGTTTCATCCAGTTATCTTGAAGCAGGACAGGTAGCGACTCCATTGAGTCGGAAGTTTCATCTTCTATACTAGGCTTCAGGAGCACCTCAATCAAGACGGTCTGCTCGAGACCTTGGAGGGAGGAGGAAGCTAGCTTGGAGAGGGCATCGGCTTGGGAATTCTCCTCTCGGGGGATTCGCTGGATGAGAGCTTCTTCAAATAGGGCCATGAGATTCTTGACCTTGGCTAGGTACTTAGCCATTCGGTCATCTCGTGCCTCGTACTCGCCTAGGACCTGATTTACGACCAACTGAGAGTCGCTAAAGATCCGGAGGTGCTGCGCCCCTGCATTGCGAGCCATTCTGAGGCCGGCTATGAGTGCCTCATATTTTGCTTCGTTGTTAGAGGCCTTGAAGTTGATCCGGAGGGAGTATTGGAGGATGAAATCATCTGGGCCAGCCAGAATGACCCTGGCTCCGCTTCCCTCATTACAAGAGGATCCATCTACGTAAACCGACCAGACAGGTGGTCCCTTCATTGCTTGGCTGACCTCGGGGATGGTACTTTCAACTATGAATTTAGCTAAGGCCTGAGCCTTGATCGTGGTCCGAGGCTGATACGTTATATCATGCTGGCTCAGCTCGATAGACCACTTCATGAGGTGACCGGAGGTCTCTAGTTTGTGGGGAACTTGCTTCAGCGGTTGGTCGGTAAGAACAACCACCGAATGGGATTGGAAATATGGGCAGAGCTTTCTTGCGGCCATGACTAAGGCGTACGCCATCTTCTCTATCCTCGGGTAGCGGAGCTCGGCCTCCCGAAGTACCTTGCTCACTTAATAAATGGGCCTTTGAGTCCTATCTTCTTCCCTCACGAGGACGGTGCTGAGGGTCTGCTGGGAGGCTGCTAAGTAGAGGTAGAGGGTTTCCCCGGGAACAGGTTTGCTGAGGAAAGGAGGATTAACTAGATAAGCCTTCAGCTGATCGAATGAGTCTTGTTGCTGCTGACCCCACTCGAAGCCTTTAGCCCCCCTGAGAGCCTTGAAGAAGGGAAGACACTTCTGCCCTGACTTGGAAAGGAAGCGCCCTATGGCTGCCAGGCGACCCGTTAGCTTCTGAACCTCTTTAACATTCTTCGGGGAAGCCATATCTAATATGGCTTTGATCTTCTCGGGGTTGGCCTCGATTCCTCTTTGGCTGACCATGAAGCCTAGGAACTTCCCCGACGAGACTCCGAACGCACACTTGTTCGGATTGAGCCTCATGTCATGCTTTCTGAGTACATCGAACGCCTCCTGCAGATCGGCCACATGATCGGCCTCGTGGATGCTCTTCACAAGCATATCGTCAACATACACCTCCATATTTCGGCCGATTCGTGCTTGAAAAACCTTGTTGACGAGGCGTTGATAAGTGGCACCTGCATTCTTCAATCCGAAGGGCATTACTCTGTAGCAGTAGAGGCCCTGATCGGTTACAAAGAAGGTCTTCGGGATATCCGGGGGAAACATACGAATCTGATTGTAGCCTGAGAAGGTGTCCATGAAGCTGAGGAGTTCATGGCCCGAAGTGGCATCAATCAAAGTATCGATACTTGGAAGAGAGAATGGATCTTTGGGGCATGCTTTATTGAGGTCGGTAAAGTCGATACAAATCCTCCAGGTCCCATTGGACTTCTTCACCATAACTACATTCGAGAGCCATTCGGGATAGTTTACCTCCTATATGAACCGAGCCTTCAAGAGTTTGTCCATGTCCTCTTTTATAGCTTGCTGGCGCTCGGGAGCGAACTTGCACCTCTTTTGTTGGACCGGTTTGGACCCTAGAGCGACGCTGAGGTGGTGGACTAAAAGCTCTTCGGAAATTCCGGGCATGTCTGCGGCCGACCAAGCAAAGAGGTCGCTATTCCTTCGGATGCACTGGACTATGTCGGAGCATAGGGCAGATGGGAGGGTCTTGCCAACAAAGAATTTTGGCTTGGATCCTGCTCAGAGAAGAGCACTTCCTCCAACTCATCCACCGGCTCGGACGTTAGTCGGACAACATCTTGGGGGATTTCAATAGTTTCGAGGGAGACGACTGGACCCAGAGTAGAGGTCATGTAGCATCTATGGGCCGTTTCCTGATTGCCTTTTACTTTCCCTACTCCTGCCCGGGTGGGGAATTTCATCTTGAGGTGACAGGCAGAAGGGACGGCTTCGAGAGCGGCTAAGCCGGGCCGACCCAAAATGACATTGTAGGTTGCAGGGACATCCACGACCATAAAGTCCATCGACTCCGTTCGGATAGTAGGAGTTTTGCCAGCGGTTACGTCTAGGGTGATAACCCCTTCAATAGTCACTGGCACTCCCATGAACCCATGGAGTGTGTAGCCGGCGGGCTTAAGTCTGTCCCGGGATAGTTTGAGGCCTTTGAAAGCAGCGAGGAAGAGGATGTTAACGGAGCTACCATTGTCCACTAGGATCCTTTCCACTTTAAAGTTCGCCATATGGAGGTTGATAACAAGTGCGTCACAATGGGGCGTTCGGACACCCTCAAGGTCTTCATCTGAGAATGTGACGGGCACTCCGAGGCCTTTAGGAGGAGGTGTGGCGCGGACCGAATTAACTTTCCTAATAAACGCCTTCCGAGATGAGTTGGAGGAGCCCCCATTGGGCCTCCATGAATGAGGTGCAGGACACGCTCCTCTTCGAATTTGGGCATTTCATCGCGTTCAGGATGCTTGTTAGCCCCCCGAGGCGGGGGAGGAAGATCGGCTCGGTCCTTTCTCACGAACTTGGTTAGCTGACCCCTCTGGATGAAGGCTTCTATCTCGTTCGTCAGGGCCCGATAATTATTGGTGTCGTGGCCATGGTCCCGGTGATAGCGACACCATTTCTCTTTGTCCCTCTTCTTGCCAGGGGTGTTCATTTTTGGTGCAGGAGGTATCACCCCCCTCCTTCTCAACTTCCATGAGAATTGTGGAGATGTTGGCATTAAGGGGAGTAAACTTTTCAAATCTGGGGGGAGGTCGGCGCTGCCCGCCATTATCCTTCTGGAGCTTCTTGGCTCCTTCTTCTTCTGTTCCCTTTCTCTTAGACCCGGAGGAAGGCCCCTCAAAGTTGGGGCGGTGCTCAGCTTCCTCGGCCCGAATATACTTTTCGCTCCAGATGAGGAGGTCAGAGAAGTTCTGCGGGGGCTTCTTGGCGAGGGAAGAGCGGAGGCTGGAGTTGAGGACATTGGATTGGAATGCTGCTACAGCGACCGACTGGTCGAGGGATGCTATGGACCTGGCTTCCGCTATGAACCTTTTTACATAGTCTCTTAGCTTCTCACCCTTCTTCTGGTTGAGATAGAGTAGCGAAATGCTGGTCTTCTCAGTTCGGCAGCTACTCACAAAGTGGGTGACGAAGAGGGTCTCGAATTGCTCGAAGGAGAATATCGATGATGGGGCAAGGCGAGAGTACCATTCTCGAGCCGGACCCTTGAGAGTAGCGGGGAAGGTCTTGCACAGCAGAGCATCGGAAGCTTGATGGATGAGCATGAGGGTCTTAAAGCTTTCGATGTGATCAACGGGGTCAGACTCCCCGAAATAAGTCTCGAATTGAGGAGGTTTAAAGCCGATTGGTACGGGTGCCTCCATTATGGTTCGGGAAAAAGGAGGTCGACTCGGGCGAAGGGTCCTTCTTCTAAGCTCTTCTTCTCTGTCTAACTGACCCAAGCGCCTCTCCATTTCGTGGAGACGGTGGTAGACAGCATCATCCCTTCGACGGTAATCAACTGAGCCTCTAGACTCATCTTCGTATGAGGGAGAGCGGGGGCTACGACGACGGTAGCTCCTGGAGCGGCGAGGACTAGGAATGTGCTGGGGGTTGCTAGGAGCTGGGGGAGGAGTTAGGGACCGTCGGCGAGGACTTCGGACCGGAGGAGGAGTGGGAATCCTTGGAGCATTGGTGTTGTTGGGTCGGAGATTGTGAGCTTGTAGGATGGTGGCTTGGAATTGCTGGAACTCAGCACGAGTGATGGGTGCCTCATCGTTCCTCGGATGCTGCCGACCGGCCGGGGAATGGGGTCTTCTCCTGTGATGCTCGGGGGACTCTCTCTGCTCTCTTCGGGTGGGGGACCTTCTGTAGTCTCGGCGGTGAGGAGATCGCTCATCTGGACATTGTTGGCGGGAGGCTCCCTCTCGGGCCCGCCTCTCATCCAGAGGGCGGCGAAGATCCTCATCCTTCTGCAGATTGAGGATGGTATTGCGAAGGTCGGAAGCTCGGGGATTGCGGGAGGCCATAGAATCCGTAGAGGCATTGTGTACTGAGATGTGGTCCTGATGGAGAGGTTGCTTCTGTGGGTTGGGATGCGAGACCCCTGCACCAGCATTTTGAGGACCGGGCTGACCCTCGGGAGGTTGCTGATTCTGAAGAGGAGGCTGGTCTTGTTGGAGAGGGTCCTCTGCTTGAGGAGGAAGTTGCCCCTGCTGCTGAGCGGGTTGGATGGGGACTTCCTGTTGCTGATCGATGGGGTTGGGTCCACGGTTGGACCCTCTGGATCTTACTTTCCTAGGAGGCATGGCTGGAGAAGATTTGACCAACGAGAAGAGGGGAGGCTGCTATTCGTTTGATTCCTACAGACGGCGCCAATCTGTTACTGCTAAATCTGGTGTGGGGGCAAACAGATAGTATTTGTGGATTCTTGGAAAACCTGAATAGCAAACAAGAACCTGTTCTGTTGGAGTCTGACTGCTGACTCCCGCCGTTCACCTGCAAAAAGTGCGAGACACCGGGGTTGATCTCGGCGACGCACCCTCCAACGCTCAAGTCATTAATCATGGAAGATTATGAAAGAGTGTAAATTGGCGAAAGGTTGATTACCTCTTAATGGAGATGGATGAGGGGTATTTATAGTCGCCTTTGGGACCTAATTAGGCATGTAATCCATGTGTTTAGATAAGGAATGTAATCCCTAATTCCCAGTGAAAGGATAGATATGAATCAGGGCCGTTGATTAGGATTAATCAGAAACCCTAATTCTATCCTGGTGGACCGGGTTTGCTGCGGGTTGAAACCCGCACCCAGTTGAGGTGTATCCGTTCGCGGGTTAATGGATCTTTGAGGAGGAGAACCAGTACCCGCTTCAGACCCATTGGTAGGTGAAATTACCATTTTACCCTTAGGCTTTAAGATTCGTTCCTGATTTGGACGGTTCTGATTTAACCCCATTTTTAGCCATATCAAGCAATATGTTAAGTTTTAAAATCTTATAAAATGGTATGAACCAGTACAAAAGAATAGGACAGTGATAAGTAATATATATATAAAACACTAGTGGGGTTATTATAGTAGAAATTCTTTGATGTGGGTTCGCCTCATTGATGTCCAGCTGTAGACTTGCCTTCTCGACATCAAGTTGCAGGTTTGCCTCCACGACATCAGGTTGCAGGTTGTCGTCTGGATATTCGGTTGCACATTTTGCCTTCCCGATATTCAGTTGCGAGTTTGCCTCCATTGACTTCTAATTGCATGTTTGCCTTCTCGATATCCATTTGCAACAAAACGATGAACAGGATGATGCAATCTTCCACATGTACTTGGATATTGATTGCTTAATTTAAGTATGAAGTTACGTTTTGAAATTCGTGATGTAGAATAGAAACAAAAGAAGGAAATGGAGTAGAAAGTCACAAGATGAAATACTAAAATAGATGTACAGATTATAAATATCAAACACAAATAGTAGGAATCGGTAGTAGTGAAAATGATTCATAAAAGTAAGGAGAAAGACGGAATGAAATACATGCATAAGCTTAAATGCGAATAAGGAAATAAATATGTAACATAGTAGTTGGATACATGTAAAATGATATGCATAGTAAGTACGTTGAAATATACGGTATGTATATACAGTAGTTAGTAGGAAGTACATGTGGCAATCAAGAATGTAATGATAATTGAAATAAGGTAAAATATAAGTAGTGAGTGAACATGGTACATTCGAGAAGTATAATCAATAAAAGTAGTAATCAATAAGTGATAATAAATGTATTGAATACGAGGTGTGAAACAAAATTAATAATAAAAATAGAAATTTCAGTGTGCAGAGGTATCTCAAATTCACATGAGTAAAAGTATTACAATCGAGTTTAAATACACCGAAGAATAAGGCAATACAAAATAATGGAAAATATAGTATCAAAAAATCAAGTATATATAAATGAATGTGAATTAAAATATAATAGGAATAAAAAAAATTAATAATTCAATAAGTAGAAATTGAAACGAATAGGGCGCGTAACAGCAATGGCAAACAAATGAGTAAACATTAGGTACATAAAAATATAAAGGACATATTTTAAAGAAAAGTATAAAATATAAAAGAGGAGGGAGAAGGTAGTCTACGCACAAAAACATAATATATTCATGCTACAACCGAAAGAAGACAAAATATAAGTAACTGTTGTTAATTATGATGGGATTATGGTAGCATCCAAAAATCAACATTACATCATCCAAAACTATAACTGTAAACACAAATAGAAAAGAAAAGCCTTATTCACCACATTCCAAACTTCAAAAACTTATTTCTATAAAACTCAAAACTTATATAACAAATAGGCTAGAATTAGCAAAACATACTTTACAATTATAATTAGATTTGTACAAAAAATAGCTAAGGCAATAACCAGTTAAACGTCAAAAATATAAATAATTGAAAAAGCAATTATAGCAGCAAGAGAAAACAGATCACTCATCTGCAAAAACAATCAATCCACTTACGATAGAGAAATTTTTATTCGAATCTAGACAAACAATTAATTCAAATTTCTTTATAAGCATTCATGATCCGAACAACAAACACACATCTAATGTCCACTCTAGGTACTCACACTTCTAATGTCCACCCTAGGTACTCACGCTCTAATGTCCACCTAGGTTTATTCCCTATACCATGTTTAACATTACTATTGAAACATGCTCTGATACCAACTCTGTAGCGCCACGAATTTTCAATATAATATCTCAGAAATACGTGGCACAATTTCCAGCATCTACCTCAATGTAATAGTAAACATAGCCAAAACACAGAATAAAAGTTTTTCAACTTTAATTACATCAATTCTTTACATAGCACAGCAGAAAACTAAACACTTTGAATTACATTCTATTTTCTTTTACAATCCATTCTTTTACAATTTGCATAAGCCATAATATCATTCTACCACATGCAACCAATCCCAAGCTAACGGTACCTACCTGTAAAACATGAGGCTAGAGATATCCCTAACCCTCAAAACTATAGGGGTCAGCCATAACAGTGTGAGTGACATTAAAAGAAATACAATTTAAATGAAACAAAAAGAATAAATTCATAATCAATACATTCTCATGGTAGTAACAAATGGAAAATGAAATAATGATAAATCAATCATAAAAGCATCAAGTGAAACTAGACTAGGTGTCAAGTGTAGGAAAACAGAAAAACAAACATGCATAAAACCGATTCAAGAAAACACAAATGCAGTATGATGACTCTCTAATGCATACTTGTCGGATTCTATGCATTCCATATTATATAGGTCCGGTGCAAGCCCTTATCGTTCTCCACTTAATAGGGTTAGATCCCTCATTATGCAACTAATCCTACTACAATTACTACTATGAGATTTAGATAAACTATGAGTATCTGGCCCATGCCTCGATAATTCCGGAGGTCAATTTCTATCCACAGATAATTCCGAAGACTATTTCACACACACCTGGAAAATTTCGAGAATATCCCACACCGCAAGCTATGGCGCCTCATCACACGAATACCTCATGAGCGTCGCCTCAACCCCGATAATTCTGGAGATCAACCCGACATCGCAGGTAATTCCATAGACTATTTCACTCACACCTCGATAATTCCGGAGATTATCTCACACCGCAGATCATACTGAGGTCCATAACCCATGTTTGCACTCAATTCATCATTTCACCTCTAGTGCTTGTCCTTATCTTATTGAATTAATTAATTAATTATAAATCTCCTAGAATTGGAGTATCCTACCGGACTTAACTCAACTGAACAGCAATCAAGACCACAACTGGCCAAATCACAAAATCTCAACTGCCGGTGACTAGGGTCCCACTCACCTTCTAGAGACTCAGAACTCAACTACTCAAACAACTCTTTCATTTAAAACTCTTAATTTCATTATCAATTCGTTCATAATTAGAAAACTTCTTAAAAACCAATAAATCCAAATCCATCCGAAAACCCACAAATTTTCAGAACAAAAATAAGATATTAAATCCATTAAATAACTGAGTTTCATATTTTGAAGTCATAGAAAAATCACAAATCACCCATATCTCAAAATCCACATATATTTTGCTTCTTAAAGTCATAGAAATACAAGTTAAACACTATTATAGTCGAAGTATAACTCTCTGTAAATTATGGTAATCTGTAGTAAAAACTTCATTTAAAATAGTAGGTCAATAATTCATAAGTTCGAAGAAATAATCGTTCAAGAAAAATGGCAAAAAACTCAACAAAACACTCAGCCAAACAGCTAACAGTCGACTGTCAAAACAATTTTAAAAAAACGGCGGTCGACTGTCAAGATAAATTCCCAAATTCAAAGAATTTCGGTCGACTGCCACTTTTTAGTTCAAAAAGTGGTCGATCAATTGTCAAGTGCTACTCAGCCAATTTTGAACAATTGTGCACATTTCAACTGATACTTTAATTAAAATCTTTAAAACATGAATTTGTAAGTTCAAAACCCTATGATGATCAAATAAAACTTATCTAATATACTGGAGTTTATAAACATATCGAAATCTCATCAAATTCATAAAAGATCAATTCTTCGTCAAAGTTTCCTCAAAACAGGAAATGTGTATATATGTGTTATATATATAGGTGTATGCAGCAGTTAAAGTATCGAGAAATCCCTAATTATAAGTAGCATATGATCCAATTCATTCAGCATCAATGTAAATCAAGATTTAATCGAAAATTTCACAAAACATCAAGAAAATCAACTTTCGGCTGATCAAAGTCAGACCAAAAATAAAGTCCACTTCAACTCATAAAAGCTTCATCCTTTTTTTTTATTTTATTCAAAAGTCCTTCTTGCAAATTTATTAAACACACATACAAACTAGTTATATCGATATAAAATTAAGACCCATTGGAAACTTCACAAAACTCAAAATTTCAATAGCATCACACACGAAAAATTTCAAAACTCCTTTTTATACTTCAAGACTTGATTTTGATCTAAATGTTCTTCTTGCAACTTGATTTAACACAACTAAAACTAGTTATATTAGTTTGACCATGATTATGAGCATCTAAAACAATTTTTCATCAAGTTTTACTCATTACAAATCTCAAACAGACCCTATGTATGTGCAAACGCAGTAAGGATTCATCTTTTTTTTTTCACTTCATGCCTTATACATCATACAAACTCATTATGCATACTCGATTAGTAAGAATATGATATAAAGCAACATACCCATGATTCCTACTATGTTCTTAACCATCTCGAATCATCTATATAGAATTTTTATTCATCAATTTCTTAGTTTCATGAAAAGTTATATTTTTAATCATCCATCCATCAATAAGTTCATTATGTTATCATGCAATCATCCATCATGCATTCTACTAGGCAAATCATCATATATAACATGCATACAATAACAAGAAATCAAACATATGTCACTCACCTCAATGAAGAATCAACCGAAATAATAAAGAATAAGAAAAAGTCCTTCCTTTTGCAAAAATCCAAGATCCTCGCTTCGAAACTCCAAGAAATAAATAAGAAAAATATGTTTCTGTTTTGTGCAGAGGGAGGAAGGCTGTAGTGTCTCTAATATAGCCGAAAATCTGATGCATTAGGGTTTTTACGAGTTTATGGAAACATCCTTTAACAAATAATCGATTTACATATATAGACCTCCTTTAATAAATTAGCAAAATAGACCAAATCTATTAGAATAAAAATCCAATTCTTTATTTCTAAGTTGGCCGGCCATTATGCTCAGCCCAAAAATCCGAAAATTGAGAGTTTTACTCCAAGTGGTAATTTTGCACAAAAGCCCCTCTTTTTGTAATATTTGCAAATATGTCAAATAAATATAAAACAAATCCAGAAAATTCATAAATAATATCTACTAATAAATATTAGGTTTTCCCAAAAAAAAAATCTGAATTTGAGTTCCCCAAGAAAATATTTGCAATAAAGTCCTCAACAAATCCCAAAATTGCATAATTATATATTTATTCAATTAATCGATAAAAATCAACCAAATATCGATATAATTTAATTTCTTAGAGTCCAAGAGTGAATATATGGCCCTAAACAAATTTTAAGTTCAATTTTCCCTTTTAAACCACTTTTTACAAAAAGGTCCCTCCCTTTCGAAATATTTATAAAAATAATTTCTTTATTCAGAAAAATCAAAAAATTTAGAATATATTCAATTATAAATAAGAGAATTTATCCAGAATTATAAAAGTGAAAATTTGCATTTAAAAAATACTTGCACGTGTTTTGCACGTGTAAAAATGTCGATTTTACAAAAATTTAAAATAATCAAATAAATTGATTTAAAAATTATTTATTCATTCAAAACATTGTATTTAAAATTCTGGGGCATTACACCCCATGGGTCTGCTGCAGAAACAATGGAGAATTGTCGGCCCCCCAGCTTCTTCGGCTTCGGGTTCCGCCTCTTGACGCCTGCTGAGGGGGCGAAGCTCTCTCTACTCCCTCAGGTTAGTTCAGGTGAACTCTCTTGGGTACCCCTTCTGTATGAGGGCCTCAATCTTGTCTTTGAGGGCCAGGCAATTATCGGTCTCGTGCCCATGGTCCCGATGGAACCGACTTGACAGTAGAATCTTTGGTCCCTCTTCTTGTTGTTTTTCGCTCAGGGAGGATGGCAGATGATCCCCTTATCCTCAATTTCCATGAGAAAGAGTGGCATACTCTGAGTAATTGGAGTGAACCTCTTGAATTGTGGAACAGGGTGAACCTCTTGAATTGTGGAACAGGAGGCGGTCGTTTGTAACAGAGTGCATCCTTCTGAGCCCTCTTCATAGGCTCAGTCTCATTGGTCTTTCTCTTCTCCATGGCTGGGGTTTTCTTCAGGCCTTCAGGGTGTAGAGCCTCCTCGGCTCGAATGTATTACCGATCCTGTTAAGGAGGTCGGGAATATCGCTAGGCGACTTCTTCGCCAAGGAGGCCTTCAGCTGGTCGTGGCAAACATTGTGTAAGAAGGCTGTGGATGCGACGCCCGCATCGAGAGAAGAGACTGCCCTAGCCTCGGCGGTGAACCTTCTCACGAAGTCCCGAAGGGACTCTCCTTCTCTTTGCTTGAGTTCCAGGAGGGACGTGCTTATCTTCTCTACCTTGCTACTGGTCACAAAGTTAGCAAGGAAACTCGCCTTGAGCTGGTCGAATGAGAAAATCGAGTTGGGGGCGAGCTTAGAGAACCATTCTCGTGCTAGGCCACGTAGTGTGGCTAGGAACCTGTGACAGAGAAGAGGATCTGAGGCACTGTCAATCATCATGAGGGTTTTGAAACCTTCCATGTGATCTGAGGCAGTCTGAAATTCCTAGGAAACTCAGCATCGAGAATTTTAGCAGATAATGGGGGTAGGAAAGGCTGATAACCCAAGTTGGGTTGTAACCCACCCTCACTGATTCGAGCCAGGAAATTCTCCATTTCGTGGAGGCGCTGAAGGATGACCTCATCCCATCTTACTTGCTGAGTCGAGCTGTGAGACTCATTACCCTGGGCTTCCTCCAGACGAGGGTTGTCATTTTGGCACTCAGTTCCGGGGCCACCTCGGAGGGCCTGGAAGACCTCATTCCGAAAATTCTGGAACTCAACTCTCGTGACTGAGGCCTGTTCGCCTTGACTGTTCGGAGGTGGCCTATCTCTTATGGAGTTGCTGAGACTCTACTCTAGAGCCAGGGATGAGTGAATGTTGTGGGTTGAATCCTGGTTGAAGGGGGCAGCCGTGCCCCTCAATCAGCAAAGTTGGTGTCGAAGGTCATCCACAAGCTACCAGTTGTTGATGACGTACAGAAGGTCGTCGGCGAGTAAGCATGAAGCACATGGACCTAGTTCCGACTGACCCTCATCTCGCTGCCTTCGAGATCCCTGTGTGTTCGTGTGACTGTGAGAAGGATGAGAGAGACGGGATGGCATTCTACCGTGGGTGCTCTCTTAGCTTTGGGTGCCATGGAAGGGTCGGTCTCAGGTGAGATCTGAGTCTGGGATTGAATTAGTCTGCGAATTCCCACATACGGATCCAATCTGATACTGATGATTTAAAGGTGAGAGCAACGGGTGTGAAGTCTAGTTATTTGTAGAGGGAGAGACGGATCTCAACCACAGATCAAGATTTGAGATGAGGATTTGGTGAGGAGCATGAGAGAGGGAGCTGCTGGTAGCTGGCTGACCTAAGCACCTGCAAAACTCCTAGAGATACCGAGAGAGATCCCGGCAACAGGTCTTCCGACAATCTAGTCAGTCACTGGGAAAAAAACTGGAATTAGGGTTTCAGCGGAGAAAGGGTCAATACCTGTGGAAAGGGGAGGGAGTCTGGTAGGCAAAGAGTGGGGGTGCCCTAACCCTAATGGGCCGGGTTGACCCGCTTCAGTGGGCCTGAAGAAGCAGGAGGCCCATAGGGGCAATGAATTTGTTTCTAAAATGACCCACTTTTTGAAAGTATTTACCAAACCAACCCACTTTTGAAACTAATTACCAAAATGACCCACTCCCTATCTCAGATAGCGAGTTTAGTGAAAACACCATCTCTATCTAGATAGAGAGTGTATGGTGAAGTTTTTTTCCACCACTTGGAGAAAAATTGAAGAAATTAGACTCGCTATCTCAGAAAGTGCGTGTGTTTGTACTACACTCGCTAACTGAGATAGCGAGTGTATGGTCTTGAAGAAAAATACCAAGTCTAGACTCGCTATTTCAGATAGCGAGTGCGTTTGTACCACACTCGCTAACTAAAATAGAAAGTTTCGATTGAGGAGTTTTTTAAACACTCGCTGTTTCGTTGTCTCTCTCACTTCTCTCTTTCCATTCTACTCTTCACTTATCTCTCTCTCCACGCTCTCCCAACTCCGAAACCCTAGCTTCCGAATTCATGCTTTCACCAACAAAAACTCTCCAAATCTCAAGAGATCCTCTTCATCCCCGCACATTCTTGTCTCATCTCACTCTCAAAATCCTAAACCCATCATCCAAGATCCTCAATTATGTTGAATTCGGGATAGTATAAAGAGAATTGGTTTGGAAGCAAGTTCTCTAAAGAGTATAAACTTAGTATTTTTTCTTCAAGACCATACACTCACTATCTCAGTTAGCGAGTGTAGTACAAACACACGCACTATCTAAGATAGTGAGTCTAAACTTTGTATTTTTTTCAAGACCATACACTCACTATCTCACTTAGTTAGTGTAGTACAAACACACGCGCTATCTGAGATAGCGAGTCTAAACATAGTATTTTCTTCAACTTTTCTCCAAGTGGTGGAAAAACACCTTACCATACACTCACTATCTCAGATAGGCGATGATGTTTTCACTAAACTCGCTATCTGAGATAGTGAGTTGGTCGTTTCGGTAACTAGTTTTGAAAGTGGATCGGTTTGGTAAATACTTTCAAATAGTGGGTCATTTTGGAAAAAAATTCAGGGGCAAACAGATCTGATTTGTAGGGGTGCACAGATCTTGAGGGGATCAAACGGATCAAGTTGAGCTGGTGTTCTTGTCACGCCCCACTTTCCCAAGATACGGAAACACGAGCACGTAACAAAGGCCCAGCGAATGATAAGCCATCCATAGCTGTAACAGATTAACTCAAAAATATACAAAAGAATACACTAACGCAAGAAAGTATAACCACATAAACAAAGAATAAACTCCAAAATAATCAAGAAATAAATTTCCCAAAATATCCAACATCTCGGAAAAGTAAACTTCGAGACACACATGCCCGGACTACAAAGTATGATAAAAGTCTAATCGTCCAGCTTCAATCTTCTGAAAGTTTACTCACCAAGTCCTTCTGAAATCGTTCCTTCGGTACCTGTAAACTCGTGATCTAAAAATAGAGAAAATAATATCCTTAGAGCAAGTCACGGACAGCAAGTAGCGAAAGTAAAGAAGCAAGGAAAATATGGTATGTCAAGAAATAATAGGCTAGAACAAAGTCAAAGATCAAAGACAATAACAAAAGTTGGCAATAGAATCAAACTCTAGAATTTCATGATGCAATAGACAGTAATTGTAATCAATGATGCAAGATCAATAATAGTAATCATGATCAAGAATACAAGTGTCAATCCTAGGTTCATTAGTGTTTTATTATCCTATTTAATGCACGTAATACTGCGTCACATTCCACAGGTTTGGTGCATGCAAACAATGAACGCTTTTTAGACTGTGATCGGTGAACTCAACAGATCGTGTGCTCAGCACGATGGCGAGAATTTAATCAAGCGGGATCTCCACAATCAACACTCCACCTTCCATGACAACAAGAACAAGGGACCCTACTGAGTACAGTCTCCGATTGTTTACTACCAAGTCGACCCTTAATTACCCCTGCTCGTTAATATTTTATTATACTTAAATGTGAACATGTAATAGGTGAAAGAAGCTTTGAAATGATGTCAAAGAGATGGCAAAGTTATGCAATGCATGATACAACTATTTCTCTTCCCTAGATGCAAAATCAATCATGGATATATAAGCAAAACACAAAGCACACATTCTAGACAGTAAGACATTGTTGTACAAAAACAGAGATTTCTGTTGCTACAAGAAGGAAAAACGGATTCCGTCAGAGATTCTGGAAAGTAGACTCTCTGCCGGCTCTAGCGAATATACATACAATATATGATAAATATAGGAACTAGGTCTATAAGTTTATTCTTTATGGACTATATGTTCATGCAACATGTAAGAGTCTAAATACTTGTGTATAAAAGTAGATTGTAAAATTCTGTAAAAATCTTACAAAAATCATATTTTAATTCCTAACAATGTTCAGTAATAACAAAATTTATCTCAGGTTTTATTTCTTAGATTTGATCTACTGTTTTAATTAATTAAGTAGGGCGATGCATATTTAAACTGCATCCTGGTCAGACGTCACTGAACAAAATTATAGATATATTGCAATCTATAGGTCGGATTGCAAAACCATTAGATGCTTGGATTCTAGACACACTGGGCTATAACTCTTATTTGATGAGCTCTAATTGATATTATTTATAGATAGGTCAAAAATCATGTTTTCTACTGAACTAGTATTCTAACAACAGCCTACAGTCAAGTTTTCCCATTTATAAAGGGTCTGAAAAATCATCAAATAATATTACAAAATTAATAAGGTGATTCCAGTCATGTCTAGTAACAAAATATAAAATTACAAGTTCTAATTATGTTGTTAGCCTTTTATTTTAATAAAAAATCAAGTTAATGTATCTCTGGACAGAAATCTGGAAATTGAAAATACAGCAGTACTAAAAATATGATATCTTTCAGTTCATAACTCGGAATCTAGTTCTATAAAAAGTTCTGAAAAATAGATTCCAAAAAGCTACAGATGATGTTTACAAAGTTTTATCAAATTACGATAGAAACTAGGTTGAAAACTTAAATCAACACAGAGAAAATAGTATGCAAGCAAGTAGGTTACTATTAAAAGACAATGAAACAACCAAGCATGCATATGATTTCGAAGAAAAAATTACAGAAACTCATAATCAATCTCTAGGATTGAATTCTACTATAGAGGAGACAAATCATTATCAACATATCATGATCATCACATTCAAACAAAAGCATTCAATTATTAATGTCTATATATATGTGTTAATCTAAGTATTTATGTCGTGTGTGCATATGACAATATACAGGCTTGGGTTTGAGTCAAGGGAAAGCGCACGAAAAGATGACTGCTACTTGGTTTCGCCGATGAATCCGTAATAGTCTATTTGACGATATCAAACAGATAAATATAATAATAGAAATAGGAGCTACTTGCGGAGATCAAAGGGTTCTTGAACAAGAAAAATAAAACTAGTTCAAGAGAGACTTTCCTTTCAGACGGTTAATCCGAACACGAAGGAATAATGGGATAAGGATCCCGACAGCGACGAAACACGTAGTAAGCCACACGTGCAAGGGTAGCAACTATACGTGCAACACACGTAAAAAGCAACACAGCAAGAGCACGTGCAAAAATGTTCACACAGCAATACAAAAAGAGGCAGCGGCAACAGCAATACGGGGGGCACTGGCGATGGGCGGCCAGGCTTCGTCAGTGTGTTGTCGACGGAGGGACAGCGGGGATGGGTTGCTGCGGAGGTGGTGGACGATGAGGATGCAGGTGGTTGATGGGTGCTGTGGTGATCGGGGTGACAGAGGACGACGACGGGAGGGAGCTCGGAGATGGGTTTGAAAGAAACGAAACAGAGGAAGAGGGTGAGAGCGGTGGGATGAGAGAGAGAGAGAGGGATTAGATTAATTAGGTTAATTAAAAATTAGGGTTTAATGGGTATTTATAGGGTATTTAGGATGTTGGGTTTGGGTTGCGGGTAAACGAGTATGAGTTTAGGATCCAAAAAGAGAAAATAGATAATAAAAAATGGAGATATGAATATAATGGATTAAAATAAACCCAAAATACAAAAGAATAAAATTAGAAGTGCACCAAAAAATGCAGTGTTCAAGCCAAATGAATACAGATGATCAAAAGAGAACAAATGAGTCCAGGAAATAGCAAAAATTTATTATTAAAATAAATCCGGTTACAAAATTCTAGAAGAAGAAATTACAAATAAAGAAAAATAGAAATAGGGGTTACAGTTTTACCCACATTATGTTCTTTTTGCATCTATTGCACTGGTAATTCGGTAATTTGCTTTTAAGTTTTTCGCCTCTTTCTTAAGAGCTTAACCAGGTGTTGATTATTTTGATTCTTTCATTGATTTTTATTCAGTGAGTTAAATCACATTTACTTAGAGTCAGTTAATATTTGTCTTAATATTGTGCCCAATAAACTGATGTAAACTTGATTAACTATTGTATAATACAGTGAGAAACATAGATGATCAATGAGAAAATTTCAGATTTATGTACAGGAATGTGATTTAACCAACCAGGTTGTTGTACCACCGTGAGTGAAATAATCCGTTTGGGTTGGGTTCGTCAGATGATGAAGCTCCGATTGGAATTGGAGGTTGAACCTTGAATGTTTTTTTTTCATAATTTACCTGTGCGATTATGCAAAAATTATTGACTTTCGTAATCTCTTTAAGATGCAAACATAACCGAGAGAAACGTTGGCCATTACGGTAGAAGCTTTGAGGAATATATCATATGGAAATGAATCCACTACATGTCAATGTTTACTCTGGGAGATGTAGCTTGAATCGGCATTTGAGTGTATGGGTGGTTAATTTGCATCGAATAACTCTTCCAATAGAAAGTTGCAAAACAGTCACTCTACTCTTTCTTTCTCTTTTGAGAGTGGCGTTTCCGATATGGTGGGGCGTTCTACTACCCCTCCCATCCAATTCCCTTCCCCTTCCCCTTCCCCTTCCCCCTCCTCCTCCCCCTCCCTCTCTTCTAATACCCGCCATCCAATACTCCAAATCCCATCCCCCGCCCTCCACACTCCATGGTTAAGATGGCAGCACCTCCACCTCCACCCCCACCCCCACCCATGACTTAGCTCTTCCTCTGAAGGCCTTCTCTTCCTCCTTCTCTTGCCCCACACCCTGTCAGGTGTTGGGTTGCAGTGAGCTCGAGATCTCGCCATGAGCAAGGAATCTGGAGATTTGGGAAGAAGGGAGGAGGAAGACAATGAGAATTGGGGAAGAAGAAATCACTTTTTTATTAATATCCTCAGTTTGTTACAATCAGGGAATATGTAGCTGGAGGGTGAAACGGTTACACTAAACGACAAGAATTCAAAAGAGCACGTGCGAAGCACACTCTTCATTCCCGCCACCTCTCCCGCTACTTCTCAATTCAAATTCAATGCGTAACGCACGTAAAAAGAACAACAGACACACAACAACAGACGCACACTAAGACTGATACACCATTATAACTACAGACACGATACAATGGAACCCACGACACTAGTTGGTGACGACGCTGATCTGGAGCTTCACTTCGGCGATGGGGGAACTGTCGGCGTCCCTGACAACTCCTCCGTCCTTAGAACTGAACTTGTCCCAAGTTCAAAACTTAGGTATTTGTGACGGAACTCATCTATGTCGATCCATGAAGCACAACTCAAATCTTCATTCTTCCACTTCACCAACAGCTAAATTCCCACCCTGTTATTCTTCTTGAACACCCTCTGCTCCAGTATAGATTCCGGCTCTTCCGATTGTGACTCGTTAACCCACCAATGTGGTTCTTCCGTTGAGATGTTAGGGAGATGATCACCATAACATTTTTTGAGCTTAGACACATGGAAAACTGGGTGCAAGGTAGACGACGGAGGTAGCTCTACGCGGTAAGCTACTGAGCCTATTTTCTCCAGTATTCGATACGGCCCAAAATACTTGGATGACAGCTTCTGAGGAGTAGCATTTCACAGTGATATCTGCTTGTACGGTTGCAATTTCAATAGCACCAAATCTCCAACCTCAAAACTTCTCTTAGTTCTTCCTCTATCTGCGAAGAACTTCATACGACCTTGAGCATGGGTCAAGTTATCCTTCAACAACTTAATGATGGCATCTCTGGCCATAGGACTATCCTCAACCGCTGGTAGTGCAGATGTACCAGGGATGTAGTGCAATAACGACGGTGGTGGTCTTCCATAGACACCTTTGAAGGGCATAAGTCCTGTTGATACATGCCAGCAAGTATTATACCAAAATTCTGCCCATCCAAGCCAACGAACCCAATTTGTAGGTTTCTGACCACATAAGCACCTCAGATATAATTCCAGTGCTTTATTCACTATCTCCGTTTGGCCGTCGCTTTAAGGATGGTACGCCGTCGACATTTGAAGTCTACAATTTTGCAGTGTGAAGAATTCCTTCCAGAATTTGCTAACAAAAATAGGGTCTCGGTTGCTAACGATTCTACAGGGCATCCCATGTAACTTGTAGACATTGTCGATAAAAATCTGAGCTATAGCTTGAGCTGTATAGGGGTGTGCGATCCCAATGAAGTGTGCATATTTAGTTAAACGATCTACGACCACCATGACAGCATTCTTACCTGTGCACTTGGGCAATCCCTTTATGAAATCCATGGAAATATCTTCCCAAATTCTCTTAGGGATGGGAAGAGGCTGAAGATATCCTGCAGGCAAAATAGTCTCGTTCTTGTTGCGTTGGCAAACTAAGCATTCCCTTATGAACTTCTTCACATCCTTGCTAATTCCTTCCCATATAAAAGCCCTCTTGATTCTTTGAAGTGTCTTATGGAATCCGGAGTGCCCTCCCATACTAGAGGAGTGGTGGTCGAGGAAAATTAATTCCCTAACACTTGCATTCGAGCTAATAAGAATCTTTCCTTGGTAATACCAGATTCCCCCAAAATTTTTGTAGTCTGTAGGATTTAACAACCCTTCTTGTTGCTTATCTTCTAGCTGAAAAAAGTACGGGTCTTGTTCAACCATGAGTTTAACCTCCTCCAACCAATTTGGAACAACGAATGTTATCTCACAATAAGTATCTTGCTCACCCTGCCTTCTCGACAACCCATCAGCGACAGTGTTTTCAGGCCTCTTTTATACTCAATCCTGAAAGTGTATCCTAATAGCTTCCACATCCATTTTTCTTGAACTTCAGTACTGTTCTTCTGTTCTAACATGTATAGGCTATGGAATGCAGCTCTTGCGTAAGCACTGCGCCAATTCCCTCAAGTGATGCATCCGTCTCCAAGGTGAATGGTTTTGAGAAATCAGGGGGTCAAAGGACAGGGGTAGAAGTCATAGCTAGATTGAGCTTGAGGAATGCCTGCGTTGCCTTCTCCATCCATTGGAATGAATTCTTCTTGAGCAATTGAGTGAGCGGAGCTGCGATGTTACCATAATCCCTAACAAATCTCCGATAGTAACCAGTAAGACCCAAAAATCCTCTCAGCTCCTTAACATTTTTAGGCTCAGGCCACTCTTCTACTGCTTTGATTTTGTTTTTATCCACTGAGATCCCTTCGGCGCTAATGACATGGCCTAAGTAACCCACAGACACTTTTCCAAAGCTGCACTTGCTCTTCTTTGCTATCAACTGATGAGCACTTAAGACTCTCAGAGTTTGGGTCAGGTGTGAAATGTGATTCTCCCAGGAAGTACTATAGACTCGGATGTCATCGAAGAAAACCAAAATGAATTTGCGGAGAAATTCCTTGAAAATATCATTCATAAGGCTTTGAAAAGTTGCGGGGGCGTTCGTGAGTCCAAATGGCATGACCAGGAACTCGAAATGCCCATGGTGAGTTCCAAATGCTGTCTTTGGGACATCATCTTGGTGCACTCTAATTTGGTGGTAACCCGACCTTAAGTCGATCTTAGAGAAATACCTTGCACCACTCAATTCATCTAAGAGTTCATCTACGATGGGTATAGGAAACTTAGCTTTGAGAGTGAGGCTGTTTACAGCTTTATAGTCCACTCACATTCTCCAGATACCATCGGACTTCTTTACTAATATAACCTGGGGAGGCATATGAGCTATTACTTGGTCGAATGAATCCCGAGCTGAGCATCTCCTTAACCAGCTTTTCAATTTCATTTTTGTGGAAGTGTGGATGTCTGTAGGGTCTGATACATATAGGTTTATGGCCTTCGACCATAGGAATGTGGTGATCGACTGATCTTGGTGGTGGAAAACTTATTTCATCAGTGAAAACTCTGGGAAGCTTTGCAAGATCTGTAGAATGTCAGCATCCCTCTGTTCCACAGGCTTCTCATGCCCTTTGATGTCTTGCTCACAATTTTCTTCTTCTGGTGCTTCTTCTTCGGGGACTTTTCTCTGCATTTGTATCATATATGCTTGGCAAACACAGCTGCTAATCTTAGCAAGTTCCTCCCCCTCTAGACATTGCAATTGTTGATTGACAATTCCCTGCAGTTTGTGTCATCTCCTCAAAGTCCATAGTAACTGGTCCAAGTGATCTAAGCCAATGAGCCCCCAACACCATCTGTGCTGGACCCAGCGGAAGCAATAGCAAATCAGCTTGCAAACTCACTCCTTGTACTGAAAAATTGATCTTCTCTACAGTCCCCTCACTATACATTACTTAGCCATTTGCTACCGTTACCTTATACTTGGGTTCACCTTTGATCAACAAGTTAGCTTTAATGGCTGTTTGAGGGTCTAAATAGGTATGGGTAGATCCCGTATCAAACAGTATACTAACTTCTCACCCATTTATTTTCCCTTTTACACGCATGGTCTGTGGATATACCTGTGCTCCTAACAAGGCATGGAAAGAGATCTTTGGTGGTGAGGTTGTGGGAGAAGGAATTGGTGAGTTGGGGGTAAGCTGTTCTTCACCATTTATTGCTGTATCTTCTACACCCTCTTCCTCTTCCTCAAGAGCTTCTAAGTAATAAAACTTCTGAGCCTTGCACATATGTCCCTGTGAGTACCTCTCGTCACAGTTAAAACACAACCCCTTGGCTCTTCGCTCTCTCATCTCTTGAATGCTTAAACGTCGAGGATTAAAATTGGATGCAGGATTAAAATTGGATGCAGGATTGGGTGGAGGGTAATGGTTGTTGGTATTAGAGGAGGTGATGGTTGTTTCTGCAGGGGTGGAAATGGTTATAGGATTCTGGGTCTTGGTGTTAAAAGGAGCCTTATAGCTTCTTCTCATACAGGTAATTTTCTCTTCAAACCCACGAGCCAACCCAATGGCCTCGTTTACATTCGTGGGACGCTGTGATTTTACACCCCATCGAATTTCAGCCCTCAGACCACTTATGAATGTGCTCAAATAGTGAGCCTCCGTCCAATCTTCAACATAGTTAGAGAGCTTATCAAACTCCTGAATGTAAGCTTCGATATCCCCCTTTTGCTGCAACTTCGACAAGATTCTGCTATAATCATTGAACTCAGTGGGTCTAAATCGAGTGAGTAGCTCCTCCAAAAATCTTGTCCAAGTGATTTCGTGGACTCTTGGCTTAAGATGCCTGCGGAACCACTGTGCCGCTCTCCCTCTCAGATTCAAGGAAGCGTACTTCAACTTTTGAGTTTCTGGAATCTCATAGATATCAAGGAATTTCTCTACGCCACAGATCCATTCCGTAGGTTCATCCTCTTGGAAGATTGGAAATTCAACTTTAAATGGAGTTTTAATCAAGTTCCCAAAGTCGCTCTGACCTGTGAACATGACTGAGTGGGAGTTAGCAAGAGTTACCTCACTGGAGAACTGTGAATAAGGAGGGTTGGGAAGCAATGGAGGCTGTTGAGCTCTGGATTGTTGAGGGATAGGGGGATTGGGAGGTTGTTCTGAGGATCATTGCATTATTCCCATCATCGCCTCTATTTAGGACTTTATCGCTGAAAATCTCTCGCTGATGCTGGTCGCAATGGCCTCCACTCTCTTCGTCAGAAACCCCGTCTACAGTTGGTTTTCAGTCAACCGGCTTCTCAGATTAGCCACTTCTCCTTCTAACCTGTACTTCCTTCAGTACGACCATCGTCATCGGCGTTCTCTGGCTCTGATACCAGATTGTCAGGTGTTGGGTTGCGGTGAGCTCGAGATCTCACCATGAGCAAGGAATCTGGAGATTTGGGAAGAAGGGATGAGTAAGGCGATGAGAATTGGGGAAGAAGAAATCACTTTTTTATTAATATCCTCAGTTTGTTACAATCAGGGAATATGTAGCTGGAGGGTGAAACGGTTACAATAAACGACAAGAATTCAAAAGAGCACGTGCGAAGCTCACTCTTCATTCCCGCCACTTCTCCCGCTACTTCTCAATTCAAACTCAGTGCGTAACGCACGTAAAAAGAACAACAGACACACAACAACATATGCACACTAAGACTGATACACCATTATAACTACAGACACGATACAATGGAACCCATGACACTCGTTGGTGACGACGCTGATCTAGAGCTTCACTCTGGCGATGGGGGAACTGCCGGCATTCCTGACACACCCCCTCTCATCGTTTTCAGTTACCCTATCAGTTTGGTCAAAGATCCGCACGGATAAGCCAACATTTAAAAACAAGGATGTTCTTGATGACCTGACCTTGTTTTTGTGGTTTCTTGGAAAATCACAGAGGATGCCAAGAAGATTCTGAAGTATATCCCTAGCATAGCACCCTTGAAGGTGACTTAGTATTGGTGCAGAAGATTTAATCATATGACCCTAGTGAATCGGTACTCTTTCGACAAACTTGCTGTTTGAATTCACTTTAAAGGAATCCACCGTTTGGTTTACACTCCCTGGAAAATTTGAACCACATTTGTGAACTTGTGTGGCAGTGTAAATCATTCGTTTCTAGACAATATGAAAAAATGGGGTGGTGGACTTTGTACGAGCAAAAGTTTGCCTGCGATGTTTCAAAATCATTGTGTACAGAGGATTTGATTTCTTGCTGCCCGACGATCCCAATCATGCACTTGAAGTCTCCTATGAGAAGCTTGGTTGCTTTTGCTCGTTTTGTGGTAAAATTGGCCACCAAGCGGGCGGTTGCCCATGGCTAGAAGAGGTAGATACTCGTCTAGTTGATGATGATGTGTAGATAAGAAGGGCCTGTTGCGCTCTTACCGGATTCACAGGTCCTGACATCCCTCTTGCCACCTCAAATTCTGATCCTCCCAAGGTGATAGCACTGGCCTGAATAGTTGTTGGATACTCCGATGGCGCTAATCTCAAAGCAGTCGGTTAGAACGGAACTAAGGTAGCTTCAAATTCGGGGAAAATATTTCCTTCCATGTGCCTGCCGCAAGCGGAATTTTTGCCATCATAAGCCACTTTTTGAAAATATTTGTGATTATGGGCCAGTTTCGAAACTATTAGCGCTCGTGGGCTAACTTGTGTCACGTCAGCCGTGGCCGCTATTCTCATTAGCGACCTATTCATTTTGAATGTCGCTAATGGGAATAGCGGCATATGTTTTAAATGTTTTTGAATTTTTTGTTTGCTGTCGCTATTTCCATTAGCGACCTTAGTATATATGACGTCGCTGATGAGATTAGCGACCTCGAATGAATGTATTGAGACACTTAGCGATTCCTAAAGAGTTTTCCCCAAAAATTAAAACTAAGGTCGCTATTACTAATAGTGACCTCAGTAGGAAACACAATCTCCCTGTTCTTTATAAAATTTGCAAAATAGTCATACAACTAAGGCCTCTATTCGGAATAACAACCATAGTACAATAAAGGCCTCTATTCCGAATAGCAACCTTAGTTTTAAAAATAAATTGATTGTCATTTTTTAGAGAGCAAAAGCTCTCTCTAGAGTTTGCTAAGTGTTAGAATACAGCTCATTAAAGGTCGCTAATCCCATTAGCGACCTCATATATACTAAGGTCTCTAGTGGGAATAGCGACGGCAAACAAAAAATTCAAAAAAAAATTAAAACATAGGCCGTTATTCCCATTAGCGACCTCGAAAATGAAAAGGCTGCTATTAGGAATAGCGGCCGCTGCTAACGTGACACAAAGTAGCCCAAAAGCGCTAATAGATGGGAAACTGACCCAAGAACGCTAATATTTTCAAAAGTGGCCTATGTAGGCAAAAAACTCCCACAAGCACTGATTCTGCGCGAGTTGTTGGCGCCAATTTCAGCGGTTTGCAAGTCTGCCTAGTCAGTTACTTACCAAAGACACACTACTAATATTGTTCACAACGTACGGATCTGAAGTGAGTATCCCTTCAGATTCCCCTTGCAGCTATCCTCACATTTGTGCTGAGGAAGTTTCGGAGCCGGATCCGATGTTCTAATTGAAAAAGTTCCAATTACAGGAAATCCTACTACCTTGAATTTAGGTTTCATATGCAAATAAAGTTTTAGTGCCAAAGTGCAAACTATTTGTGATGCAAACATCCAAAATGTGATTCTTGAAGTAGATGATGATCTTAAAACCAGTCACATAGAGCGCACAAACAAACAAAAAATTAGAGTGCCATGGCAAAAAAACCATGTTTACAAGATTAAGGATTTTTTTTATGAAGCACGGATGTAACTCCCGTTCCCGCAAATACATATTTCCTGAATATTTTTTGTATTTCAAATTTTTATAAATGTATTCTATGTTAAATTCGGTTTGGATTTTATGTTAAAGTATCTTCTAATTGACAATTATATTTATTTTCGAATAATGGTGTATTCAACTTTGTTTCATATTCCTATATTTTCAAAAAGTGGCATACGTAGGCAAAAAAATCCCACAAGCGCTGATTCTGCACGAGTTGTTGGCACCAATTTCAGTGGTTTGCGAGTCTGCCTAGTCAGTTACTTACCAAAGACACACTATTGATACTATTCACAACGTACGGATCTGAAGTGAGTATCCCTTCAGATTCCCCTTGCAGCTATCCTCACTGATGCGGTTTGTTTTTTGGGGAGTGTGTGTGCACCAGACGTGAGTTGTATTTATTTGTTTTGTAGAAGGGTGCAGTACTGGACGGTACGCCTGACCCTCGGCCAGAAGGGCACGAGCGGGTACTAAGGCGGAGGTTGGATGGAGGGCTCGGTAGTGGAGGCTCGGCTAGAATTTGGAAGCTCGGATCTAGGAGTCTCGTGTACCTGCACTCGGCCTAGGAACACCAGGATTGATCCTGGTGGCAGGCCCTCCGACGGTCGAGTTAGTTACTGGAGTAGAGCAACAGTAGCTAGGGTTTTAAGAAGTAAAAGATTGATTACCTTTGAAGGGGGGAGAGGGCCTGGTATTTATAAGCATTCCAAACGGGTATGAATCTGTATGGACTGGGTCTGGACCCGTATACCCGTGGTCTTTGTGGAGTAGAAGCCCATGGGCTTAAGTGTGATCTGATTATCATGGATGAGAGTTTTTCGAGAGGATTGGATGGCCTAGGATGTGCTAGGTCATTTTTCCCCTACGTCACAAGCCCCCCACTCCTGTAGGGATGTGCGAGCTAGCCATGGAGGAGTAGTTTTGGTCATGGAAGAAGAGCGGGGAAAGTTTTTTGGAGGCCTTTGGCATCATTGCCGAGGCTGGGCGAGGCTCGGAGGCCAGAGGCTGGTCGTGGGCCTTCGGATGAGGTGTCAGGGCGAGGCTCGGAGACCGGAATATCGAGGGGGACGAGCCGCTGCGCTTTCCTGAGAAAGCGACCCAGGTGTACGAACTGACCTCGGAGTGCCGAGGGCTCCGGAGTCGGTAAGGGCGCTGGCGAGCCATAGCGGTTCCCTGAGGAAGCAACCCTGGTGCTCGGCCGACCTCAGAATGTCGAGGGCTTAGGGGTCGGCAAGGGTGATGGCGAGTCGTAGCGCTTTCCTGAGAAAGCAACCCTGGTGCTCGGCCTGACCTCGGAATGTCGAGGGTTTAGGGGTTGTCAAGGGCGATGGCGAGCCGTAGCGCTTTCCTGAGAAAGCAACCCTGGTGCTCGGCCTGACCTCGGATGTCGAGGGTTTAGGGATCGGCAAGGGCAATGGCGAGCCGTAGAGCTTCCCTGAGGAAGCAACCCTGGTGCTCGGCCTAACCTCGGAATGTCAAGGGTTTAGGGGTCGGCAAGGGTGTAGGCGAGCTGTAGCGCTCAGAGTTAGCACTGAGCTTCAATCTCCCACTAGAATTAATGAGGCTCCGGGATTCGCGCACGATGCTTCAGTTCCCTAAGGGCATTGATGATGCTTCATAATTCGTGCAGCGTTTCAGCTCCCAAGGGGGAATATGGCGAGACGCTTTGCCTTCAGTCGCTTGGCCTCCCTGAGGTCATAATTACGGCTTTGGAGGGCTATAAGTACCCCCCCCCCCCTCTCTTGTTGCTCTCCTAGCGAAAGAATGTAATGGTAGCTCGTCGGCTATCAGAGGTGTCTGCCGTAGGTGGACGCGTAACATTGAAACTTTTTAAGGCCGAGCACCCCAGACAGGTGGTTCCACTGTCGTCTCTGTCTTCCTTTGGGTACGCGGCTCCGAGGGTCGTCTATCCAAAGGAGATTGAGATGGGAGGCGTATCGACCGATGTTCGGGGCCCAGGCAGACGAGTCTGCCGTTGTCTTGTATTCTTGGGTATATCAATCTGAGCCCAGGGTTCGGTTGAGATTGGTATGCCCAAAAATATCAGGTTCGGTTGACTAAAGCAGAGGACCTCGGATGAGCGGTTCTCTTGCTATCCCGGTCTTCCTTTGGGTATACGGCTCTGAGGGCTGTCTGTCCGAAGGATGCAGGGATGGGAGGTGTACCGACTAAGGTCCGGGGCCTGGGAGACGAGAGTCTACCATTTCGCTAATATTTTTTAGTATATCAATCTGAGCTCGTGGTTAGGCTCAGATGGGTATACCAGAAAATATTAGGTTTGGCTGATGCAGATTTGGGATCGAGAGTCCGGGCACGGTGGTTCTCTTCCCACCCTCGAACAGTTCGGGGTTTTGGCTTTTAGGGACACAAGTCCCGAATTGTTCGTGGGTGAGAGGGGTGCCGACCAAACCCCAGAGCTTGGGGCGCTCGCCGAAGGCGACCACCTTAAATCTCTAAAGTAAACTTTGTGGATCAACGGGCTGTCATCGCCGAGCGGAGTGGGGCACAAGGCCCGAAAAGGCCAGAGTCCAGCTTGGGGCCGATGCCCAGCATTCGAACTGTTGGCCGGTGTTCGGCGACGATTGTATTGAAACTGAAGGGTTGCAGACCGCTTGGTGACGTCACTGTCACGAGTTTCTAGGAGAAGTTATCACGATTTCCTAGAAAATGTCTTGCAAAATTCTAGGAACAGTTATTGCGAGAATTAAGGAGTCTCCTAACTCTATATATATCCCCCACCCCCCTTTCTTTTTCATTCTTCACTTTTACTCTCTCTCTCTCTAGAAAACAGTGCTCAGCGCTTCTTTCTCTAGTTTGCCGCACTCGCTCATCTCGCCGAAGCCAATCAGGTTAGTTCAGTCGCTTTTTTTCTTAGTATGTTTAGGGCTCAGTCCGGCTCTTCGGCTTCGACCTCGAGGGGGGAAGATGACCCCCTCACGGGCCTCGCCGACTCGACGTCCTGGGAGGCGGATACCAAGGTGTACGATGTGAAGCCCCTCCGCGTCAGGAGGCCGTTCGTCGTGGAGAGTAGTGACTCTGAGGAGGAGGGCAGCGACAGCACGGATGAGGTGGAGATATTAGACCTGGTGTCGGAAGACAGTGGAGAAGAAGGAGAGGCTGAAGTGCCGGAGGTTCGAAAGAAGGGCAAGGAGGGAAAATCGACGGTTCGGAGGCAGAGCAAGGGCACTGGCTCCTCTTCGACGGCAACGGTCCTCGAGCTCTTGGCTACGCCTTCTCCGGAGAAGGCCAAAAAAAAAGGCAGCCAAGAAAGAAATAGACGATGCCTAGCAGTTCGGACAGGACGACCCCTGTCCGTGATTTGGCGACCAAATTCTTATCGCAGTCGATGTCGATCAGGCAGTATCCTACCGATCTTTCAGACAAAATCTTGTACGGGGTACAGCCGTCTTCGCCGAGCCGCCAGAAGATAAAGATGGATGCCACACCGTCGATTCTGGAGGCAGATGATTTGCGTGTCATCCAGTCGGCCTTCCACATTGGACCAGAATACGAGCTAATGTTGCCGAGCCCAAGTCTTCGGCCCACCGACCCTCTGTCTGAGTAGTACTGTATATTTCCAGCCGATGCGTTCGGTTCTGAGCTGCGATTGCCGATCCACCCGTTCATTTGAGAAGTGCTTAATTGGGCTTCTCTGGCTCCGATGCAATATGGGCCGAACTCGTGAAAACAGATGGTGTGCTTCGTGTTACTGTGCGAAGAGAGGAAGCTACCGCTGAGGCTGGATGTGTTTCAAGAGATGCTGGGGATCAGCTCGTCTGGGGAGTTCGAGGGCATCTTTTATATCTCTCCTCAGGGCCGAGGGAAAGTAGTACGTGGCCACCCAGACTCGATCAAAGAGTGGAAGAGGAAGTACTTTGTGATCCGGAATAAAAAGCCTTGGGATATTCCCACTCGATGTAATTTCTACAAGCCGAACATCAGGGCGCCGAGACCGAAGGACCGGTTCGCGGGGGAGTGGGGGTACATCGAGTGCCTTCGGAAAGGGAACAACATCAGCTGGCCGAAGGTGATGGAAGGTCACATGGCCTGTGTCGAACTGAGCCCGGTTACGTCTAGTATGTAGTTTGTTCCATTTTGTTCATTATAGTATTCTTTTGTGCTCATTCTTCTTAATGGATCTTCTTGCAGGTATGGACCCCGAATCGATCAAGGCTAGGAGGATCGCCCTGAAGAAGGAGAGGTCTGAGCAGGGTGAGCAAGGGAAGAGAGCGAGGGGTTCCTCGCAGGTTGTCTTCGATGCCCCCATCGAACCGAGGGCGAAGAAAGTGCTCCCTGAGGTGGGCAAGGAGGTGCTCATCCCGCCAAGCCCGGGTGCGGCCACAGTGACCGAACGCGCCAAGGGGAAGGTCCCTCCGCTCCGGGCTGATGTGACGGAAATTGTGGGTAGGAGATGTTGCAGCCGTGGGCCCCGGACTGGTCGATCCGAAAGGGCGACAATTTGACCGAGGGGGCCATTGCCATCGAGGTTGCCGATAAGCTGGTGACTCCCCAGAATCGCAAGACCATGAGCAACGACACCTTGGAGGTGGCCTACATGCGACTGGCGCAGGCAAACGTGCTGGTAAGATTTGTCAGCCCTTTTTCTTTTGTAACTTTTTATACGAGGCGTCCTTTTTTTCAAACCACCATCCATCTTACAGGCTTGTCTGGAGGGGGCCCGAGTGATGAAGCTCCACGAGAAGGCCCTGAAGCAAGAGCAAGAGTGGGCAAATAAGTACCAGCGGGAGATGAAAGAGATGAAGATCGAGCTCGAGGGCTCCCATAAGAGGGAGCAGGAGATGAAGGCCGAGCTTGCTACCATGGAGAGCGACTGCGTTCGGAAGGTGGGCCAGCTGAGAAAGAAGTTTGCCAAGGAGAAGGCGCTGCTCACGACGAAGGCCCAGGATATAATAATCGAGGTCCAGAACGAGGTCTATGAGAAGGCCCTCGGTCATGTGAGGCATTTCCACCCGACCCTCGACCTGACTGACTTCGATTATGATATGGTCATCGAGCCGAACCCGAAGACTCCCAAGGGGGCGAGCAAGAAGAACCACCTGTCGCCTCGGTTGCGGACCCTCCCCTCGACCAGACCGATCCAGAGGTGGGGAATTAGGCCGCTCGTCTCCTTGTTTTTGTTTTCTCTCTTTTCTTTGTTGTATTTGCCAACCACGGACTGGCCACGGCATTTTTGTATGACGAACTTGATTTATGAAAAAGGATTTTTTTTGTTTGGCCAAGTGTTTTGACTTCGACCGTTTATTTTGGGGAAGTGTAGCTTCACCGAATGTATCTTCTTGATTTTTTTTGGCATTTGGAATGATGGTTGTTTCCCCTTGTTAGGTGCCGACGATTCCTTCCGAGGCAGACCCTCGTCACTCCAATATGGCGTGGCTTCGGAGCAAGATCAAGGTCCTTGAGTCCAAGCTTGTCTGTTACCAGGAGGGGGCTCACGATTAGGATACCGCCTTTCATTACTACCGAAACAAATCTGAGGCGCTGAGTATGGATGTGACCAAGCTGAAGAGGGCGATGGTAGATCGTGATCTAGGCAGGGCCAATCTTGGGCCTACTATGTCGAGTGCATCGGTGCAGCGACCCTCATCGGAGAGGCTCCTTCGCGACGTCATAGTGGAAAAAGAGATGGAGATACAACGTTACAAGACGATGTTGGGGATGTCCGGGAAGAGGACGGGCTCTTCTTTGGGGGATCATCGAGCGTAGGGTGTTCCCGCGGCGCTGATGTTACTGGAGCATACATGGCCAGCCGATGCCCAGAGCTCCATGGCCGGGGTTTCGACTCTGGCCGACCCCAAGGGTCATTGTGACAAGGAAGGAGGCCCCGGTCGTTCGGTCGGAGTCGGGCTATCCTGTGCCGGGCCCAAGGGGCCCTGAGGAGTCCTTGATTTTTCCCATTTTAGCTGAGTGAAGTGGTTTGTAACATTCTTGTTCTTCCGACGGTGCTTAATTAATAAAAGAGTGTGAATAAGGAGTTTCGTTTCTCTTTTTGCTCTTGCAACCTGTTTTTGGGAAAACTACCGAGGACAGGAGGTCTGGCGCCCAGTGTTCCGGCTCGGGCACCATAGCTTGAGAAAGCTACCCCTGTGCTCGACCTTGGGTCAGAGCTACGAAGAAGTTGTGGGTCGGCGCCCGGTGTTGTTACTTGGACGCCATAGCTTGAGCAAGCTACCCATGTGCTCGACATTGGGTTGGAGCTACCGAGCAGTTGAGGGTCGGCACCCGGTGTTGTGACTTGGGTGCCATAGCTTGAGAAAGCTACCCATGTGCTCGACATTGGGTCGGAGCTACCGAGCAGTTGAGGGTCGGTGCCCGGTGTTGTGACTTGGGCGCCATAGCTTGAGAAAGCTACTCATGTGCTCGACATTGGGTCGTAGCTACCGAGCAGTTGAGGGTCGCCGCCCGGTATTGTGACTTGGGCGCCATAGCTTGAGAAAGCTACCCATGTGCTCGACATTGGGTTGGAGCTACGGAGAAGTTGTGGGTCGGCGCCCGGTGTTGTTACTTAGGCGCCAAAGCTTGAGAAAGCATCCATGTGCTCGACATTGAGTCGGAGCTACCGAGCAGTTGAGGGTCGGCGCCCAGTGTTGTGATTTGGGTGCCATAGCTTGAGAAAGCTACCCATGTGCTCGACATTAGGTCGGAGCTACGGAGAAGTTGTAGGTCGGTGCCCAGTGTTTTTACTTAGATGCCATAGCTTGAGAAAGCTATCCGTGTGCTCGACATTGGGTCGGAGCTACGGAAAAGTTGTGGATCGGCGCCCGGTGTTGTTACTTGGCACCATAGCTTGAGAAAGCTACCCATGTGCTCAACGTTGGGTCGAAACTACCGATGCTGAAGGAGTTTAACGAAAAGTGCTTTTTCACTTGAGCCTTTTAATACATGAAGAGAGGTGCTAACGGCATTTTACACAGGGCAGGTTACAAAAGTGTTATTTACATAAATTAAACAAAAACCCTACTTCTGCCCATCCAGAAATTTGATCAGATGTTCGACGTTCCAAGGTCTTTTGACTGCTCAACCCTCCATGTCCACGATTCGGTATGTGCCCGGGCGTATAACCTCAGTTACTTTGTAGGGACCTTCCCAGTTGGGGTCCAGCTTCCTCTTTCTCGTGGGGTCGGAGACGGACAATTTGCGGAGCACGAGGTCTCCGACCTTGATGTCAGTGGGGCAGACATTCTTGTTGTAAAACCTCTCGATCCGTTGTTGGTAGATGCTTCTTTTTATGGCGGACTTCTCCCTGACCTCAGCAACGAGGTCCAGGTTGGCCCTCAGGCCGGACGAGTTGTCGACTTCATCGAAGGCTATGATACATGGAGAAGGGAGGCAGATCTCGACGGGGATAACTGCCTCCGTCCTGTAGGTTAAATTGAACGGGGTTTCGCCCGTAGGGATCCTTTTTGTAGTCCGGTGCACCCAAAGCACGCTGGGCAGTTCTTCTACCTATTGTCCCATAGAGGAACTGTCGAGGTGCTTCTTCAGGCCATCGAGTATCTGTCGGTTCGCGTTCTTCGCTTGGACGTTTGACTGGGGATGACATATGGCGGAGAAGCACTGCTAGACGTCGATGTCTTCGCAAAACCTACGAAAGTTCTGGCCCGCGAATTGGGTCCCGTTGTTCGTGATAAGGACCTGAGGAATCGCAAACTGGAAAATGATGTTTTTCCAGAAGAATTGTTGAGTTTGTCACTCGGTGATTGTGGACAGTGGCTCGGCCTCGATCCATTTTGTGAAATAATTGATGGCGACTATTAGGAATTTTCTCTGTCCGGTTGCCACGGGAAAGGGGCCGACCAAGTCCATCCCTCACATGGCGAACGGGGTCGGACTGGCCAGCAAGCGGAGGTTGGCCTGGGGAAGTCTCTTGATAGAGGAGAATCTTTGGCACGGGCCGCACCTCTTGACCAGGTCCTGTGAGTCTTGCAGCATTGTTGGCCAATAATACCCGTGGTTCTGGGCCTTCCTGGCAAGCGATTTGCTTCCCATGTGACATCTGCCGATCCCCTCATGAAGTTCTTTAAGCGCGTAGCTAGCTTCCTCATGGGCGAGGCAGCGAAGGTAAGGCTTCCCGTCTGCTAGGGTGTATGAGCGCTTGAAGAGGACGTCGTTGATGACGACGAACCTTTCAGCTCGAACCCTGATCCTTCTCGCCTCAGCCCGGTCTTCGGGGAGGTCGGCCTTTAGTAGAAACCTTCGAATTGGGGAGGTCCAGTCGTCCGGACTGACTTCGTTGTTTACACACATTGCCTCGGGGAGATCAATGCTTGGCTTCAAGAGGATTTCAATGAGTACTGTTCGGTAGAGACCCTCGAAGGATGAGGAGGCGAGCTTGGACAAGGCATCCGCCTGGGCATTCTGCTCTCTTGGAACTCTGAGGATCATGGAATAGTTAAAGGATGATAGGAGCCGCCGAACCACGGCCAAGTACCGGATCATTCAGTCATCACGGGTCTCGTAATCTCTAGTGATATGGTTGACAATGAGCTGAGAATCGTTGAAGGCCTGGATCTACTTCACGCCAGCCTAGTGTGCCAGGGTTAGTCCGGCAATCATAGCCTCGTATTTTGCCTCGTTGTTGGAGGCCGAGAAATTGAGGCGGAGAGAATACTGAAGGAGGAAGTGGTCGGGACCCCGCAGGATGATCCTGGCACCGCTCCCGAACTCGCAGGAGGATCCGTCGACATAGACTTCCCAGGTCAGATCCGAATCTTCGATATTAGGCTGTTCGGAAATGGTGCATTCAGTGATGAACTCGGTGAGGGCTTGCACCTTGATCGCCGTCCTTGGTTGGTAGCCGATGTCGTACTGGCACAACTCGATTGACCATTTGACTAAGCGACCGGAGTTCTCTGGCTTGTGAAGTACGACCTTGAGGGGTTGGTCGGTCAGCACTTGGATGGAGTGCGCCTGGAAGTAAGGGCGGAGCTTCCAGGCAGCCATGACCAGAGCATAGGCCACTTTCTCTATTCTTACGTACCTCGTCTCGGCCGGGAGCAGGACCTTGCTCACATAATATAGTGGCTTCTGAACACCGTCATCTTCTCGGACGAGGACTGTGCTGAGGGCACTTTCTGCAGCGGATAAGTACAGCCAGAGTGGCTCGCCCGGCTCGGGCTTGCTAAGGAGGTGGGTTGGCGAGGTACTGCTTTAATTGTTCGAATGCCTCCTGTTGAGGGGCGCCCCATTCGAAGCCCCCTTTCCCTGCAGAGCTTTGAATAATGGTAGGGATTTTTTTCCAGATTTGGAGAGGAAACGGTCGATGGCCGCCAACCTTCCTGTGAGCCTCTGGACCTCCTTAACGTTCCGAGGAGGAGCCATGTCTATTATGGCCTGGATCTTCTCAGGGTTTGCCTCGATGCCGCGCTGGCTGACAACGAGCCCGAGGAATTTTCCGGACGAGACGCCGAAGGCGCATTTGGCTGGGTTAAGCCTCATGTTATGTGTCAGGAGTATGCCGAAGGCTTCTTCAAGGTTGGTGATGTGGTCCCTGTCCCTGCTTGCTTTTGACGAGCATGTCGTCGACATAGACCTCCATGTTACGACCAATCAGGTCCTTGAAGATTCGGTTTACGAGCCGTTGGTATGTGGCTCCGGCGTTCTTCAGCACGAAGGGCATGATGCGGTAACAGAAGAGACCTTGGTCCGTAACGAAGGAGGTCTTGGCGATGTCCGGCGGGAACATTCGGATCTGATTGTAGCCTGAAAAGGTGTCCATGAAGGACAGGAGCTCATGACCCAAGGTCGCGTCAATCAAGACGTCGATGCTGGGGAAAGGGAAAGGATCTTTGGGGCATGCTTTGTTTAGATCCGTGAAGTCTATGCAGATCCTCCAGCTCCTGATTGCCTTCTTTACCATGACGACGTTTGCAAGCCACTCGGGGTGTCACGCCCTGCTTCCCAAAAACATGGAATACGAGCGCGTGATGAAGCCCAGCGAATGATTTTTACATCATCATCCATAAGCTGTAGGATCGACTCAACATCATAACAAGAATATAACAACATACATATACAACCAAGCATGCATGAATAATTCATTAAGCAACGGAAAACAATTTAAACATTAATAATATCCAAAATGTTTTCAGTGTCTGGAACAAAGGTAAAAACTCGGGAACAAGTCTTATATAGCAGAAGAAATAAATATCTTAAGGAAAGCAGTTATTTAAACAAGTCCTTGCTTCCTGCGAAGCCTAAAATGTATGCTCGTCAATTCCAGCAGGCAACTCGTCTCCAAAGTCTGCTTAATAAATATAAAAAGGAAAAAACAGGGAAAACAAGAGAAAATGCCTTTAGTGCAAGCCAGGGCCACAAATAGTAAAAAAACAAGTACAAGTATGAGGAACAGGAACTGGAATCGAGAATGTAACCGGGATACAACACGTAGTGAGAATCTAAGAACTTGCTAGCAAGATGGACATCCTAGTAAACAGGCTAGTTAACGACTACTAATGGTAAAACATATGACAGGTGAACCTGTAGGGGTAACTAACATCAAGTATCATGTTTCATGTGTCAGGTTTCACGTATCAGGTTTCTTGTATCGTATCACCAAACATCAAGTAACATGTGTCATGTTCAGATTCATGTTCAAGTCTTGTAGTTGTTACTATCTTGGTAGCACGACATGCATCCATCTTTTTACTACATGGTTGCTCCAGTCAAAATAATTGCGTTTAGACCTAGTAATGGAGTTTATAGGGCGATGTACTCAGGTTTCAGGTATCAAGTATCAGGTATCAGGCAGGCACGGTTCATGAATACGAAATTTAATAACAGGTTCACGAAATAAGTTCGTGAATACAAACAGGTTCAAGGACCACACAGTGGGTCCATGAATACAACAGGTTCATGAGCCAAGTAACTGACTCCATGAACACATCACGTGCAACAGGTTCATAAGCCAAGTAACTGACTCCATGAATACATCATGTGCAACAGGTTCATGAACCGAGTACTGGGAAACACGGGCCTCCTTCCGAGTACATTTACCTATATTGTCCACTCTATAGTCTTTCCCTTAACCCTGGCTTATTACATTTGTTATTTTATCAAGCCAGCATACATGTGTGTGAAACGGGTCAAGAAATCAGGGTCACGTACATGAAATAAGCTTAGGAAAATTATGTGGCATAATGGAGGGTCGACATGAATAAATTATCCAGCTAAAATGTTCAGGCAGAATTTGTGTATTTGTATTCATACATATGAAATAGTGTTTAAGTAATGTAAATTAATTCTAAGAAAATTTGGGGATGTCCTATAGGGTGTCCAGCAACTACCTATAAAAATTCAAGTCAAACGCTTGCTGTTATCATAGTTAAATTAATTCGCAAAGTAAAGGTGTGCAGCAGGTTTGCAAATCTGCGTCTACCGATACAGCTGTAGTAAAACTACCATAACTTCTAGACCGTAACTCCAAATTCGAAAGTTTCGGAGTCTAACGACACCTAGACATCCAGGGCTACAACTTCTATTCAGGTCTCGGGTTCACATTCTAATGTTAAATGGGTCAAAACAGCAAAAGAAGATTCAGACAGCAACATGTGGGAATAACTTACTAGTATAGATTTTATGAAAATTTCTTATTAGGCATCTAAATTATTGTGTGATATAAATACATGATATTTGTGGTCAAAACAGCAAAAAATAATTGTTTTTCAAGTTATAAGTTTGCAAGTTCATCAAATACTAGATGTAACATGTGTCTACAAATTTAGGGCTCCTTAATTCATATGTTCATGTGTTCATGCGCTCAAGGGGTAAAAGAGTCCAAATAGTTATAATTTAATACAAGGAAATTTTTGTGACTCTTAGAATTATAAATTCTGGAGGTTTAATATTGATCGACAATGATATTCAAGGAGGAGTCACAACTCTAACTATTTGTAGTATTTTTCAAGGGATGCTTGTACTAGAACAAATAAATTGTACAAGAGATACTTGCCTTAATTTGACGACGATTAGATCCACTTGTAGTAGAAAATTGGGTTGAAAAATCCTGGAAGAAGTCTCCTAGAAGCACGTGCGAAGATCGACCAAAGAGTGAAGATTCCCCCACACCCGATGCGCCAACACACCAAACAGCGAAACCAGCCAATGGGATCGCTTCTACGCAGCGGATCCCTCCCAAACAGCGAACAGCGGAGACGGACCGCTGTGGCAGAACAGCGCACAGCGATCAAATCAAGTCCAGAGTAGCACGGATCTTGATGGATCCGATGGTCGAGATTCAATCCCGCCAAATCGCTGCCTCCTTCTTCTTTCTCTTCTTCGTCGAAACACAGTGCGAGAAAGAGAGGCGCAACGCCGGCAGGGGCTTCGATGTGACGATGCGACGGCGTGACAGCGACGATGGGGATGACGACGGCGGCGGAATCAACGGCGTGACATCGAGAATGACGTAGCGCACGGCTCTGTTTCCTGGGTTCGAATAGGGGAGCGAGCGGAGGCAGAGCTTGCGGTGGTTCGGGGATGCTAGCGGTGTGGACGGGGGTCGAGGTGATGAGTTGAGCGATGGTGAAGGTCGAAGAAGTACTGGAGGTGATGGTGGAGAGTCGATGGGTTACGGTGGTTGGGAAATGGCGATTTGGGTTTCGAGTTCGAGAGGTTGGGGATGGTGGCGATGAAGAGTGGAGGCTAGGGTGATCGGAGGACGATAACAAAGCAAATGGGATGCAGGCGAGGCGATAGGGAGAAGGAAGTGGCGATCGGAAGATGGGTTCGGGAGTTTCGATGGTGAATGGAGATTGGGTTCGAGGGGGAGACGACGGTGGATGATGGTGGTTGTTAGCGATGGTGACAGGGGTTACGACGATGATGTGAGCGCGGGGAGAGGGCAATGAGGCGGCGATGAGATGAGGAGGCGGCGATGGATGGTTGAAGAGGGGCGGAAAAGGGGTCTGGGCGTGCTCGCGAAAAGAGCGGATGAAGAAGGGGAGAGCGGCGGGTTAGTTTGGGGCTGCACAGTATACGGGGTTAGGGGTTAGGGTTAGAGTATAGGGTTAGGGTTATATAGTGAGGGTTCCGGGTTTTGGGTTTTAGGATACCCGTTTCGAATTGGACCCAACAGGAGAATTGGTCAAAATGCAATAAAATGGGGAATAAATAGAAGATTGACAAGAAATAGCCATTTCTTAATGAAGAACGACACAAAGTGCACACCAATGAATTCGATAAAAGGACCAAAGATTGAGTCGAGACAAAAATAACGATTTTATTCTAATAGAAACAAAGTACTGGATTTCAAATTGATAACAGAGTACAATGGGACAAAATAGAGAATAAAAATATAAATGCGGGGAAACAGGAGTTACACGGGGTAGCTGACCTCTTGGATGAATCGGGCAGACAAGATCTTGTCTACCTCGATCTTTACAACCTGCTGCCTCTCTGGGGCAAATTTGCACCTCTTCTGGATGACCGGCTTCGACCCTAGAATGACGCTCAGCCTGTGCATGATTAGGTCTTCGGATATCCCGGGCATATCGGATGGCTTCCAGGCAAAGAGGTCGATGTTGCGGCAGATGCAGGCGACTATATTTGACTTCAGATCCTCGGCGGGGGAGCGGCTCACTCGGAACCACTTCGACTCGTCCCCTGTCGAACGAGACTTCTTCCAACTCGTCTGCTGGTTCGGGATCCTGTTGGCTTCTTTCTGGCTGAAGTTCGATGGCGTCGAGGGGAAAGACACCCCCTCCGACCGCTGTCATGTAGCAGGATCGTGCAGCCTCCTGGTTACCTCGGACGACACCGACCCCCTGCTTCGTGGGAAATTTTAACTTCAAGTGGTAGGCCGACGGCACAGCCTGAAGGGAGCAAAGCCCAGGCCGGCCGAGAATGGCATTGTACGCCGCCTTGACGTTCACCACCATGAAGTCCATTGATTCAGTTCGTCTGAGGAGAGCCATACCCGCGGTGACATCTAGGGTCACGATCACTTCTATCACAACCGGGATGCTGGAGAACCCATGCAGGGTGTATCCGGCCGGCTTGAGCCTGTCCCTGGGCAATTTTAGGTTCTCGAAGGCGTCGAGGAAGAGGATGTTTACCTAACTCCCGTTGTCGACGAGGATCCGGCGAACCTCAAAATTTGCCATGTCGAGACTAATGACGAGGGCACGCAGTGGGGAAGGCGGACGCCCTCTAGGTCCTCTCCCGAAAAGAGACAGGGAGTAGCTGCATCCAAGGAGACGGGAGGTCTCGGACGGCGTTCACCTCTCGGACGGCGTTCACCTCTCGGACGAACGCTTTACGGGAAGTATTAGACTCCCCTCCCATGGGTCCCCCATGGACACAATGTAGAATGGCCTGCCCTTTGGTCCCTCCGGTCTCGAGATCTCGCTCGGGATGGCGGTTCGGAGTGAGAGTGGGGGGCGAAGGCCTCCGGTTTCTCGTATCCTTCCGCTCCCTCTTATTTTCCCTTGTGAACTCACGGAGGTACCCTCGTTGGATGAGGGCCTCGATTTTCTCTTTTAGGGCCCGACACTGGTCAATTTCGTGCCCGTGATCCCGATGGAAGCGGTAGTAGAAGCGCTGGTCTCGCTTCTTGTTGTTGCTCGGTCGAGGGGGTAATCGGACAAGGCCCTTGTCCTCTATTTCCAGGAGGATGGCGGACACGTTCTGTGTCATGGGCATGTATCTCTCGAAGCGGGGGACCGGAGGCGCCCTCTTCATGCTGACCCCTTCTTTTGCTGCTTTCCTAGCAGGCTCGGTCTCGTCGACCTTGCGCTTGCCCTTCCCTGTGGCTTCTTTGGCACCTTCCGGGTTTAAAGCTTCTTCTGGCCGTATGTACTTCTCGACCCGATTGAGCAAGTCGGGAAAGTCCTGGGGGAGCTTCTTGGCCAAGGAGACCTTTAGCTGGCTGTATCGGACATTATGCCAGAAGGCGGCCGAGGCAACCCCGGCATCTAGGAAGGAGACAGATCTTGCCTCGGTGGTGAACCTCCTGACGAAGTCACGGAGTGACTCTCCCTTTTTCTGTCGAAGATCTAGTAAAGATGCACTGGTCTTCTCGGCCTTCCTGCTGGTTATGAAGTGGGCCACGAAGTTGGCCTCCAGCTGGTCAAACGAGAAGATCGAGCTTGGGGAGAGTTTGGAGAACCACTCCCGAGCTGAACCCCGAAGTGTAGTAGGGAATGCTTGGCACAGCAGGGGATCCGAAGCGCTGTGAATCATCATGAGGGTCTTGAAACCCTCCATGTGATCAGCAGGATCACCCTCGCCGTTATAGGTCTCGAATTGCGGAGGCCGAAAATTCTGGGGGATCTCCGCTTCTAGGATGGCAGCCGAGAAAGGCGGTCAGGTCGGCCTACGGCCTAGAGTGGGGTTCGGATTACCATTGCTGAGGTGGTCGAGTTGATTCTCCATCTCCAGTAGGTGTCGGAACAGCTGGTCTTCGCGTTTCGGGAGATGGGTCGGGTCACGAGCGTAGCTCCTTCCATCGCTTGCCCGGTGGGATTGGTTGAACGTCTCGGCTTTGGGTGCTCTGTGGATGGCCTCCATGATTTCGTCCCGGAAGATGCGAAACTCGGCCCTTGTGACCGCACCATGGTCAACCGGGTCGTGCTGGGGCGGCGATCTTCGACCGATGCGGCTGAGTGCCGATGCTCGTCCTTCGGGCGGAGGTCTAGAGTGGTTTGGGGCCGAGTTGGAAGCGGTCCCTCCCCTAGTCTGACTCACCCTTCGATTTTGGATGACCCGACGAAGGTCCGGCTCGACCGGCTGAGATGCGCCATGTTGGTGTCCGAGGCTGACCCTCGGGTTATTCGACCCGTGAACGCCGTCGAGGGCGTCTTGAAGAGGAGGCCCGTTCGGACGACGTGCGGAGGTAACCGCTCTCTTGGGTTGGGTCCCATAGGAGCGCGGATCGAGGGATGCCGCTGTTGGCGAGGTTCGGGCTGACGTCCATACCGAGCGAGAGATTTTCCACAGACGGCACCAACCTGATGCGGTTTGTTTTTAGGGAGTGTGGGTGCACCGAGCGTGACTTGTATTTGTTTGTTTTGTGGAAGGGCGCGACACTGGACGGTATGCCTGACCCTCGGCCAGAGGGGCACGAGTGGGTACTGAGGCGGAGGTTGGATGGTTGGCTCGGTAGTGGAGGCTCGGCTCGGATCTGGAAGTTTGGAGCCAGGAGTCTTAAGAGGGAAAAGATTGATTACCTTTGAAAGGGGAGAGGGCCTGGTATTTATAGGCATTCCAAACAGGTATGAATCCGTTTGGGCCGGGTCTGGACCCGTATACCCGTGGGCTTTGTGGAGTAGAAGCCCATGGGCTTAAGTGTGATCTGATGATCATGGATGAGAGTTTTTCGAGGGGATTGGTGAAGGATTTCGGGGCACAAACGCAGCGAAAAAAAAACAGTCGTAAAACCATAAAATCCGAAACCCTAACCCTAGGATCCGTGTACAAGACATGGCTGATTATGGAGAAACGAAATTTTTACCTTTTAAGAGCTTTACGAAGGCTGAAAGATGGAGGTCCTGTTATACAATCACCACGCAACCCTTGTAGCAAGATCCGCATCTCTAAAGCAGTCCACACGAACGTCCGATCGTCCAACGATCAAGGGAGCCGGTACTAGCCGATGATGCTTGCCTCTATCTCTCTCTCTCTCTTGCCTCTCAACAGTTGGAGCGGCTAGGGTTTTTGTGGAAAACGAATTTGCCAAAAAAAAGATGAACCCTAAACCAATACATCTCTATGTATTTATAAGAGAGAATGAGGTGGGCGTAACCGTAATCGGTTTGGGCTTCTACTAAACCAAACTGATTCGGTTTTAAAGATTTAAATTCGAATTACACTTTAATTAATCAAGTCCAACTCAATTAATTAAATAACTAATTTCGAATTTATAATCATTTAATTTAAATTCCGAATTTAAATTAAAACTCCTTTTAAACGTTCTAAGTGTGTGACCCTTTAGGTTATTATTACGTTGGCAATAATTTTATTATCTAATAATAAAATTATAAACAATGAGCGGCATCTAGTAATACATCATTGCTACCCAAGTAATAATAATAATTGGTGATTCAATTAAACCTTTCGTGACTAATGTCTCCGTGTAATATAATCATTTTAACCTTGATATTATAGATTAAACTAGAGGCATGGTTCGTGTCATCCTCTTAATAATTTAATTTTTATTTTCTTGATCGATGAGTAGACTATTCAAACAAATCAATATTTGAGCATGGCCATGCATTTCATAATCTCACTCAAACAAGAGGCCGATAATATCGCTCCTAAAATTAGGAGGGTTAAATTCCATCTAGATCATTCACTTTTCTCACACGGTTCATAATGAACCCAATACTATCTTTATCATTACCCGATTAAAGATAACTTTTGATAGAATCAAAGTACATTAATTCTCGTGTAGAAATATAATGATTTCAGGTCAGAGGACCATTACACCATTATCACAGTGAGATTACTTATGACACTTATTTATTTATTCCATAGTTGAATCTCACAGTGGGTCTGTCCAGTACAATGTACTCTTACATTTACTTATGTATTGATTTTAGTATCTCTATACTAATGACCCATGAGAGGTGGTCATCAATCAATCAACATACTAGTCTCAATGTATTATTACTGTCCTATTAATAATAATACTCGACTAGGGACATTTAAGATTATTATACTATATATAATCTCATGTTCATATAGTTCGTATTAATAATCTAAGGACATTTATCATGCTAACATTTATAACGCAGTAAATACGAAGCATAATAAATTATTAATATAATCAAATAGAACATAATGTCAATAATACTGATTACATAATATCATTGTATTGCCTCTAGAGCACCTACACTAACAATCTCCCACTTGCACTAGAGCCAATCACTCATGTATCGAATACCAATGGAACTAGTGTGACCCTTGTGCTTCTGCTGCGACAAAGCCTTAGTCAGTGGGTCAGCTACGTTATCATTTGTTTGCACTTTACATATATGTATATCTCCTCGTTCATTAATCTCACGAATAAGGTGATATCTTCTAAGTATATGTTTTGCCCTGGAGTGCGATCTTGGTTCCTTTGCTTGTGCTATGGCTCCACTGTTATCGCAATAAAGATCGATAGGATCTGCGATCGATGGAACCACACCAAGCCCTGTGATGAAATTTCGGATCCAAACTGCCTCCTTAGCTGCTTCGCAAGCAGCAATATACTCAGCCTCTATTGTAGAATCAGCTACTGTTTCTTGCTTTGAACTTTTCCAGCTTACAGCACCTCCGTTGAGACAAAACACGAAACCAGACTAGGATATAGAATCATCCTTGTCTGTTTGGAAACTAGAATCAGTGTAACCTTTTACCACTAGTCTCTCTTCTCCCCCATATACCAAGAATGAATCTTTAGTCCTCTTCAAGTACTTAAGAATATTCTTGACAGCTGTCCAGTGACCTTCACCTGGATTAGACTGGAACCTGCTCATCATACTCAGAGCATACGACACATCAGGACGAGTACATATCATTGCATACATGATAGATCCAATTGCAGAAGCATATGGAATCTTACTCATGCGGTCCTTTTCATCCAATGTTTTAGGACTATTGTCACTCGAGATCGATATCCCATGAGACATCGGGACAAATCCCCTTTTAGCATCTTGCATCCCAAAACGATGCAGTACTTTGTCAATATATGTACTCTGATTTAGGCTGATCAATCTTCTGGATCTATCTCTATAGATCCTGATCCCTAATATATAGGTCGCCTCGCCTAAATCTTTCATGGAGAAATTTTTTCCCAACCAAGTCTTAACAGCCTGTAGAGAAGGTATGTCATTCCCGATAAGTAATATATCATCAACATATAATACTATGAATGCCACGTGGCTCCCACTAACCCTTTTGTAAACACAAGATTCATCTTCGTTTTGAATAAAGCCAAATTCCTTGACTGTCTGGTCAAAACGAATATTCCACCTCCTTGAGGCCTGCTTCAGTCCATAAATGGATCGACGCAACTTACATATCCTTCTAGCATCCCTTGGACTGACAAAACCTTCAGGTTGTGTCATGTACACATCCTCTTCAAGGCTCCCATTAAGGAAGGCTGTTTTGACATCCATCTGCCAGATCTCATAATCATGATAAGCTGCTATTGCAAGCAAAATCCTAATGGATTTGACCATAGCTACAGGTGAAAAAGTTTCATCATAGTCAATACCATGAATTTGTTTGAAACCTTTTGCAACCAACCTAGCTTTATAGGTCTGAACATTTCCTTCCATGTCGATTTTCATTTTGAAAACCCATTTGCACCCTATAGGTTTTACCCCTTCAGGTGGATCAACCAAAGTCCATACTTGGTTATCATACATGGAATCCATTTCAGATTTCATGGCTTCAAGCCATCTCTCAGAGTCAGGACTGTTCATAGCATCTTGGTAGGTGAGGGGCTCATCTTGATCTATGAGCATCAAATCACCATTCTCTATTAAGAGAAATCCATAATATCTCTCAGGTTTATGGCGAACCCTACCAGATCTACGAACAATCTGTGTTTCTTGAGCAGTGTCATCTTGAATATTATCTTTAATATCCTGCTCAAGTTCCAATTCGGGTTCAACATTATCTTGTGGGTCTCGAGCTTCATCGAGTTCTATTTTCCTCCCACTGTTTCTTTTGGAGACTAGCTCTCGTTCAAGAAATACAGCAGTGCGAGAAACAACTATTTTGTTCTCGGTCGGATTATAGAAGAAGTAACCCTTAGTTTCCTTCGGGTACCCCACAAAATAACACTTGTCTGATTTTGGTCCAAGCTTATCAGAGATCATACGTTTCACAAATGCTTCACATCCCCATATTTTCATAAATGACATGCTTTGATGTTTCTCAGTCCATATCTCATATGGAGTCTTTTGAACCGCTTTAGTTGGAACTCGGTTTAGTGTATATGCAGCCGTTTCTAGGGCATAACCCCAGAAACTTATTGGAAGATCAGCATGACTCATCATCGATCGTACCATGTCCAACAAGGTACGATTTCTCCTTTCAGAAACCCCATTCCATTGTGGTGTTCCAGGAGGAGTGAGTTGTGATACTATACCACACTCCTTTAAGTAATTCTTAAAATCATGGCTTAAGTATTCACCTCCTCGATCAGATCGAAGAGTTTTAATACTTCCGCCTATTTGCTTTTCTACTTCAGCTTTAAATTCTTTGAACTTTTCAAAGGATTCAGATTTGTGTTTCAAAAGATACACATATCCGAATCTACTGAAATCATCAGTAAATGTTATGAAGTAATAAAAGCCACCTCTTGCCATAGAACGCATTGGACCACATACATCACTATGTATCAGTTCTAATCGTTCGTTGGCCCTTTCACCTTGTTTAGTAAAAGGAGCTTTTGCCATTTTACCAAGTAAACAAGCATCACATTCATCGTATGATTCAAAATCAAACTTATCCAAAAATCCATCTTTATGTAGTTTGGATATGCGATTCTCATTTATATGGCCTAATCGACAATGCCAAAGGTATGTTTGATTTGAGTCATTTGCTTTAAGACATTTATTCATATTATAGACGGGAGTATAATCAAGATCTAGAACATATAAACCATTAAATAAACGCGCTACACCATAAGTTAAATCATTTAAACCAAAAGAGCAACAATTGTCTTTTATTATAAACGAAAAACCCTTCTTGTCCAAACAAGAAATAGAAATAATGTTTCTGCAAATCGCAGGCACGTAATAACAGTTCTCAAGTTCTAAAATAAGCCCAGAGGGCAACGATAAATAATAAGTCCCTACGGCCAAAGCAGCAACCTTTGCTCCATTGCCAACGCATAGGTCGATCTCTCCCTTTGCCAAAGATCTACTCCTTTGAAGTCCCTGCACATTAATACAAATGTGAGAACCACATCCAGTATCCAATACCCAAGATGTAGAAGTAGATAAATTGACTTCTATAACATGAATACCTGAATCAGAAATATTCAGAGATTTCACGCTCTTCAGACTTTCCAAATAAGCTGGACAGTTTCTCTTCCAATGACCTGGTTTCTTGCACCAGTGACAATCACCCTTATCAGGTTTAGCAACACCACCTTTAGGCTTGAGAACTTTCTTGAAAGTGGGCTTGGAAGGAGCAACTGCATTAGATCCAATCTTTTTCTTGCCCTTCCATTTCCCTTTTCCCTTAGCACCTTTATTGCCCACCATCATTATAGGAGCATTCTCAGGTGCCTTTTGCATGTTGGCTTCGGTAGTTCTTAACAGTGCCAACAATTCAGTGGGTGTTTTGTCTTGCTCGGTCATGATGAAAGTCATAATAAACTGGGCATAGTTGCTGTTCAAAGATTGCAAGATAATATCTATTTGAGCCTCTCGAGTAAGCCCGGAGCCCAAACGGTCTAGGTATTCAAAATTCCCAATCATCTTCAGAACATGCGGTCCAACCGGGTTATTTCCTTGCTTGCAGTTAAAAATTACTTTGTACGTATTGAACCTTTCTTGACGAGCCTGTACTTGAAACATCGTCTGAAGATGCTCAAGCATAGCATAAGCATCCATATGCTCATGCTGCTTCTGAAGCTCAGCACTCATAGTTGCAAGCATGAGACAAGCAACATCCGTCGCATCATCAATATGCTTCTGGTAAGCATTTAGTTGAGCACGAGTTGCACCGTCACCAGGATGGACCGGTGGAGGAATTTCAACAACATGGAGCTTACGCTCCTGCCTGAGGACAATCCTCAAATTCCTAGACCAGTCAAGGAAGTTTGTTCCTGTCAGCTTGTCCTTCTCAAGGACTGATCGCACGGAGAAAGAGTTGTTTGTGTTTTGCGCCATTTAGTATCTACAATGTTTAAAATGCATAAGATAAGTTAGATTGTCAAATAATTAATAATTATGTTCAAGTGATCATGGTACATTCAACTTAATATACCTCCCACTATTTTGTTCAAACTAATAGCCCTTACTATCAATTCGGAAACTAATTTTCTAGTGAGCCAAGATCCATATTTCATTATGCCTTGAGTCAGCGTTGGCCAATTCTCCCAAAACATAACTATTTAGGTAGACAACATTTGTCAATTTTATCACATATAATTCTTGGATAGTTTGGTGAACAACTATTGTTCTAAATTATCTAATAAATTTTGCCAAACTTTATGCTTCTAAGTTCACTATCCACAATCCTATTGTGACGACTTAGTTAAGTTGGACCCAATGATTAACATGACGAATATCACATTTATTCTTTCGCACCTAACCACGATTAAAAGGAGTGCTCTACTTTGGCAAACCCACCCCTTATGATCTAGGCTTTGATGAGTGTTAATTCATTGGAAAGTATCTAATTAACTTAATATTTTGTTAAGGGATTTACTTATAAACGATCATGATCCCATCATAAAGAGATTCCCAATTTGTCTTGGAACTAAATATTTCAAATCAAAAATTCGTTGAATGAATGATTTCCAGATCAGAGGTTAACGCACAGACGGCATTATTGGCACCCCTTTTCTTACAGATTCGAAATCGGTTGTTGACAAAATCATTCAATCGTTGAATCAATGAAAATTCATATTTAATTGCCGTGTTTCATAAACACGAGAATCTCATGATCGTTTGTTTAATGTTCATCTTAAATCGTTACAGATTTTATCTTGTTTAAGCAGGCATGGCATGGGTGATGTATCTAATACATACATTAACACATTATTAATCTAATTGAAGCATGCATCATAATGTATTCTACACAAACATTCATACATCAATATGTAAAGTGCAGTATGTAAACGTGCTTGGTTATGGCCTTTATCCTACATGATCCTTTCAAGCTAATGAAAGGATCGAGGTCAATCTATGGTGGAAAATATAAATACAATTACATGTCTTCATTCTCCTTGGTTGCTCCACTTCTTGGATCGTCCTTCAATCTTCAAGTAAATTACATTGAATAATTGAAAACAACCTATACTAATGTACTTACATAATAAAACTCGAGTTACATTCGAGATTATACAATTACAAGAATGAAGAAAACGACATGCAAGTCGTATTTACAAAACCAAAACCATAAACCATTAATCTAAGGGTCTTAAGGCCATAACCAGCACCATGCTCAAGTGAACAATTAAGAACACAAAAAAAATATATACAGCAGGGGTCCGGGGGCGGCAGCCCCCGGCGGGGGTCGAGCTGCCCGGTCAGCTCGAAATCAGAAATTTTTTTAATTCCAGAAGACTATCCCTATTCAGAAATCATCGATTTCGAACAACAGATCATATCTTTTAGTCTCTGCCGCCACTGCATCATATACAGTTCCGGAACCATGTATCATATACATTCATATCATATCCCAGTTTACAGATTGTGTCCAAACACCATCTGTCCATCAGTTTATATCACCATATAAACCAAACATCATGCATAACATACAAAATCGCTTACTGATCAGTCATGGCAGATTGTAAAACATACCTCTATGATCAAATCACAATATATAGCATAACAGAATCATATATGATCGACATAACATATTATAATCGACATATCATATAACCGTATCAAGGCAGATTCATAAAACATGCATACATGCATCGAATGCAGTAAACACGTAACCAAATCAGCCCCTTATACACGCAGCTCTGATACCAATGAAGGATTTCGGGGCACAAACGCAGCACAAAAAAAAACAGTCGTAAAACCATAAAATCCGAAACCCTAACCCTAGGATCCGTGTACAAGACATGGCTGATTATGGAGAAACGAAATTTTTACCTTTTAAGAGCTTTACGAAGGCTGAAAGATGGAAGTCCTGTTATACAATCACCACGCAACCCTTGTAGCAAGATCCGCGTCTCTAAAGCAGTCCACACGAACGTCCGATCGTCCAACGATCAAGGGAGCCGGTACTAGCCGATGATGCTTGCATCTATCTCTCTCTCTCTCTTGCCTCTCAACAGTTGGAGCGGCTAGGGTTTTTGTGGAAAACGAATTTGCCAAAAAAAAGATGAACCCTAAACCAATACATCTCTATGTATTTATAAGAGAGAATGAGGTGGGCGTAACCGTAATCGGTTTGGGCTTCTACTAAACCAAACTGATTCGGTTTTAAAGATTTAAATTCGAATTACACTTTAATTAATCAAGTCCAACTCAATTAATTAAATAACTAATTTCGAATTTATAATCATTTAATTTAAATTCCGAATTTAAATTAAAACTCCTTTTAAACGTTCTAAGTGTGTGACCCTTTAGGTTATTATTACGTTGGCAATAATTTTATTATCTAATAATAAAATTATAAACAATGAGCGGCATCTAGTAATACATCATTGCTACCCAAGTAATAATAATAATTGGTGATTCAATTAAACCTTTCGTGACTAATGTCTCCGTGTAATATAATCCTTTTAACCTTGATATTATAGATTAAACTAGAGGCATGGTTCGTGTCATCCTCTTAATAATTTAATCTTTATTTTCTTGATCGATGAGTAGACTATTCAAACAAATCAATATTTGAGCATGGCCATGCATTTCATAATCTCACTCAAACAAGAGGCCGATAATATCGCTCCTAAAATTAGGAGGGTTAAATTCCATCTAGATCATTCACATTTCTCACACGGTTCATAATGAACCCAATACTATCTTTATCATTACCCGATTAAAGATAACTTTTGATAGAATCAAAGTACATTAATTCTCGTGTAGAAATATAATGATTTCAGGTCAGAGGACCATTACACCATTATCACAGTGAGATTACTTATGACACTTATTTATTTATTCCATGGTTGAATCTCACAGTGGGTCTGTCCAGTACAATGTACTCTTACATTTACTTATGTATTGATTTTAGTATCTCTATACTAATGACCCATGAGAGGTGGTCATCAATCAATCAACATACTAGTCTCAATGTATTATTACTGTCCTATTAATAATAATACTCGACTAGGGACATTTAAGATTATTATACTATATATAATCTCATGTTCATATAGTTCGTATTAATAATCTAAGGACATTTATCATGCTAACATTTATAACGCAGTAAATACGAAGCATAATAAATTATTAATATAATCAAATAGAACATAATGTCAATAATACTGATTACATAATATCATTGTATTGCCTCTAGGGCACCTACACTAACAATTGGATGGCCTAGGATGTGCCAGGTCATTTTCCCCCTATGTCACTCACATTTGTGCTGAGGAAGTTTCGGAGCCGGATCCGATGTTCTAATTGAAAAAGTTCCAATTACAGGAAATCCTACTACCTTGAATTTAGTTTTCATATGCAAATAAAGTTTTAGTGCCAATGTGCAAACTATTTGTGATGCAAACATCCAAAATGTGATTCTTGAAGTAGATGATCTTAAAACCAACCACATAGAGCGCACAAACAAAAAAAATTAGAGTGCCATGGCAAAAAAACCACGTTTACAAGATTAACGAATTTTTTTATGAAGCACGGATGTAACTCCCGTTCCCGCAAATACATATTTCCTGAATATTTTCTGTATTTTAAATTTTTATAAATGTATTATATGTTAAATTCGGTTTGGATTTTATGTTAAAGTATCTTCTAATTGACAATTATATTTATTTTCTAATAATGGTGTATTCAACTTTGTTTCATATTCCTAATTGATCGACTATTTACATTTTAACCCAAATCAAAGGTATTATTGTTATTTGGACTATTTTAATGAATTTGTTAAACCCCAATTCCTATTCTAAACAATCTTAGTATTATTATTATTATTATTATTATTATTATTATTATTATTATTATTATTATTATTATTATTGTTATTATCATTATTATTATTGTTGTTTTTATTGTTATTGTTATTATTATTTCTTTTGATCGTATATTAAAAATCCATCTTTTGTTATTTTGAAAGCCCACAGATTTTAATCCATCTATTATTATTATTTATTATTTTGAAATACAAACCAAGTATATTATTAATGTATGATTATTCTAATTATTTTTTAAAAGTGAATCCTAATCTAATTTTGTTCTTTCAATTAAGTTATTTTCAATTAAACCCTGTAAATTTTATTGTGCAATCTATGACAAAATTGTTCATTGTATATCCCCATTTGATCTATATTATATATAAATCCTTATTTTATTGGTTATTTTATCTGCTATTGGATCTAAAACCCAAACCATGTAACTTTTTCCTATTGGATAGGACCCACTTACCCAATAACCCTACATCTCAAACTCCCTATAAATACTAATTAATTCTTTAACCCTAATTATAAAAAACTAAACCTAATTAACCCCTCAGCCGCGAATCACACTGTTCATCTTCAACCTCTCATCCCGCCCCTCACCACCGCCTTCCTTTGTTTTCTCCGAACCCCACCTCCCGCTCACCTTCATCACCATCTCGTCTTCTCCTCACCCCGTCCTCGCCCTTGCAACCCATCGTCTTCATCCTATCTCCATTGCCATCACCCTCTTCATCTTCCCCCTCCCCTGACTTCGAAACCCAACCGACGCCAGCTCCTCTACTGCTAGCCCCTGCATCGCCCCATCGCCTTCCACCTCTCCTCCTCATCGTCGTCCTCCCCGTCGTCTCCTTCCTCTGTTCTATCACCCCCCCCCCCGCTTCTCTATTTCCTCTGATCTCCAACCGAACCCATCGAAGTCCACTGCCTCAGCCTCCCACTCCCGAGCCTCTCCCAAACCACATTACCACCGTTGACACTCCATCCCACTCCCCCATCCTCGTCGCCAACAGCTCCTACACCACCACCCTACCCCCAAACTTCTCCTTCCTCTATTTTGGCAGCAAACCACTTGCTGCACCCGTCGACTATCGACTCCCCGTCACTGCCCCTGTCTTCGTCCACCACTCGACCACCTTCCCTCAGTTGCCGCTCCGTAACCCCCCTGCGGCCACGCTAGCGATCACCGCACTTGTGCATCGCTGTCGAAGTTGAGCCGAAGTCATTGCTGATTCTGCTTCCGGTGTTTGCTATTTTGGCCATTGGAGGATTTTCTGTTTGCTATTCAGATCTTAGATCACTGTTTGTTGTTGTGGCTATTGTTTGCTGATCTGTAGGGGAATTGTTGTGTGCTGTTGTGTGCTCTTGCTGCTATATTTCTTTGCACGTAGTGTGCACGTGCTTTTGTGGGTACGTGAGTTGTACATGAGTTGCACGTGTTGTCGTCGGGATTCTCATCCCGTTATTCTATTATATTCGGACTAATCGTAAAAGGAAAGTCTTTCTTGAACTAGTTTTATTTTTCTTGTTCAAGAATTTGTTGATCCCCGCAAGTAGATCCTTTTTAATGTATCGTTATACTATTCATCTTCCGTTGAGTATATTGAGGATTTACACAAGCTAACCCAAGATATCCTTGACTTTATGCCTTTATCTTTGATTCGAACCTTAGTCCCTATTACACATTGCATATGCACGAAATATATGAAAATAACTAGATCCATATTATAGATTTGTTTGATGAACTGAATTTGATTTTATGAATTAATTGCCATGCCTATAAATTGCATCGTAAATCTTGAAAATTGCATGTTAATCATCAATAGCACTTTGTTTATTAATTATCATGAATTATATGCTTGTTTGATGAAATTATTTTTTATTCATATAAAATTATTTTCTGACATGCTGTTTACTTCTTTTCGTATCAGAATTTCGAACATGTTTTGGTAGTAATTTATAAGAACTTTGTAAAAATGAATTGTAGCCCATGAGTCTATTTTCCAAAATTTTCAACGGAATTCAATTCCGAGTTATAATTTGTTAGTTATCAGTCTTTTAGTACTGCCGGGTCTGGATTTTCAGATTCCCAATTTCATACGTATCATTCTAATGTATAGAACATGTTATCAGTAAAATAAAGAATATGAAATTAGTTTGGCTGAGACTAGACATGTGTAGGAATCACCCTGAATTTTTGTATATTTAATTGATGAGTTTTCTGACCTGATTCGTATATGTGAACATAATTTATAACCTGTTGCCTAAACATAAAATCTGTAAAGAATAAGAATTTGAACCTAGTTTCTGTGATTTTTATATATCGTGTGTATATTCGCTTGAACAGGTAGAGAGTCTAGTTTCTAGAACTTCTGACGGATCTAGATTAATTTGCTTTTCTGTAGCAGCGGGAATCTCTGTTTTTGTACAGTAACGTCCTGCTGTTTAGATTGTATGAATTGTGTTGATTTAATATAAATGTTTCTTGCTTTGCCTGTAATGAGTAGAATTAGTCACACATAGCATTACACAACCTTGACATCTTCTTGCATGCTCTCATAGGATGAAATAAAATATTAACAAATCGGGGTATTATGGGTTGACTTGGTAGTGAATAATTGGAAACTGTACTCGGTAGGGCCCTTCTTGCTTGCATGGTTTATTTACATGGAAGGTGGAGAAATGCTTGTCATTGTGTTATCAGGTTTCATGATATCTTGTCATACTGTTACCGAGTACACAATCTGGTGAGTTCACCATCACAGTCTAAAACGTTCACTTGTTTGCTTGCATCGAACCTGTGGAATGGGACACAGTAGTACGTGTACTAGATATGTTAATAAAATGATTAATAATCCGTACTTGACATTTCATGCTTGAACCCATATACTGTCAACGATTTTAAACTTGAATTGAAATTATTATTTGTTGCATGATTAAACATAGACCCTTGACATTATTGCCATTCCTTGTCTTTTTCTTGAATTTGATCCATTCCTTCACTTTTTTATACACTATGTCTTTTGTTATTTGTTTCCTACTACTTGCTCTAAGAATATTATTTTCTCTCTTTTTAGATCATGTGTTTACAGGTACCGAAGGAGTGATATCAGAAAGAATTGGTGAGCAACGATTTTAGAAGATGGAGTCCAAGAATAGATTGCATGAATTATTTATGTTGTTTTCCCCTTTGAACATTATTATTGATATTGTACTTTGTTTTAGGATTTTATGACCCGGAGTTTGTTTTATCCCAAATGTTGGATATTATGTTTTGGATTATTTCATTTATATTGAAGCTGTTTTTCGGTTATGTGATTATATTCTCTTGCGTGGTTGTGATTGTTATTCATATTGTTGAGTTAGACTGGTACAACTTATGGATGATGTTTACATCATTTGCTAGGCCTTCGTTACATACTCACATCCATGTATTTTGGGAAGCGGGGCGTGACAACGGATACAATTACGTGTATCCGATAGGTACGTATCCATTACACGGCGACATCGATTTCTCAAAAATTAGGATATAGGTATGTTAAGATACGCTAAATGCAAATAATTAATATTATATATATATATATATATATAGTAAACTAAATTATTCTTAAACACTAACTAAAGGGTTTCATAAATTATAAACAATATTAACTATACTGAATATGATGTGGAAAAAACACAACAGAATAACTGTAACTCATTAATAGCTTGTTTAAAAAACTCACCATATCAAAGGAAGAGTTCCAATACTTGTACCATAACCAATGAATAAAATTTTTGCAATGAAATGAAAGAATTGTACCAACCTGTCTAAGGAATTCATCATGCTAGCTGTCAAGAGTATCAAATGACTTGAGACAGTTAACATCATAAACACGAACACAAAAATCTGCCACTCCATAAAATGCAACATACGACTTTGAACTCTTTCTTGACCGATTGTGTCCCGGATTTTTCAAAAAAAAAGTTTTTTTAAAAAAAAGGCAAGAAGTCAACAACTAAAGTTGTATATAAGCTTTGATCAGAGTCAAAATGATGAAACACAAAAAAATCTGTAATGAAGTAAACCATAGCCCTAGATCTAAAACTCATTTTAAACCATAGTCCTTGATCTAAAACTTATTTAAAACCATATCCCTTCCCATCCACTGCTGACTCACCAACATCTAGATCAACCCAACATCCTCATCTCCAACACCGCACAAAATTTCCTCTTTATCACCCCTAAACCATGGCCCCCGGTCTAAAACTTCAATTAATGTTCTCATCCCTCCAAGATGGAGACAAAGAAGAAGAGAAAGAAGTAGAATACCTGTGAATCTGTGATGGAGACTAGAGAGTGGAAATGAAGGAGAATAGGGTTAGGGTTAGGGACTGGGGGTTTTGATGGAGAGAAAGGAGGACGAGCTGTCGGAGGATAATGAGGCAAGGTGGCAGAGGAGGTGGCGGAGCGGCGAGCAGGGAGGTGGCCGGAAGATTGATTGATTGGAGTTGGAGGTTTGGATCGGGAATGAGATGAGATGGAGATTGAAACAGAGAAAATAAGAGATGAATGGGCTGGGCCAGTTTTTGGGCTGAAAAGGAAAAAGAAATATATCCACCGGTGTACCCTAGACGTATCCCATCGTATTCCAAGAGTATCCGATGTTTTATTTATTTATTCTTTAAATTAAATCGACAGGTAAGGTACCGAATACATATCCTAGACGTATCGGCAGTGTATCTCACCATATACGTCCTAGATATATGTAATTCCAGAAGAGTATTCGTGCTTCATAGAAAAAGATTGTGAGGCAGGTCAGGAGGACGGTCTGCTCTTTAGGATACAATCACAAACAAGCATGAAGGAAATAAACCTACTTATTCTCTAAGAATTCCTGTAAAAGGGAAATAGATTCTCTCAATCCAATATCTAAGCAAAAATATTCAATATCACCAAATCCGAAATCGGATCCAGCTACAAGAACCCTCCTCCCTCTAAAGATTTTCATTCCCACATCAGACCTCAAACATCACTAGCATTACCATCAAAAATTCGTTAGAAAATTGTACATAGAGAGAGACCTTACACCACCCAAAGAAATCACGAGCTTTTCTTTTCTACTTTTTTTTTAAATTTCAATTTGATAATATTTTCAAGAACCTAAAACAGCTTCCTCTGTTTTCCAACAACAGATCTAAATTAAGTCAACAAAATCCAAACATGTTAAAACACACAGATCTGAAGATATTTTGTACGAATCAAAACGAATCCATCCGATCTAGTAGTAACACAGCTGAGAGATTATGGATCTCAAATTTGTAAATAAGCATCAATTCTTCAAACAAAATCACCCAACGGACAAAGTAGTGGGTGCTCCTGCTTAGCGCCGGTAAGAAAACCCAAATCTCGGATCCGACCAAAACCCGACATTGGACCGCAACCAACCGGCACCTAATGCGGGTTGGGTCTGGGTCCTAAAATTAGACTCGTTGCTAGTTTGGATCCGGTCCGGATCCTCTCTGGACCCGATCCTGATCCGAACCACAACAATAAACATAAAGCAAATAGTAGTAATTTTTCAAGGACCCAAACCTCACCCAAATCTGAAGCGGAATGAGTAGCTAATTTTTGCAAGGACCCGAATTCGGACCCGTACTTGGTTTTCATGGATCCGGGTCTGAGTTTAATTTTTTGATCCATAGAAGGACGGGTCCGGATCCGAGTAGTGAAGGACCTGATACCATTGCTACTTCTGCCCCGTTTGATTATTGTGAGGTTTTTTATTTTTCAGAGTTTATCAGTCATAATAAATAACCTAATCGATGTTGGTTATGTAGGTGGTGCATTCACTTCGTTGAATGGTCAAGATGAGGCCACCCAAATTCACGAGATACTTGATAAGACATGCTGATTAACTTCTTGGCTTGAGTGATTTCCAAACCTCGACCGGATTTTGAAATTGACTCGGCGATTTTCAAATTAGAAGGCAATTTTCAAACCACTGCTAGAGCTCCCCTCCGACGTCCAGATCCTCCGTCCCCTTCCAATTTCCTCCTCTTCCATCTTCATTAAAGTTCGAGATCTTGTTTCCCTCTCCAAACCCAAAACAGTTTTTTTGGGTTTTCCCGATTTCTGGCTTGGAAGGGTTTGGCTTCCCTACTAGCTCGTTCTGGAGGATCGAAGTGAAGATCCATCGTCAGGCGTTCTTCCATTTCAGTTCCTGCTCAGCGTCCAGATCCTTCAAGCCCTCCCCTTTGCCCTCTCCATCCCCATCTCAGTTTGGTCGTTTTCCATCCTTGCTGGTTTGGAAGGGGCCCCGCTGACTTTCTAGCCGGTTGTACCTATTCTGTGTCGCGATCCGTATTACTGGTGACTCAGCGCTGCTCCATTTGCACTGTAAATTTGGGTGTGTGGTTATTTGTTTTTTATTGGATTGGGCCATTTTGCTCCCTAGGTTGGGGTGTTGGTTAGGAGTGAGGCTGGTGTTTGGACCTCAATTCCCCCACCATCCGTGGTAGGATTGAGGTCATTTGGAGCGGTGGAGGTTTTTTGCCCCACCGGGCACTGCTTTGCCGGTGGTGGGCTGAAATTTTGTGGTTTTTAGGTTTTAGCTTAACTTCTTTGTTCTGAATTTTTGTGAGCTCATATTCGCTGTGGGTTTGGATCATTCCGATTCCCTGATGCGTGTTTTTGGGTAGCTCCTGTGCATCGTATTGCATTAGTAGCTTTACCCTGGATAAGTTGTGATCTGTCATCCTCTTTGTTCTAACTCTTTCTGTAGTAACTGGTCTTCTCAGTAGCTATTTCCACAACCCTGCTTGGGTATCCTCTATCACTCTCCTTTCTTGGGTCTTGGGTCATGGCCCTGTTATGCCCGTCTGGGGTTGAGGCCGTCAAAAAAAGCAGGCACTTTAAAATTGGTCGCTCAAGTGGCATTTCCATATCCCCTATTCCCCTCTCCTCTTGCACATCTGAGCCGCACCTGGTTTGCTTCAGGTGCCTCCTCCCTGGGCATCTTAAACGAGGATGCGTGAACAAAATGAAATGCTTCTTCTGTGACAAGTTTGGTCACTTGCGCAGGAGATGTTTTTCCCTTCAAAAACTCCTCGGACTACCGAGAGGCAAACCCTTACCGGACAAACTCCTCTCCTTTCTTAATTATCCGCTTTTAAAATGCAAGCTTAATGCTTGCCTGGTGAGAAAGGTTAGTTTGGAGCCGAAGATGGAGTTTGACTCCTCGGCAGTTTTGCCTTATCCTTTTCAGAATTCATCTTATTCTTCCAAAGCTTATGGTGACTCCATGGCCATGCTTCATCGTCCTAATATTGCTAACCTGTTTCAGGATCACACGATTTATACGAAACTCGTTTCCTTTCCTCGTTGGGGGTCTTATCAGGCTCGTCCCCTACCTAAAGCCATGAGGCCGACATTGTTTAGGAGCCTGGACAAGGTCTTTGTATTGGCTAAATTCTTATCGGCCAATCGCTGCTCTCAAATTACCTCTCTTCTCTTTAGGCGCAAGCTTCTTGCAAGCGTCACGTGGAAGAGTAGTTTAGAGAATGACAAGAACATTGACTCCCCGGTAGTGGTTCCTTATCCATCTGAGAACCCCACTACTGTTGCCACTGCTCTTGGTGCTTCACTAACTACTTCTCAGTGTCCTTATCTTGCTAACCATTTTAAGGGTCGCTCGATTTTCAAAGACTTAGTGCCCCTCCCGCGGTTGGGTACTTCTCAGTCTATTGTTGTGAGACTTTCGGTGAGTAAGAATCTGGATAAGCAGTCTGCATTGGTTAAATCATTAGGACTTGGCCTTGATTGGCTTCGTAGTGCGAAGGGACACGGTCTTAAACCAATTCTTGGTGTGTCGTCCCTTTTCCGTTATTCTTTTTCTACTAATTACATCCATTTTTCATCCTTAGTATCTTCCAGTTCCCTCTTTCCCGCTTCTCGCCTTAACAAAGTCGTGGCGAGCTTGCCGGAACGTAGTGTGAGTTCGCTCCCTTTGGCGGAGGTTTTTCCTCCCCCCGCTAAGCATAAATACAATAAGAAACTCTATTCTAATGTGCCAACTCGTGTGAGTGCTCGTATTTTAGCGAAGCAAGCTGCCCCTCCGTGCCCCATCATTGTAGACGCTTCTTCATCTGACCTTGAGGCATTTTCGCCCCCTTCCGCGAGGGCTGCCCATCCCCCCATTAAGCGAGGTTACAATAAGAAAGTTTTCGATCATTCGAAGACTCGAATGAGCGCTCGCCTTCTTGCGAGGAAAGAAGGTTCCGTGTCAGCTGCTCAGCTAGGGCACAGTTGAGTAATGCCTACCCGTGGACATCCCTGGTGTAAGCAATGCATTACCGCTGTTGTGCCACTAGAGTCCCTCTAAACTGCCAGTGGAGTTGGAGGTCATTGTGGGGGGATTTTAATCCCCCGTTTCTCTTGGATCGATTGCTTAGATCCAGCTCCTCTCTCGGGTTCGGCATTTTGTTTTTGGTCTCCTTATTGCTTGCGTCACCGGGCTGTTTGCTCCACTCTCTGGTATCGGGGTGGTGCGTCTTGCCATGATGTTGCCCACTGCGTTGCTGCTTGTTATTGTATTTCTTTTTTGTTCGCTAATTTCTATTTTACCTCTTGTAAAACCATTGATGCTTGTTTGTATTATTACTGTTTTATTGATTAATATATTTTTTGATGGCTGGAGCCTTTTGGCTCTATCCGATATATCAAAAAAACCTTCTTGGCTTGAGTGTTTCCCTCACTTTTGCCTCATCATCTCCTAGCCTTTCAAAGCGATCACAGTCCTATTCTGCTTCATACAGAACGCCCTAACAAAAGTGCCATAAGCCATTATTGTTCGAATCCATGGGGGTCAAACACCTAGGTTATATGAACTTTGATGAGGGTACAAACAACAACAAATCACGCCTACACGACTGAGACACGAATCTCGAAGCATCTAGGGGCATAACAGTAATTTTATATTGAATGCAGGCCTATATGGAGAATATGTGCTGTTTCCAGGCCCATCAACTAAAAACAGACCAACAAGCAAGAAATAATCTGCAGCTTAATAAGAGGAGTTCGTGTAGATAAAAAGCTCTTGACAAAATCTTCAATCCAAAATAGAGTTATCAACTAACCTTATCTCCTAATCATGGGAATCAGCAATTTTAACACAAAAGATGCTCTTTTAAACTAATCTTTTGTAAATAACTCATTGCATATAAATACCCCCCTCCCCCCCCCCCCCCCCCCTCCTCCTCTCTTTTCAGAATCAGGTAATCATAATTTTGGCACAAAATATCCACTATTTTCTGAGTTCTGACTTGAGCATTGGAGTGTCTTTCACCAGGAGCAACTCCGGCATTTAGACTTCTTGCAGGTTGCTGGAGCAATCTTGACTGTCCAAATCGGATCTAAGTATCCACAATAGTCAGAAAATCAGATTAAAGAGCTGTTAACGACGATTAATTCTGATCAAAGTAAATGTTAGATCTTCTAATTTTCCATTAAAGAATTCACATCATCTCTTTTCTCCTACACAGAAAATAGCAGCAACAAATTGGCGTCATAAGTGGAAATTTACAGATCTAACTAACAGATCAAAATTTGTCGGTAAAAACCTACTTTTCCAGCCATGGCTCCAAAGGGAAAATGGAATGCAGCGGCTGCTAGCCGATAAGCCAACCCTCTTTCTCCACCTCCTCCTCATACAGAGGACACTCTTCATGGTCCTCAGCAGGATCAACCTCTTCATCAGCAAGGGCAACCCCCTCAACAGCTTATTCAGCCTCTCTCCAAAAGGACTGCAACAAGGGGCTCCAGACGAAGTCATCCTAAATAGTGCCCCATACGGCTTGTAGGTGAAAATAGAGGTTCAGTGTACACATCGACCCCCTCTGCGGTGCCATCTGTGGCACCCCAGGCACAGCAAGATCTTCGATATATCTTACTCACCCAGCAGCAATGTAGCGCCCCGAATTTCTAATATGATATCTTAGAAAATACATGGCGCAATCCCAGCATCAACTTCAATGTAACAGTACACATAGCCCAAAAACATAAATAATTTTATTACAAACTTTTATTACATCAATCTTTACAAACACAGCGGAATACAAAACACCTTGAATTACAACTTTCTTTTTACGAAGATTTACACAAAGCTCTATTACATCATTTTATCTCAAACATCCAAACCTCCAAGCTCTAAGCAACAACCTGTAACACATGAGGCTAGAGATGATCCTTAACCCCCAAAACTAAAGGGGTCAGCCATAAATGGTGTGAGTGACATAAAACAACAAACAACATAAATAAACATTAAGCATGGATTCTTAAACAACATGTACTGAACGAGAATAATATATACTAAACATGTATTGTGAAGTAAGAAATGTCAGGAAAACATGAAAACATCAAGTGTAGCTTAAATAAGTGGTAGAAGCAGAAAACAGGAAAAACACATGCATAAAACCAAGTCAAGAAAACACAATTTCTATATGCTGACTCTCTAATGCGTACTTGTCGGAATCTATGTATCCCATTCTACATAGGTCCGGTGCAAGCCCTTAACGTCTCCACATAATAGGGTTCAATCCCCGCTATGCAACTAATCCTAACCCGATGACTACTACGAGATAAAGGTAAACTACCACATGTGCGTCGCCTCGCTCCCGGAGATCAATCACTCTCAACACCACAGATCGGATACCCGGCTATCAATCACTATCTGTGACTCTCAATACCGCAGAATATATCCAACCCCGGAGATCAATGACTTTCAACACCGCGGAACATACTGAGGTACTTGACTCATGTTCCCGTTCATCATATCACCACTAGTGCATGTCCTTATCATTAGGGTTTATTAATTACTCAACGAATCTCCTAGAGTTGGTGTACCCTACCAGATTTAACTCAACCACTGAACAACTGAAATGCCTCAACGAGCCCTAAACTTAATTAACTCAACCGCCGGTATGCTAGAGTCACACACACCCTCTAGAGACTCAAACTCAAATGTCTAAACCAAGCTTCCATCATAAATTCTCAACTTAACATCTTGAAACATAAGTTCAAAAGAAGAAAAGGTACAAGTAGTTATAGATCAAAATATTCAACACTGCAGATCGGATACTCGGCTATCAATCACTCTCAACACCGCAGATCGGATACCCAGCTATCAATCACTATCAGTGACTCTCAATACCACAGAATATACCCGACGTCGGAGATCAATGATTCGAAAGAACATTCATAGATATGATATAAGGATACATCAGTACCAGTTGACTATAGAAAGCATAAGTCGACTGTCCAGAAGGAAAATTCCATGATTTTAAGAAAATAAGCTAAGGGTTTATAAGTTGACTTATAAAAGACATAAGTCGACTTACCAGAGATTATAAGTTGACTTACAAAAGTCATAAGTCGACTTACCAGAAAATATAAGTTGACTTACAAAAGTCATAAGGGGACTTACCAAAAAATATAAGTCGACTTACTAGAAATTATAAGTCGACTTACCAGAGAGAAATTCCAGTAATTTTCAGGAAAATATTCTAAGTATACCAGTCGACTGAAAAAGGGGTCTAAGTCGACTGTCCAGAATGAATTTTCAAGAAACTAAAGACACAGTAGTCGGGTCGTATCAGTCGACTGAAAGGTCTGCCAGTCGACTGTCAGCCTACAGTCTGCATAGTTTGGTTGTACATGATAATCAAAATTAGGTTTTTTTTCCAAAAGAAATCATTGTGTACTAAAATAATTTGTATTCAGGTAAAAATGACATTCTCAAGTAATCCTCATTATAGATACAATTCCTCAAATCAACCAATATCTCAAAACTTAATTCTCATGTTCTTAATTCCTAATTCTTCCATTAGGATTTCTCAATACTGAATTTCTTTCACAACTCATAACCAAAATCTGATTTGTAATCACAAAATCCAAATGTTCATCCATCCAATCCCTTATTGTCATAGTCATACTCAAATCTTAAACATGCTTTCTAGCGATAACAAATTTATCAACCAAGATCTACTAAACGTTCATAGATTTCACATACATAATACAAACAACAACTATTGCATCGCTCACATGCAAAAATACACTAAATAAACAAGCATGTCAAAACAAACAACAAAACAATCATTCACATAAATCAACAACAAAAAAAAGTTCATATCATTCACCTAAAATATACACAAAGCAAAACAACATGTCACTCACCTTAGAAATGAAGAGATCCGACAAGAAAGTTTCCCTTTTTGCGAGATCCAAAATCCTCCTCTTCAATCACCAAGAAGATAGAAATATAATAAAACTTGTGTTGTGTAGCGAATGACAGCTGCACACCTTCTTTTATACAGACCGGAAATAAGGAATTAGGGTTTTAGGAATACATTTGCAAAATAGTCCTTCCAAAATATAACTTTACATATATAACCTTTTCTTAGTTAAAATAGGTTAACTAAATCAAAACCAAACCAAATCTTCGTATCACTGAGTTTTCCAGCAATCCAGCACAGCCCAGTAAATAAGAAAAATCCGGATTTACCACTCAGGGTGGCGATTTTGCACAAAAGCCCTCCCTATTGTAATATTTGCAAACATATCATAAAATGTTCATAAAAATCCAGAAAAAATCAGAAATAATATCTAATAATACATATTATATTTTCCAATCAAATTATCTGACTTTTACCTTCCAGAAAAACATTTGCACAAAGATCCAACATAAATTCCATATTTGCAAAAACACCCATTTTGTTTAAATCTTCACCAAATCGACTTTAAATAAAATCTAGATATATTTGAATTTAAATGCTAACCATGGGAAACCAAAATATCAGTAAAAAAGAATTTTCATAACTGATTTCAGATCCAAACGGCTTTTTACATAAAAGCCCCTCTCTTTCGAGATATTTATAAAAAATAGTTTCTTTATTCAGAAAAATCCAAAAATTTAGAATATACTCCATTATAATTAGGAAAATTTACTAAAAATATAAAATTGATTATTTACGCCAAAAATATTTGCACGCGTAAAAAGATAAATCTTTGGAAAATATTTATTAAATCTCCAAAAAATCATTTTAATTCATTTTCAAATATTTAAAATAATATTTGAAAATACGGGGTTCTACAAGCAAGGCTCTGACCTTCAAAATTTTCTAAAGTAAAGGCGAGTCCAAGACGATGTCCCACATCCAGAGCACTAGGAAAGCAAGAGGAGCCCCACTTCGCGAAGACAAAGGTCGAACCCCTCTTCTAGGAGGCGAAGAAGATCTCCCTCTCATGAGGGACAAAAAAGGTCTCTCCTCCATCACAGGTAAAGAAACCTAACTCCTCTAAGTTGATCAATTCCCAGAAACAACAGGGAAGAAAAAGAACTAGTCACTAAGGCAGTGTTCCGAAACTTTAGGGATGAGATTATTCAAGTCCAGTCCATGGATCCCCTAGCAGGGGTCGACGAACCAACAATCGCCACCCTACTTCGTCCTGACAGAAGGAATCCTGCAGGTCTACTAGATCTGGGAAATAAGGCAACGCAGTATTTCAATGTCTCCAAGAGATGGATGACCATCTAGCAATGATAAGGCAAGAGGAGGGACACCAAGAAAGAGCATATCTCCCTCTCCAACCCCCTTCTCCAAGGCCAAGTTCGGGCAAACTTCAAGATCTCGATTCGTATAATGGTGAGTCCGACCCAGTAGATCACATTGACAGTTTCAAAACTCTCAAAATGATCTATCAAGCCTAAAGTCCCTTCTCTGAAAGATGTTTTCAGCAACTATGAAGGGAGTTCTGATCTTTTTTCAGGGTCTACCTTCTCATTCAATTAGCTTGAGGAGCTCTTCCTTACACACTTTATCACTAGCTACAAGATCGTGAAGACAAGAACCTCCTTACTCTACTTACAGCAAAGGGATGTGGAGTCTCTCAAGGATTATGTCCGGTGCTTCACATCCGAATCCGAATCCATCCCCTCGCTTGACTCGGCAATAGCAACTGCGGCCTTTAGGTGTAATGTCAGCCACGTCGACCTCAAATCATCTCTTATCAAGAGGACTCCTAGGACTTCTCAGACCTCCTACAAAGGACAGAGAAATACATCTGAGTGGAAGACGCAATTCATCCACAAGAATAGAAGATGTTCTTCACCAGGAGAAAACAGAAGGGTACCGATGAAGAGAAAAGTCCGAGAAGGATGTATCGGGTCAGCTTTGCCTTCCTCTAGCATCACTCTTTGAGAAGTTCATCCCCCCTCAACGCCAACATCTCCGCAGTCCTTATGAAAGCGGAGAAGGACATGCTTCTCCATCATTCTCTCAAGATGTGTGCGACAAGGAAAAGAAGTAAAAAAGGTCAGCCGTCTGGCGCTGGAGACTTATCGGCTAGCATGGCTTTCATTACCACTTCTAATTCCTCCATGGAAAACGCAAACTCAGCATATATCAGCATGAACTTCTTCCCAACCAATAGTTTCATTTCACAAGGACCATGGACACCTCACCGATGATTGTCAAGCCCTCAAAGAGGAGCTTAAGTATCAGATTTGCCGGGGCTTTCTCTCTGGATTTACCCAAAGAAACGACATCGAGCCTCGTCCGTCCTCGTGGGGGGGGGGGGGGGGGGGGGTTAAAAAATCTGAGTCCCAAGATTGGGGATGTGTGGCGGTCTACCACTCTATCTACGGAGGGCGAATGGTGGGAGAGTCTAACTCCTCTTAGAAAGCATTCCACCGAGAAGTAAACTGAGTGCACAATATCCCATCAATTAAGGGCTATGGGGTTTCAATAACCTTCTCAGACCAGGATCTAGAAGGTGTCTAAACACCTCATTGCAATGCACTAGTTATCATCCTCTGCATGGAAAATCATGAGGTGCAACATATCCTGGAAGACAATGACACTTTTGTGAACATCCTCTTCTTGGATACATTTGAAGAACCCAAGCTCTCCTTGGACCATCTCAAAACCACCAGGCACACCCTTTAGGGTTCTCCGGAGTTCCAGTCCAGATGAAAGGAAAAGTCACCCTTAATGTGACTATGTGACTACGGGGAAGACTCCAGCCACTCGAACATAAGTACTCAACATCATGGTCATGAACGTGAATGTTGCTTACAATGCCATCTTTAGTCATCTCTGTCTGGTGGCCCTTCACGCATGGCCTTGGATTTCAATATGAAGATGAAGTTCCCTACAACCACTGGGGTAGGAGAAGTTAAAGGGAGTCAAGAAGCAGCACGGACATGTTACACGGCTACAATGGGGGGCTTGGTCCTTCCCCTTGACACCATAGAACTCCCCAAGGAGAGGAGCAAGGTTAGCTCCGAGCATGTGGATGAATTAAAAGAAATCCCCTCCCACAAAGAAGATCAGACCAAATATTTTCGGGTGAGCAAGGCTGTCTGTAATGCCCTGTAATTTTTAATACAATATTTCGAATTAATGAATAATTTTAAAATCAATTTGTTTAATTATTTTGAATTTTTTTAAAATTGACATTTTCACACGTGCAAATATTTTTGTGGTGGAAATTTTCATTTTTAAATTTCTGAATAAATTCTCCTATTTATAATTGAGTATATTCTAAATTTTGGGAATTTTCTGAATAAAGAAACTATTTCTTTAAATACTTTGAAAGAAAAGGGTTTTGTGCAAAATGTCATTTGGAGGTAAAATTCGAATTCAAAATTTTGTTTTGCTATTTTGTTAGGCCGATATGGCAGTGGAGAGATTGGGGGGAGAGAATTTATCCCTCTAATTTTATTTTGATTTCATTGAGTAAATATATAATTAGGCAATTTTGAGATTGTTGGGGACTTTATTGCAAAACTGTGATTAAAACCCTAATTTTTCAGAATCTGGCTATATAACAAAGAGCATGAACAAAGTATTTATGGCTACCCATATATTTTCTATATTTTTTTGTGATTTATTAAGCATTTTTCTAAAAGTTATCATTTTTGCACGTACAAAATACTTGCAAATTTTTTTCTTGGGGAAAAAAAGTCAGAAAATTTATTTGGAAAATATAATCTTTATTAGTAGATAATAATTCTAAATTTTTTGGATTTTTTATGAAAGATTTATGGCATGTTTGCAAATACTTCAAAGTGAAGGACTTTTGTGTAAAATTGCCATCCAGAGGCATATTTTTGGAAATTTAAATATCTGGACTGCACATGAGGGCCGGTCAACTAAGAGTATTTAGGGGAGATTAAATCTTACCCAAATTGATTTAATTTACTACTTAATTGGAAGATCTATATATACTAGTATAATGCACGTGCGATGCACGCCTACAAAAAGGTATAATAATCTCGAATTAAATGAATTGCACATAATAAAAAAACAGTAAAGCATTTAACCACCAAAATATCGAGGTATCTAAATAATTTATTATGAAAATAAAGGAGAATAATAAGCAATTAACGAAGTATACATTCATGTTTTATGATACTAACTCACTTAATTCATCAAGTTATATGATACAAAGTGAAAATACCTCATCCGTTAATGAGACTTGTCTGTCTAATTCACAACCAGCATTCCTACTTACCTTCCACAACCAGCCACAATATTTGCAAACTTATTCAGATGTGTCATATCCTAACTCGTAAATTTATCATGAACTACAAGAGAATTTTTTTTTTGCATTTGAACTCCATAATGTAAAGAATCATTATGCACCTGCCCATAACATCTATATTTACATATCCAGCATGTAATTAAAAAAATGTGCTAAATATAATCATCAATTGACCAATTTCTGCTGGGTTATTGAAAAATACACACTGAACATATCCAAAATGATATGCCAAGTCATGAACCCTTTGAATTTTACAGAATTTGTGAGCTCTGAGATACAAACATATATACATGCTTTTCCACACATCTGAACATTAGAGAAGGGAAGTGTTTTGACATTTTATACTGCCGCTTTATCCCAGACACTAACTATCGCTCAAATTATACACGTATAATTATATTAGATTATTCGAGGCAAATCAACCTCAAATAGAAGCTAGATGCAAACTACAGATATTTTCTGACAACTACATTGTCTATAAACTAACCTTCACTTTCTGACAACTAAAAAAGATAAGTCCCAATCAATAGATTACATATAGTAACCAAACCGGCCCGATCTATAAAAAGCATTTGCATTTAATTTTGCAAATATATAACTGGGAAAAAGAGAGATGCCTCAAATAGTTTTTTTTTTTAAGGAAAAAGGTGGAATAACACAACCCTGTTTCATTAATAAGGCGTTAATAAAACAAACCCGGCTTACCGGGAGAACACAAAAGTACAGAGCAGGAAATAAAACATAAGTCCCCAACAAAACCCTGGGGAGTGGGTCAAATTATCCATACATCCAACAACCAAGAGTACAGTAGGTCGATACAAAATACCAAGTGGCGGAGACTGCGGGTAAAGAAACACTGCTGAGTATGGAGAGCGCCAATCCCTCAGTCCAATATGGGCCCAAACTCTACCTCCTCATCATCAAATTCTTCTACCTGGAAGATTCTGGCAATCCTCCCTCTCGCTCCAGTCGGCAGCAGCTGTAGCCCAAAAAGAGATAAGATGCATAATATGAGTAAGGTTACCAGAAATACTATTACATGAAGCACGAAAATAGAAATTATTTTTGTCTAGCCATAACACCCAAGTGGTTGCCGCAATGGCAATGTACCAAGTATCCTTCATTTCGCGTCGTATTGACTCAAATTTGGGGCCAATCCACAACTCCTCGTATTCGCTGGAGTAGACATTTGTCCCTAAAGCCCGTAATACCAATACCATCGTCGCCTTACTCCTATGGCAGTGAATGAAGAGGTGATTCAGATCCTCCGTATGTGTGTTACAGAAACCGCAGTTGGTCGCAATGTGGGGCTGCCTTTTGGCCAGGTTTTCTCTAGTGAGGATGGTATTATTGAGCACTAGCCATAGGAAAACCTTACTTTAAGTAGTGTTTTGCCCCTCCATAACACCTGAGCCCAGCTGGGTCTGCATCCTCGGAAGTGAATTCGATGGTATAGGAATCTAACCGTGAAGACTCCTTTGGCCGCTAATCCCCAGCGCAGTTGATCTCGGCCTTGTGTACAGCCTACCCCGTTCTGTGCAATGTGTGATTGTAGGTCATGTAGTTGCAGTTGTAGATCCGAATTCAGGCGCCCTCTAAAAGGCGGCCTCCAGTTGCCCCTCTTCCATGTCTCAGCCACAGAGACATTCGGGCGAGTTGTTTTCTCATACAGCTCCGGGAAGCACTCCTTAAGAGTGTGGGCCCCACACCATTTGTCCCACCAGAATCTGGTGGACTGTCCATTCCCAATTGTCGAAGCAACTGCAGAGTTCAAAGGTTCGCTCGCCTTGGTAATACCTTTCCAGAAGCAAGAAACTCTGGGCCCTACCCTGAAGCCCAAACTTCTAGTATCTTTTCCTCGAAGGTATGGTTGAATGAAGTCATGTCATCCCTCTCCGCTGTGGTGAAAGACCTTCCACCACCATTTACCCAATAGGGCAAGGTTCATATCTCTCAGTTCGATGATGCCTAGCCCTCCATGTCTCTTCTTCATGCATGTGATATCCCACTTGATCAGGTGGTATCCCCCCCCCCCCCCTTATTCGAGTCTGCTCCTTTCCAAAGGAACCGCTTGCGGATTCGGTCAATCCTATGGATGACCCATTTGCGTAATTCAAAGAAGGACATGTAGTAAATAGGCAGGTTAGACAATACTGAGTTGATAAGTACCACTCTGCCCCCAAGTGAAAGCGATTTTCCTTTCCAGCCAGACAATCTGTCCTCCACCCTGTCAATGAGTGGGAGGCCTAGGTATTTGATTGGGAAGTCATTAGTCATACAGTTTAGTATGGTAGCGTGTTCTCTTGCTTCTACATCGGATAGTGTGATTGGAGTCAGAGCGCTCTTGTGGAAATTTATCCTAAGGCCTGATCAGGCTTCAAAACAGTAGAGAGCTCCTTTGAAGCAAACCATTTCTGACCTGTTCCCATTATCGAAGAGGAGGGTGTCGTCGGCATATTGTAGAATCGTGCACCCTTGGCTAGAGGTGCTGCTGGCCACGGGTGTTAACCAACCTTGCCTCCTACAGTTCTCTAGCATACCTCTCAGCACATCCGCTACGATAGTAAATAGGAGTGGGGAAAGCTGATCCCCCTGCCGTAGTCCCTTCTTGCATGAGAACGACATCCCTGGCCGTCCATTCACCGAGATTGCTGTTTTACTAGTTTGTAGACAGTGCTTGATCCATCTAACCCATTTATCCCCGAATCCTCTCCCTCTGAGTGCTTCCAGCAACCACTCCCAGTCGACGGAGTCGTATTCTTTCTCAAAGTCGAGTTTTAGGAGGAAGTTCTTAGAGTTGCTCTTTTGGCAGTGGTGGATAACTTGTTCAGCAAGGGCCACATAGTCTAAGATACACCTGCCCTTGATGAAATCCGTCTGGGTTTTGCTGATTAAGATGTCCATAATACCTTCCAGGCAGATGGCATGGACCTTAGTGATGATCTTAACCGAGCAGTTAATCAGGCTAATCGGCCTATAATCCCCCACTCTCGTAGGCTCCTCCCTTTTGGGTATGAGAATAACTTCCGCAAAGTTGAACATGCCCAATCTGAGAAAGTTGTGGAAAAATTCATCCATCAATGCCAAAACGTCCCCTTTAATTTCTTCCCAGAACACTTGGAAGAATATCATTGGAAATCCGTCTGGCCCAGGTGATTTGTTTGCTCCCATTTGAGTGATGGCCTTTTTCACCTCTGCTTCCGAGAAAGGTGCTTCCAAAGTGGATAAATTTAGCACTGACTCGTTCTGGTATGCCTGCCAGTACTCATCCCTAAGTGGGATCCTAAAATCATTCTTCTTCCCAAAAAGGCCCTTATAATAGTTTTGAAAGGTTGTGGAGATCACATTTTCATCTTGTGATGTCCCAGTTTCCGTTTGAATTGACAAGATTAGATTGGATCTACGTCTTCCGCTTTCCACTCGGTGGAAGTAGGCCGTGTTCTCGTCCCCCTCTTTGAGCCACGAGATTCTAGATCTTTGTTGCCATTTGATTTCTTCCAACCTATACAAATTGGCAATATTTCCACGGAGCTCTAATAGCCTGTTCCTTTCATCTTGTGACAGGACTCTCCTCTCTTCCAACCTTTCTAGCTCATCAATTCCTTCCAGAAAGGAATCTTTTGCTCGCCAGATGGTCGAGAATCTAGACCGATTCCATCTACGTAGCCGCTTTCTCAACTTTTGGATTTTTTCACACCAACGGGATGCAGCATCCGTACCAGTAGTCGGGAGTGCCCAATTTTCCATAACCATGTGGTGAAAACCTTGAATTTCTAGCCAGGCCTTCTCAAACCTGAATTTTCTTGGCCTTTGGGCTCCCTGCACCCCTACGTCAAGCAGGATCAGGGTATGATCTGACGTGGATCTAGGGATCACTCTAGCGGTTGCTAATGGGAACTTAGACTCCCAATCCATTGATACTAGAATCCTGTCCAATTTATCCATAATTGAAGTAGCTTGCATGTTAGACCATGTAAATAGCCTGTCATTCATCGGGATATCGATCAGCTCCAGCTCCGTGATGACCCTATTGAACTCTTCTCTATGCCTGTCACTGGAACCTCTTCCCTTGTGCTCGAAAGCAAATCTGGTAATGTTGAAGTCCCCCCAACAACCCAAGCTCCCGATCACCGACTTCGGATATCGACCAGCTCTTGCCAAAAGACATCTCGTTCTGAAGCCACATTTGTTCCGTGAACGACAGTGATAGTCTGCTCCCAGTTATCAGATCGTCGTTTTAGCCGGACAGTTAGGGAAAACCTACCACTGCAAACCTGGGCACAGATCAGAATATCCGGGTTGAAACCAATAGCAATCCCCCCCGATGCTCCAGCGGAAGGGCGCAGCACCCATTCCTTAATTCTATTGCCCCCTAACCTTTTGAGTTTGAACCCGTGAGCAAGTTTGGTCTCCTGCAACCCAACCACTTCCGCCTTGGAGTTGTTAATAACGTCCCTAACCATATCTCATTTCCCCTATCCCCTAGCCCTCTAACATTCCAAAATAGAGTATTCATTGGGAGATCGTGTCTGGGTTGATCGTGTGTGTGGGCGCGGGACAGGTTTCATCCTCGCCGGCCTCTATCAACCCAGCCCCGGATCCTGGGTCGTTCTGAAAGCTAGACCTAACCCTTTCCTTTTCCCAACCCCTAATCTTATTAAGCAGTAAAGCAATACGTTCCGGGTCACACACTTCTAGCCCACAAGTTTTAGCAAGGAAGATAACTTCAGCATTAGACATGAAATTTAAAATATTAGCTAAAAAAGTTCTCGTACCTCCGTCGTCGAATTTTGTGGCTTTGGCAGTAGCCGCTACCTCCAGATAGTCATCCAAGGACTCCACATGAGCCCTCTTAGGTGACCGCTGAACTCTGATCCCCATCGTCCTGCTAGATGTACCAGTACTGTCTCCTGGTGCTGATACTGGAAGTGTGGACAAAACCATCTCTAGAGAATTCTCCCTCTGTGTCTCAGCAATAAACTCAAACTCCTCTGAATCCTCGTCAGTAAAAGTGGACTCTTCGTCGAGATTCAAGCATCCTTCCAGATCCTCATCACTATCTTCCTGCTGGGTATCCAATTGAATTGATGCAGACTCCTCGGTGAGCCCACCAAAAGAAGATGAGTCTAAGAGGGTAATCGATCTGCCTGTCGTGGACCCCTCAATGGGCCCACAGTGTGTCTGTAAATGAGTCTGATTGAGGAACTCAACAGATGCAATTGCCTTAGAAGCAATAAGAAGCATTTTGGGCCCCTCTTTGGGCCCAATAACGTCTATAAAGTCCAATTTCTGATTCCCCTTCGAAAGATCTAAAGGAACATTTTTAGATATGATGTTAGTGCGGTGAATCACACCGCTGGCGTTGGAATCCGAACAGACTTCTTTCAAAAGCCAGGGGGTGAGCTCACCCCCTTGCCACCTGGCCTCATGCGAGAGGCAGGCCCTTCGGCACTGGCAGACAGCGCAGCAGTCGAGGCACCCTTTTCCTTTAATCTGAGCTAACGCCTGTCCCTCTTCTACTTCACTTCTGCCTTTCTTCCGCTCCTTACTAAATTGGGCTCTCTCTTGCTCCTGATCCACCCTCTCTCCTCTTGCAAAACCTTCTTTTGGGTTGTGCCCTCTGACGCCTATCGTCTTCTTCTCCAAAGTGGGGGTCTTTTGCCTACTCCCACCCCCCACCTCCACCAACTCTTGTCCTTGCTGACCCCGAGCTTGCATGCCGTTTTGAAAGCTACTTTTCAGAGGAGAGCTACCCTTCCTAGCTTTACTGCAGTCTGTCTCTGGGTGTCGCTTTCCACCACCAACTCCACAGAATTGACTGCCATTTTTGGGGGTTTCTTGCATCTCCTTTCTTGGCTCCTCTCTGTGGAGACCAGGCCTTCCAAATCCGTCGTGTTGTGCAGATCCACCGTTGGATCTGTCTGGGGTGTTGTCCCTTTTGGAGGCGATGGATCTGGTTCGTTGGGTCTGATGGCCATGCCTCTGTGATGACCACCGTTGATCGGAGACCCCACTATTGGACCTGATCCCCCTGTCGTGAACCCCTTATCGTGGTCTGCTCCCCTCGCTGCCTTGATGATCTCTCTGTGAGCGTGCTCCACCTCGTGGGCCCCATCTATGGTAAGGCCCCACCTCGTATCCACCACCTCTCGGTAAGAGCAACTATCTCTGAGTGCCGAGGGGGGAGTGCGGGGCGTGACGGTCGCTGTTTCCACCTCTAGTTCCGCACACCTGTCGAGAATGAAATGAATCAAGTAGGCTTCCTCATAGGAGTATACCTTCGCGAAGCGAGGCATCAAAGCTATGTCGGTACTCCTAATGAGAACCCTGGAGGAGACAATCTCCGATCGACGAACTGTCTTCTCATCAATTTCTTCGATGGATCCGAATTCAGCAACAATTTCTTGTAAGGCTTCTCATTTCCAAAAATGAAGTGGAACATTGTGAATCCATATCACAAATTCTCCCCCTGTGGCAGCTCCGCTCCAAAGCTAGGAGACCATGCGGCAAACTCCACTCTAAAGTGACCAAAATCAATAACGCCCATCTCAGCGACTTCCCTCACCTTCTCCGGTGACGGGAAGGAGACCAAAAACTAGAGGTGGCATAGCTTCTTCACCACCCAGTCTCGGTGAGCTTTCATAGGCCATTTTGCACTTAATGCTTGGAGCAAGTGTATCTGAGGGACTCCCCGCCTTAACTTTGGCTATAGCGCACCATTGGCACAGCCATTTCTCCTCACCCCTAATGATCTCCAGAATGTTAGCAAGTCGGATAGATGTTGGGCTCTCTGGGGATCTACCCCTGCAGACCAGATGCTCGTCATCCTGCTTAGACTGAACGACGTTGGTGCAAACATATGATAAGTGTCCCCATTTCATACATTTGAGGCATCTGACCTCCTTGGTGCAGTCTTTCCGATAATGGCCCATATCTCCACAATTGAAACACGAATTTGGCTTGCGCTTCCCTCTTCGAATTCTCTTCTTGTGTTCGGAAGTGGTGGTGGTGGAGTTGGACTGTCTTGTGGCATTTTGGTAAGCCCCATGAGCTTCAATTTCCTTGTGGTCAGACACCCCTGCCTCCGTTGTAACCTTGTTGTGCGGCTCCCCCTCGTGGGCCCGCTCAATGGTGGCTGCCGGAGCAGTCCTATGGTGTCGATGGGATTGCGGAGAGTGGCGATTGTGAAGGGAATGAGAGTGGTTGTGATGGTGAGAAGGATCAGTAGAATACTTGGAAGGTGAGTAGATATGACTCTTGCGTTTCTTGTTTGTGACTAGCGTCCAATCCTCCTTATGGAGCGGTCGCTCAACCTCCGTTGTAATTCCACCCTGTGGTTCCCTTTCAGTGGCCCGTTCGGTGCTGGATTTATGCGCTGGCCGAGGGCTCAGTCGCTGAGGTGGAGATTTGTGGCGCTGCCAATACTGGTGGCGGTAAGTGTCTTGGTGAAGGTGTTGGTTTCTTTCTTGTTTGTAGTGATGTTTGTTCGGGATTGAAACCTATTGACCCTCTTGCCTCGAGTGGTCCCTTGCACCCTGTTCAATTCCCTCTCCATCTAGGCGACGCTGGCCTACGGGGGGGTCTTCTTACGCCACACCTGGCCTGTAGGAGGACCCCCTCGGTGGGCCCGTCCCCAATGTGGCCCTTTTCGGCGATGATGATAGCCATTCCCTTCCCGTAGTGTGTCGCTTCGTGCACGCACTGGGGAGTGAGTTGGCCTGAGCCGATGGGAACCCCCCTCCCTCGATGAGGCATTACTCGGTGGTGGGTTTTGCTCCGCGTCGTTGATTTGGTAGGGGATTGGCGGTTGTGTCGGTGCCTCGGTGGGTTCAATCGGGGGTTCAGTGACGGGAGGAAGGGGCGGAGTGGGTGGGTGGCGGACCCTCTCGTTGGGCCCGCACCCACTGAGTTCAAGCACAGATAACATATTCAGCAAGGGGTTGTAAGGGTAAGGCAATGCTGGTGAAAGAAAGAGAGAGAGAAAATCTGTTGAAAGAAGAGAGGGTTAAGGGATAAGGGATTGGTCTAGAAAGGAGAGGGTAGGGGATGGATGTCTTCAGCCGGATTCCAGTGGGAGACATGTTTGGAGGAGGGAGAGGAAGGGGTAGATGCCTCAAATAGTTGACCGCTTGTGAATAGTCTTTCAGACAAATCATAGTAAAGATACCCAGCAAATGAAGCTTATTCACTGTATAGAGAACTCCATATAAATAAATAAATAATATACCAAATTTTTTAAGGTAAAATGTCATGCACTATAATCTTGTGAATGCTAAAAGATATGTTATTTCCAACTTCTGATAATGAAGATGATGCGACTTTTTTCACTTCATCAATGGAGACTTTTGAACCGAAAAATCTTTCAAATTTATAAAGGCCTTTCTCAGCTAATATGGAATCAGAAAGAGTAAGCTTCTGAAGGAAACCCACTAAATATGGCGGATACTCTTGCAGACACCTGAGCCAAAATTGAACTAAATTGGCACCGCCGTCAATGGGTAGTAGTAGTTGCAAAATAGAATTCTCATCTATTGCAGATGAACAAAGTGAGTGGCTAAATCTTCTCTCACTCCAAAGCATCACTAAGCATCTAGTCTAGCAATAGGAACATTTTCACGGTTGAAAATTTTGACAATTTGCTTACATCTGCCAAACTGAAGCTCTAAGCAACCCTAAGGGATGATTTAGAAATAAAATATTATAATATACAGAAAATAACAATTGTCTGATAAATAATGTAGACAACACAACAATATGAGGCAAGATTTAAATGACTCTCACCTTCATTGATATTAAATCAACACCCCTATATAGTAAATGTAGTGTAATTGTTCCTGGGGACTGAAGATGATCATTTATCGGATGGACATCTATACTTGACCATAAATCTAAGGCTTTATGAATATCCTGCAAGATTACCTGTTTCAGAAGAAACATAGAATACTCAACACCCCATTCCAATCAATGTTGCAGAAGAATAGGAAACATTCAAGTTGTCAATACACATAACTCGGGTAACATATCGCCTACCTCACAATCTTGATCTTGATCTAGTATAATGCATGTGCGATGCACGAAAACAAAAAGTATATAATCCTTAAATTAAATAAAATTTTCATAAGAAAAGATATAGTAAATCTTCCATCTTGGTGTTCGAGTGGGCACCTACTTTTACCCACAATCTTAAATAAATTCTATGGCCGTTTGTGCATATAAATTCAATCCACATTTGAACCATGGAAAAATAACTATTAAGTAGCTAACTACATGGACTAATTCTATTATATAAAAAAATTCAAAATTTACAAATAAACCCCTATACACAGAGAACTACATAACACACAGAGAACCACCTGCATGATAATCTCACAGCCAAACATACAAAAAAGTAAGAAAGCATGGGGGTTTCACTTCACCAAAACCATAAGCAACAGTGCCAAATGTTAAAAGCAAATAATGTCACCCAGTTGGGAACTAACTTTATAAATACTTTCTGTTAAAGTGTTAAATAATAGAGTATTGGAACAACCCCTCTTGACTTTTTTACTGTAGTAAGCTACTAGATATACTGATGGTTTTGAACTTTTTTTTAAAGTCTTATTAGTTAATTAATTTATTATTTTTATATCAGAGCCCACTTAATTTACATTATTACTTTATAAGTAATCACTAATGTCCATATATAGCAGCTATTTCCTTTCAAATAGTTACAACAGTATAATATAATACCATCTTTTGTTCTTTTATATTATCACACTATAGCTTCTACCATTTCATCAATTATAAGAGCTATACACATCAACTTATAACAAATAACAAAGATTAAGGGGGGCCAAAAAAGAAGGGGAAAAAAAAAGAGAGCTCTAATCATGAATAATTTCCTCATATACCTTTTGAAGCATCCTTATTAATTTTCACAACTCTTTGTTTTGCTTGTCAACCTCGGTTAAGATGTTCATTTCTCTTGTCTATAACTATATAAACCTTTACAATGTGATGATATGAAACCAAATGAACCTGACACAAACTTGTAAGGTGAATTTGGTGATGCAAGTATGTAATCCACTCTTGTTCCGTATTTGAAAGTCCCTTGTACATCTTCCAAATTAAGAATTTTTTCTTGGATAATTTAGTATCCTTGAATTGAAGTTTGAAAATAAATAAAACAATTAAATGAATCGAATAACGACCTTTACCTTGCCCTTTAGGTGAATTTGGTGATGCAAGTACGTAAATGATCCTCCTCATCTACATTTGAGATGATGTTCTTCTGATACACTTTACTGTTAGTAATTTAGCTCGCATGAAGGAAGGAACAATGCCCAATAATGCAATATATTTACTCTACCTTTTGTTAGGTTTCTACCTAGAATGAGAGTAATGCTGGGAATGTTCCATCTCTGAAACCATGAATCAAGATACTGTCAGTATCATTATTAATCAAAAAACAAAAAAAAAAACTATGATTAAATGATGAAGATCGTCCAGGCGCAATAGAATTTAGATACTCTTGCTAATATAAATTATGTGTATCATTCTCAACTCTGTCAAACAAAATATATGTTTGTTCATCTCTAGGAAATAAACGCATTATATCATCATTAATTTGGTCAACAGATTGATTAGTTAGAGTAAGCAGAGCTCTATCAGTATTATACCACTTGTCATGTGCATTAGAGCTCAACGAAGGAAAAATTATGTCGATCAAATTGTTGAATGAGTTTTCACCTTCCCATGGAATAACCATATTTGCTGGCAATCTAATCATTTCACTCTCAACATATGGTTCATTTCCATCGCCAATGCATAAGAGATACTTGGAAAAATCAGAATCTTCCTTGGCTCACATATTTTATGTCAACCTAACGACAATTACATCATTCCAAATTGCAGAGTTAACTATACATGAGTCAATAGTTTGTGCTTTTGTACCATACTGCACAACTGGATGAATTTGTCAAAAATCTCCACCTAAAATCACAACTTTTCCTCCAAATGGCAGTTCATTACCCATTATATCTTTCATTGTCTTGTTTAAAGCCTCAGAAGCATGACGATGGGTCATTGTTGCTTCATCCCAAATGATAGCACTTGAGAGACGTAAAAGTTTGGCCTCATCAGATTGGATAGAGATCATACATGATGAAGTGGAACATAACTTTATAGGAATCTTGAATCTTGAATATGTTGTACGACCTCCAGGCATCATTAGAGGAGCTATTCTAGAGGATGTTGTTGCTAATACTATATGACCTCTATGCCGTAAAAAGATAAAATACAACGATAAAGAAATGTCTTTCCAGTACCTCTGGACCATCAACAAAAATGACTTTACTCTCCCCATTAAGAGCTGCTTCTGTGATAAGATTGAATGTATACTTCTATTTCACATTAAGTATTTCAACTGAGGATAAATCTTCTAGTTTCACATTAATGTGATAAGATTGAATGATCACATTTTGTGGGATATCGAGCTCTTCAAGTTACATTGCCAAAGTTGCTCTGTTTCACATTAAGTATTTCAGAAATAGGTATTGACTTCTCATCTTCTATCAATTGTGGGATATCGAGCTCTTCATTAACATTGATTGCAGGTAAGTCATAATCATCAATGCTCTTGCCATACTGGTTTAAGAGACCGTTGAGCTCTTTCAGCAATCGTACTTCACGTAATCCACTCAGGTTACTTGCAGATGAATAATCCTCGGACATATATGATTTGAATTGGTTCCAGAGTTGCCTTACTCCAACTGGCTCGCAATATATCAATAGTGTCGTAAAAAGTCTTCTCAGAGCCGATGGCATAGAGTATTGGATGCTTCTAAAAGACAGCTGCTGATGCTATTACCACTCTCCAACAAGCCCAACACCTCAGCCACTTGCTTAAATGTTGGGGTCTAATCTCATTTATTATAAGCAGGTGGTCAAATGATAATGGACCTCTAACATGATTTAGCAACATCCTTAAATAGAAGCGATCACCTTATCGAGGAGAAATGGCATATATCCTGCCGATTTGACGAATATTATTTTGTCTTTTGCTCCATTTTTGTTCTTTGTTCTTCCACCTAAATACGTAGATGTTATCAATAATTAAAAAGCAATTAAATGTTATCATTTGTTCCTCTCATAACTAAAAGCATGAACGTTACCAGTAAGGATATATTCTAAGAAGACTAAACGAATTATCTAAAATGTTTCTATAATTCATACCTATAATGCTCTAGAAACTCCCTATACAAATATTGTCTTGCTTCAGGGTCTTCATTATTTTTTGTAAAGAACTCTGCCAACATTGTTTTTTTGCATTCGATCACTGCAAGTACATTCTCCATTGACTGATGAGCATAATATAAAACTTGTTGCCGATTCGGAAAGTGAATTTGCAATGGGAGAACTGATTGATACATTCGAGTCATAGTAAAATCAAAGATTTTCCAGGCAGCTTCTTGCGGGCATATCCAACGGGCATCAACATATTGTGATATTTCATCTGTAGCATCACCTAGTCGGATCTGAAAAGGCACACGATTGGGTCCTTTGTAAACATACCTATAGATATACTTAACAGAAATTATACTCGAACAAATTTCAACATTAATATCGCATTTATATTTTTTTCAAAAGAAAAGGGTTGTAAGGAACCACCCATCTATTATCGATCAACTGATTCGAGTTTTCCCTTCGAGAGATAAATCGACCAGTATCTCGTCGGCGATATACAGGATATGAGTTCTCTCCTTGCAAAGTTGTCAGAGCAAACTGTTTGGGATAATCTTTTTTGCATTTTTCATCTTTCATGCAAGTTGATTTAGGATTCAAATGCCCACAAGGTCCATGAATCATATGCCTTAATACAATTTCATATAGTTCAGGTTACACTTCCCGATCTGGAATTTCTGCTCTTACTATCCCATTGTAATCATCTGCAGAAATAATTTTATTTCTAGCATCAAGAATGATTAAAATGTGAGCATGAGGTAATCAGTGCTTCTGAAATTCAATGATATGTACATGTGCAATGACTCTCCCAAGTACTTCTCTGTCAAATATATCTTTCTTAAACTCTTCAAGTTTAGAATGAAAGATTCTTGTTGTTAAATCTGGTCTATCCTGTGGAAGCGGCCCAGGTAGTACTTCACTGGAAATTTCAATTCATGTCGGATTGCAAGTCATAGTAATAAATAATTTAGGTTTGCCATATTTTTGCACCAAAGCCATTGCATTTTGATATCTCTAGTACATATCTCGGGGACTTCTGAAATAAGATGCAGGTAGCACAGTTTTACGACCCACATTTCCTAGAAAATAACAAATAGTGGAAAATTTAAGGCATTTACGTAGAAAATATTTTTCATAGCGTACGAATTATATAAAAAGGATATATAATTTACTTGTAATTGTTTCACCTGCATCTTGTGCATCCTGTAACCCTTGGTACATTTCAGCACATATTTCATGTTGATGATCGTGAACCCAACACAATCTCTGTGTGGCAACTTTAATATAGTTGTCTATTAAAAACTGTTGTAGTAATTGCCCACCACGAAGAAAAACAGATGTGTCATTTTCACGAATATAGCAAAAAATACATTACAGCATTATTGATAGACAAATAGGTTGATTAATGATTAGGAACAAATATAAAATAAAATAATCAGCTATAGTCAATACCTGAAGTCGAAATGCATTATACTCTCTACATGACACTTTTGCCCGTTATTATGAATGTAGATATCCTAACCATGACTCCCGTAAGGTAATAAAAGAGGATATTGAAGAGGATCATAATACCCAGCAGTATCTGGAACATTGTGAAGTTGTTTGGAATAAGTTTCAACAACAATTTCTCTTTCATGGCAATCATAAGGATTATCTCCTGGAACCCACACTACAGCAACTTGTGAAGAAGTAGGCAAATGATATGGTTTGGTATTTTCTTAAGTATAAATTTGCAATTGTCGAGATCAGAGCATCGTGAAAGCCGCCGCAAATTATGGATATATGGATTGTGTACATGAAGAATTTGCTGAAGCTTTTCCACAACTGGCCTACTCACCAAATCACTTTCCATCAATCTATTATCAAGTTCATGCTCGGTATCATATATATACAATTGCATATATTGAAGCTTAGAATTATTATGTGGAATAAGACTACCAATCTTATGGTATATGGCACCCTAAGCACGAAAAGTGTAAACACCCATTCTATTATTCGAAAATCTGTCATCAAGGTTTACCCCGATAAAAGTAAATGCAAAGATAAGATTGTAAGTACATATATGTTGTCTAAAATTTCTTCCTTCTTTGGACTGGTCAAGATAAATGCTCATCAATTCAGGAGGAACTGTTATTCTCGATAATTGCACTTTGCCTTTTTGACAACACAAATGTCATGCCCCGCTTCCTAAAATATGGGAATACGAGTTTTTGATGAAGGCCTAGCAAATGATATTAACATCATCCATAAGTTGTACCAGTCTTAACTCAACAACATGAAAAGAAATAATTACAACCACGCAAAAAAATATAATCACATAAACAGATACTAGAATAAACATACATTAGTCCAACATAATAACCAACACTGGGAATAAGCAACAATTACGGGTCAACAAAGCTAGGGATACAAAGTTCAACAAAAGTAACAATGCGATATAAAATTAACACGGAAGAAACAATTTATTTCAAAGCATTTCCTGCTCCAATCCTAGAACTGTTTACCAATACCTTCTGGAAATTCTCCTTGTGCACCTGCAGTTTAATCAACTAGAGAGGAAAAAATGTCCGTTAGAGCAAGTACAGACAGCAAGTAGTAAAAAGCAAAGAGTAAAGGAACATAATAAAAAGGAATATCAAGCAAAAACAAAATCTAAAAGAAATAACAATGTCAATAAACAATGGTCAAGTGTACAAGTGTCAACTTAGGTTTATTAGCATTTTATTACCCTATCTAGTGCACGTACTACTGTGTCCCATACCACAAGTTCTGTGCATGCAAAATAGTGTTCGTTTTAGACATAGTGGTGGGATCTACAGAGCGTGTACTCGGTGTAACAAGATAACCTGATAAAAAGATAACGTGATAACATGATAACAAGGTCATAAGTATTTCTCCACCTTCTATATCAATAATCCATATAAACAAGAAGGACCCTACCAAGTACAGTTTTTAAGATTATGCACTATTAAGTCAACCCTTATTACCTCGGCTTGTTTAATATTTTATTAAATCATTCATGATCATGCAATGTGTATAAGAGTTTCAAGGAGATGATAAGGATGCAACAAAATGATGCGATGCATGATAATATACACGTAATTATAAATCTGAAAAGAGCAGATACAGCAGTACTAAAACAGCAATAACTCACAAACTATAACTCGGAATTCGATTCCGTCAAAAGCGCTGTAAACTACATATATGGGGATACAATTCATATTCAGTAAGATTCAATTGATTCTGACTATAACTAGGTCGATTACTCTAATCTTTACAGCTGAAGGGTTCTAGCAGCAGCTTATAGTCAAAATTCTATGGGTGAAAATAAGGTGTAAAATCAACATAAAAATCTATAAAATTTAGGAATGGACCCTAAGCATGTCTACTAAGTTTCTGAAGAGTTTCATGTCATTAAACTGCTATTATCATGGTGTTTCAACTGAATGTTGTGTCAATGTTTCACTAAACTGCAATTCTGGAAGTACAGACCAGTAGTGACTAAAACTGTAATATCTCACAGCTCATAGATCAGAGTCTAGATCCGTAAGATTTTCTAAATACTAGATTAATTAGGCTACAATTCATTTTTATATAGTTTTGATTGATTCTTATTGAAACAGGTTCGAAATCTCAGTACAAAACATGACAAGTAGCAGGATAAGATGAAATGCAATCATATACATTCGTCAAAATGAATAATTTACATGTTATTGTATCATGGAATGCATTAACATTAATGTCCAGCGATTATGATGGATTTTTACGATGTGCAAAGCCAAGTTATCATGTTATTATTCAAGTCTCAATAACACGATCGATCGATATGCATTCAATCACTATATATTTCTATATACAAGTTTCTAATCAATTTATTCATGTAGTGTGTGCATGCAAGCTTGGGTTTGAATCAATGGATGTTGGCACGAAGTCAAGGATACTTTGGGTTAGCTCACGTAAACCCTCGATATCCCCAACGGAAGGTACATAATACAGTATTACGATAATCGAAATAGAACTACTTGCAGAGATCAATAAGCTTGAACTAGAAAAATAAAAAAGTTCAAGTGGACTTGCCTTTAGATGACGATTAGATCCAAATGTGCAAAGAATAACAGGATCGGAATCCCAGCAACACGGCAACGAGCAACGATTACGATGATCACTATCGGGCATGGATCTTGATAAGGATCAAGATCGGATGATCGGATGGCTGAGGCCGAAGATCACGATCGCGATGATCAAAAGAATCTGACGGTTGAGATCAAGATCTTGATGATGATGATGATGGTGATGATGATGATCAATGCAAATCCAACAGCCAAGATCAACAGATCAAGAAGTGATCACGATCGCGATGATCAACGATTATATGGCTACGATCAAAGGAGCACAGATGCACTGTTGGCTTGAACTAAGAACAGAGGAGCTCGGGTGTAGCAATGGCCGGAGGCAGGGGCATCGACTAGATGGCGAGTGGTTGACTGAGGCAGGGTGAGGCGGCACCAGGCGAATGATTAGCGACTTCAACGGGGGTAGTCGAGGAGGCAGTTGCGGTATGCACTGGTGGCGCAACGATGTTGACGACGAGATGGTTGGAGGTGGAGGTTGCGATCGAGGCGTCCATGGAAAGACGGGCGAACTCTACGTGCAGAACGACGGTGCTGTAGTCTTCGCGGTCGAGAAGAGACGACGACGAAGTCAACGAGGATGAAGGTGCTGATGGTGGAAGTTGGCAATGGCGAGCGGTGACGAAGCTTGAAGACAAAATCGATGGGTTTGATGGAGACTGTAGGCGGCGACTGAGTGGAGGCAGGGGCTCGCGAAACTGGCGGAGTGAGAACGGAGGAAGGCAATGGCGGCGCTTCGACGAGGTAGTGCTCAGGGCGGTGGAGAGCAGGGGATGGTGCGGGAGTTGCAGACGACGAGGGAGGAACAAGGTGGGGGCTCGACGGTAGGCGATGACTAGGGGTGAGGGTGGTGAGTCGCTGGTGCGAGACTGGAGATGAGGAGAAGGGCTCGCAAGGCGATGGCAATGGCGACGGAGGCAGAATGCAAGGTGAGCTGATGACGACGATGGGGTCGAGTGGGTGCTCTCTATTTTCAGAGAGAGAAATAGGGGAGAGAGACTGAGGGAGAGTGGGAGGTTAGGGGTGAGGGGTTGTACAGTAGTAGGGGGTAGCGATAAACAGTGATTGGGGGTTGGAAGATGAAAAGTTTGGCTGTTGTGGAGAAGATGAAGGGTTGTATTTATTGGGATTTGATTAACTATCTAAGGAAGAGAGAAGGAGTGGGGAATAGTTGAGATAGTAGGGGACGTGAGAGAGGAATCAGGGGATACGGGGAGATGTGGGTTTGATCTGGTCAAAAGCAGATTAGGGGGAGAATTTGGGTTAATGGGTATTAGGTATTAAAAGGGGATACAATAAGATGTGAGTTTGAGTTAGAATCCAATAAGAGATGGGCTTCGGTTGGGCTCAGGTTAGATATAAATAAATAATGCAAAATAAATAAAAATTTGGGCTTTAGATGATGGGCTTCAATTTAAATAACTAAATAATATAATATAGATCAACACTAATGGGCTTTAACAAAAGTAATAATAATAATACTAATAAAACACATATTAATAATAAAAATAATAATAACAATAATAATAATAACAGTAATAATAATCATCATAATCATAATAATAATAATATTATTATTATTATTAAAAATAATGATAATACATACATGACAGAATTGGATTCAACACATTCATGAAAATAATTTAATAATAATAATAATAATAATAATAATAATAATAATAATAATAATAATAATGATGATGATAATAATAATAATAATAATAATAATAATAATAATAGCAATAATAATAATAATAATAGTAATAACAATAATAATGATAATAATATGTATCAAAGTAGGATTTGAGATTAACAAATTTATTAAAATCCAAACAGTAATAATATAACATATAAATAGTCAATCAATTATAAATAGAAAATACATCGTTATTTAAAGTAAATATAATTTTCGATTATAAAACACTTAGTAAAGATCCGAAACCAATTTAGCACAAAATAAGTTTATAAATAATCAAAATACCGAAAATATTCAGGAAATACGTATTTACGGGAACGGGGGTTACCAAAAATCAGCTGATTCACGAAAAAATAATTTTCCCGCACAGTGCGGGCACCTTCTTGTAGGTGGTAGATGAAATTGTTGACAACGAAATGAGTCCACATTGTTTCTTGCCGAATTATAGTGCCTCATAACAGTTCGAACTCTTCTTGGCACTTGATTATTTCCACTTGTTCCGATGTAATTTTTTAGAAATATGACAGCAATTGAGAAGAAGGTAAAAACAGTATCGGTGAAATAAAATGCGATATTAATTCATACCTTCATTCATAATAGATGTTTCTTCATTGTTGTCTGTAGTAACCACAAACACACCTAATTGAATAACAGTATTGATACAACGATTGAAAGATCAGAAAATTTATAGTAGCGGTCGAAATGTTGCAGGTTTATTATTTTTACGATTAAGAAATCAAACAGTTGAGGCATAAAGTTTGGTGTTAAATCATACCTTCATTCATAACAGAATTATTTAAATTGTTCTCTGTATTAGTAAATTGTAATGCAGCACTATCCTAATCATTATCGACAACCCTTCGTACTACTTCATGAGAAAAAAAAAAGTTATAAGTAAAGACATATATGAATTAATACCTTAAGTGAAATATCAAAAATGTTTTGATAATTGTTACCTTCGTTTAATGTAGAGTTCCTAATAGCTCTTCGATCCCTTTGATATTTGCAAAGTCTCTCCCTACGTTCAGCTATTTGCTGTTCGTTCATTGTTGATATTCGCTTCTGCATATTTTGTTGATTTCTCTATCTTTCATCAACCAATTGTTGCGCATTCATATTGAGCGCCGATTTCTTTTATACTGCCTATCCCTCTCTATTTGTTCAGCTAATTGATCTTCAGACATCGATAATCGTCGATTTCTAACATATTCTCGTTGTCTTAGTCTAAACTCTTCCAACTGTATTGTAATCATGTTGGCTCATCTTGTAACCCCTGTTTTTTTTCATTTTGTGTATTTTTTGAGTGTATTTTCCGTTTTGGTGTATTTTTCTCTCTTGTAATTTTCTGAACCGTATATTGGAGTTGTTTTTAATATATATGCGTTTTATTTCATTTTGAGCTCTTCATGTTTGATTGGGTGTCCCTTTTGTTTCGTTCTTCATTATTTTGTTCTTTCCTCCATTTTGTTATTGTCCTTTTTATTTTTGTTCTTGGGTGTGTGTGGTGGTGATTGGTTGTCTTATTTTTCCAATCCTATTATTTGATCCCTAATAAGAATTCCAAAGCCAAATTAAAATCCCCAACCCTATTTGTTATCCTATACAATTGTACCCTATTTGAAACCCATTAAAACAAACCCTATTACTACTCCTAATTACCCACAACCCAATTACCCACTAACCCAAATCCCCATATATATATATATATATATATATATACCTCTCTCTCTCCCCAAACCCTAACCCTAGTACCCCTCTCCCACACACCCGGCCTCCCTCTTTTTCTCTCCCCTCCTTGTTCGCGCCGCAACCCGCACACAGCCCAGGCCGAGACCCATCTCCAAACCGCCACCCTCTCCTCTCGACCTGATCCCGACGCCGACCCGACCCCAGGCCGCCGACTCCCCTTATCCGGCCTGTGCACCGACCGAAACCCCCATCTTCCCTTGGCCATCCGACCCCTCCTCGCACCACCACATAAATCCCTCATCCCTCTTTCTTGGTGTTCTCTCGTGGCCGCAAGCCACCATCACTGTCATCTCTCACTTTTGGAGTTTTTGTTCGTGTGGAGATTTTCGCTCTAGTTGCTTGGATTCGTTGATTCATGGATTTTCGTTCGTGAGTTTTACTCGTTACTCTTGGTTTTCGCTGTTCTTCATCTTCGGTTAAGGCAAGTAACTTGTACTCTAATTCATTTGTTTGATACAAGTCAAAAATACCACCTATAGTGTAGTTGGATCTAGAGACGACTATTGTTTGTGTTATCCTTGATGGATTTTGTCTCTATTGTAAAAATTTGACCATAGATGACTCACGACACAATATGGACATGAATTAACTTAGGTTTTACCTGTTCTTGATTTTGATCATGTATGTGAGACTTTTTGTGAGAATTCGTATTTTGGTTGAAACCCATGTGATATAATTGGTATGGACATGCTAGATATCCTAACTCATGATGTTTAGACACTTGGTAGACTCGATTTCATGCTTGGTTGTGTTTTGAACAAGTTTGGTATGATATATGTTGAGTTATTGTTAAAGGGAAAAATCTGTATTTTGTAGCTGATCTATTTTGTTTGCTGTTTTGGATTGTTTTGAAGTCAGTATCTTAATTTCGGTATAAAACATGAGTTTTAGAAAATTTCGTCTATTTTCAAACCCCTCTGACCTTGCTCAATTTCGTTTTCGTATGTGTGAGTTATGACTGTTTTACTACAGAGGTGTCGATCTTTTCTAGATTTTATTTTTTCGATGTTCTTGATGACTAAATGATTTTATTAACTGTGCTACACATATTATTTTGATCCAAAACATTGGTTAGCGTTTCTTTATCTAGTTAGGGATTACCCAGAATTTTGGTGAATTTTATTGATGAGTTTTATATGTCGTTTCATGCTCGTTTATGAAATCTATACTTGCTGTATTTTGCTCGCTGTTTTGTAAAGAACCTTATTTTCACTATGATTCCTTTTACTGTATGAAAAACATTTGTGAAATATGAAAGTTAGTATATTTTATCTATTTTCGTATCCCTTTGGTGTAATTAGATTTCGTTTCACTAGTTGCGAGATATCATAGTTTTCGTACAGCAGTGTTGGGAATTCAAGATTTGCCAAACTATGGTTTCTTGATGTTTTTTTATTTTTGATGACTGATCTAGTTTTACTGGAAAATTATGAAACTTTATATTTAGATACTGGACATATAGAAGAATAACCCAAATTTTTCGTGGATTTATTTATTGAGTTTTCATGCTGTTTTCCTGTTCTTGAATTCGTTTTCCTGATTTCCGGCTGAATGTGTTTTCTGTATTTAAACCAGTTTTGAGCTATGTTCTTATGAATTAATATATGACTTATTTATATTCACTGAATTCGTGTGGAAGTCTAGTTTCCAGATCCTTCGACGGATCTAGATTTTCTTGTTTGTAACACTGAAAATCACTATTTTACTACAGTATGGTCTTGCTGTTCTGAACTTGAGAGTTGTTTATTTTATTCTTTTATGAGACATCTTGCACTCGTACATGTTTATGTTGCAACTTGCACTTGTTATATGATCATGCGATTTTATTCTTGATATATTTTGCACATATACATGCTAGTTTGACAATAATAATAAATAACCAAGTCGGGGTTTAAGGGACAGATCTAATAGTGGATAATTCAAAAATATGTACTCAGAAGGGAATCTACTGATCCTACGTGATTTCTTGAGACATGATACTTGACACGTGATTACTTGATACTTGCACGCAAGACACGATAGTTGCCACTTGCACACTTGACACGTGATTTACATGATACATGATACATGATACTTGGAGCTTGGAGCTCAATTACTTGACTTGTCTCCAAGTATACTGCCCTCTATGGTCCACTATGAAATCTAAAGTGAAACTGTTTGTTATAGCAACCATGTAAGGTGGGCTGCATGAAATGCTACCTAGATAGTAATCACTACAAGACTTGATACATGCTACTTGAACATGATACCTGGACATGATACATACTTGCTTGATACTTGACTATATGATACATGAGACTTGTTTACATGAGATCTGATTATTTGACACCTGATGCATGTTTACATGATACTTGATTACCTGAGACTTGATTCATGTCATTTACACTTGTTCACTTTACCATGCTAGTTGTTTATGTTGACATCACACTTATACCATGTTGCTAGTTAGTTTCCCCATGTACTTGTATCCTACATTATAAGTAGCCCGTAACTTGCAATTGACGGGTACTTGTTTTTCGCTTTTTCTCTTTCCTGCGTTCGTTGAATTGCAAATTTTTGAGAACAGGTTCCAGACGGTATCAGTGACATGAAATATTAGTGCTACATTAAATTATTATTATTTTTTGTAGCTTGCATGAACGATATTGTATTTTGATACTTGGATTTATTCTTGTATTTGGGCAATGTGACCCAAGACATTTGTTTTATTCAGATCATGACTATTTGAGATTATATATTTGGTTTCAAGTATTTTTGTTGGTATTTTGGTTCATTATGTGCGTGTGGTTGATTCTTTTGCTTCCGACTCTGATGATTCTTGTGAATGTTGTAAAGATTTTTTGAATAGCTTATCGATGATGGAAATCATTCGCTGGGCTTTTGTCTCTTATCCGTATTCCGTATTCTTTTGAGAAGCGGGGCGTGACACTTCTGTTTACTTCATATTGTCTACGTCTCTCTCTACGTTCATCAACATGTTGAGTCTCTTATAGTTGAGGTGTTGCTGTTCGTTCACTGTCCATTTTTCTTGATAGAAACAATGTAAACGTAAGAGTGTCATTCATGATTGTCGAAATAAAATCATCATCATCATCTACAATAAAGTTTTAAGAATACACAATAACCATGGCTCAAATTTCCTTCAAAGATATGTTGAGAGCAATAGCGAAGGTAGAGACTAAACATAAGAGTCATTTATGCATGAATGTCGAAATAAAATCATCTTCATCATCTAAATGTTTCCCCATCATTGTACCCAAATTTTTTTTTAAAAAAGTTGATCCTTCCCACATTTAAATGGGATTGTTTCTCGAGGTAGAGGCTCAACTTAGAAGTGACAAATTAGCTAAGAAACGATGATAGTGACTGATGACATTGCTCTTTTGATGGGATTGTTTCTTGAGGTAGAGGCTCAACTTAGAAGTGACAAATTAGCTAAGCGACGATGATAATGACTGATGACATTGCTCTTCTGATACCAAATTTGTGGCAAAGAAAAATAAATGAATAAGATAGGGCCGTTCGGGCGTGGGCACCAATGAAGGCAAGCGAGAAGAGCATATTTCTAAATTCCCAACAAATCTCGACAATGAAATAGTTATTTCATTCATAATTTATGTGCAGGATAATTAGTATTTTAAATTTTGGTAGGATACTAAACTTTGAATCATTGACAATGAAACAGCTATTTCATTCAACCATATTTCATTAGAATGAAATAGCTATTTCATTCGACTAAACATAAGAGTGTCATTTATGCATGAATGTCGAAATAAAAGCATTATCATCATCTAAATGTTTCCCCATCATTATACCCAATTTTTTTTATTTAAAAAGTTGATCCTCCACATTTAAATAGGATTGTTTCTCGAGGTAGAGGCTCAACTTAGACGTGACAAATTAGCTAAGCAACAATGATAATGACTGATGACATTGCTTTCTTGATGGGATTGTTTCTCGAGGTACAGGGTACTCTTAGAAGTGACAAATTAGCTAAGCGTGTAATGCCCTGATTTTTCATTTAATGAAAAATTATTTATTTTGCACGTAGTGTGCACGTACAATATTTTTGGTAAATATTTTCATCATGATGAGTATAGATTTTTAAATATGTGCTTGTAATTATTTTTATAAAGCCTTCTTTCAATTAGACATAAAGCCCTTTTTCTTAAAGCCCAAAATTTAATTCATTCATTTTATTTTAAAATTATTATTTTGGCCCATAAACTAAAGACCATGAGTAAATTTATTTTTTAAATACAACTTTTAATGTTGGATACAACTTAAAGATTATTTTTATACAAAATTTAATGTACAATTTTTTGGACCTAGTTGCATGCACGTGTATTGCACGTACACGTGCAATGTGCACAAAGTGGGGTAGGCCGGATTGCTTCTTTTTGGAGGGAATGAGAAAATTTGAGTGGGATCATGGTGTGGTGGTTACTTGATTATGGGTGGTTAGTATAACTCCTCATTAAATCATAGTCATTTGTTCCTAACTCCTACTTCAATCTTAGCCATCCATTCTCTTTCATTTTTAGTATAAATACCCCCCCCCCCCCCCCCCGGCTAGTTATTCTTGTGCTTATTAATTCTTCCAAACCTATAGTTCAATTACATTATCTAGTAGTTATTTTAGTGAGTTAAAAAATTGAGTTGTGTGTGGGAGTTGTGCTTGCATCAACTAGAAGAAGGAGAGGCCGGCTACCAAGGGAAGGAGCTCACGGGTTGTGTGCTTGGAGGCTTGTGTGCGCGTCGACTAGGAGGAGGAGCACTCTCATTGCAAGGACATTCGTCTAGGAGGTTGTTAATTGTACTTTTCTTCAATAAGGTGGGTAAATTTTCCCTATTTCTAAATAGGAATACATGGTAGACTTAATTAAAAAATGATGCATGAAAATGATTAATAAGAATGCACATTTAATTGGAAAGATGATCCCAAATTGATTGATTTGTTGATATGCAAATTATATGTGTTTCTATTATTAAAATTCAAGTTGTGTGCGATATGAATATGGCTATGAATTGTGTAAATGAACCTTCGTTAGTAGCATGAAAAAATATGTGCAAAGATTAGTATTTTGACTATGTCGCTTTATGTGCTAAATTAGAAATTTCGTTATGATGTTGTAACGAATAAATTACGATACAATTGCTATGTTCGTGAAATAAATAAGAGTAGAAAATTGGTATAGAGATTAATGAAATTATAATGTCGAAAAAGAATGTATTAGTGGTAGTATATCAAATTAGCCAAATTTTAAGGTAGAAATGTGTTAATTATTGGGAAAAAATATGTTTAATTATTTGAGAAAATTAGTCTCATATACTGGAGTGTAATTCATGATGAAAATGGTTAATCTGGAATTTTTACAGTAGGTTAGTAAGAACAATTTGAAATGAAATTTTGATGAACGTCGAAATGTTCTAAATAACAGAGAGTATTGGTTAAATAAAATTCGAATTGTACTTGTGACAACCCGAGCCTATAGCTCGAGTGGTCGGATCGCTCTAAATTGCTACAGTATATATATGCGGGGGCTTCTCTGAGGTTGAGGGATCGAATCCCGTTGACACCATTCTTTTATTTTCGAACATTTTTTTAAAAGAAACAGTTCGGCCGAGAGCATTTAATGCTCTCGCCACCTCTTCTAACGCGTGCCGCACTTGGTCTAGTGGCTTGTGCCTTTGGTTGGGTTCCTAGTGGTCGCTGGTTCGATCCTTGGCCTTCGGCTGTTGTTTAAGTGTGGGAAAAACATTTTTTTGGGGTGTTTTTAATGATCAAAAAATGTGGAAAAATTATGATTATTATTTTAAAAATATGTGGAGTCTATGAAAAATAGTTTGAGAATTATTTGCATAAAGTGGAGTATGTTTAAAGAATAAAAGTATAATTTAGAACTATAAGTTCTACACTTGCATTTGTATAAAGTAGTATTTACAAAAGATTTAGAATGGAATATTAGAAAAGAAATACAAATAAAAAGGAATTATATGAAGTGATGTGAATTATTCTCAATGGAGAATGGAGTGACAAATTATGATGTGTAAATATTCATTTTTTGATTGAATAACTTGTGATGTGATCTTTAATGTGGAAATAACATTTCATAAGTTACATGATGAATAGTTGAATTTAATGTATAATTATGGAATATTGAACAATTTAGAAATCATGATTGGAAAAGAGAAATACTCTTTGAGTATGATAACTCAACATATGAACTTATGAGTGGAAATGCTCAATTTTGGAAATTTGAATTGAAATTGAAACAAAAGAGTAGCTAAGTCTCCCCCGGCATTTGGAAAAAAAATGAAATGAAAATTGAAAAGAAAGACCAAGGTTGGTCATGTTTGAATGAATGAATAAGTCCAGTTTAGTGGAGAGGCTAACTCTAGAGCTTTGATTTTGTTCATGATTCTAATAAAAACTAAGGATTAGTACATAGTGGAGACGTGATGAAAGTAGGAGAAAAATATGAGTTGAGGGCCATCAGAATGGTGGCGTTAGAGTATTTCACAGGCTGTCTTCACGATGCGTCGTGACATGACGTGGATACTGCTCCAGAGTACCATCCCGGTGGTGACGCTTGTGGGATGGTTGGTGACTGCATGAGGATCGTATGCCATGAAGGAGGCTGAATTGCCACAGGCTGTCTTCACGATGCATCGTGACATGACGTGGGATTCCCCTCCAGGTTTTCTGTACACGTGCTTGTACTCATAGATCATCTAGGATACCTACCGTAATTACAGTAGTAGATTAAGTCATGGCGAGGGATTGAACCCTACAAAGATGAAGAACGATTAAGGGCTTGCCCTCAGACCTATGTAGTATGGGATACATAGAATCCGAACAAGTGCGCATTAGTGTCATGTAACATAAATAACTGCATTAAGGACTAAGTGCACAATCACAACACGATATCAATAGGGTAGTCCCTTTAGTTTGATATGTGACAAGTTTGTGTTGGCTAAATATGGAAAATAAGTTATACTATTTCCGGCATAGAGAGGATGGCCGTGTATAATGTTCGTCGGTTAAATAAACTGACGTACCCACAGTCTTATATGTAGGTAAGTGACATGATAAAGATTAAAGAGGAACAGATGCTTAAAGATTATCCAATGTAGTTGTACATTCATTTAAATGTTATAATTTTTCTTCCGCTGTGCAGTGTAAATTGCAATGAATTTATGTCAACTCTGATGTAAAGTGAAAAGTTCAAATTTCCTTGTAAAATTGTACTAAATGAAGTGGAAAGATCCTGTAGAACATCTCGAATTCAGTGTATTTGGGATTCGGGGCGTTACAAAGCGACGATGATAATGACTGATAACATTGCTCTCTTGATAACAAATTTGTGGCAAAGAAAAATAAATGAATAAGATAGGGTCTTTTGGGCGTAGGCACCAATGAAGGCAAGCGAAAAGAGCATAGTTCTAAATTCCCAACAAATCATCGACAATGAAACGGTTATTTCATTCATAATTTATGTGCATGATAATTAGTATTTTAAATTTTGGCAGGATAATAAACTTTGAATCATCGACAATGAAATAGCAATTTCATTCAACCATATTTATGTGCATTAGAAATCCAAAATTTGGCAGGGGATCCTGATTGCAGCAGTAAAAATTATAGTTGTAAGTGTTACCGTAAGCGAAGACGTGGCGGACCGACGGCGCAGTATGGAAATGGTGCGGCGGAGACGGATGGATTGTGGCAGGGTTTTTGGGATCAGTGGTGGCGCAGTGAAGGGTGCGACAGTGGGCGGAGGGGTGAAGCAATGATGGATGGCGAAGCAATGGCACGACGGGGCGATTCGACGATGGGCGGCAGGGCAATCAATGGTGGTGATGGCACGATGGGGCAATTTGACGATGGGCGGCAGGGAAACGGAGCGAGGGCAGACCCGAGCGATGGTAGGGCATAACGAGTTGAGGGCGGAGCGATGGCAGGCTGAAGCTACTTAGTGACGGCAGGGCGGAGCGAGGGCAGGGCGGAGAAAGAGGGATAAGAAGAACAGTTGTTTCTTTTTTTGAGAGAGAGAGATTCGTACGTGTTGTGTACGTGTGTGATTGGTTTTTGTTGGGTTTTTTTTTGGTTTTATGGGTGTTGCACGGGTTGGTGGATGGACAAATTACACTAAGGCCTTCTCCCATTATAGTAGTAAAGATATATGTAAATATTTAATTTTGGAGGGGGGATTTTATAAAATCTTAGCAAAACCCTAGGATATGGACCCCCAGCCTATATTAGCAGCAGCAGCTGCTGCCTTCCCCTGTTCACAGCAAAATAATTTTTTGTTTTATTATTTCTTGGAATTTGGAGCTTGGATCTTTGGATTTTCGCAAGTAGGATGAAGCTTTCTTTCTATTACTACTATCCATCAATTGATCATCTTTTAGGTGGGTGGTACTTCTTGTCTCTTGATTTGTTTTTATTATATTATTATGATGAATCTAGTAGAGATCATGCTAGGGCTTGTGAATTTGTATATCTATGTTTTGATAGTTTGATCATGATTTAGAAAAAAAAAAAAGAGTTGATTGTTGCTATGCATGATGAATGAACTTTAGATGTTTATATGAAATAACGATGCAATTTCTATGAGAGATGACAATGTTTTATTAATCTTGAATGTTAGATATTAATGATGTATGATGAAGCTAATTTTTTATCTGTAGAATGGATTTGATGACTATAGATTTAATTGTAGAAGATGGAGATTTGTAGAGATAATTAGAACTTGTTGTATGCTCTTAAATTCATGCCTGATTGATTTCAAAGTTGAGATTTTTCTATGTTTATTCGTTGTTTTTAATTATTAAAAATCCAAGTTTAATATTAGGGTTTGACTAATTGTTGTATGGATCGAAATTAATTTGCCTTGAACAAAGAAGTTGTTTATGCAAGAAAGATTAATATTTTGTTTAAAGAAATAAATTTAATGAGAACATATGTGATTGTAGATGTTGGATCTTGGTGTTTAATTCAAGAGGCATTTTTTAAAGGATAAAAAGATAAGATTTTTATTGTTTATTTCGATGATTTAGTACAAATAAAAATCTTGACGATAAACCCTAATTGTTGTGCATGCAAAGTGTTTAAGGAAAGTAATCTATTTGAGAAATAATAAAATCAAAATTTATTGGGGGGGGGGGGGGGAGCTAGGGTTTTGAAATAAAAAAAACAAAAAAAAAAACAGGGGTTAGGGTTCGGGTGAACAGTAACCCGAGGTTATTGTTCAAACCCGAAAAATACAGGGTTTCGGGTGAACAGTAACCAGGGGTAACTGTTCAAACCCGAACAGTGTAACAGCCGCATTTTGCTATTTTTTTGGGTTTCCGTTGGATTATTTTGGTGTTTTGAGTAGGTTTTTGTGTGTGGCTTTGTGTGCTACGGTTGGGGAGCCCTAGTACACATATAGATGAGTATATATATGTGTTCAAACTAGTATTTTTCTTAAGCTTAATGGAGTTTTGATGGAATTTCGAAGTTGTTAAATTTCAGATTTTGTCAAAATCTAGTTGCAAGTTTCTAATATATTCATGTAATGTTTTGAGGAAGTAAATCTATGTTTTTAGAAATTAAATTATTAGTTTTGAAGAATTATATATTCGGTTTTTAAAGATAAAAACTTTGAGTTCTAAAGGGGGTATTTTCGATTTCTAAAAGAGGTAAATTTCATATTTTTGGAATAAAAGAATTTCAGAATTTTTGGGACGAGATCCCACATGATTAAGAGGCTCGTTCAGTTGAATTGAATGAATTTCTAGTAGAATTAATTGAACTTTATGAATGAATGGAAAGTGGTATTTAAAAGTTGTTTTTTTAAGAATTTTCGTAAGTTGGATATGTTTCTATATATGAAAGAGTCTTTTATGGCAGTATCAGATGATTTAAAGCAATGTTGTTAATGAAGAGTAATTTGTATAATTAAACAAAGTCGGGTTTTGATTTGAAGCTTAGGGTTATGATATGGACCCTAGAAAGATTGTTGATAATATTTTGAGTTATAAGACTGTAGAGGTTGAGTGGAACCCTAGTATGCCGGCAAATGAGATTTTTGGGGAATTTGGCCAGTGAGGCTTTTGTTATTGATTTAGTAGGATTAAGTCCGATAGGGTACACCAACTCTAGGGAGGAACTGTGATTTATTTAATTGAATATAATAAACATAAGGACAGGTACTAGTGGAGATGTGATAGATCTTGAGAAATGTAAGTAAAGGGGCTTTGTATTGTCGAAAGAAGGGATTCGTGACTATATTCATAGTTGGGTGGTTTGATTCCGAAGGCTACGATTATCATGACATCTCCCGGGTTCGCACGTCGAGGGTCTTATACAGTTGGGCAGTTTTATTCTGAAGGCTGGGACCTATTCGTGGAATATCAAGAATGGAATGCTCAGAGTGACACTTACATGATGCTTGCGCGTGGAGGGTGCTAGTTTGGTGGGTAGATACGAGATGTAGCCCAATTCACGGAGTATCTAGATCTTGTTTCTATCACCGTAGTAGCTTAGTTGCATAATGGGGGATTGAACCCTATAAAGTGGAGAACGATAAGGGTTTGCACTAGACCTATGTAGTATAGGATGCATAGAATCCGATAAGTATGCATTAGAAATCATCATATGCATTTGTGTTTCTTGACTTGTTTTATGCATTGTAACCCCTATTTTCGCAAATACGTATTTTCATGAGTATTTTTTTCTGTATCTCGATATTTATAAATTGTTATTGTTAAATTCGTTTTGAGTTTCTTTGTTAAAGCATTTTTCTAAACAATAATTATAACTATTTCAAATTTTTTTCCATCTCTACTTGATCAACTATTTGCGTCTTAGCCCTCGAAAATATTGTTACTGTGGGGACTATTTCCATAAATTCCTATTTTTATATACTGTTATTATTTTGATAATTGCTATTGTCGTTGTTGGTATTATTTATTGCTATTTTGATATTACTATTATTATTATTATTTTATTATTACAATTGTCACTATTATTATTGATAGTCTTTTTATTCTTATTGATTGATTGAAATTACTAGTATTATTATTTTATTGACATGGTTATTTTAGTGTTCTTATGGTTATGGTGATTATTTATTATTAGGATTGATTTTTTAAAACAAATCCCTTCTTATTTAATATTGGTGTTTTTAGTTGTTCCAAATAATTTATGTAATGCAAATTATATCAGATATCTTATTTCTTGTGTTCGAATTTGCATTGATCAATTATATTCATCTACAATGTATTTTCATTTATTGGATCTATACCCAATATCCCAATATCTCTCTTTTCCCCTATAAATACTCTAATCTTCTAATTAGCCCCTAACCCAAATTAAACCCCTAGCCGTCATTAACCCTAACCCCTATACTGTTCATCCCTCTCTCTCTCCCTCCCTGTTTCCACCTCCAAACTCAACCAACCTGTTTTCCCACATCTGCCCAAGCCCGTCGCTCCTCGTCGCTCTCCATCCTCCAACTTCGATTGCCATTTCCTCGTCATCCCTGTGCCATATCCCCCGCCTCCATCGTCATCCCCGCCATCTCATCCCCGTCCTCGCCATCGGCATTACCCACCAACCGAACTCCACCGGAACCCATTTACCCATCTCCTCGCCACCATTCGTTTTTGCCCTTCGTGCACCCTCGCATCCACCGAAGAACCCCTCCCGCTTCATCGTCATTGTCGTCCAAGCACCTAGCGCACCCGATCATCGTTTCCCCTGATTTCGAGCAGAAAACAAAGCTAGCATTGCCGTCGAAGTCTCGCCGTTGCCATAGCTTCCCAACCGTAACACCGTCGTCTTCGTCACCATCGCAATCGCCGCTGTAGTGTCGCACCATCCCCAGCGTCGTCGGAGTTCCCGCCCGCTTTCTCTCTCTCTCTCTCTGTCCAAAGGTTGAAGAAGATAGGGGATTGGCCATTTTCGCCGTTTGCTGCTTTGGCGCATTAGATCTGGGATTGGTATTCGCTGTTTTGCCCCGATCCGCTGTGGTGTTGCTACCTTGATTTTGCTGTTGGTGTTTCACACGTGTCTCGCCGGTGATCTTGTGGATTGTCGCCCAGGATTCGTATCTTGTTATTCTTTATTATTCGAATTTGTAATTTAACAGGCAAGTCTCTTCTTGAACTAATATTTTGTTTTTTTTCAAGTTTATTTGATCTCTACAAGTAGATCTAATCCTTTTTCTTATCATGCTGTATTTGACAATTCCGTTAAGTTAAAGGGTTTACACGAGCTAACCCAAGATAGTCTTAACATCGTGCCGTTCTCTTTGATCAAAAACCTAGTTCCTATTATTTCATGCATATGCACATTTACATGAATACAACTAGACCCATGCAAAGGATTGTTTGAGAGATTGGACATGTCAAATTGAATGTGCTGGATTGAATTTGATTAATGAACTAATACCATGCCTGTGAAATTGTTTCTTAAACATAGAAATATGCATGTTGACACCTAGGATAACTTTGATTACCCATTTGCATTAAATATATGGTTGCATGATTTATTTATTGCCCCTTTTATGTTAAAATAAATTCTGGATTGCTAGTTGTCTCATTTTGAATCAGATTTTCAACCATGTTACTGTCATAATTTGAAATAACTTTCTGAACATGAAATTTAGCCTCTAATGACTAGTTTACTGCCCTTTTTGTGGATTTGAATTCCGATAAGTAATCTGTTAGATATCATCATTTCAGTACAACTGTGTCCTAAATTCTAGATTCACAAATGCATGTGTATCCTGCTATTTCTTAATTAAATTGACCATGCTAATAGTAAAAAAAATCTGAAATAAATCTAGCTAAACCTAGATATGTGTAGGAATGCCCCATAATTTTTGTATATTTATTTGATGATTTTTCTGACCTGAAACAAATAGGTGATCACAGATTACATCATGCTGCCTGAACATAAAACCTGAATAGAATAGAGTTGTCACCCTAGTTCCTGTATATTTTATATGCCTTAATTATATTCTCTGAAACCGTGTGGAAGTCTACTTTCTAGAACTTTCGACGGTTTCAGATTTTCCATTTCATAGTGACCTTAATCCATATTTTAGTACAACAAGGTCATGCTGTCCTGATTGTGTGAATTGTGCTTATTTGATGTGTTTGCTTCATGCTTTGTCTGTAACACGTAGAATTAGACACACTTAGTATCATAAAACATTAACACCTTCTTGCATGCTCACATAGGATGAAAATAAATAATTAACAAGCCGGAATATTATGGGTACTTGGTAGTGAACGATCGGAAAATGTACTCGGTAAGGCCTTCTTGCCCGCATGAACACTTGACATGGAAGGAGGAGAAATCTCGTTATCTTGTTATCTTGTTATCTTGTTATCACATTACCTTGTTATCTTGTTATCACGTTATCTTGTTACGCCGAGTACACGATCCATGAATTCACCATAAGTCTAAAATATTCACTGTGTATTTGCACCGAACCTGTAGTATGGGATGCAATAGTACGTGCACTAGATAGACTAATAAAATGATTAATAACCTGCATACTTGATCATGTATGGAGCTTGACTTGACATCACGCATTACATGTGTGATTACTGTAGTCCTTTGATATTATTGTCTGCTCTTTGCTTTGTTCTTTGACTTTGATCTTGTCCCTTTTCTTTGATATTCATGTTTTCTTTATCTTCTGTTTTTCTCTGCTTGCTTCCCACGACTTGCTCTAAGGGCACTCTTTTCTCTCTTTTTAGATCAAGAGCTTACGGTACCGAATGAGCAATACAAGAAGAACTTGGTGAGCAAACTATTTGAAGATCGGAGCTGGACCTTAAAGACTGCTTTAGCTATTTCTTGTTATTTGCTTTTTGTATTGCTTTTATCTTACGTTGTATTCTTGGGCTTTTATAACCCGAAGTTTGTTTTATCCTAGATGTTGGATTATTATTTAGTGAATTTATTTTATTATTATTTTGGAATTTATTCTTTGTTTATGTGATTATATTTTTCATGTGTGGTTGTTTTCTCTTGTATATTGTTGAGTTAGACTAGTACAGCTTATGGATGATGTATAATCATTCGTTGGGCCTTCGTTACGTGCTCGTATTCCCATATTTTGGGAAGTGGGGCGTGACAGGTTTTCAGTGGTATCAGAGCTCTGGTTTGAGTAATATATCAATCAAACATGACTATCGTTATGGAGGTTTGGCTTTGATTAATATATTAGTCAAGTTTGGCTCAAGTCAGGTTAACTCAATAATATGCGTGCCACGTTGATCACATAAACACGTAATAACCAACGTATATCTGGGTACTCACCAACTGGATGGTTTTGCAAACTATGGCTCGTGAAGATTCTTCGACTCCTCTGCCTAAGGCTGAAACATCAGAGAATGCCGTCGTTCTCCAGGCGATGCAACGAATGATGGAGCTACAATGAGAGCACAGTGAGCTGATGAGAGCTAGTCTGAAAAGAGCCCAGGAGAACACACAGCTCACCCGACTGTGTGTATTTGCGCACTAGCATCATGCCTTCGCTATCATGAGGCGACCCATAGAAGGAAGGGCTCGACATGTAACTACTGCCGCAAGATTGGTCACATACGCAAGAATTGCTGGGTAGCCAACAGTCGATATCTTGTATGCGGAGCGAATGACCACAAGGTTTGGGACTACCCAAAGAATAGGAGAAGTGCACCAACTGGAGGATCAGCTCGCAGTAGAGGACAGGCTAGAGAACGTGGTCAGGCCAACAACCAGATTGTGGAGGAAGCAGAGAGTGCTGAAGGTGCGACTACTGGTATTTTGCTATTTTGTTGCATTTCAGTTCTTGTGTCTTTTATTTCTTCTGTTCTTGCATCCATTATATTTTGTCAATTCAATATTGAGTATCATGTTAGTTATTTCTTCCCTGCCATATTCTCTTCAATTCTGATTTTACCTCCTCGTTCCTCTTCCTTCATATTCAATTCTTTGATTTTTTATTTTCTTTTGTTCCTTGTAGTCATCCTCTTCTTTGGCTCTTTATTGGGTATAAATTCATTTTTCTCCTATCTATTTTTCTCTTTATAGTTATTTTTTCCGAATATTTTCTGTATTTTGATTATTATTTGTTATATTTTGGATCTTCTATTATAATGTTTTCTAAAAAAAATTTAAAAAAATTATATATTTCGAATAATGGTGTATTTTGACTTCACTTTCCATTTTATAATCGATCGACTATATATATTCATGTTTGGATTATTTTAAATATAAAGTTGATAAGATAAATTCTTATTTTATTGTATAATGTTATTATTGCTACTATTATTATTATTTCTATTATTTTCGTTATTATTATTGGTATTGTTATTATTATTGTTATTACTCTTGCTGTTATTATTATTGTTTTCATTATCTTTATTGTTGTTATTATTTTTATTATTATTGTTACTGTTATTTTATTATTATTGATATTATTATTATTATTGCTATTATCATTATTATTATTATTATTATTATTATTATTATTATTATTATTATTATTATTATTATTATTTTTAATGCTATTATTATTATGATTATTTTTTTATTATTGTTACTATTATTTTTATTATTATTGTTATTATTATTTTATTATTATGGTTATTATTACGTGTATCATTATTGTTGTTATTATTTTTAATATTATTGTTACTATTATTACTATTTTTATTATTATTGTTGTTATTATTATTATCATTGTTATTATTATTTTTAAAATTAATATGTGTTGTTATTATTATTGTTATTATGATTTTTATTATTGTTATTATTATTCTATTATTATTGATATTATTATTTTTATTATTAATATTTGTTGTTATTATTATTTTTGTTAAAGCCATTAGTTTTGATCTATATTATATCTTTTAATTATTTAAATTGAAGCCCGGACTTTATATTCATTTTGCATTATTTGCTTGAATCTATCTTGAGCTCATACTCTCTTTGATCCTGGTGTCTCATTCATGTCTTCCTGCTCAGTTCGTCAAGGGGTGTCATGTGGCCTACAGCGACATGTATGTTGCTTGGGACATCACCATCGGAGTAGAGCAGCGGAAGCGTGGTGGGCCCATAACCCACAGGTCCCAGAATTCTCTTGTTGTTTCTCCTTCCCTGCATTGTTTGTTTCCCTCTATCCCTTGCATTCATCCTCATCCGTTGACTCATTTGCTTGGTCTAACTCTTCCTTGTCCATCCTTTCTTCGATTCCAGCTCTATCTATTTCTTCATATTTTTGCTTTGTTAACGTGCAAGTCTTGTATTGGTTTTTCTTCATTTTTTTTATACCGGTTACTTCTTTCTTGCATTCCATTTGACCTCATTGTTATCCACTTCCTTCTTTTTCTGGTGTTGTCACTGCTTTGTTCCTTTACCTTTAACTCTCTGTGTTGTCGCCCCAGCTTGTTGTGCCTTTTCCTATGTACCACCTAAGCAAATTTCGAGGACGAAATTTTGTTGTAAGGTGGGTAGGATTTGTAACCGCTATTTTCGCAAATACATATTTTCATGAGTATTTTTTTTTCTATATCTCGATATTTATAAATTGTTATTGTTAAATTCGTTTTGAGTTTTTTTGTTAAAGCATTTTTCTATACAATAATTATAATTATTTCGAATAAACTTTGTTTCCATTTCTACTTGATCAACTATTTGCGTCTTAACCCTCAAAAATATTATTACTGTGGGGACTATTTCCATAAAATCCTACTTTTATATACTGTTATTATTTTGATAATGTTATTGTCGTTGTTGGTATTATTTATTGCTATTTTGTTATTACTATTATTATTATTATTTTATTATTACTATTGTCACAATTATTATTGATAGTCTTTTTATTCTTATTGATTGATTGATATTACTAGTATTATTATTTTATTGACATGGTTATTTTAGTGTTCTTATGGTTATGGTGATTATTTATTATTATGATTGATTATTAAAACGAATCCCTTCTTATTTAATATTGGTGTTTTTAGTTGTTCCAAATAATTTATGTAATGCAAATTATATCAGATATCTTGTTTCTTGTATTCAGATTTGTATTGATCAATTATATTTATGTACAATGTATTTTCATTTATTGGATCTATACCCAATAGCCCAATATCTCTCTTTTCCCCTATAAATACTTTAATCTTCTAATTAGCCCCTAACCCTAATTAAACCCCTAGCCGTCATTAACCCAAACCCCTATACTGTTCATCCCTCTCTCTCTCCCTCCCTGTTTCCGCCTCCAAACTAAACCAACCCGTTTTCCTACATCCGCCCAAGCCCGTCGCTCCTCGTTGCTCTCCATCCTCCACCTTTAACTGCCATCTCCTCGTCATCCCTGTGCCATCTCCCCCACCTCTGTCGTCATCCCCGCCATCTCATCCCCGTCCTCGCCATCGCCAATACCCACCGACCGAACTCCACCACAACCTATTTACCCATCTCCTCGCCGCCATTTGTCTTCGCCCTCCGTGCACCCTCGCATCCACCGAAGAACCCCTCCCGCCTCGTCGTCATCGCCGTCCAATCCCCGAGCGCCCCCAGTCGTCGTTTCCCCAGTTTTCGAGCGAAAAAACAGAGCTCGCGGCGCCGTCGGAGTCTCGCCGTTGCTGTCATTTCCCAACCGCAATGTCGTCATCTTCGTCATCATCGCAGTGGCCGCCGTAGTGCCGTGCTGTCCCCAGCATCGCCGGAGTTCCCACCCCCCCTCTTTCTCTCTCTCTGTTAAAAAGTTGAAGAAGAGTGGGGATTGGCCGTTTTCACCGTTTGTTGTTTTGGCGCTTTGGATCTGGGATTGGTGTTCGCTGTTTTGCCCCGATCCACTATGGTGTTGCTGTCTTGATATTTTGTTTTGTTCAAGTTTATTTGATCTGTGCAAGTAGATCCCATCTTTTTCTTATCATGCTGTATTAGACAATTTTGTTAAGTTTATTAAGGGTTTACACGAGCTAACCCGAGATACTCTTAACATCGTGCCGTTCTCTTTGATCTAAAACCTAGTTCCTATTGTTTCATGCATATGTGCATTTACATGAATGCAACTAGACCCATGCATAGGATTGTTTGATAAATTGGACATGTCAAATTGAATGTGCTGGATTGAATTTAATTGATGAACTAATACCATGCCTGTGAAATTGTATCTTAAACATAGAAATATGCATGTTGACACCTAGGATCACTTTGATTACCCATTTGCACAAAATATATGGTTGCATGATTTATTTATTGTCCCTTTTATCTGCTAGTTGTCTCATTTTGAATCAGATTTTCAACCATGTTACTGTCATAATTTGAAATAACTTTCTGAACATGAAATTTAGCCTCTGATGTCTAGTTTACTTCCCTTTTTGCGGATTTGAATTCCGATATGTAATCTGTTAGAAATCATCATTTTAGTATAGCTGTGTCATAAATTCCAGATTCACAAAGCATGTGTATCCTGCTATTTTTAATTTAATTGACCATGCTAACAGTAAAAGAAAAATCTGAAATAAATCTAGCTGAACCTAGACATGTGTAGGAATGCCCCAGAACTTTTGTAGATTTATTTGATGAGTTTTCTGACCCAAAACAAATAGGTGAACACAGATTACATTATGCTGCCTGAACATGAAACCTGAATAGAATAGAGTTGTCACTATAGTTCATGTATATTTTATATGCCTTAATTATATTCGCTGGAACCGTGTGGAAGTTTAATTTCTAGAACTTTTGACGGTTTCAGATTTTCTATTTCTTAGTGACCGTAATCCATGTTTTAGTACAGTAAGGTCATGCTGTCCTGATTGTGTGAATTGTGCTTATTTGATGTATTTGCTTCATGCTTTGTCTGTAACGCATTGAATTAGATACACTTAGTATCATACAACATCAACACCATCTTGCATGCTCACATAGGATGAAAATGAATGGTTAACAAGCCGGGGTATTATGGGTAGACTTGGTAGTGAACAATCGGGAAAATATACTCTTTAAGGCCTTCTTGCCTGCATGAACACTTGAAATGGAAGGAGGACAAATCTCGTTATCTTATTGTCTTTTTATCATGTTATCTAGTTATCTTGTTATCACGTTACCTTGTTATCTTGTTACGTCAAGTACACGATCCGTCAATTCACCAGCAGTCTAAAACGTTCACTGTGTGTTTGCACCGAACCTGTAGTATGGGATGCAGTACGTGCACTAGATAGACTAATAAAATGATTAATAACCTGCATACTTGATCTTGTATGGAGCTTGACTTGACATCACGCATTACATGTGTAATTACTGTAGACCTTTGATATTATTGCCTGCTCTTTGCTTTGTTCTTTGACTTTGATCCTGTCCCTTTTCTTTGATATTCATGTTTTCTTTATCCTCTGTTTTTCTCTACTTGCTGCCCACGACTTGCTCTAAGGTCACTTTTTTCTCTCTTTTTAGATCAAGAGCTTACAGGTACCGAAGGAGCAATACTAGAAGAACTTGGTGAGCAAACTATCTGAAGATCGGAGCTGGACCTTTAGACTGCTTTAACAATTTCTTGTTATTTGCTTTTTGTATTGCTTTTATCATACTTTGTATTCTTGGGCTTTTATGACCCGAAGTTTGTTTTATCCCAAGTGTTGGATTATTATTTAGTGAATTTATTTCATGATTATTTTGGAGTTTATTCTTTGTTTATGTGATTATATTCTTCCTGTGTGGTTGTTTTTTCTTGTATATTGTTGAGTTAGACTGGTACAGCTTATGGATGATGTATAATCATTCGCTGGGCCTTCATTACGTGCTCGTATTCCCATATTTTGGGAAGCGGGATGTTACATGCATGCTTGCTTTCTGCTTTCATCTTATACACTTGACACTTAGCCTAGCATCACTTGTTGTTTTATATTCTATTTATTATTGTTTATGCATCTATTGTTTTATTGATATGCATCAAGTTTTTGATTGTGAGATTTAGAAGTATCACTATTACTATAGTTGACGTCAGTTGCATTTAACTGACGTGCCCACTTTCAATAGACTTTTACAGGGGTTTCAGTTATGGATTGCATTGATGTAAATAAAGCTTGGAGTATAAATGCAAATTGAAGATTCTATCTGCTGTAAAGATTTGTAATTAATGTATTTAATTCTGCTGTGTTTGTAAGAAGAAAGGATGTAATAAAAAAGTTTGAATTTTTCTTGTATTTGATACTGTGTTTATGATTGCAAATGAAGTTGATTCTGAAAATTGTGCCACTTATTTCAAATTTTTATTTATTGAAAATTTGGGGCGCTATAAAGTTGGTATCAGTGCTTGGTTAGACAAGAAGTCAATGTTGGAAGCATGATTAGGGGTTCTCACAATGTGATTGATGGCGAAGCATTGGCTCTTACCCTGACATGCCCAAGTCGGCTAACCACCAATGCGGTTGCAACAGTCGATAGGTTGTTGGCATAAAACATGCTCTGGGGTTACCTTTATGGCCATTACCGTCCTGGGTGGCAGGCGGCAGTCTACACAGAGTTGGTATCAAAGTCTGCTTCAATTCATATTGTTAAACAAGGTATAAGGAATGAACCTAAGTGGACACTAGAGCGTGAGTACCTAGATGGACATTAGAAGTGTGAGTGCCTAGGTGGACATTAGATGTGTGAGATAGTTATTTCTATCATGAATGCTTATAGTGAAATTTGAATTATTTGTATGTCTAGATTCGAGTAAAAAAAAAAATCTTCAACGTGAGTGGGTTAATTGTTTTCACGTAAATAGAAAATGAATGATTTGTTTTCTCTTGCTGTTATAATTACTTTTTAATTATTTTTTTATCATTATTGACGTTAAATTGGGATAATTTTATTAGTTATTGACTTATCTATTTTTGTAAAGTCTAATTATAATTGTTTAATTTTAAAGTATGTTTTGCTAGTTCTAGTCTATTTGTCATATAAGTTTTGTGTTTTATAGAAATAAATTTTATTATTCATGTTTGGAATGTGGCGAATCTAGATATTTTTTCTTTTCTATTTGTGTTTGCAGTTTACAATTTGAATAAAGTAATGTTTGATTTTTGTTTGTCACTTTTGTGTGACGGATACTACAATAATTACATTATAATTAACATTTTTTACTTTAAATTTTTTCTTTCTTTTGGTTATTGCTTTGAATTTATTATGTTTTTGTATATAGCTATTTAGATCAGTTTATAACAGCTTTTTAAAGTTGCACCTGACGATATTTGTTTTAATATTAATTTTTTGAAAATTAATGGGGTGTATACATGTACAACTATATAGTAACACAATCAAAATTTTATAATGGTTTTACTATATTGAAAAGGTTTTTGCCTTAAGATTTAAGTTGGATTTGTTTCAAGTTCTTTTTATTTATTTTTCTATTGTTATTGATTTCAGATTTTTATTTTAATATTATTAATATCAGACCGATTTTATTAATTTCGGATTTTATTTATTTATTTATGTATTTATGATTAATTTCAGATTTCTGTATATTTCAAATTCGCGTAATTTAGATTTTTGTGTTGTTTGTTTTAGATTTTAAACAAGTTTAGAATTTATATGATTTTAGATTTTTTTTTAATATTATTATTGTTGGTTTCAGATTTGAATGATTTTTTATTTTTAGAATGAGAAACGTTCGTATTTGACCGGTTATTCTTGAAAATTTTAGATTGATTAACCCCTATAACCGAATTGGATTAAATTCAGTTTTAATTAATTAGTTACAGATTTCCTAAATTCATTAAGTTTCAAGATGACAAATTTCAGATTTGAGTATATAAATATTTCATTTTTGGTTTGATGTGATTTCAGATTTATAATTTCAGGATTGGTACAATATAATTCCATATTTTTGAAGCATATAAATATAGATTTGAAAATGTGAAAATTTAGATTTTTTAGTGAATATAATTTCTTATTTGAAAGCATATAATTTTAGTTTTAAGGAATACAAATTTCATATTTTGAGTTGGTTTTCTTCAAATTTAAATGTGAATAAATGTTCATAGATTCACTTAAGTAATATTTGTTCTTGAACTATTCTTAAACTCAAAATTTTAATTTAACTAAAAATTAAGTTTCATATATAATTTCTTCCTATACGACATTTTTTGTATACTCATATTTTCATATTTTCTACTTCATATTTTCATATTTTCATATTTACGACATTTCTACTTCATATTTTTAGATAACTTGAACTAGTTTACTTGGTTTTAACTTATTTATGCTTTTATGCAATATTATATTCGTTTATGTCGGAATTTGATTCCAAATTTTCTCACTTACGTTTGTTTTCACATTCTATTTAATGAAATATTCCAAGTTTGACCCTTTTGAAATATTTAATGAACTCCTTTTAAATCTTCTTGTATATATATATATATATATATATATATATATATATATATATATATATATATATATATATCCTGTCTATTTTGCTTGATTCTTTTAATGTACTCTTAAGGTATTGTTTATATTATTAATATTTATTTAATATACTCACTGTTCTTTTGTTTTCCTTTGTGTACATTTATTATTAATATTGTTGCTTAGTTAAATTTGTTTGTGTTTCGACGTGTCTTTGATTGACTATCTTTCCAAATCTATTTTTTTATCCCCTTTAAATTTGTATTCTTTGTGTTCCTTTTATTATTATTTACTTTTGCCATTATTTATGTTCTTAACTTTCCTTTTTTGGCATCTTATTTTGTATGGTTGGCTTATTATCTTTCTTACTATAATATTCTTTTACGATGTTATTTGATCAGTAATCCTTTTTTATTTTTTATCCATTCATATACCTATTTTGTATTTTATGGTTTTATACAAATGTTTTAACAATCTTTGGAGTACTTAATATTTTGTTTTACTGACTAAACTTATTGTTATTTGTTACTTTGGACAGCTTTCTTTTACTCGTATGCTTGTCTACTTTTTGTGTTACGTACGTTTGTTTATTTTCATTAATTCTTAAATTCTTAGTGCATTGTGTTTATAGTGTATTCAAGTTTTAAGGAAGCTTTTGATTCCTTTGTGTGCTTTAAAATATTATTGACTAATTTATATTAGTTATGATAATCATGCTGTAGAAATTCGTATGCATTAATTGATTATCTAGTTGCTTTCAACAAGTTATTGCATAGCTTATATATTTAATTTTTTTTAACATTTTATATATCTTATTGGGATTAGTTTTATGCTTTACGTGTTTTTGCGTATACTTGTTGCTCAGTCAGTTTCAATATTTACCTTACTGTTCTTATTATATGTTATTTTCTTTAGTTAGAAACCCAATGTAATTAGAAAATAAAGATAAACTGATTTTCTGAAACTGTTGTGTAAGTTTTGTATTTTTGTTTTCCCTTGGCTAGTAGTAGTGCTGAGGACAGAACTATTCTAAGGGGGGAGTGATGTAATGTCCCTTAATTTTTAATACAATATTTTGAATTAATGAATAATTTTAAAACCAATTTATTTAATTATTCTGATTTTTTGTAAAATTGTCATTTTCACACGTGCAAATATTTTTTATGTGCAAATTTCTACTTTTAAATTTCTGAATAAATTCTCCTAATTATAATTGAGTATATTCCAAATTTTGGGATTTTTCTAAATAAAGAAACTATTTTGGTAAATACTTTCAAAGAAAAGGGTTTTTGTGCAAATTGTCGTTTGGAGGTAAAATTCGAATTCAAATTTTTTTTTTGCTATTTATGTAGGCCGATATGGAATTGGAGAGATTTGGGGGAGAGATTTTATCCCTCTAATTTTATTTGATATTATTTTATTGAGTAAATGTATAATTATGCAATTTTGGGATTGTTGAGGACTTTATTGCAAAACATTGATTAAAACCCTAATTTCACAGAACCTGGCTATATAACAAGAGCATGAATAGAGGATTTATGTATACGCATATATTTTCTAATTTTTTTTATTTATAAAGTATTTTTTCTGAAATTTATCAATTTTGCACGTGCAAATATATTTCTTGGGCAAAAAAAGTTGGAAAATTTATTTTAAAAATATAATATTTATTAGTAGATAATAATTCTGAAATTTCTGGATTTTTATGAATGATTTATAGCATATTGGCAAATATTTCAAAGTGAAGGACTTTTGTGTAAAATTGCCATTCAGAAGCATTTTTTTGGAAATTTAAATTTATGGGCTGCACATAAGGGCCGGTCAACTAAGAGTGTTTAGGGGAGATTAAATCTTACACTAATTGATTTAATTAACTACTTGATTTGGAAATTCTACATATATGTGTAAATATTTGATTTTGGAGGGGAGATGTAGTAAAATCTTCGCTAAACCCTAGGATCTGGACCCTCGGTCTATATTAGCAGCAACAGCAGCCGCCCACCCCTGTTCACAACAAAATAATATATTTTTTTTAATTTCTTGGAGTTTGGAGCTTGGATCTTTGGATTTTCGCAAGGAGGAGGAGGAGCTTTCTATTACTATTATTCTTCAATTGATCTTCTTTGAGGTGGGTGGTACATCTTATCTCTTGATATATTTTTATTATATTATTATGATGAATCTAGTAGAGATCATGCTAGGGCGTGTTGTGAATTTGTAGATTTATGTTTTGATAGTTTGATCATGATTTAGAGAAAAAAATGAGTTGATTGTTTCTATGCATGTTGAATGAACTTTGGAAGTTTATATGAAATAAAGACGCAATTTTTATGAGAGCTGATCATGTTTTATTAATCTTGAATGTTAGATATTAATGATGTATGATGAATCTAAATTTTTATCTACAGAATTGATTAGATGACTATAGATCTAATTAGAGGTGGGCATCGGTCGGTATCCGACCTAATATGGACCATCCACCACCGATCCAAAGAATATCGGTTTTTTAATTTTCTCATCCGCAACCAATCCAAACCTTAATTGGATCGGTTTCCATCCAAGCCGATTAAGCTCGGTTTGGATTGGATTGGATAGTCAGTTTGGCGTGCTACTTTTCACCTTCAAAATCATTCATAATTTTGTTAAAATTTAAAAGATCAACTTCAATCAAACTTAAGAAACAACCTGCTATTTGTTATTCAGAAATAAATTTAAAATGAAGATTCATAAAACCACAAGTTGTTCATGAATTTTGCACTAATTGTTTGAGATAATGACGTTTAAATGAGTGAGATAAACTGCTTTTTTACTTGCATACTTCTGTAATCTTAGTTTATTATCATAAAAGAAACATCAATAACCATAGCAAATTGAATTTCAGGTACAATAAAAAAAGATTTAGAAAATAATTTTTGCTTGACTTGATTAAAGTAACTACTAAATGTTACATTAACTTTATGATTCTATTAAGTTGGGTCACACTCTAAATCAAGCATTTCTCAACCACATAACACAAAGAATTATGGAGAATCAAAACATAGGTAGAACAACTGCTCGGTTTGTATTAAAGAAATTAAAGAAGACTCTTTGTATCTCCAAGAAAATGAGAAATGACTATTTGTATATTCAAGAAATTAAAGGAGAACTATATTTTTTATGAACTTATGCATAGAGGTAAGGTCGGTTCGGTTTCATCGGTTATTTGAAAGCCTCATCCAACAACCGAACCAGTCCAAGAACCGGGCCAATCCAAACCCCCAATTGGTTCGATTAAAAACCGGTCGGTTCGGGTTGGATTGGTTCGGGTTGGTCGGTTCGGATAATAGTTCTCCACCCCTAGATCTAATTGTAGATGATGAAGATTTGTAGAGATAATTAGAACTTGTTGTATGCTATTAAATTCATGCCTGATTGATTTCAATGTTGAGATTTTTCTATCTTTATTCGTTGTTTTTAATTATTAAAAATGTAAGCTTAATATTAGGGTTTGACTAATTGTTGTATGGATCGAAATTAATTTGTCTTGAACAAAGAAGTTGTTTCTGCATGAAAGATTAATATTTAAAGAAATAAATTTAATGAGAACATATGTCATTGTAGATGTTGGATCTTGGTGTTTTAATTCAGGAGGCATGTTTTAAAGGATTAAAAGATGAGTTTTTTAATGTTTATTTTGATGTTTTAATACAAATAAAATTCCTGACGATAAACCCTAATTGTTGTGCATGCAAAGTGTTTATGGAAAGTAATTTATATGAGAAATAATAAAATCAAAATTTATTGGGGGCTAGGGTTTTGAAATTAAAAAAAAAAACCTAGGGATAGGGTTCGGGTGAAGAGTAACCCGAGGATACTTTTCAAACCCGAACAGTACAAGGTTTCAGGTGAACAGTAACCCGGGGTTACTGTTCAAGCCCGAACAGTGCAACAGCCGCAGTTTGCTTTCTTTTTGGGTTTCGGTTGGATTTTTTTGTGTTTGAGTGGGTTTTTTTTTGTGTGGCTTTGTGTTCTAAGGTTGGGGAGCCCTAGTACACATATAGATGAGTATATGTATGTGTTTAAACTAATATTTGTGTGAAGTTTAATGGAGTTTTGATGGAGTTTTGAAATTGTTAAATTTCAGATTTTGTCGAAATCTTGTTACAAGTTTCTAATATATTCAAGTAACGTTTTGAGGAAATAAGTATATGTTTTTAGAATTAAATTCTCAGCTTTGAGGGATTATATATTAAGTCTTTAAAGATGAAAACTTTGAGTTCTAAAGGGGGTATTTTCGGTTTCTAAAAGAGGTAGATTTCAGATTTTTGGAATAAAAGAATTTCAGAATTTTGGGGACGAGATCCCACATGATTAAGAGGCTCGTTCAGTTAAATTGAATGAATTTCAAGTAGAATTAATTGAACTTTATGAATGAATGGAAAGTGGTATTTAAAAGTTTTTTTTTATAGAATTTTCGTAAGTTGGATAATTTTCGATATATGAAAGAGTCTTTTATTGATTTAGTAGGGTAAAGTCCGGTTGGGTACACCTACTCTACGGGGGAACTGTGATTTATTTAATTGAATATAATAAACATAAGGACATGCACTAGTGGAGATGTGATAGATCTTGAGAAATGTAAGTAGGGCGGCTTTGTATAGTCGACGGATGGGATTCGTGACTATAGTTGAAGTTGGGTTGTTTAATTCCGAAGGCTACGATTATCATGACATCTTCCGGGTTCGCACGTCGATAGTCTTGGATAGTTTGGCGGTTTTATTCCGAAGGCTGGGACCTATTCGTGGGTATCAGGAATAGAATGTTTAGAGCGACGCTTATAAGATGCTTGCGCATTGAGGGTGCTAGTCTGGTGGGTAGATACCGGGACGTAGGCCTATTCACGGAGTATCTAAATCTTGTTTCTATCACCGTTGTAGATTAGTTGCATAACGGGGGATTGAACCCTACAAAGTGGAGAACGATAAGGGCTTGCACCGGACCTATGTAGTATGGGATGCATAGAATCCGACAAGTATGCATTAGAAATCACCATATGCATTTGTGTTTCTTGACTTGTTTTATGCATGCTTGCTTTCTGCTTTCATCTCATATACTTGACACTTAGCCTAGCTTCACTTGATATCTATGTTCTATTCATTATTGTTTATGTATCATTTATTATTGTTATATTGATATGTATCAAGTTTGTGATTGTGAGATTTATAAGTATCACTATTGCTATAGTTGACATCAGTTGCATTTAACTGACTTGCCCACTTTCAATAGACTTTTGCAGGGTTTTCAGTTATGTATTGCATCGATGTAAATAAAGCTTGGAGTATAAATGCAAATTGAAGATTCTATGTGTTGTAAAGATTTGTAATTAATGTAATGCCCCAATTTTTTATTTAATGAAAAATTATTTTATTTTGCACATAGTGTGCACGTGCAATATTTTTGGTTGAATTAAATGCTATGTTTATTTTCATTATGATGAGTATAGATTTTTAAATATGTGCTTGTAACTATTTTTATAAAGCCTTCTTTCAATTAGACATAAAGCCCTTTTTCTTAAAGCCCAAAAAATTCAATTCAATTATTTTTATAATTATTATTTTGGCCCATAAACTAAAGCCCATGAGCTATTTTATTTTTTAAATACAACTTGTCATGTAGAACACAATTTAAAGATTATTTTTATACAAAATATAATGTACAATTTTTTGGAGGCAAATGCTTGCACGTACACGTGCAATGTGCACAAATGCTAGGCCGGTTGTATCTTTGGAGGGAAAAATGAAATTTTGAGTGGGATCATGGTGTGGTGGTTACTTGATTATGGGTGGTTAGTATAACTCCTCCTTAAATCTAAGCCATTTGTTCCTAACTCCTACTTCAATCTTAGCCATCCATTCTCCCATTATTTTTAGTATAAATACCCCCTCCCATGGCTAGTATTCTTGTGCAAATTAATTCTTCCAAACCTATAGTTCAATTACATTATCTAGTAGTTAGTGAGTGAGTAAAAGATTGAGAGATTGTGTGGGTTTGTGCTTGCAACAAGAAGAGAAGGAGAGGCCGGCATCCAAGAAGGGGAGCTCTCGGTGTGGTGTGCTTGGAGACTTGTGTGCGCGTCGACTAGGAGGAGGAGCACTCTCATTGCAAGGACATTCGTCTAGGAGGTGGCTAGTTGCATTTTTCTCTCCATTTAAGGTGGGTAAATTTTTGGTATTTCTAATTAGAAATACATGCTAGATGTGAATTGAAAGAATGATGCATGAAAAAGATTAATAAGAGTACACTTAAATTAGAAAATGGCTTGTTGATTGATTGAAATATTGGTATGTGGTTCTACCATTAAATTTAAGTTGTGAGTAAATTGATTTTAGCCATGGATTGATGAAGAAAACTTCATTATTTTTAAACACCAAGAATTATATGCAAGAGTTAGTAGATTGACAATATTACTGTATGTGCTTAAATGGACTTTTGTGATAATGTTGTGATGGATGAATTAAGATATAGATTGTATGTTTGGGAAATGATTAAAAACAGAGAAATAATATGAAGATCACTAATAAAGAGATTAGTGATGTTAATTTGTTAAGAAATGTCGAAAAAGAAGGAATGTGATTGTAATAGAATGATTGCTAAATTGATAGCTTCCATGCTGTATATAGTGTAGAAAATATGAACGAATGAAAAAGGACTATAATAATTAGAGAATTGGAAATGACCTGTACAGTCGACCGGTCGGGTGAGCAGTCGACTGGTATATTAAAATAAAATATGAACAGTTCAGTTTTCCATGGAACGATGTATTTTGATGTGAATTGTTAACTTGATGTTCTAGCGTGCTAAATTGGGATCAATATTCATCTCCGTAAGTAAATGATGAGTAAAAGAAAAATGTATGTTTGTCATTTCTTTTGAGAAAAGAAAACACTAGTTACGTGAAAGTTACATTTATTCGAAAACTATGTTGTGATGTTAATAAACAGATAAGAATTACATGTTTAGGTTGGCATGAGCATATGGTAGTGTGACAAAGAAAGATGTGTGAATAGAATGAAGGAATGATTCCTTAATTTGAGATTTTAACCTGTTCAGTCGACCGAATGTGTATAACAGTCGACTGTACTGAACTTGAAAAAAATACATAATTGAACTCTGCAGAACAGCCGACTGGGTTGAATGACAGTCGACTGCCCTGTAAATGATATTTGAATATTGAACGCTGCGGAACAGCCGATTGGCCATGTGCAGCAGTCGACTCTTCCGAGTAGTTTATTGAAGGACCTTGTTTGGCTGAACAAGTCGACTGGATAAGCTCTAAGTCGACTGTCCAGATTACTTTTTGACATATCAGGAATTCTATGATTTTGTTTTATGATAAAGATTGCGAATCTTATGTTGAATGACAATTGGATGTGACAGTTTAAGTCAACTCTGTTTGTCTTTGCATGAATTTTTATACCAGAAATGAAGTGAATCATTTATTTGAATTTATGAAAGTTATATAATTGTGGAACTATGGACATGAAAAAGAAAATCTATGGTGATTATGAAAAATGAACTCATGAGTTGGAAGTGCTCAGATTATTTTAGTAATTGTGAATTGGAATTGAAATGAAAGAGTAGCTAAGTCTCCCTCGGCAGTTGGAAAGAAATTGAAATGAATTATTGAAATGAAAGACCAAGGTTGGTCATGTTGAATGAATGATTAAGTCCGGTTTAGTGGAGAGGCTAACTCTAGAGCTTTAATTTTGTTCATGATTCTAATAAAACTAAGGACTAGTACATAGTGAAGAGGTGATGAAAGTAAGAGAAAAACATTGAGTATGAGGGCCATTGGGTAGCGGCGAGAGCGTATCCCAGGATGTCCCATGATGAGTCAGGGCGAGGATACTGCCCCAGAGTACCGTCCCGGTGGCGACGCTCATGGGATGTTGAAAGACTACGGGTGGTGTCATGTTTATGGTAGGAGCTGAATTTCCACAGGATGCCTGCATGATGAGTCATGTGTCAGTGCGTTGGGATTCCCTCCAGGGCGCTTAGACATGAGTTCCTAGGTCAGAAAACATCTAGGATACTTACCGTAGTTACAGTAGTAGATTAAGTCATAACGAGGGATTGAACCCTACAAAGATGAAGAACGATTAAGGGCTTGCCCTCGGACCTATGTAGTATGGGATGCATAGAATCCGAATAAGTGCGCATTAGTTTCATGTAATTTAAATAAATGCATTAAGGACTAAGTGCACAATCATAACACGACATCAATAGGGTAGTCCCATTAGTTTGATATGTGACAAGTTTGTGTTTGTTAAATATGGAAAATAAGTTATACTATTTCCAGCATAGAGAGGATGGCCGTATATAATGTTCGTCGGTTGAATAAACTGACGTACCTACAGTCTTATATGCAGGTAAGTGACATGATAAAGATTAAAGAGGAACAGATGCTTAAAGATTATTCAATGTTGTTGTACATTTATTTCAATGTTGTAAATTTACTTCCGCTGTGCAATGTAAAGTGTAATGTTTTTATGTAAACTCTGATGTAAAGTGAAAAGTTCAAATTTCCTTGTAAAATTGTACTAAATGAAGTGGAAAGATCCTGTAGAACATCTCGAATTCAGTGTATTTGGGATTCGGGGCATTACAATTAATGTACTTAATTCCGCTGTGTTTTGTAAGAAGAAAGAATGTAATAAAAAGTTTTAATTTTCCCTGTATTTGATAATGTGTTTATGATTACAATTGAAGTTGATTCTGAAAATTGTGCCGCTTATTTCTGATTTTAATTTATTGTGAATTCGGGGCGCTACACTCTCCCCCACCAAGTCAAATAGAAACTTGTTGCTTGCATAAGAGAGAACCGAGACTTGTTTGCTTGGACTGCATATATCTAATCATCCACCAACTTAGCTTTGAACCCGGATGTCAAACCCGTCCAACAAAAGCGCCGTAAGTTTGCCCCCGAATGACAATAAGCAGTCAAGAAGGAAGTCGGGAAGCTCCTAGCCACCAACTTTATTTAAGAAGTTAGCTACCATGTGTGGCTAGCGAATGTGGTAATGGTACAGAAAGCCAACGACAAATGGAGAATCTACATAGACTTCACTGACCTCAGTAAGCCGTGTCCAATAGACCCCGTCCCTTCACCCAACATAGGTGCATTGATCGATGTCAAATCCGGTCATGTGCTCTTAATCTTCATGGACGCCTTCTCAAGATACAATCTGATACGAATGTTTCCACTAGACATCCTGAAGTCGTCCTTCATTACCGACCAAGGACTCTACTACTACTGGTGATGCTTTTTGGCTTGAAGAACGCTGGAGCCACATATCAACACTTGTTGAACAAAGTCTTCAAAGAGAAAATGAAAAAAAAACATAGAAATCTGCGTAGGTGATATGCTTGTCAAGGACCTGAAGAAGGAAGGCCATGTTCCTGATTTCCAAGAATCATTTGATGTACTGTAGAGACATAACATGAGGTTGAATCCCTTGAAATGTACTTCCGGATTTCTTCGGGGATGTTCTTAGGTTTTATGGCAGCCAGAGAGAAATTGAAGCTACCCCTAAAAAGATCCGAGCCATATTTGACATGTCTCCCCATTCACCATCAAAGAAATTCAAAAGCTGACAGAACGCCTAGCTGCTATTAGGTATTTCCTCTCCAAATCCAGGGATAAGTGCCTCTCGTTCTTCAATGCTCTCTGAGGAGCAAAGAAATTTTGAGTGGGAAGAAGAAGAACAAGTAGTCTTTGAGTGGCTCAAGGCACACCTCGTCAATCCCCTACTCCTGAGAAGGCCCAAGCCGAGAAAAGTTTTCTGCCTCTACTTGGCCACTTCGAATCAGACCCTTAGTTCCGTCTTGGTAAGGGAAGAAGAAAAAGTTAATAAGACAATCTATTACGTAGGCAAAGTACTTCATGATGCCAAGCTCTGATAATAGAAAATGAAGAAGATGGCCTATGCAATGGTCACGATCGCTGGAAAGCTTTGCCATATTTCCGAGCACACTCCATCTGGGTCCTCACCAAACAACCACTTAATCTAGTACTCCACAAGTCGAAAAGCTCTGGGCGACTCATGAAGTGGTCTATTGAGTTAAGCTAGTATGATATCAGGTATCGAACAAGGATTGCAATCAAAGCCCAAGCCCTGGATGAATTCATTGTTGAAAGAGCTATCCTTGATTCCTCATAGGCAGGAGAAAACCCCCCACTTTGGAATGTTGATGGATCCTCCTTCCATGAAGGGAGAGGAGCCGGAGTCATCTTTCTTGGTCCTGATGAGTTCACTCTTCACTACTCGTTATGCCTTAACTTCCTAGCCTCCAATAATGAGTTCAAATATGACGCACTCAATGTCGGCCTCCACCTATCACCTTGACATGAAAAATTAAGGTTTTTAGTGACTCCCAGCTTGTAGGTAACCAGATTCGAGGCGAGTATGAAACCAGAGATGACCTATTCATATACTTATCTTATGTGAAGAAGCTCCTAGCCACTTTCAAAGAAGCTGAAGTCACTCGCATCCCATGAGAGGAAAATGGGCAAGTTGATGCCCTCTCTAAGCTAGTACCCTCTTCCTTCGATGAACTTGATCACACAGTACTCACTGAGGTCTTACTCAAGCCAAACATCGAAGAGGAAGCATTAGAGCTCATGTTTGTCACCTTCAAACACCCATAGATTGTTGGATGAAAACCTTGATCGACTTCCCTGATAAGGGAATCCTCTCAGTGGATGAAAAAGAAGCAAGAAAGATTCGAGTCAGGGCTGAAAGATATACACTTGTCAAAAGAATCCTCTACAAGCGTTCCTAAACAACAAATTTACAACCGGCCTTTCTCGGGATTCCTCTCTCCTGAAGAGGCAAATTATGCTCTTAGGGAAGTAAATGAAGGAATAGGTGGCAACTACCTGGGTGAAAGGTCCCTCGCACGAAAAATTATCAAACACGAATATTATTAGCCCATACCCCTTAACGACGCACAAGCATATGTCCGCCAGTGCATCCCTTACCATAAGTACTTCTCCATTAAGCGAGTACCCCAAGTCAAACTCAACTCCATGTCAATCCCCATCCCCTTCACCATGTGGGGAATGGACTTCCTTAGATTATTTCTCCCCGTTACTAGACAGTGGAACTTCTTAGTGGTAGCCATTGACTAGTTTACAAAGTGGGTTGAGGTAGAACCGCTAGCCTCCATCATAGAACACTAGGTTTATCAATTCTTGGAAGAATTTGGTCTGTCCGTTTTGGATCCCCCGAATACTGGTCACTCACAATAAAACACAATTCACTAACAAGGGATTCTACAAGTTTTGCACCGATCTGGCGGTTGAACAGTGCTTCTTCTCTACCTCACACCCCCAGACCACTGGCCCAGCCAATAATGCTAATTGAAAAATCTTGGATGGCCTCAAGAAAAGACTTGATGAAGTTCCAAAAGGATTGTGGATCGAAGAACTCACAAACGTATTCTGGTCCTACATAACCATGAAGAGAAGCACTCATCCCCCTAGAGGTTGGATTACGTTCCATTTGCCTTATCTCATTCAACGAAGCATAACTCAAATAACCTCAGTGTCAATCTTGATCTCATTGAAGAAGTACATGAGAAGTCCGCCCTACGAAGACATATTTATCAGTAGATGGTGGAGAAGTTTTACAATAAGAATATCCGCTTGACCAGCCTCAAAGAAGGGGACCTCGTCCTATGCAAGCTTAAAATTTCCAACCCAGACAAGAAGGGAAAGCTCGCTCCAAACTGGGAATGACCATAGACAGTCTTTCATGTGGTTCGCATAGGAGCTTACCGATCTGAAGACCTAGGGGAAAAGAAGATATCCAGGACATGGAATACTGAACATTGATGAAGTACAACTAGGGCGCTTAATGCTCTTTCCTAGCAGTAGGTTTTGAATTTGTAATAAGATTGAACCTATAACGTCATCGAATGTAATAAAGGATAGCAATCGAAGCAGTCACTTAGGTTTATTTTTTAAAACAAAATTTACTATTTTTCGTAAAATTCTTGTACAACTCTCTGGATGTAAACATTGAGTTAGATGCCTAGACTTTCCCCAAGTGATACTAACAACACATTAATCTCATACAATGAAGGAGTATGGAGTCCATACTTGTGGCTGAGAGTTGTTTTAGCAACTTACAAGCAAGCAAGTTCAGAGCTCAACTCGCCACTCGATCTGCTCTTGAAACTCGTTAACAACCTGTTCGGTGTCCATACTCGCGGTTCGGAGTTGCTCTAGCAAATTCCAAGCAAGCAAGTTTATATCACAACTTGCCATTCGATTTGCTCTTGAAATTCTAAAACAACTTGTTTGGAGTTGATACTCATGGCTCGGAGTTGCTCCAGCAACTTCCAAGCAAGCAAGTTCAGAGCTCAACTCTCCACTCAATTTGCACTTTAAGCTCATTAAAAACCTGTTCGGAGTTACTACTCGCGGCTCGAAGTCACTCCAGCAACTTAAAATCGAGCAAGTTCAGAGCTCAACTCAACGTTCTGATTGACTCTCACAACTCGTTTACCCCCTAGACCAAAAAGTGTGGTTCAGCCCTCCCTGGTGCGACTCCTACAACTTGCCAAGACAAGGCCACAAGGGGTCCAGCTCTCTACCAGAGCTGCCCTTACGAACTAGAGACTCAAAGACAAAGAGCTACTAATTAAAGGAGACAATAGAAAATAATTGAACACTTAAAAGATTTTTCATTTCACATCAACGTTTCATTACAAGTTCAAAAAAGATACATCAAAAGCACAGATCAACAAGTTTACAAGTCTCCCTTAGAGTCATCTTTACTCCCTCTAGGCATGGGGATGTTCCGATTGAGGGAAACGCATCGCTTATGGTTCCCCCTTTCCACGAAAGAACTATCTCGGTCTTTCAAATGACCAGAGGAAAGTACCAGTCCTGTAGATTGAGTCTACATCGCGCGATGAAGAATGCACCTCCCCCTCAATAGAAGCCACACTTGATGAATCAGCTACCTCACTCTATGTGGTCCTCGGGTTCCTCGAGATCCCTTGCGGACATAAGTTCAGTTCGTGGATGATTTCACTTGATTTATCTCATTGTCGAAGCAAGAGGTGCTCTTGGTCCGAGTCCCCTCGAGTAGTAACTTAAGTCGATTGATCTCTAACTCTTGCTCAACAAGCCTCTCCTTGAGTTGTGCATCCTTGACCCTAATCTTCCAACGAATCGTACTACAAGGAGCATACTTGACCCGAGCAATTCAAATAAGCTTTGCCCGAGTGTTTGGTCACAATTTCTTTCAAATGGGAAACCTCCAACTCTTCTCAAAAGCTACATTCTTGAACTCATCCGAATCTATTGTAGTTGCGAGCAAATAGTTACGAAGATATTTAATCTCTAAATCCCTTTCGACGAACGCTTCAACGAGAAGGACATCCCTACGATGCAAACCTCCCTTCTATTCGAATCAAGGTTTCTAACGCAGTTTATCACTAAGACACTTGAGCTCAACGTTCCTTTTGGTCAGCACTCTCTTCAGATAAGCAAGCTTTGCTTCAGCTCTGAATAACTTCTCTGCAAGTGAGTAAGCCCCAGTTTTGCCAGGCACAACCAGGTACGAAGGTGGGTAATCTCAGCCTCTCGAGGGTCTCTCCTGCAATATATGAAAATCTGCCCATTGGAAAGGTCAGGGGGTCACTATGGGGATAGTAATCACAACTACAAGATTAAGAAAACTCACGAGTTCCAACCCAACACTACAAAAGTGATTATCAACTAAGAAAAGTACAAGTGTCGAGCAGAAAAAGAAGTTTAGATTCAATCCAAAGGAAAGATACATCAGGAAGTGACCAGTCCGCTATTAGGTATATACATACAAAAATAAAAAGATGAACACTATAACAAAAGTGAGGAGTCAGGGGTCCACCTCAGTAGAGGGAGCCGTGGGAGTGGAAGTCTCGACGACCTCATTCCCCTTCGCTCCCGTATCTCACTTGGGGCTCTTCGCTTCCCCGACTGCAGGCTCCACCTAAGCCATCTCTTCTCCCTCCTCATCCTCCTCGTCCTCCACATCATCCGAGGCCCTCAGGACCTACTCCTCTCTTGGCTCTCGCCCCAGATGGTATCCCTTCACACCAAAGTGGGGGACGCACTCAACGACATCCCGAATGACCTTGCGGTACGACTTCATCATGTTGGCAAGCATGTGGTCCTTTGCCTCGGCTCTCACACGAGCAACCGCATCCTCCTTCTCGTTGAGCATCTCTTCCTCCTTCCTTTCAGCTCCACCTCGAGCTGATCAACCTGATTGCCAAGGACCTCCCCCCGAAGCTTGGCCTCCTCCTAGGTCTTGATGGCCTTCGCCTTCTCCACGTTGGCTTTGTCGACAAACAACCCCCAATGCCTATCATCCTCCGCTACCTGATTAAACATGTTTCTAAGGTGGCAGGTGATCTACAAGAGAAAACGACTATAACACCCCGCAAAATTGAGTTATGATAATTTTTTCCACGGGTATTAGTCACTTGTATTTTGTACTGTTACGAGTAATATCCGTAAGATATTTTAATATAAATGTCCTACGTATTTGTATTTCGACTATTTATGCATTTTCCATCTTCTCAAAATTTGTTTTTATCCTATTCTAAGCCAACTTAAACATTTATTTTAATCTTGGTGTCTTAACGTGCACTGCACGTGTTTTTTGTACACATGATAATTATGGATATTCCACCGTTACGTATAATGTTTCTATGTAATTCAACTATTTATTTTTATAACTTGTTCGAATTTGTTTTATAAATTGAAATTCATTTTTTCTCGTATTTTGATTCGGATATAAGTGCAACGCATGTGTTTTCTATTTGCATGTTGACTACATTATTGTATATATCAAATTAATGAAATATATTTTTCATATGATGTATTTCGATTATTTATGAACATTTTCCTGTTGATCAAATCTATTACGTATTTGAATATTTATTTTTACGTGCGACGCACGTGTTTGCAGTGCACGTGTTGGTTGTATTCCCTTTCAAAATAAAAATTTATCAAGTGTGTATGTGTGTGTGTGTTTATTTTTATTTGTGAATGAAAACTCTAATTATAATTTAAATTTAACTAATTCTATTTAATACATATTACATATTATAACATATGCATTTTAATTTAAATAAAAACTATTAATAAATTGTGTGCACACACGTAGCACGCACGTGCACGTGCTTACTCACCCTTGGATCTTTTTGGCCAGGAGTACTTGAGAGAGAGGAGAGAGTAGGGTATGTTAGTGGGTAGTTATTTGGGTTAGTGGGTAATTAATAAATCCCTATAAATTAATTAATCCTATAAAACACCCCCACCCTACTTCTAATTAGCAAAAAACAAACAAAAATAAAAAATATACATCTTTCTACCTAGCTGACCGAAGCTTGCTGAGGGTTTTCTTTTTCTTTCCTTGGGCATGGATTTTGGAGTGGGAGATTGTAGCTTCTTGGAGTTCTTTTGCTAGGGAGTAATTAAATTCTTCTAACAGGTGTGTGTTTCTTGAACTTTCTAATATAGTTTTATTAGTAGAATAATTGACATATGTGAATGGTTAGATGCATGATAACTTATATAGATTGAACATTCATGTACAGATTATTTTTTGTTGATTGAATGTGTGAAATTATGATGTGTTTGATTTGGAGCATTTTCATAAGGTTCTGTTTTGAGTGCTAGTTGTACTTTCAAAAATCATAACTATTAAACTAGATAAAACCTAGAGCCAAAATTTTTATAGGAGAATCTCGTATATGTCAAGAACATCTCCTTAAAATTTCATAACATTTGGATGTCATTTGCTATTTTAATATAATCCAAACTTAGGACTGGCTGGCAGTTGACTAGTTGCTGGAAATTTGTACACATTTCAGAATTTGATCATTTCAACATCTTAGATGAAGCATTTTGAGAAAAATCCAAACTAAGAACTTGAAGTAGACTCATTAACCTTTCTGTAAAGTCAAAGAAATCAATTTTTCGTAAAGAATTGAATTTATAATGAATTTTACAAGACTGAACAAGTGACAGTACTTTAACATTTCGACCATATTGTAGATTTCGAAGAATTTAGGGTTGTAGACACCACATTTTGGGGAAACTTATAACTAAGAAGTTATGGTAGACTTGTATACCTTTAATTTGGTCTGAAAAACACAAAGTTTCATAAAGTATATAATTTTTGATGATATTTACAAGTAGCATGAGCTGCGGTTTTTGGATTGTGAACCTACTGTTTTGCAAATGAATTTAGACGAAGTAATTGAGGATGAATATAGATGATCTTAACTACAATGTTGTAGTAGACTCATTCATGATTCCTATAAAACTAATAAATCTATTTTTGAGTAGTATTGGAATTTATATGATTTTTACAATACCATTGGGTTGATGTTTCTTATCTAGTGGTCAAAAAACTTTTACAACGTATAAAATTGGATTTAAAAATTGAGATGTTAGTAAGATGTACCTTATGAGGAATTAAGAGATAATTAAAGGATAAAATGAGAATGTTAAACATGTGATATTTATAAGGGTTTTAACTCATCAAGTGTTATTGAATGTTGATATGAAATTGTCGAATAAGACTATAAAACTAGTTATGAAAATAACTGAGTTGTGTGAATAAAAGAATAATTGGATATGTGAATGAATGAAATTCCAAAATGTGAATAAAGAGAGTATGGATAACCTATGTACCTATGAGCATAAATTGTGAATAGTAGAGGCTAAGTGAGACCCAGGTACTGGCAAATTGATGAAAGTGATTATTGAGATTTGAGAAGTAGCCAATATGGGCTATCGTTCTCGGTATATTGTTTAAGACCGGTAAGAGTGTAAGCTAGCTATAAGTGATATTATTATTCATGTTTAAATTTAAGTGTCACGCCCCGCTTCCCAAAAATACAGAATACGGGCACGTAACACTAGCCCAGCGAATGATTATTATCATCCTTAAGCTGTTTACCAGAACCTTCTTGAATCTGTCCACCGTAATCTGCAATCATCGAATGCAGGAAAAAGGAAAAGAAGAAAACACAGTACCCGTCAATGGCAAGTCCGGGTCACAAATAGAATAGGATACAAGCACTTGGGAACTAAACAGATCTAACTAATCATCAGAAACAGACCTAATATGGTATGGTAAACTCAACTAACATAGTATCCTAGCAGATGTCTCAGATATTAAGTGTCAAGTGTCATATAACAGAAATGTCAGGTAAACAGATATTCAAATATGTCAGGTAAATCAGATAACAGGTTTCATATAATAGGTATTCAGATTCAGATTCAGATTTCCATATATCAGATTCAGATTCAGACTTCAGAAATATAATCAGATCTCAGATTTCAGATTAATGTAAGTCTTGTGTGATTACTATCTAGGTAGCACGACATGTGCCCCAAATTATATCACATGGTTGCTACAACAAAACAGTTTCGCTTTAGATTTCGTAGGGGATATTATAGGGCAGTGTACTTAGGGTCAGACAGATATCAGAACAGACAGATAGAACCTAGTGGTTCTCTTCTACTCTACACCTTCTTACATAAGAAGCAATGTAGACAGGGTCAGAATACAGATAATTATATGGGAAACACGGGCCCCCTTCTAAGTACACATTTCTATGCTTTCCCACTACTAGATCTTTCTCATACCCTGGCTTGATTACTTTTGTTATGGTTATTAAACAGACATGAATGTGATCTACAGGGTGTCAAACTAACATCATATGATCAGGTTTAGGTTTAAGGCATCAGATCAGTAAGTATAGATACAAAACTTTCACAAATACGAGCGAAATGGTATATGTCTATAATCAGGTCAGCAAGACCAGTCTGTACATAAACAGTGATCCACAGATCTACAGGCATGCAAATAATGATCCGTCGAAGGATCTGGAAACTAGACTTCCACACGCTTCTAACGGTTATAATAAATCCATATGCTATTTCACAACATCACGACTCAAAACACAATTCAACACAGTTTGCATGTACAGTCAGAAAACAGGGGAATAACTTAAACCACATGAAAACAGCATACAAAGTCATTAATTAAATCCACGAAAATTCTGGGGTAATCCCCTATATGTATAGTCTCAAAATATAGATTTTCATATTTTTCCAGAAAGTATAAATATGTTTACAAAAATAGGAAATAGCACATCACACAGTTTTGATGGATCTGGAATTCTTCAACACCGCTGTACAAAATGGAACACATCTTGCAAACAGCGCATCAAAATCCACTTCCGCCAAAACAGGGTGAAAGTAGATACAATTACCCAACTTTCATATCTCTCATGAAATATTCATACAGTAATTAGAAATACGGTAAACACGGCATTCAACATACAATCACACGCAGTTTACAGCAAAAGCGATCTATAGAAAAGGATGTAAGGCATCACTCAAAACTCATCTTTAAATTACCACAAAAATCAGGGAACTACCTAACATCATAGTGAAACACAGAACAAAATCTTGTGGTATGAAATTAGGTCTAACTTAGATCTTGAAAATAAATTATCCACAAAAATTACCCCGAACTGAAACTGGAAACTACTAACACACAGTTACTAAAATGATCATAACTATTCCATACGAACTCCACACAGGGTGAAATCAGTGGGATTAGAAATTAGACTCAATTCTCTACAAATTTCTCAGAAATAGTCATGTTGAGATTCGGACTTTAATCTAGGTAAAAACTGCAATCAATCCAGTTCAATCCAAATTTCCAGATTTCTCAATTAAGTTTCAAAACATCATAACTTCCTCAAAAATCATCAAAACTCTTCCAAATTCAAAACACTGTCTACCCACTACCTAAATGTCATATCTAAGGGTTTCTAACCTGTCAAAATCCAATATTTCTCATATGGGTGTTCAAACAAACATCGGATATACAATATGTCACATACGCGATAACAATCGCGGTCGGGTGAATCCTAAGGCATAAACCTATCAAATTCAAGTCCTAATTCGTCCATGGCCTACTTTGAAACCTTAGAGATGAAATCCACAAATAAAGACGTGATCTTGGTCCGTCTCTAGTCTCAAACTATTCTATGTGTGAACTTTCTACTTGTATCAACCTAAGAAATTTAAGTACAAGTTACTTGCCTTTATGTGATGACGAATGCGAAAAATCCAAGCCTTTCAAAGAGAATCCACGAGCAAGACGCCTTCTAGCGCGATTTCGAGCGAAACCCACGAACAAAATGCTCCAACGATTGATCCCTTTGACACACGAACCGAAGTGGGAGATGCCCACAACTCAACACAGCGAGGGGGGATGATGAGGTGCTATTTTGGGATGGTTGGGTGCTCCTTGGGTGCTGGCCGAACACAAGAAGGAGAGGAGAGAGACGAGTTTTTGAAGTGGAGTTGTATAAAATAGCGGAGAGGGGAGATATGGGTGGTCGGCTATGCAAGAAGAAGGCAAGGGGAGGTCGGCCTAGGGTTTTGGAAGGCAGGCCGGGATTGGTTTGAAGGAAGAGGTAGCCGGCACACAATAGGAGAGGGAAGAAATGGATTAGGGTTAGGGATTAATTAGCATTAGGGGTATATATATGGGATCAAATGCGGGTTAATGGGTAGTGGATATCAATAGGAAACAATGGGGATACAATTGGGTAATGGATATTGGGTAGGTTTCAAATGGGGATACAAAACACAATGAATCCTATAGCTCCTAAAAATCTCCTTAAGGCCAAAAATCTCAAATTGGTCAAAACTCTCCTAAAAGTTCACCATGACCCTAAAATAACATTTATACATGAACGAGATCAAGAAATTGAGAAAAAGAGCTCAAAATGTCGAGAAACGGCCAAACGGCGCACAACAGCAAAAAGGAAGTCAAAACTGCCAGAAAAATATTATAGAATAAAAATAATTAAATTTATTATTCCGAAAAATACAATAGAAAAATAATAATTCACAAAAATGAAAAATACCCTCAAAAATACCAAAAGTGAAAAACAGGGGTTACATTAAGGGTAGGCACTAGAAGAAGATGTGATGAAACTTGGGCAAACGTAAGTGGGGCGCCTCTATATAGTCTGACAGTGGACTCCAGGACTATAGACCCAGTTTGACGATGGACTCCGGGATTGTGGTTGCTTGCGGGGTGAAAATAGTCTCAATTAAATCTGGGAGTATGATTGATCTGACGGTGGAATCCACGATCATGAATAGTCGGGCGGATGGGAGGCAGATCACCAATGTATATGTATATACCGGGGCAAAAGGGGCACGTGAGGGATGTTCGCATGACGAGAATTCTGTATGGTTTGACGGTGGACCCCGAACTGGAATCCGTACTCGTGGAATTTCTAAACCTTGTTTTTGTTACCGTGGTAGAATTTTCATAATGAGGTTGAACCCTACATTGAGGAGTATGATAAGGGCTTGCCCTCGAACCTATGTAGTATGGGATGCATAGAATCCGAATAGGTATGCATTAGTGTCATCGTAGTGCAAATGTCTGCATTAGGCATTAAGTCATATCATACACTAACACGACTAGGATAGTCACTTTTTCTATTTGCATTCAAGTTTGTGTTTGCTAAAGTAGAAGAATCATTGTATTATAGCATTGCATGTCAGTTGTATGCAACTGACTTACCCATAGTTTTCCAGATGCAGGATTGGACTTGGCATGGACTCGAAGTCACCATGATGAGTTGATTACAAGATTGAAGGATTTTCTTTATTGTATATTGTATTGTATTCACTTATTTCCGCTATGCTGTTGTAAAGAACATCTTTTAAATAAAAAGTTTTAAATTCCTTATCAATTTGTACGAATTTGAAGTAAAAGATCATATATTTGCTATGAATTACCTGTATTTGGAATTCGGTGCGTTACAGAGTGGTATCAGAGTTTGGTTAGACAAGAAGGCAATGTCGGAAGCATGATCAGGGGTTCTCACAGTGTGATTGATGGCGAAGCATTGGCTCTTACCCTGACATGCCCAGGTCGGCTAGCCACTGATGCGGTTGCAACAGTCGATAGGCTGTTGGAACAAGCTCTGAGGTTACCTTTGTGGCCATTACCATCCTGGGTGGCAGGTGGCAGTCTACACAGAGTGGTATCAGAGCCGACTTCAATAAATAGTACAAAATCATAAGGAAAACACATTATGGTGGACATTAGAGTGTGAGTGTCAATTTGGAGGTCTGAATGATGTAGTTATCAAACTTGCATTCACGATACTCTCCTCGTATACATTGATGTGAGATTGTATGCGAGCATGTTTTTCCTTGGTATCACGAGTGTTATGATTGGTTTGAACCTATATTCATGATACCTTACACGTACACTAAGCTTTTCTCTTTAATTTTTCTTCGTGGGTTTTCCTCGTAGTACTTTTCAACTTTAACCTTTAATATTTGTTTTTCTCCAAAGAATTATTTTCTTATATTATTAATTCATTTGGATATTTATTATTTTATCCATCTTCCTTAGTCTTAATCTTTTTGACTTACTCGTTTTTCCTTCTTGATGTTTTTGTCCTTCTTATTGTATTCACTTTTACGTTACTTATTTTGCTATTACTTTTACATATTCTATTAAGTTTTGAATTACTACTTATTAAATTATTATTAAGACTATCATTTTCCTTTGCTATTATTTTTATCAGATTTTGAATTTTGATTTTGGTATGTTTACATTCACATTACAAATACTTGATTTCAAGATACTATATTTTTTCATTATATTACTTTGTCTTATTTATTTTAGTATATTTTTAACAAGATTGTAATATTTTTACTTATATAAATATGACATACTTCTGCACATTATCTTGTTTTCCTACTATTTTTGTTTTATAGCCTATATTCGATACTATTTTTATCACATATTATTTGCTAGTTTGTTTTGTTATATTCACTTTTCACTATTAATAACTACTTATTAATTTTTTCACTTTATACTTCTTTAACATACTATGTACACTCACTATTTATATTTTTACATTCTTGGTTACTATGTAGATTTTCGACTATTTTCTATATATATATCATGTATTTCAATGTACTTACTATATATATCATTTTACACTTACCTAATTACTACATTACTATATATATATATATATATATATATATATATATATATATATGTGTGTGTGTGTGTGTGTGTGTGAGAAAAGTGAGCCTCATATAGAGTATGAGGAAATTTTCCTCATACAAAGTGATTATACTCACTTGGTGAGGCCCTTATGGAAGATCCACTCCGTCCATCATGTTTATCATACTAATGGATGTATGTGTAGAAAAAATCAAGTGGTTTGGAGGTCATTCACCTATGCATCATGTGGTTGAAAAATGAACGATTTCAACAGCAATATAAATCGAACCACAAATTGGACCCACGTGATGCATGGGTGAATGACCTCCAAATCACTTGATTTTTTCTACACATACATTTATTAGCATGATAAAAATGATGGACGGACTGGATCTTCTATAAGAGCTCCACCAAGTGAGTATAATCACTTTGTATGAGGGAAATTTCCTCATACAAATATGAGGCTCACATTACTCTATGTATATATATATATATATATATATATATATATATATATATATATTATATAATTATTTATGTTTATTATCCTAATTTACTACAATACATAATTATTGTTCTCATTTGTATTTAAGCTCATGCATATACTTTATACTATTTTTGTCTTAATGTTATAAATCATTTTCATTAATACTAATTTTATATGTTCAAAATTTAAAATCTATACTTTTATTTTAATATTTTATCGTTGTAATTTCTGTAAGGTTTCGGGGCACAAACGCAGCGAAAAAGAAATGATAACAGATCCGAAACCCTAACCCATGGATCCGTGTACAAGACATGGCTAATAATGGATAAATAAAATTTTACCTTTCGGAGCTTTACGAAGGCTGAAAGATGGAGGTTGCAATCACCACGCAGCCCTAGTAGCTAGATCCGCATCTCTAAGGCAGTCCACACGAACGTCCGATCGTCCAACGATCAAGGGAGCCGGTACTAGCCGATGATGCTTGCCTCTCTCTCTCTCTTTTGCCTCTCAACAGTTGAGCGGCTAGGATTTTCTGTGGAAAACGGATTTGTCAAAGATCATGCTAATCCAATACATCTCTATGTATTTATAGGGAGAGATAAGAGGTGGGCTTAACCGTAATCAGTTTGGCTTCTGATAAGACCAATCTGATTTGGTTTTATCATTTAAATTCGAATTAACCGTAATCAGTTTGGCTTCTGATAAGACCAATCTGATTTGGTTTTATCATTTAAATTCGAATTATCCTTTAATTAATTAAGTCCAACTCAATTAATTAAATAACTAATTTCGAATCATTTAATTTAAATTCCGAATTTAAATTAATACTCCTTTTAAACATTCTAAGTGTGTGACCCTTTAGGTTATTATTACGTTGGCAATAATTTTATTATCTTATAATAAAATTATAAACAATGAGCGGCATCTAGTAATACATCATTGCTACCCAAGTAATAATAATAATTGGTGATTCAATTAAACCTTTCGTGACTAATGTCTCCATGTAATATAATCCTTTTAACCTTGATATTATAGATTAAACTAGAGGCATGGGACGTGTCATCCTCTTAATAATTTAATCTTTATTTTCTTGATCGATGAGTAGACTATTCAAACAAATCAATATTTGAGCATGGCCATGCATTTCATAGTCTCACTCAAACAAGAGGCCGATAATATCGCTCCTAAAATTAGGAGGGTTAAATTCCTTCTAGATCATTCATATTTCTCACACGATTCATAATGAACCCAATACTATCTTTATCATTACCCGATTAAAGATAACTTTTGATAGAATCAAAGTGCATTAATTCTCGTGTAGAAATATAATGATTTCAGGTCAGAGGACCATTACACCATTATCACAGTGAGATTACTTATGACACTTATTAATTCATTCCATGTAGAATCTCACAGTGGGTCTGTCCAGTACAATGTACTCTTACATTTACCTATGTATTGATTTTAGTATCTCTATACTAATGACCCATGAGAGGTGGTCATCAATCAATCAACATACTAGTCTCAATGTATTATTACTGTCCTAATAATAATAATACTCGACTAGGGACATTTAAGATTATTATACTATATATAATCTCATGTTCATATAGTTCATATTAATAATCTAAGGACATTTATCATGCTAATATTTATAACGCAGTAAATACGAAGCATAATAAATTATTAATATAATCAAAAGAACATAATGTCAATAATACTGATTCCATAATATCATTGTATTGCCTCTAGGGCACCTACACTAACAATTTCCTACTTCATTCCCTACTTTACTCTTACTTTTATATCACAAATTTCAAAAATATAACATCATACTTAAATTAAACATCCCATATCCAAGTACATATGGAAGATTACATCATTCCATTCCCATTTTGGTGATGTCGAGAGGGAAAATGTGCAACTAGACATTAATGGAGACAAACTGCAACTGGACGCCAGGGAGGCAACATCAGCAACTGAATGTCCAGAAGGCAAACTGCAACCGGATGTTGTGGAAGCAAAACTGCAACTTGATGTCAAGGAGGCAAGCTTGCAGTTAGACACCAACGAGACGGACCTATAACAAAGAAGATTTTCTACATCAATAACCCCCACTTTTATTCTATATATATTACTTACCACTATTCCATTATATAATTTCTCTCTCTAGTTTATACCGTTTTATAATGTTTTGCAACTTAGCTTATACTACTTCAACTTTATTAATTTTAATACAGATATACTTATATACGCATTTAATTAATTACCTTACTATTTATATTTACTTCTACATCTATCATATGTGTGTTATTATTATTTTATTTCTATATTACTGTTTACAATTAATTATTTTATTACTTTGTATTTTATACAATTCCAATTTTATATTTATTGCTAACCTATCTTTGATATGTTTGCTACTCGTATAATATTATCTTTATTATTTATACTTTCATTTACTATCTATATTTTATTTCTATCCCAATTAATATTATGTTCCAATTATATATTGCTACTTTTACTATTATATATTTTTTTTTCTCCATTTGCTTACAACTATCAAGTTATAGTATTGTTGTTTCGTCATATAGTATTTTTTTGCGTATTTACGTACAAATATTATATATATTGATTTTTGTGCTATACTTGATAACTTATATATATCTTATATAAACCAATCATTATTCTATAAAATTATTATGTAACTTTTACAAACGAAAATTTTATAATATTATTTTATACACATCATTATAATTTTTATATCATATTATTTATTCTTTCAACTAAAATTTAACACTCATAAATTTTTAGACTTTTATAAGACAGTTTCCTCTTAAATTGTTACCTTTTTTTATCTATTAACACGTATTCTTAGTTTACGATTTTAATCATTCATTTTTTCCATTTCCTTTTAGTTAATTTATCTTTCCTTAAAATTTTCAAAATTTTATTAGCCAGTGCTAACTATTTTTCAATTATTATGCTCTTCCAATTATTTGTCGGTTTACTTTATATTTTTATACCTTTCTTTATTTTGTTTTTACTATTTATTTCTTTATAAAAAAATATCCTTTTTTTCTCAGTAAATTTTTGAGCTACTGATTATTTACGTTCTTAGTCTATTTTAAGAAAAAAATCTACTGCATTGTAATTTGTCTATACTATTTCAACGCTTTTATTCTGTGCACTTGCACTTCTCTTCCTTCTTACTTATTTCTATACTTTTATTTTATTTTTTACTCCTTTCGTACTACTTCCTACTACTCTTTTGTTTACTATACTTGTTTGTAAAGTTTTTTTTTTCTTTCTATGACTTCCTTACTTCTTGCTAATTATTTTCCATTTCTTTTACAATTGATGACTTAATTTAATTAGCAAGAAGTAAGAAAGTCGTAGAAAAAAAAGGCATATGGTCTCCTTTCCCCATTCCTTTACTATAATATCTAATACCTTATCAAATACTGTTTTTTGTATGATTTTTTTTCCCAATCTATACTATCTTTTATGGTCATGTTTCTCTTTCTGCTATTTTTCTAGTTTTTTTGTTTCGTTCTTATTAACTTTGATACTCATAGTTTTCTTATATAAGTTTTTTTTCACATTACATATTTTTATACCACATTAATTTTCTTGATATTGTAGGTTTTCTATTTATAATAACTATTTTTCTTTGGTGTGTACAAGATACAACTTTTACCCTAGTAAGTTCTGAGGACAGAACTGTTCTAAGAGGATGGGGGGGGGGGGGGGGGGGCTGTAACTCCCCGCAAAATTGAGTTATGACAATTTTGTCCGCGGGTGTTACACACTTATATTTTGTACTGTTACGAGTAATATCCGAACGTATTTTAATATAAATGTCCTATGTATTTATTATTTCGACTATTTATGCATTTTCGTCTTCTCAAAATTCATTTTATCCTATTCTAAGCCAACAAAAACATTTACTTAATCTTGGTGTCTTTACGTGCATTGCACGTGTTTTAAATACACATAATGATTACGGATATTTCACAGTTACGTGTAATATTTGTTCGTATTTCAACTATTTATTTTTATAACTTGTTCGAATTCATTTTATAAATTTAAATTCATTTTTTTTCCTATTTTGACTCAAATATACGTGCGACGCACGTGTTTTCTATGTGCATGTTGACTACATTGTTGTAAATATAAAATTAATGAAATAAATTTTTCATATGTTGTATTTTGATTATTTATAAACATTTCCACGTTGATCAAATCTATTTCGTATCTGAAAATTTATTTTTACATGCAATGCACGTGTTTGCAGTACACGGGTTGGTTGTATTCCCTTTCAAAATAAAAATTTATGAAGTGGGTGTGTGTATGTTTATTTTTATTTGTGCATGAAAACTCTAATTATAATTTAAATTAAACTAGTTCTATTAAATACATATTACATATTATAGCATATGCATTTTAATTTAAATAAAAATTATTAATAAATTGTGTGCACACATGTAGCACACGTGCACGTGCTTCCTCACCCTTGGATCTTTTTGGCTGGGAGTACTTAGAGAGAGGATAGAGGGGGGTATGTTAGCGGGTAGTTAATTGGGTTTGTGAATAATTAATTAAATCCCTATAAATTAATTAATCCTATAAAACACCCCCACCCTACTTATAATTAGCAAAAACAAACAAAAACAAAAAAAATTATATCTTTCTGCCTAACTGACCATAGCTTGCTGGGGGTTTTCTTTTTCTATCCTTGGGCACGAATTTTGGAGTGGGAGATTGGAGCTTCTTAGAGTTCTTTTGTTATGGAGTAATTAATTTTGTCTGATAGGTGGGTATTTCTTCAACTTTCTAATATTATTTTATTAGTATAATGATTGACATGTGTGAATTGTTAGATGCATGATAACTTATATAAATTGAACAATCATGTTTAGATTATTTGTTGTTGATTGAATGTATGAAATTATGATGTGTTTGATTTTGGGGCATTTTCATAAGATTCTGTTTTGAGTGCTAGTTGTACTTCAAAGCATCATCGCCCTCATCATCTTCTTCCCTAGTCGAGCCTCGCTGTCAGCACCTCGGTGCTCTTCGCCGCACCACCATTATCCCTATCGCAGTCACAGCCGAAGCCCAATGGTGTTGTTATTTGATCAAGAGATTCTTGATCATTTGAATCATGGCTGCCCAATCTCCTCGTGATCATGATCACCACCATCATCTTGATCTCATCTGATTGAGATCAGATCTGAACATGATCTCTTGATGTGGGCCGTCCGTTTGATCAGATTTTGATCATCACGATCATGATGATCATCAAGCCTCATTTGATCACAGCCATCTGATCATTCATCATCATCATCATCAGGCTATTTGATCTTGGCCGTAGGATTTACTTTGATCATCATCATCATCATCATCATCATCATCATCATCAAGATCTTGGAATCTGGACCGCCCGATCCCGACCAATAACATCTTGATCTTGATCTTCGATCTCAGTCGTCCAATCTACAATTGATCATCTTGATTATGATCATCATCAAGATCCGTGCTGATCCGTCCGATTGTTGTTTGATCATCAACATCGAGATCCGTGCCCGATCGTGATCATCTCATCAAGATTCGCTTGGTTCGCGATCGTCACCGTATGCCAGGATCCGTTCCCATTATTCTCTTATCCTTGGTATCGTCTCCATCAAGGCAAGTAATTTGTATGAATTTTCTTGTTCCTCATACAAGCATAAATACCGCAAGTAGATCTCCGTTATAATTTTTATTTTTTCATGTTCTTGCTTGTTGATAATCTTCACCATATCTGTTTTGATTCGTTTCTATCAATTCCGCAATCATAAAATATCATAAACACCAATTGTGTACTTCTGCTCTGCCGTATGTTCTGACTTGTAGCCTGATTTTGACCCAGTTACACTTTGAATCTGTTAGAACTTTCTGAATATGAAATGTAGCCTTGTGTGTCTACTTTATAACCCTTTTGACAGAATTGAATTCCAAATTGTATTTTGTAAATTATCACTATTTTAGTACTTCTGTGTTTGAACTTTCAGATTTATATTTTGCTGTGTCACTCTGTTTTTCGATTTAATTTGACTACGCTATCCATAATATAATAACATGAAAATTAATATGCTGAGACTAGACATATTAGGGAACCTTCGAGAAATTTTTTTTATTTTTAATTGTTGTGTTTTTGGACCTCTTTCATGCTTATAAACAAAACTTTACTTTTCTGGCTGAGCATGAATTCTGTGTAAAATGCTGTTTTGAAACTTGTTGCTGTCGTTGTTATATGACTTGTGTATATGTGCTGGATTCGGCAGATAGTCTAGTTTCTATAATTTCTGACGGATCCAAGTTTTCATTCCCGTGGCAATAAGAATCTCAATTTTTGTGCAGCAACATCTTGCTATCCAGAATTGAATGTCTCGTTGTTCTAACTATTATAAGTTGTTTCGTCACCCGTTTATGTTTGCTATCCAAATTGAATTTGTTCCTTGTTTCTTGCCATATTTTTCTTGCCCTGTTTGTGCACGTCCATGCCTGCTTTAATAATAATAACAAGTAATCCAGTCGGGGTTAAGGGAAATATCTAGTAGTGGAAAATATAGAAATGTGTACTTGGAAGGGGGCCCGTGTTTCCCACATAATATATGATCCTGATTATCTGTTTACATGATTACCTGACTACATACTTCCCTATGAAAATGTGTACACAGAAGGGGGCCCGTGTTTCTCACCTGTTTTACCTGAATACATACATTCTTATAGGAAGGTGTACTCGGAGAGGACCCTTAGGTCCCACCTGCTACATGATTACATGATTGCATGATATATCATCCTGATTACCTGTTTACATGATACCTTAGTACATGGCCCTATAGAATCTACTGAGAAATCTAAACGCAACTTGTTTGTATGTAGCAATCATGTGGTAAATAAATGGGACACTTGAAGTGCTACCTAGATAGGATTAAATACAAGACTTGAGAATAACATGATCACCTACACATTCCTGTTACCTGTACATGCTACCTGACACCCGTTACATGTTTACCTGTTTGCATGCTACTTGATAAATGTTACAAGTTTACACGATTCCTGTTTACAAGATTACATGACTCGTGTTTACAAGTTATATGTTGCATGTTTATAAGTTACAAAAGTTCTGTTACATGATTCCTTGTTCCCAATTAGTTATGTATGAGACTTGTTCAGTTCTTGTTTCCTTCCTGTTATGTATGTTGTTTCTCGTTGTAATGTTGTTCCGTATTTGAATTCTCAGTTCTCATTGCTTTCCCTGTTATATCATGTTCCCGTTCCTTTTTGCTTGTACTACTTGCGGTCCGTAACTTGCTCTAACGGGTACTCCATTTGTCTTTCTTTGAGTTATGTTGTACATGTACAGACGATGGGTTATTGAGAGAACTCGTCGAACTATTACTGCACTACATATTCTCTGGCTATTTGGTAAGTTCTTGTATTTCAGATACTGGTTATTGCATTATATTCATGTTTATGTGATTACTAGTACTGTTGAGTTATCTGGTATTGTACAACTTATAAATGATATGAGTTTGCATACTTATATCATTCGCTGGGCCTCAGTTACGTGCATGTGTTCCCGTGAAATGGGAAGCGGAGCGTGACAAACTGTCCTGCAAGCAAGGAGTAATCTATAGGCCTAGAAGGGGAGTTATGGTTACTAAAAACTCTTCATCAAATCTTCTATCCACAAGAGAGTTATCAACTAACCATATATCTTAAGCATGGGAATCAGCAGTTTAAACACAGAAGATGCTCTTTCAAGTTAATCTTTTGTAACTAACTCTTACCGTATAAATGCCCCCACCTCTTTCAGAATCAGGTAATCATAACTTTTGCCGCAAAAAAATCCACTATTTTCTGAGTTCTGACTTGATTATCGGAGGGTCTTTCGACAGGGCCAACCCCGGTATTTAGACTTCTTGTAGGTTTGGTGGAGAAATCTTGGTCTTCCAAATTAGATCAAAGCGCCCACAATAGTCAGAAAATCAAATTAAAGATCAGTTAATGGTAATTAACTTCAATCAAAGTAAATGTTAGATCTTGATCATTTATAACTAAAGAATTCACCTCATCTATTTGCACCCACATAGAAAATAGCAGCAACAAACTTGTTGCAATCATTTTGGCAATCCTTTGATAATGGGTTAGCGGCCAAGATTTGCTCGTTCAAAACTAATGTTAGCAAGTGGCACTAACTCGAATTCGATGCTTTGAAAGATCAAATTGGAGACATTTAGAGCAAGTTTGCCATGGTTCTGAAGAAAATAATTTTGGGGGAAAATTCTTATTCTTATTATTCTGCTTTATTCTTCACTGCATACATCTATATATAAGGATTACATTCTTGGAGAAGAAGAAAAGAGATTGAGAGAAGATTGGGAAGATGAGAGATTTGGGGAATCTGTTTCCTATATTAGGAAACAGAATATACAATTATTATATTTCAACACTCCCCCTCAAGTTGGTGCATAGATATCGAGCATGCCCAACTTGTCAACAAATTTCAAGAAGAGCCGAGTCGAAACAGCCTTGGTTAGGACATCTGCGAGTTGATCTTCTGACTTCACCTTGGATATCTCAATAACTTTCTCATCTAATTTTTCTTTGATGAAGAATCTGTCCACCTCTATATGTTTCGTCCTATCATGCTGAACTGGATTAGCCGCAATATCACATGCCGCTTGACTGTCACAATACACCTTCATAGGTTCCTTTAGACCATAGCCTAAGTCCTGCAACAGGAGTTTCAGCCATAAAGCTTCTGTTATACTTAAAGCTACTCCGCGATACTCAGCCTCTGCACTAGAGCGTGCAACAACATTTTGCTTCTTGCTCCTCCATGTAACTAAATTTCCTCCAACAAAGGTGAAATATCCTGAAGTGGAGCGCCTATCGATTGTAGATCCTGCCCAATCAGCATCAGTATATGCCTCAACCTTCAAGTGACCATATTTTGCAAATAAGACTCCTTTTCCTGGGGCTGACTTAATGTATCTCATAATTCTCATCACCGTGTCCATATGTTGTTCCCGAGGTGCATGCATAAACTGGCTTACCACACTTAAAACATATGACAAATCTGGCCGTGTATGTGCAAGATACATTATCGTCCAACCAATCTCTGATATCTTTCCTTATCACAAGGCACTTGATCAGCTTCGTTGCATAGTTTCAGTCCTTCTTCCAATGGTGTACTAATCGGTTGACAGGCAGACATTCCAGTTTCCTTCAATAAATCCAGAGCATATTTTCTTTGAGAAAGAAATATCCCCTTTCTTGAGCGAGAAACTTCAATACCAAGAAAGTATCTCAAAGAACCAAGATCTTTCATTTCGAACTCTTGTGACAAGTAGTACTTTAATGCCTTCATCTTCTCGGGATCATCTTCAGTTACTATCATATCATCAACATAAATAATGAGAGCAGTAATTTTACCTTCTTTCCTTTTTAGGAATAGAGTATGATCAGAATTACTCTGATCGTATCCGAATGTCCTCATTGATTTTGTAAATCTCCTAAACCAAGCTCTTGGCGACTGCTTCAGTCCATACAATGCTTTCTTCAGACGACATACTTTGTTGCTGTGTTGGACTGGTCTGTTCGACCCTGGTGGAAGATCCATATAGACTTCTTCTGTCAATTCCCCATGCAAAAATGCATTCTTCACATCAAATTGCTCCAACGGCCAGTCAAGATTTGCAGCAAGTGACAGTAGAACTCGAATAGTGTTGAACTTTGCCACAGGTGCAAATGTTTCGTCATAATCAATTCCATAAGTTTGAGTGTACCCTTTGGCAACAAGCCTTGCCTTGTACCGCTCTATCGAACCATCCGATTTATATTTCACTGTATAAATCCATCTGCATCCTACTGGCTTCTTCCCTGCTGGCAGCTCGACTATCTCCCAAGTCTCATTCTTCTTCAAGGACTTCATCTCCTCATCCATAGCTGCTTTCCACCTTGGATCGGCTAAGGCTTCCTGCACACTATTAGGAATAGATACAGCAGATAATTGATTTACAAATAACTTATTTGATTCAGACAATCGGTGAGTGGACACATAATGACTCATGGGATACTTGACATTACTAGTGGGATTAGGCTCGTAAGTGGGTTTGGGGATACCTCTAGTAGTACAATTTGGGAGTTCTCTTCTTGGAGCTTCGGACAGCGATGACGATTGGTTTTGGGGTTCTGCTGGGAGTAGATATAGATCTGATGGTATTGGTGGTGGAGATGGTTCAGATGGTGCTGGTGGTGGAGATGGCTCATCTTCATGGAGGTTCGGCACTGACTGCAGATCTTCGTGAAAATTTTCTTTCTCAACCAAGTCTTCATTCGAGTAATCGTCATTACTTACATCCTGATTTTCTCCCCTTATATCTAATTGTTCAGTTTGAATAGTAACTACTTCATCATAGGCAAGAGTTTGAACTTCATTTCGGTGCTCCCCCTGAAGTTCAACCGCAGAGGAAAAATACATCTCATCCTCATGGAACACAACATCCATAGTCACAAACACTTTTTGAGTTGGTAGGGTGATAGCACTGATACCCTTTCTTATTCTGTGCATATCCCACGAAAACACAGCGGACAGCTCGAAGAGTTAACTTATTGCGTTCATGTTGATGAAGATGAACAAATGCAACACACCCAAACACACGAGGTGGCAAGTTGATGACTTTTGGTGCATTCACAGCTTCAGTTAATGCTTGAAACGGTGTGAGAAAGTTTAGGATATTAGAGGAAACTCGGTTGATTAAGTATGCAGCAGAAGCAAGGGCTTCTCCCCAATAAATGAGTGGCAGATTTCCATGGATGAGAGAAGCACGAACCACTTCGAGCAAGTGTCTATTTTTCCTTTCTGCAACTCTATTCTGTTGAGATGTATACGAGTATGTAGTCTGATGAACAATTCCGTGTTCCACCAAATATTGTTGCAGATTTGAACTCAGGTACTCTCCGCCATTATCACTCCTAAGAACTTGAATTTGTGATTTATACTGAATCATAACATGCTTGTGAAATTTCTGAAACAAACCACTAACTTCACTTTTCGACTTCATCAAACAAATCCAGGTCATACGGGTACAGTCATCAATAAAGGTCACAAACTATTTGGCTCCTCCAAATGTAGTGATTTTGGATGGACCCCAAACATCAGAATGAATAATCATAAAAGGAAGGGAGCTTCTACTTGGACTTGGAGGAAAAGAGACACGATGACCTTTTGCAAGTTCACACACATCACACCGAAAGGCAGATATATCCAACTTTAAAAATAAACTTGGAAATAATTTCTTCAAATAACCAAAAGAAGCATGCCCTAGACGTCGATGCCACAGCCAAATATCTGATTTCTTCTTCTCATCTTCGGATCCTTCCACACTTAGAGCTTGAGTCAACTTGCTCGAACTTTCAGATTCTAAATCTAGGTAATAGAGCTTCCCGTGCCTAACCCCATAACCAATCGTCTTGCGAGTTCGAATATCCTTAAACACGCAATGAGAAGGCCAAAAGACTACAATACAATGTAAGGCAGTAGTTATTTGAGCTACAGATAATAGGTTGAAATTCAAGGATGGCACAACTAAGGCAGTATCTAAGGTTAGGTTATTTGTGAGATGTATGGTACCCTCGCCAGTAACAGTGTCAGGGTCACCATTGGCAGTGGACACAGTCGATTTAGTGGATGGTTGAAAATTTTGAACTTGTCTAGAATCAAAAGTCATATGGTCGGTAGCACCCGAATCAATTATCCATGTACTATTCATAACAGAAGCAGAAATATTAAATACCTTACCATCCTTAGCTGTGACTAATGTAGAGGCCTCCGTAGAGGCGAGTCCAATACTCTTCTCAGCTCTATCAGTTTGTCCCATGGTAGCGCCACAAAGGAGGAAAAACAATGAATCTGATCTTCAGCAACCAATAGCAAACAACACAACTTGGTCAAGAACAGTTCCAAGTCTTCAACAACCAGCAAAACAGCAACAATCGAACACTGGATCAATCCCTTCCCTTCTTCACAAAACAGCAACTCAAAGGAGACCACAACAACAATCAAAAAAAGGCAGCAGCAACGATAGAGAGGGAAGCGCCGGCCAGGGGCGACAGCGCGCTTGCAAGGTCGATGATGGGGGCGGCGCCGCTGAGGTGGCGTCGCTGGCGGGGTCGCCGATTGAACAGAGAGGGAAGAAGGGTATTTGGGTTGAGGCTGCTGTTGTCGATGAACGGGGAAGGAGGGCAGGGTCGGGGCGTCTGGTGCTAAGGCGTCGACGCCGGTGTCCACAAAGTGGCGACGGCGGATTTGCGTGAGAGAGGCCGCCGGCGGGATCTGAAGGACGCCGGCGTGAGATCTGAGGTTGTGGGAGATCGTCAGGGCTTCTGCTTGATCGATGGGTTGTGACAGAGAGGTGGAGGACGATGGGAGAGGTCGGCGGATCGATGGGTTGTGACAGATCTTCTTCTTGATCGATGGGTTGTGACAGATCGGAATCGACAGTGCTTCTTCTTCTTCTTGATCGATGGCGGATTTGGGGTTGATGGATTCAGGGTTTTTTTGACTGTGATGTCGTGGAGATCGGGGTGGGTTTTGGTGTGCTGGGCGGCTGAGGAGGGACCGGCGTCGACGGGAGGGAGGTTGACGGGGAGTGGCGGTGACGGGTTTGCCTGAGATAGGCCGGGGAAGACGAGGTAAGTAATGGGTTTGATCTGGATGAGGAGGTCGGGGCTCAATGGCCGTGGGTTCTGTGTTGGGGAAGATGAACAGTGCGGAAACAACTGGCAGATTCGGGGATCTGGGTTTGGTCGGGATCGGGATGGAGGCGTTAGATCCGATGGCCTCCATCTCTTCTTCTTCTCTGTCTCTTCTTCTTCTTCAACTAGCCTAGATCATGTTAGGCTCTGATACCATGAAGAAAATAATTTTGGGAGAAAATTCTTATTCTTATTATTCTGCTTTATTCTTCACTGTATACATCTATATATAAGGATTACATTCTTGGAGAAGAAGAAAAGAGATTGAGAGAAGATTGGGAAGATGAGAGATTTGGGGAATCTATTTCCTATATTAGGAAACAGAATATACAATTACTATATTTCAACAGGTTCAAGCCGCAACCTCCTCTCAACCGAAATTGATTCTTATCCCTGAACTCTCAATAAGCAAAACAGTTGTGGCTTTCTAACGGAGATCACAATACTGGGTTCTTTCATGTAGCTACTCTAACCTGCAACCGTAAGAACCTGATAGCTGGTATTCAGAAGCAAGATGGACTTTGGACCCAACAGGAGGATGAGATCAAAAAGTAGTTTGTTGAGTATTTTTGCCAAATATTTTCTTCAGAGGCCACGCTCCTTATGCCAATGGTTATCCCCTATCCATGAATTGTTCCTGAAGCTAATGGGGTTTTATGTTAGACTAGTATCATGCACGTGCGATGCACGTGGAGGAAGAAGGAAAAAAAATTAAATAAAATAATTTCCAAGCTGATCCACTGTCGAAAATATTTACCAAACTGGTCCACTTTCGGACGTGCACGCGGAGGAAGAAGGAAAAAAAGAAAAAAAAGAAAAATAATTTCCAAACTGATCCACTTCCGAAAATATTTACCAAACTGGTCCACTTTCTAAAATATTTACCAAAGTGAGTCATTCTGTCAACACGTGCGCTGCACGTGTTGGCTTCAAAATGACAGTCAATGACACTAAGGCCTTCTCCCATTATAATAGTAGAGATAAATACTGAGGAAGAAGTTTTTTCTGTAATCAAACTCATGCATCCCTACAACGCTCTAGGGGTAGACGGTCTTTCCACGATGTTCTTCTTACCAGGTTGGCCGACTATCTAACTTGAGCTAATGGAGGTGATTTCTTTCTCTTTTTTCTTCTTGCTAACTTCCTTCGCACTTTAATAATACTGTGTTAGTCTTTATTCCAAAGAAGAATAGTTGCCTATTGAGTTTTGATTTCCATCCCATTGGTCTTTGCAAAGTGTTGTATAAGGTGATTGTTAAACTTTTTGCTGACATAATGAAACTTTTATTCCCATAACTTATCTCTTCTAATCAGTGCCTAATCAGTGCACTTTTATTATGGGCAGACAAATCTTGGACAGTTATGTGGTTGTAGCCGAGATTTTAACATTATGAATTCCAAACAATGTTTTGCAAGGCTTTCTTTGCACACAAGGTTGACATGGCCAAAGCTGTTAGGGATTTTAACCGAATACCCCCCCCTTTTAGGATCTTGTTGAGTTATTCGATGCAATCAATACAAACCATCAAGCACACATGAGATCATACCAAATACACCAAAGCACACATAAATTTGTCCTGGTTGGGACTTTCACCTTAATTTGGGAGAGAAGAAACCCAAGATGTTATTCAACTAGAGAAGATACAAGAATATTATAATTCTCACTACGACCCTCTCTCAAGCCTCACCAACAAGTACTAGTTGTTTACAATTAGAGAATCACTCAATCTCTCCTTCAATGAAGTACTCTTTCTCTCTTGGCTCTCAATGGAGGCCAATAACAACAATATATAGAGATCTAGAGAAAACCTAGTTTGATATCTTTGATACAATAGCCTTTGGATATACCTGAAGAGATAACCCTACGATAAGAGCCGTCAAATTTGACTTGAAGAGCAAGTTGGGCTTCTCACGAATCACTAAGACCTGACCCAATTTATCCATCAGCGCTGCGCGCGGTCGACCGCACCACAAGGTCGGTCGACCGCACCACAAGGTCGGTCGACCGTCCCCCTCTCGCGAACTTCTGCAGAGTTGGGCAGTCGACCGCACCCCATGTATGGTCGACCGCAACTTCTGCTGCTACTGTTGCTGATTGTTTTCCTTGCTTCCACTCCGTCTCCGATCGTCTCGATTGCTCCATCGTCTCATCGTCTTCTTATCCAACATAGTATGCAAGATAAACCCAACAAAAGCATCTGATTGAGTCGAATGGAGTTTTCCGTTGGATCGACTTCATCATTTAATATGGTTTAGCAATAGGTTTGTGAGTTTGATTCAAGTATGTGTCACTACTTCTCCATCTCAATCAAAGTTAATAGGGAATATCATGGTTTCTTTCAATCTTCCTGGGGCTTGCGACAAGGTTTTCCTCTCTCCTTACCTGTTCACTATGGTGGCTGAGGCTTTGTCTCTGTCTATTCAGCACAAGATGGACATTGTACTGTATAAAGGAATTCAAATCAACCAGCCAAGCTCCTATTATCTCGCATCTCATGTTTGTCGACGATTTATTTCTGTTTGCAGAGGCGTTGCTAGAAATAATTGACACGGTTAAGGAGGTCCTTAACTCCTATGGGATGGTTAGGCCAACTTGTAAACTTCTCCATATCCAGCATTTTTTTGAGCTATGTATCTATATGACCCACTTTTTCGAAATTTTTATCAAAACAACCAATTCTGTAAATATTTCCAGTTATAATCATGTTTGTAATTAAATTTCTATAATACCTTTCCTAAATATTTTCTATAGGATGTGTGACCTTTTTTTAATTACTAAAAGTTTTTTGGGTTTCAGGATAATTTCTACTTTTTATATTAAATATTTTGTTTTTATTCTATAGTGTACGAATTAGTGTTTAATTTGTGAAAAAATTAAGTGAGAGTTACGTACTTTTCATCCAGGCTCTGATACCAACTAGATGCAAAGCGTAAAATAGTTGTGATTACCTGTAAAAGAGAAGCAAAGAGTACAAAAAACTTTTACATATGTTATCCTTCTGTAAAATAATATTCTTGAAAATAACATACATTATTATTCTCCAATATATTAAAATAACCTAACATAACTTCAAAATCTCTCATAGCTTTTGATTCTGTTTCTGATAATTCATTATCACTATCATAATGGGGTTCTTCGGGTTCTTCCATATAGCATTGGTATCGGGTCGGGTCTGGTCCTTCACTATCCGGACCCGGACTTGGTCCCCTACGGGTCCAAAAATTGGACCCGGAACCAGACCCGTGAGGACCGGGTCTGGTTTCGGGTCCGGATCCTATTAAAATATTCCTACCAGTTCGGCTAGAAGAGGGAGTGTGAGCGGCAAGCGGAGGCGACGAGTGGAGGATTTAGAGTAGAGGAAAGAAGAAAAAGGCATGAGTTTTGAGTTTGGAAGAGTAAGATTTAGAATTGAGGAGGAAGGAAGGAAAGGATGAGGATATAATATTTATTTTTATGTTGATTTTTTGGGTTTTTTTTTTAACGGGTCCGGGTCGGGGCTCTTTTGAGCAGACCCGGACCCGAACCTGAAAGTACAATGGGTCTTATTTTAGGACCCGGACCCGGACCCGGATAGGCCGGGTTGGTTCCGGTCCAATGCCAGGTCCGGGTCGGATCTGGGTTTCGGATATTTATACTAATGCTACTTCCATATGTTCATTTTCTTCCTCTGTATCTCTCTTTTTTTCAAGATATTCTTTATAAGTTGTTGTAGGACTCCATATATAACCAGTTATTACCAGTCGATAAAATACCTCTGGTATGCACCCTGATTTCAGTGCTCCTTTTACGTTTCTCCCATCTCAGGACTACTATGTTTTTGAAGAGAGCTTCGTCTAAGGGATACGTCTGGAACAACTAGTAACACTTCAGTACAAGCAACCACAACCTAGCTTGTTTTCTTCTACTAGATGTACAGCATATCAATAGAAGGCTGAAAATGGGTTTTTTTAAAAGATCTTTTAGGCAGAGCCTTACAAAACTCTCACTGGGAGGAAGGGATTAGTTAATCATACCTTACATTCTAAAAGAACTTAGCAAGAATGATAGTCTTTATTGATTCGAGACTTCTCACAGACCAACTCTTCTTACAAGGTTTGAAATTTCTCTTTTAGATATTCTACCTTCTCCCTCACTTAGCCTCCCCATTTATAGAGGAAGAGATGGATTTACATCAGTTACAATTATTGGCTAATTACATCACGACTTACATCATAAGTAAATAATTGAGCTCAACACATCACTACTTACGTTACTTTAGAAGAGATTACTTCTGGCCGACATCTTCACATGCTCCACTCATATTAGAAATAACTCTTCTTCAGTCGTATCTTGTCTTTTCCCACATTATCTGCATTTATGCTAGGGTTCTGTCCTCATTAGTCTACAATAGTGGATAGCTGTCTCTTCTGTCACCATTATCTATTACTTGGTACCAACTGTCAAATACCTCTTTCTTTGACAGTTACTGTTTTATCTTTGCTATACCGTAGATCATTGTTTTTTGTGGATCTGGCTATCGTAAATCCATATGTACGTTACTGCCTCTATTTTGTATGTCTTTTAGTTCACAACACTTGTTCTAATTCCTATAGCTCTCCTTTCTGAGCTTAGTTTTTCAAATTCTTCAGTTTTATATGGTATGAAATTAGTTGCTCCAAATAGAACTTGCATACTCATCCTTATTTTTATAATATGTTCAGCAGGGAGTTCTTCGTCATCTTGATAAAATTTTGGAATTGTTGAAAATATTCGAACATATATTTTAGAAGCCTTTGCAAGACCAAAATAGCCTTTAGCCGATGATATACTTCTCTTGGTAGCTGGCTATGTACTTCGCATTCCCTGGATAGATATATGCAGTGAATAAGACTTTTTTTGAATAATACTCTTACTGTCTTTGGATTTTCTCCTGAAAGTATAATTGCTTTGTTGATATGTTGCTGAGAAATAGTTCTGATAAATTAATTGACTTGGGTGGTCTGGCATAATTTCTAAATATATTATAAAATAAACCATTCTTGGGATATTTTGGTGGATCTGAGAGTAAACTCTCTTTGTAATTAGTCGGTTGTATGGCTGTGGAGCTTCCCTCTTGTGTGGCAATTTTTGTGATTTCACTCGTATTTTGTAGGTTGATAGGTTCACTCCCTTCACTCATTTTCTCAATATGTTATGCATTTTAGATGGTGGTAAAAAATACTCTGAAGACCACATATTTGCAATTGTAATTGGTTAAATGCTCATTTTAATTCCTCCACGGTCTCCTTGAGGAAGACTATATCATATTTTATTTGTTGGACTATATTTTCCTTCCTACAAAAGCAAAATTGTCAGTTTCTTGATGGGAAATTTGCTATAATTTTATCTTTTCCTTTTATCTTTTCTATCGTAAAATCATAATGTGCCAATTCCATTTGCTATCGTAAAATCATAATGTGCTAGTTCCATTTACCATCTTATCATTCTTTTATTTGCTATGGCTGGGTCTATTATTTTGTTTATCCATGTTTTTGCTTGGGTATTATATGTCCTTAAGTATATGTATTATGATTAATTAAAACTTTTAATTGGTTTTAAGATTGCTATTTTTTTTTCATTTATGTGAGTCTGTGTGAACGATCCACTAGTATATCTAGCTAGTCTTTCTTCTTTTTCATCCTTTTCAATAAATTTTAATATTGCTCTCCATTTATCTTCACTTGCATCTGGTTCTATTATTCATGTATATTCTTTAATAGGTAATTTATTTAATTCTGAAGTTTGATTTTTCAATGTTTTATGTTTTTTCTTCATCATCTGAGGTCCATTCTCATTTCTTGAATTTTTGTAAATTTTGTTTTAGTCAATTTATATTTGCTGATAGATTTGGTATATATCCTCTTGTTTGGTTTAGTAGCCCAATTATGGCTTGTACTTTTCTTTTTTCTTTTAAAACATTTGGAAATGTCTTTGTTTTTTCTGCTATGTGTGGTTGTAGTTCTATTTTTTAATATGATAACTTTGTTCCTAAGAACTCTATCTCTATTTTGAACAGTTCAATTTTTTTTATAGTATAATTCATTCATTTTTTACTATTTCTATGAATTTTACTAAATGTTCTTTATGTTGCTCTTTGTTTTCGGATCCTATTAGAATATCATCTGCATATACTAGTATGAAATTATTATATATTTCAAAGAGCTTATCCATATATTTTTGAAATACTCATAGACTATTTTATATATCCAAAGGGTAATACGTTCCATTCTTAAATCCTTGTAGTGTATTGAATGTTGTTACCTATTTTGATTTTTCTGTTAGTTTTATGTGGTAAAATCTTGATTTACAATTAAATTTTGAATATATTTTTCTTGTTCTTACTATATTTAGTAGTATCTGCATATCTGATAATGGATATGCAAACCTTTCAGTATTTTTATTTCATTCCTTATAATTTACTACTATTCTAGATTTACCACTTTTTTCTTTTGAGTGTTTCCATACTATGAATGCCGGTGATGAAAGTGGACTTTGCGATTTTCTTATGTAAATGTTTTTCATTAGTTCTTTTATATGTATTTTGAATTATTCTAAATCTGTTGGAGTGTGCCCTATAGGTTTAACTTTTATTACTTTATTTTTGTCCATTAACTCTATATGAGTTGTGGGTTTACTTAAGTGCCATTTTACAAAAGGGTATTCTCCGCACAGATCTTCTAATTATTTTTGTAAAATTTATTGTGTAATTGTTTCTTGGACTTGCTGTATTCTAGTTTTATTTTCTAAATACTGATATTCACCACAGTGTGCTAAAGAAACTCTGATATGTGGTAAATCTGTCCTAGAATAAGATTGTGTTATTTTGATTGCTATTGTTTGGTGTTTACAATGTGTTGTAAATCTAACTGTTTTGTATGATATAGTCATAGGATAGTATTGCTGTAAAAAATCGTTTCCTAATAATACATCATTATTTATATCATTAAATTGATATTTTTAGGATATCACTTCCTATTTGTATTGTAACATTTTTTTTTGATATTTGTCAACTATAATAGTTTGTCCTGTTAATCCAGTTAGTGCTTTTTTATTAGTTCTATCTTGTTTTCATTTTGGTAGTACATTTTAATGGCATAAGCTTGTGCCTGCTAGAGTGTCTATTAGGCTGTGATAGTTTCTTGATTTGTATCCTTCATATACAAATTATGTTAGTATGTATAATGTGTTTTTTATTGCTCTTAATGGGTTCATTTGGACAATATTCTATTTATTATTATACTTTTGTTATTTACTATTTTTATTTTTTTCTTCTTGTATTGAGTATGATTAACTGATGTGAGAAATTCAGTTCCTAACAACATATCATTAACATTGTGCTCTGGGTCTACATATAGATGTAATAGTATTTCATTTTGACTATTTATTCTTAGTGGTAATACTAATTTATGAACAATTGGATGTCTATTGTTATAGTAGTATAAATAGCAATATGGGTATTCTAATGGTATTAATTCCGTTGTTCTTATATTTGTTTGTTTAATATGTGAATTAATGACTCATGTATCTACAAGAGCTATTTTTTGTTCCATTTACCATTATTAAAATATTTTATTTCTATCTTAAATTGATTATTATTTTGGTTATCTAATGTATTTATTATTGATATTAGTTCTAAAGCTTGGTGTATGTTTTGTATTGATTGCGATTTTTTTCCTAAAATTATTTGTGGTGTTTTCCTTTTGCAATATCATTTGCTTGGTTAAAGTCAAACTCTATATAAATGGGTATAGTCATTTCGAGGTTTTCTCTGGCTGGTTTGTATATTATAATTTCTTTGAATAGCGGTTCTATCTTAAAGTTATCAGTATTTCTATTTTTTACTTCATGCTTACTAGTAAAAGCATAATATTTCTTATTTGTATACTCACAACCTTACTTTTTTTTTATCATTTCTATTCCTGATAATCTATGATACATGACTAAACTTGTGTCCTTATTTTCTTCTGTCATAGTTATAGAGAAATTAGATTTTATTGTAAATTTTATTTTTGGGTACATTAAGTTTCCTTGTACAATTTCTCTTAAGGCATCTTGTGTAGTTGATATTATTCTATCATCCATTAAGTATATTTATAAAGATGTATTTATTCATTTCTTAAAATAAAGCTTTTATTATTAACTGCTCCTAAATGTATGTGCCTTAATATTTTTCTTATTTTCTGACTTATTATTTTCATCTATTGTCTTATTATTTTTTTGTTATTAATGAAATTATAATTTTTCCTTGAGCTTGTTCAATGTCTATTGGTTGTTCATTATTTCTGGCTATAATCATGGTATTTTCTTTTTCTTTCAAATATTGGAAGTTTAAATATATATTTTTGGTTTATGTCTATTTTAGTTGCTTTTATTTTTTCATATCTTTGTATGTCAAAACTTATTCTTTCTCTTCTTCGTTATTTTCTTCTCTTTCTAATAGTTCTCCTATTTCTGTTATTTCTGTTATCACATTTATTACACATTCCTCTATTTCATCCTCTCTACTTTCACTATTTTCTTACATTATCATTATTCCTTCATCTTCACTTATTTCTGACCAATATTCCTTATATTCTATGGGTTCATAGTTTATGTTATTCATTTCTTCAATTTCTTCGACGTATTTTATATTTTATTTCTTTTTCATTCTCTGAGGACAATTTGGTGATATATGTCATACTTCTCCATATATATAACAATTACATTTCTTTAAGTTTTTCGGATATTGTTTATTTTTATTTATTCTTTTGAAGTATCTTTTATAGAGTTTTGTATATCTCTTAAAAGTTTTTCTGTATTTTTGTATGTATTTTTGAAATTTGTGTTTAAGTTTTTTATATAAGTAGTACTATTATTACATCCCTAATGATTTGGTCTTGCTTCTTCACAACAAATTTTTTGTTTGTATGTTCTATAATATTTAATAGTTGATCAAACTTCTTGGCATACTTTATCTCAATAATCTCTAACAAATTGTATTCCATATCCCAAACTATCTATCTCTGGTTTTACTTTCTCATTTATATACGTACTATATATGTTTATACTCCATGGATCGGATAGTTTTAAGAAGAACGAGTTAAAGATTGAACTTTTTTTTTCTTTTGTATAATAACTATCTTGAAAATATTCTCTGAATTCGGAAGCATAGTTGTCAAAATAACACGTCACGTATTTCTAAATTACTTAGTCTCCATCTTGCATAGTAATTTGTGTATCTACTGTAACTTTCTATTTTTTCGTAGACACTGAATTCCGTTCTTATTGCTTTCTCGTAATTTTTAATTATTTCTTTTAGTCATAGTGTTCTTTATGCTGAATTTTCTTCCGTTCCTTTGCCATCAATTGGTCTTGATTTTCTGATATTACTTCTTTCTTCTTCTATTAGTCCATTCCACCATTTTCCTAATACTCCTATAAATATTGCTTCTATAAATTTCTCAATTGTATTTTCTGAGAGGTTGTGTCTAAATCCTACTAATAAGTATGCTTTTACCCATTCTTCTATTGTTCTATCTATATCTTTTACGCATTCTAAATCTTGTCATTCTGCATTTCCTGCTATTCCTTTTCGTAGTGTTCTACAGGTTCATATTTTGGGGTTTCTTTTTCTTTTTTTTTTCCCCTAACTTACTTCTTTCTCTATTTTTTTCATTTTCATGGTTGGTGATAATGTGTGTTTACTAGGTGGTGGTCTTAAGTATTCATACATATTGGTTGGATTAGCTGTAGGTTTTGTTTTAATCTTGTCTTTTTCTTGGTCCATTTTTATTTCTGCGTTTGTTATATTTAGATTCTTTAAGGCTTCTTCTAATTCCTCTGAATTGCGATTTGCCATTAAATCTTCAATTTCTAGAATGTTTATATTAAGTTTTGTGACAGCTTCTAGCTCCTTCATACATTCTTCTGTTACGTCTAGTTCTTCCTCTGGGTTATCTGTTATATATCCCCTTAGTTCTTTTATGTCCTTATTTATTATTTTAAATCATTTTTTATAGTTCCTACAAATTTTGGACTATTGTAATCTTCTTCCAACTCTTAAATGTTTATCATATAAAATTATAATTTCATTTTTGAATTTACTTTTAGAATATTATCGATTCCAACTAAATTCTTATAATTTAATATTATGTGTGATAATAAGTGTTGGTAATACTACCTTACTTCTTCGTTTCTATAATCTAATATCCTGTATACTGTTTCTTTTTTTATTTTCTTAGGTAGTTTTTCAATTCCTTAATTTGTTATAAATAAATATTCTGATGTTTCCTTATCTGTTATTGGCTTTCCTTCTACCAGTCTTTTATCAACGTGTCTTATTTTAAAATTTGAAAGATTTTTTAATCTTAGTATCTTTATATTTGGTGAAGTATCCAGTTTTCATAAAGATTGAGAGATATTACAGTTTATAATTTCTAAAGTAGGGTTATATAGAAAATTTGTTTTTTAGGTTTTTATATTCAACTGGGTCAGTTGAATAAATTTTTTTTTGAAACTATTTCAGTTGGGTAATTATTTTGGAAAGTTGGTCAGTTTGGCAAATATTTACTCAAAATGGGTCAGAAGGTTACTAAGAGCATCCACAATCATTTGCTATATTTGCCAATTTCTCATTTTTTGAGAAAGTAGGTGCTGCAGTCGTTTGCTATTTTGCCATAAAATGACAAATTCACTACAGTCGCTTCTCATTTTTGAGAAACGAAATTGCGATTCTCAAATTATAAGAGACGAGACAGCATGTTCCGTCCCAATTTGTTTTTAATTTTTTAATCGGATCAGACGAGACATATTGTTTCGTCTGGCTTTTTTTTTTAATAATCAGACGGTACAACATATACCGTCCGAACATTAAAAAAAAACAAAAAAAATCAAAAAAAGCTCAAACGGGACATGTTGTCCCGTTCCAAGGTTTTTAGGCTTGGACTGGACAACATGTCCCGTCCATCCCACTAACCCACTTTTTTAGATGCTAATTGTTAGGTTTAGTGATTAATTAAGGGATTTAGGATATATTTTATTATTTAATTTATTTAATTAACCTATTTTAATATCTAATCATCAATTAATCAACTGTAAAAAAAAAAAAAAAAAAAGAAAAGGACGGACGAAACAACATGTATCGTCTTTCTCACATTTTAGCAAAATTTTAGCAAACCATCACTGCAGACATAATCCCTATTTCCTATTACTGTAGATGTCATTTCTCAAAAATGAGAAACACCATTGTGGATGCGCTAACACTCCATATTTTCTAGTCAAGGAATCTATAAGGTAGGTCACACTAATTTTACTAATAATTTACACGTGCGATGCACGTCTTAATAAATAGTTTTTTAAAGTAAAAATTTAGATGTAGATCTTCTTTATAATAGTTATGTATGTCTGTTGCACGTGTTGGTAAATTTACAAATTTCCAAATCTTTATGACGATGGATTTAAAAGCTCTCTACTTGGGCGATCCCCTTTTCTCATCTCGTGCAACTTCTAATGATTTCAAATTTCTCATCAACAAAGTTGATAATAAAATGTAGGTTGGAAAACAAATCTTTATCGCAATCAGGACGTGAGATCTTTATCAAATCCTCCATTGCATGCAGAACTTTTACTATGGTCCTCATGATTTGGGTCATTATGTTTTCCCTCATGCTTGAGATTATTTTAAAAGATCTAAGAAGGAAAGTGGGTTGGGGTTTCAAGATGTTCGGTGTATCAACCATAGTCTTATGAGTAATGCTTTAGTCACTACCAATTTCACTACCATTTTTTTTACTACCTTAGGTGGCATACTTCTATTGGAGAGTTCTCCCACCTACTCTATCATCCCCTACCTATTGGAGTGTGCCACCTAAGGTAGTGAAGAGAAATGTAGTGAAATTGGTAGTGGCTCTAGCATTACTCTGGTCTTATTGCCAAACTTGACTGGAGGCATCTTTCCCAATCGGACACGCTTTGGTGTCATTTAATGAAGGTAAATATTTTAGGAACAAACATCATGTTGAGTCAACGGTTCGTTAACCGGCATCACCCATCTGGCAAGGGATCCATCTAGTGCTCAATGTTCTTCTTGGGCGAAGCCACTGGAAAGTAATAAATGGCAAGGACATCGATATCTTTTGCTGCCGGTGGATGACAGAAATTCCATGGTGGATTCAAACTCCATTGTAGTGGGATGACAGTATCACTAAGGTGTCTCTACTCATCGACGAATAGGGTAGGATTTGGAATTCCTCTCTGATTACTTCTCTATTTGATTCTCCTGTCACCCAATTGATAAGGAGGTTTCTTCAATCAACAAGGAGCTGAGGCAACTGTATTTTTACTCGATATGGGAAGCAACATCCGTCGGCCCTATCTTGTAATGAGTAATTTTTCCGTGCTATACGCCATGTTGAGAAAGACCAACCACAACACAAATAAAGACCGTACCAAAAAGGAACCTCAAAAGGGGGGTGCTTCTTATGATGCCTTCCTTCTTCTATTTGTACCCGAGAAAGGAGGTATGTTAGTGACTAGGTCATCAAAATGATTACCATAGAGATGGTTGGGTTTTTTTTTTTCCCTTGAAGAGCTTTTACAGCACCATTTCAGAACTTGTCGCATTCCCTGTTCATACCTATCAAAACTGTTCACTCATGAATGATATTTGGAAAATTAAGGAGGTTATTGTTGGCATAAAGTGACGAGAAGGAGATTATTCTCTTGTAAAAACACTCGAAATATTAACTCACTATATAATTAGAAGATAACTCATTTATATTAGACTTGTCTCCTTATTATATACTTTCTTATTATCATGCTTACATAACATGAATATACATGGCTATATATAGCCTTCATTCAAAAGACTCACTAAATGATCATGCAATATAGAAAGACTAAAAGACAAAAAAAAGCTTCATGCACCATGAGAAAACTAAAAGTTCATGCATCAATAATATTGAACATAGCTTCATGCAAGGATAGATTAATATTCCAACTACCCCCCCTAAGCTAGACTTTTATGACACCAAGCTTCTTCTTCATTTTGTTGAATCACTAAGTCGCGCAACTTGATCATCGACCTTGACGAGTTCTTCAATTTAATAACATCCACATCATACGCAACAATTTCCGTCGGCATTTTCATTGAGGTGAAAACTTTCAATAATGTTGTATTTATTTCATTTTAATGGACCATCAAGACATCGATGTGTAAGACTTTAAATTTGATCTTGAAACTTAGCTTTACTATCTCTTTTAAGAAAAGCTACTGCTTATATTCGCCCAACTCGCGGAGTCCCTTAACTTCTTTTGAATAGACAATTCATGAGAAGATTAAAAATAAATATCTTCCCAATTGCTGAATTTCTCATTATGCTTTGATAGGTTATAGTAAATAGGAACCACAGAATGATATTCACCAAAATATGTAGAAAGATCATCTATCTTTAACTTAATCAAATAATCACAACGTATCTTTGCAAAATTTAATGGTTTTGTTTCGTTTCGAATTTTTATCATCCCAACTTCTTTCTCAATCACAACTTCAGCAAACAATATTTTTTATAGTTTATCTCTTCTTTATATATTTTTCTTCCTTTATTATCTTTTTTTCATCATTTCTTTCTAAACCTTCTTCGATTTCTTACTCGACCACACCTTCTACAAGCTTTATTTTTTTTTTTTTTTTTTTTTTCATATTTCAACTTTTCTTTCTTGATCTCTTCATATATGTTTTCTATCTACCACCTTCTACTATCATTTTCATTTTATCTTCTTTTCTATCTCTATGCATTTACTTCCCTCACCATTGTTATCTTCCTCAAAAATTTTCTCCTTACATTCTTCTTCATAAGAAACATTAAGCATATCATCGATGCGAGAGAGTTATACCTTTGTGGTATGTAGCAAGCTCTTCATGCTTCTTCCAAACTTGTATAGGAGAATCCAGATCTTTAAAATGCTTCCAAACATCTAAATGCACCATTAATCGCATGTGGTCTAGTGCATGAGCTTCCTTTCTTTCTTTAACTCTCTTGGACATTTTTCATTTGGCATGTTCATCAATTGTATCCCATGCATCATAAGCTTCAAAATAGCACTGGGTCATGATGCTCCATCTTTTATAATTAGATAAGTTCAATTTCTCCATTCTTGTGTGACCTTGACCGATCTTCTGAACTTTTAATTGACATAGCTCTGATACCGCAAAGGAGTACAAAATAGATTTGACAAGGACTAATATAAAAAGAAACTTTTGATGGAGGATTCAAACTTAAACAACAATACTTTTACAAATTGATCACTCAAGTCTCAACTGGTCAATGCTACTCTCTTCCTTCACACTCACGTGAGAGCTATTTAGTGTTTCTACACCTACACTAGTATAGCTCACACTATTACTCTTCAACCTTTCTTTCTACTCTCTGTTTTCTTTCTCTTGATCACTTACACATACAATGTTGCCTATTTATAGGCCTTACTAAGTTGGTGAATACACATTCTTCAACTATCTAGGTAGAGTATCAGTGTCTTTTTGCTGTTGGTACTCCCTCTTAAGTGATCAGGAAAAGAGTTTCTCTCTCTAGAAATTTCTAGAGAGAGAAACTAGATCTGAGAAAAAAGAACCCAAAGAAAACCCTACATCTACACTCCTAGGGGCGGCGGCGGCTAGCCCTAAGTGCCCCCCCCCCCACCCCATCGTCCCCCCTGTCCTTCCCTCTGCCAGTGCCCTTTCTGTTCGTCACTGCGTTGAAGGCGATTCATCTGCACTCGCGTCGACAAAGTTACAAGTGACCCGTCGCGTCACCCACCACCTCCATCCGACCTTCGTCGTCATCCGTTCCCCATACCCCTGACCCCCCCAGATCTGCCGTTAGACGCCCCTCCCACCGCCACCAGAAGCGCCAGATCTGCCATCGACTTCTCCCCAGTACCCAGTACCCAGTGCCAGATCCGCCGTCGACTGCTCCAGATCTGGTCGTGGCCTCCCCCGTCTCGTCTCCGCCAGTTCTCCTCCGACGTGGCCTGCTCGTTCCGTCCGCCATGGCAATGAACCCCGAAATTTGGAGTGGGGGGGTGAGATTTTTGGGGTTTGGGTTAGGGGGGCTTTGCAAGTTGTTGGACCGGTTGTTATTCGCGCTTGACACCATGTCCACACTCTTGGGGCCAGTCACGACATTCTGAAGGCTATGATTTGTTTTTTCCGAGGGTTAGTAGTGCATGTGAAGAAGCCGGGTGTGCTTGGATGTGCAATTGTTCATTTCTAAAGGGAGTAACTCTAGAAGGGTTAGGTTGTCTTGCACAATTGTGGAGCTTGGGCCCAAAGATGGGGTCCCTCCGTGATGTGCGCTCACTTATCTCATCTTCTGGGGTGCTTGTCTCAACTGTCGCGGAGCGACCGTGTCGCGCCAGAGCATCCTCTCGTGCCGGTTGTCGCGAACACCATGGATCTAGGGTTCAAGTGTGTGAGGTCAGTGGTTAGGTTTGGGGCCGGTTGGGCCAGAGTTTGTTGGTGTTGGGGGTGATGGAGTGTCCTACGATGTCGCCGGTGAAGTCTTCACAGTGCCTACTATCAGCTATTGAGCTTCCTCCAGCTTAGGCCACTGGCTCGTGACAGCGTCGTCTCTTCCCTCGGATTGGGAGTATGAGTCGAGATAAGTCTATGTGGTGAAAAATCGTCGATGAGAGCTTGAGCGTGAGAAAGGTGAAGGTATCCTCTCCACGGCTCTCTCCTGGAGCGTGGTGTTTGGTGGGGTGAGCGAGATAGTCGTGTGGTGAGAAATCGCCTAAGAAAGCGCTATCGTGTGAGAAGTGAAGGTATCCTCTTTACGGCTTTCTCTTTGGTAGCGGCTGTGGGAGCTACTAGCACGCTTATAGGAGAAGTGGTGGAGATGGTGGGAGGGTGCGATTGTTGTGCATGTGTCGTAGGGTCAGTTTTCGATCTGCGGGGCTTGGGCCCAAAGAGTGGGTCCCCCCAGCGAGGCGAAGGCAGGAATCGGCGGGTGATAAAATCCTACCAGAGTTGTCTCAGGTAGGTGTGCATGTGCCGTGGAGGCACTGTACGAAGTTAAACTGACGTACTTGCAATTTTGCTGGACCGAGCTTGTTTGTCGGCCCACCCTCCAGGGTTGTTGGAGGGATCTGTTGTTTGTACGCGTCATATTGCTTCATATATGTTTTATTTTTTGTCTGTAGACTGTACTTGGGCCTAGTACTCTGGGTTTGTTTCGTTAAGATCTTATTAATGAAACAGGGTGGCCAAATTCCACCTTTTCCCTATAAAAAAAACTATCTAGGTAAAGTATTTAATTACTAAAAAAGACTTTGACATTTTCTACACACTTCTGATAATTACCAATGAGATATGAATGCTAGAGATTTCCAAGGAGATGTGAATGCTGGTGATTTTCAAGGAGATATGAATGCTTGAAATTTCTAGCTATTTTGAGAAGATGTTTTTTGGGGGCTCTTCTGGAAAATTCTACAAATAGGGTGTGTCGTTTTGCATGCACTGTTCGAAATGCAAAGCATTATGCGATTGGTCTTTCACCGGACGCCCTCTGACATCGCTTTTATGGGGAGGAGGAAAGCTATACTCATCTTCTTTTTGTTTTGAGAAGACAGTAGTTGTCTTTTGCGGCAGCAAATCATAGACTCCCTCTTCCATCGATCTCAATGCTGGAAGAGGGCTTTTGTGTTGGTGCATGTCCTAGAGGTCAGTTGCGTATTGACATTGCTAGTTTATATTGTAACATGACATTTATTTCCTATTGAGACTTTTTATTTATTGTGAATTAAATGAACAAAATAAAGTCCTTAGAATAGTAAGCTCAATGCTATAGGATATCAAGTGCATGACTTGATTGTTAGATCGTATTGGCTGAAATCAAAACACTATTCTTAAATTTTCTTAGTCAAGTATTATTGTGAATTAGGAAAATGATAATACATAGAGACTAGTGTGTGCGTAGACTGATGACCATTCTCACGGGTTATGGATATGAAAATCAAGTCTTTACATGGATACATATTAGAGTAATAATGTACTGGACTAACCCACCATGAAAACGTTTTATGAATTGTTATGTGAGTGTCATAAGCAGTTCTCATAGTGAACATGGTGTACGTACTCATTTGACTTGAAGTCACTATGATTTTCTACATGAGAAGTTATATATTTTAATGTTGTCAAATGTTGCCTTTAATAAGGTAATTATAAAGTCGACTATTGGATATACTACAAATTATGTGGAGGGATGTGAGTGACTTAGATAGGATTTGTCCCTCCTACATAATAGGAGCGATATCTACGGGTCCCTTGATTGAGTAAGACTGCAAAATGCATGGTCGTGCTCAAATGAGTCAATATGAGATATTGAGCTCATTTGTTTTAGTATGTCTACTCGGACATCAAGAAATCAAAGATTGAACCATACAAGGGTGACACATTTTATGCATTATGGTCAATTAAGATATCTGGACAAAAGACTAGACTACATGATAACATTGGTCACGGATAGGTTATGTAAAATCACTGGCATTTCTGTTACTTGAGTAGCAGTGATGTATTGCTAGATACTAACTGTTTGTAATACTAAAATAGAATTTTAGTATTACTGTCAACGTAATGGGAACCTACAGGGTCACGCACATAGAATGGATCAAAATTGAGATTTAAATTCTTGAGATGGATTTAATTGGGAATCTTAGTAAGACTTGGACTCCTGATTTGGTTGGGTAACTAATTAGATTAAATGAGTCAACTAAAGTTAGAAGGCCCACACACGAATCTGATCCAGGTTAGATTGTGAGTCCAACCGCCTCACCACTCTCTTAGGGTTGGTTTTTTGCACATATATATATGATATATTTCTGTGGAAAAGCGACATGAGAAAACCCTAACCGTCACAGAAACGTGAGAGACAGAGAGATCGTGAGGAACATTCCCTTCCCGTAGCTATCACCGCGGCGTGAGGGGGAGCTTGATTTGATCCATTCGTATGGATACAGTAGAGACACCACAACCTTTGCAGTGCTGTGATTGACATATTTGGGAGACACCAGATCCATCTTTAAGGTATAATTCCTAAACACAATTTATGATTTTTGCATAAATCCATGGCTAGGTTTAGATATTTTATAATTTTTTTGCTGTGTATTTAATCTATGAATGCCCTCGAAACATAACATTTTGGTGGTCGCCAGACATAGACTTTGCATCAGGAAATCGTGAATCCAACAATTGTTTCCACTTGTGTTGGATACTATGGAAGATAGATGCAATCTAGCTTTTAGGAATGTGGTCTCCGCAATGTTGTTGGTAGCCAAAGCAGAAGCTCTAAACACCCCTTTTGTTGGGTTTATGTCTTGCATACTAGGTTCAATGTAAAGACAAACATGTGAAGCGAGAAGAGGTTTGAAGTGAATATTGGAGTAGAAGGTTGTTGTTGCAGGTGTATAGAATATTGTTGATTGCAATTTTTGTAGTTGACTGTGACTTCGTGGTTGGGATACAGCAGTATGGGTTGATTCTAGGTGAATTTGTTTGAGCCACTTCTCCTCCAAGTTAAATCATACATCTCCTATCATGTGGCTTTCTCTTCAGGTTATATCAGATGGTGATTGCATCAAGACTACAACCTAGGGTTTCTATAGATCTCCGATGTAATGACCTCCATTGAGATGTAGTACTTCATTTGAGAGTTTTTCATTGTAAACAGCAGAGTATCTTCTAGTGAGTTTGAGATATTTATGGGTTCTTGGTGAGCGTGTTGTTACTTTTGTATCATCTCTAGTGAATAATATCTTGGTTATTTCTCCTCCGAATTAGGTTCGCCTAAACCAGGACAAGATTATGTGCTTTGTGTGGTCTACTTGCTTGGTTCTTCATTGTAATCGGTTATCACCACTACACAACCAGCCCTCCCTCCGTGTGCTTTAATTTTCTAACAACTAGTATCAGAGAAAAGGTTGTTGGAGTTCTTTAGTGAAGATGACAGATCATAGTTTTATAAAGATCACGCAGTTCAATGGTAAGATCAACTTTAATCTCTGGTGCTCAAAAGGGCTTTCTATTGCCCTAGAAGAGATAAGGGAAGCCATCTGATATGAAGCAGAAAATGTGGGATGATATTTGTTTAAAATCCTTGAGTTTAATCCGGCTGTCATTGGCGGACGAAGTCAAGTGCAACTTCCTTGAGAAAAAAATGCGGGGCGTTTGTGAGTGAGACTCAAAACTGACTACTCGAGATCGTCGTTAATAGATCAGATGTACTAGAAGAGAAAACTATTTTATTTCTCAATGAAGGAAGGTACCATCCTTCATGATCATATAGTGGAATTCAATAAGGTACTATCTGATTTGAGGACTACAATAAATGTAGATGATCTAAGCAAAGAGGATAAAGCTTTCAACTTGATATATTCACTGCCAGATTCGTATGAGCATTTGATAACAACCATATTACACGAGAAATTTGCGAAGGAGAAGCTCTCAGTTGATCAAGGGCTTAAAGGAGGATGAATTTAGGAAGGAAACTCAAAAATCAGGGTCTACGTGTATGAGTTGCATGACGGTGGATGAAACTTCATTTAGAAGGGTAGTGCACGTAAAAGTGGTCTGTTGCCCCCATTGTACACGGATTGGGAATAACAAGAAGGACTGTCGCAAGTGGTTAAAACAGAAGGATGACAACATAGTCAGTGTCGGTGAATCAGGTGATAACTTAGACTGTCTTATTATTTCAAGTTCTATAGATATAGATTCTAGTTGGTTTGTTGATTTTGGTAGTTCTTCTCATATTTGCTCTAAGAGGGAGGTATTTTCTACTTACTCATTAAATGAGTAAGGGACTGGTTAGATTTATAACGTAGCGGGTGAGAGAACAGTTGAGTTGAAGATATCAGATGGAAAAGGGTTCACATTGGAGAAGGTCATGCATATTACTTTTGTTGAAATGAAACATAATATTCTTGGGAACTCTGAAAGCAAGGGGTTACAGATACACAGCTCAAGGTGGAGTTTTATCAGTTTGGGAAGGTCAAATGAGGGGTGTTCAGCACAACCTCTACAAGCTTTGTGTAAATGAAAATTTTTTGGCTAAGTGTTTCCAATCCCAGCATTCCTAAGGAATTATCTAGTTTGCCGCCACTAGAATCACCAAATCGAGATCACGAAATTCGAATATCTTCGGGAGGTGAAGGATGCCTTGGGGTTGGTGAAGTTCGTGTGGAGGGTAGGCACCTACGTGTTGATGCCTACTGGGGTATGCCCAAGAAGGGGCATACGATTGGAGAAATAACATGTGTAGGTAATTTGACTAGGAGAAGAAGCCAATGATTCATGTTGTTTGCAAGAAGAGAAATGAAAGAGTTTAGCATGAGTATACAATCCAATGTGAAGATTGTTGGGTTTATGTCTTGCATACTAGGTTCAATGTGAAGAGAAATGGGTGAAGCAAGAAGAAGTTCGAAGCAAATATTGGAGATGATGGTTTTTGTTGGTGCTATCTGGAAGACCGACAATCGACTACAAGTTGGTCGTTGGGGTTTGACTTCTTGTAATGTCGACTGTTCTTTTGAGCAGTCAACTGACTGCGACGGATACAACAGTTTGGGCTAGTTCTGGGTGTATTTGTTTGTTTGAGCCCAACTTCTCCTCAAAGTTACATCGTACGACTACTATCGTAGCTTTCTCTTAAGGGTATATCGGATAGTGATTGTATCAAACTTGAATCTAGGGTTTCTCTAGATCTCTATATAACATTGTAATGGCCTCCATAGAGAGGTAGTACTTCATATGAGAGTTTCCATTGTAAACAATATATTATCTTCTAATGAGGCTTGAGAGATAGATAGGTTCTTGGTGAGAGTGTTGTAACTCTTATATCCTCTCTAGATAAATAATATCTCTGTCATTTCTCAACAGGATTTGGTTCGCTTGAATTGGGACAAAAGTTGTGCGCTTTGTGTGCTTGGTGTGGTCTACTTTCTTGGTTGTTCGTTGTGCTCGGTTATCGCCTCTTTACAAACCCCCGCTGCGCTTGAATTTCGTAACACCTTCATCACCGTCGACTTCAATGCAGCTTTGGTCGACCTATACAAAAGCCAAGTAGGCAGGGAGATCACCCCTCACCCTCCAACACCGCCCATAGAAGGGTGGACTTTTCACTCTGATGTGGCACTGCGTAGGGAGATTTTTGGTTGGTCTTTCTTTGGTAAATCAGGTCTGACTATAGAAGTAGCTACCAGTGGGTTTCTTGTAACCACTTGTAATGCCCCAGATTCTATACACTAGAAATTTGTGACACATCCAGCTTTTACTCCATTTGAGTACAAAACACAATACAATTCACAGGGAAAAATAAAACTTTAAACGCATTACATCTTATTACAAATTAAAGAATGTCTACATATGAAATTTCATATTGTTTACATCATTCATAATATTACAATCTTCCACTTGGATGCACGACAAAGCTCAAATCTATGCCACAACGATCATATGCATCCGTGGGTCACCCATTGCATCCATGGGTCCTTCTGATGGTACCGCCTACCAGGCGACATTCTGTGAATTTATTCGCCCTCCAGGCACAATAAGTATCCCCCATCTCTTTGGAAATTCTGAGGAATAACCTACTGATCATTCTGAGATACGTCCTCGATCACGAACATCTTGTGAGTTTCCACTCCCATCTCGGAATACTAGAGATCTATCTCACTCCGCATATACTTTTGAAGCCTGTTTTCAGCTCCCATCCCGGAATACTAGAGATTCACCTCACTCCGCAGATCATTGTGGAGCTCTCACCTTCGCTCTTGTTTCGTCACATCTCCTTCATAGCGCATGTCCTTACAAATATTATTAACTTGGCCTAGGGTTAGCATCTCTCTATGGAACTTACACCAACAATACTAGGGCTACTTGCTGAAATCCAAGATTAACTCAACCTCTAGAACCCTCACTCTAGTTTATGAAACCTAACCACTAACTAAGTATTCCAGCACTACCCTAATCTTTTGCTAATTAGTAAAACGGAGATAAGGGTACTAGTTTCTCAAGAATTTATAGTTCAAGTTAAACACAAGACTACACTTAATCCCATTAGCAAATTTATCAACTTTTATGCATCTCACCAAAATCTTGCATAACTCATGGTCTCACAACGTATTAGGGTCACACGAATAGTTGATTTGGCTTCTAATAAAACACTCGCTCTCTATCACACTTCTATCACAGATAACTTCACTTATTCTCAAATAGTTAATAAATTAAAAGACAACGATCTATACGACTAACTTGTTCTTTGGTTGGAATCTAAGTTAAACACATACAAGAATTTCAACCGATCTGACAAGAGTACAAAATCGACCAAATAGGAAAACACACTCAACCCACACAATGGCCAAACCAGGCCCTCACGTTGGCCTAAATCCTGCCCCAAATAGTGGCCAACCTAGCCCTAAACAGTTGCCAAAGCCGACTACAAACAACACTTGATTTGGGTTGAATCTTAGTCCATTTGAGTCCTAAACTCGGACAGTCTCTTGACTTGATTTATCACCACTCCTAACCTCTCTTAAACACATAAAACATTGCTCTAAAAAGCAACTAAACAGTTACCAAACAGGGTCAACATTCCCCAAAATATAACAACATTCGACAACCAAAATCTGTAATTTTTGGGCTCTTTTCGACCTCGATTCAGAAACAATTCATGCCTAACCATACAATGACTCATCCTAACATCTAAATAGTAATATAAGGCTTAAAAGATGATGTTTAAACCTCTCAAACAGACAACAATTTACAGCTAAATAGTGGATATTTTACACCTTGAAAACAGTGAGCAATTCTCATCGTAATCACCATGTTTTATGCCTACTATTAATCTAATTTCCATGCTAAATGATTACTCAAGATAAAAAATGACTAAACATGATTCTAACATGGCATAAAACATATTTAATCAATGAGTTTCTCTTCATAATATCATTGCAACTGATTAACCATTCACACAAAAGTTTTTAAACTAACTTCATTTCTATTTCACAATTGTTTACCTAGCATGATCTCTACATAACATGATTAGATATCCAATCATCATTCCAACAACAAATCGTATCATTTTACTCAATTATAATAACAAAAACAAACCACAAGAAAGAAAAAAAACACCCACCTTAACGTGCTTGAAGTTAATTGCTCCTACGATGCCAAACTTCTGTCGCCTTCTCCTTGCTCCAACTTAGCTCTCTCTATGTAACAATGGCTGTCATAAAATGAGGAAGATGACTTGCTCTCAACCTCTCATATTGGTTGGGTAGGGAAGGGAAGAGGTAGGAGTTTGTATGGCTCATCAATGCATATATTAGTGAGACTATTGAGATTATTGCATGTAATTTCTTTTTACACTTAAAGAGAGCTTTGGAAAACTAAACCTCTTCACCCTATACAATAAGTTTATTGGCCAAAACCTATGTGCACACTTGCACAAAATGGGCACACTCAATCGATACAAGTTGGCATAAATCTTTCAGTTTGTTCTAGACTCGGTTCCACCATTGCCTCAACCCAACCTCAGTTCAATTCAATCTAGCCCTAGTTAGATCCAAGACACAATATTCATTGCACTCATACCAAGTTAATATAACATGCAATTTCATTCATACTAATTTATTATCAGGAAAATATCACTAATACTTGCAATGTTCACACGTGCATTGCACGTACCAACTTGTAAGCAAAATAGTCACTTATTATTCTGTGGGGGTATTACACCTTTCATCTAGCCGTGGCTGAATCCCTTGGCCTTCTCGAAGCACTAAAGTGGGCATAACGCAAGCATCTCCCCTTATGTCAATTTTGTTATGATGCTTTAAATGTTGTGCAATGGTTCTTGGAGGACCTAGTTGTAGGGATCCCTTGGACTTTAGAGTATATGGTATTGCAGGGTCAAGAGATTCTCAAGGCATACCCAAGTTGGAAAGTTTATATTCTGTGTGGATACAATGTAGTTGCCCACGCACTTGCTGTGGTATTGTACAGTTCTAAAGTTTTTAGGGTATGGAATCTCGTTATTTTCGAGCACCCATTGTAAATGTAATATGTAATGCATTTTCTTCTGCCCAAGTGGCTTTATAAACGGTCACAGTGATAGTGGTAAAAATCGCAGCAAATCAGGGTAGTATGATTTTAGCACAGATCTTAAAGCTTTTACAAGAATATTAACAGTAATGGGCCTCTCTAACACATCTAGACATTCTCCAGGCTCACTAACAAGACATGAGCCGCATTTAAGCCCATCAAAAGTGACTGGGCCCACTAGGAGAGACATCCACCTCATCATGGCTGTAAGTCTAATCTCTTATCCCCAACAAGAGAGTAATTGATTCTTTCTCTTAAAGGGGATAATGTACAAAAGATATCATATTTAGGTCAATCTTCTAACTGATTTCCAAGCCTATAAATACCTTCCCCCTCATTCTGTCAGAAGGTAATCAATCTTTTCTACTTCCAAACTCTCTTCCTCTTTTTGGTTCTGACTTGAGCGTCGGAGGGTCTGTCGCGGGGGTCAACTCCGAGTTTTAGACTTTTTTGCATGTCCAATGGCCGCGTCAGCAACCGTCAGATCCTAATCACTGTGCTCTTTCAACGAACCAGATTCAATCTTGGGAGATCTGACCACTTTTCACGAAAACATTCAAAGGTCAGATCTTTAGTAGTTTCCTTCGAAATATAAATTCACTATGTGTTTGCTTTCACATAAAAATAAGCAGCAACACACAGCCTTCTTTTCAAAAAAAAAAAAAAAAAACCTTTTGGACCTTCAAAATCTATCTGGTTGTGTGTGTGACTAACTGTGCAATTATGAACAAGACTGATAATTCTGTCAAATATCAACTGTATTTTAAAGCTTTAGCTATAATTGAGGATTTTTTTCTCTCCATATTTTTTTTTTGATATTCCGGATAGAGCCAAACGGCTCCATCCATCAAATAGATATATAAAATCAGGTGAGATACAGAAATAAATACAAGATTTTACAAGCTGTAAAATAGACAGAAAATACAAAAATGAATACAAAAATCGAATGAGTCGCACGCAAATAAGAGATCAGCGAAACAAATGTATATCTACATCGAGAAGGGAGACGGAGCAATCAGCCAGGTATACAAAACAACTAAAGGAGCAAACAACCCAACCACACCAAAGAGGAGGGAATTCGCCCACTAAGGCTAACATCCGCAGGGCAATGGGCACTGCAACAATCATGAAGTCCGATCCAGAAGCACACAAACCTCGATGACATGAGCGAAAAATGTGGAACAGATCCATGTGGCAGAACCAAGTGACAGGAGGCAAAACAGCCCCACACGAAGTTAGAAAACACAACCTGCACAGAAAATAAAAGAGAGAAAATGCAAGAAAATCGAAACAAAGTAGTAAATAGAGAGTGTGCAATTCAAAGGAAGCCACTCCGAAAAAATGAGAAGATAACAAACCAATGCATAGAAGAAAGATACAATTAATAAGAAGATAGGAGGAAAGAAAGGCACACTCTCTCTGGGAAACTCGTCGATGAAAAAGAAACATACACAGTAAAAGAAGGAACATACAACACAGAAAGGAAATAAACCCAAAAAAAGAAGATAGGAGGAAACAAGGCACACCACTAAATAACTAAGGAAATAGTGTATGCATACATACACGTGTATGCATATACAGAATGAGAAGATAGGAGGAGAGAAGGCACACCACAAAATAGCTAATGAAATGGCTAAACTAGAAGAAACAGACCCAATAGCCCATGAAAACACTATCAGCACAGAAAAGACTAACCAGACTGCCAACTCAGAGGAGGACAGAATTATGCCAAAAATCAGCTGTGCTCCAGATGATTTTCCGACACTGTGTATGCTTTCTTAGCTAAAATACGCGTACTCACGCGAATCTGCAAATTACTATAGAGTTTCTTATTGTATTTTCGCTCAGCGGGGGGAGGATCGACCTCCACCAAAGGGGACGAAATGATAACAAGGTCAGACATGCTGGCCTCGTCTTTGTTGAGGCAAGAAGAGGGTAAGAGAAAACTGGAAAAACCTGATGATGATATTGGAAGGAATTAGTATGAAAGGAATCAAGGGAAAAAGAATAGTCACCAAGAATCGGTGAAAACTTGAAGGGGGAAAGAATGAAAGATATGCCCAACCTCCATCAGGAAATGAATGAGACATGAATGAACCCCTAAATATTGATAAATCGAGAAGATGCAACCAGGAAAACGAAAAGAGAACGTAGAATGGTTGGTAGAAGCGATCATCATAGAACAAGAAAAATTATAAAATAAGGAAGGTGCCTTAAAATACGCATTAGCATTAGCAGGAGGGACCTGGGAATCTAAAACGAGGCGTTGATGAGCGTGCCCCATCGTACTTGGAAAGCAAGAATGACAAGAGACTAATGATTTAAACAAAATAGGATTCTTATCCAGACTCATACTCAACGTAGGCACCACAACTTTAGAAAGGGGACGAGCTTGATAAGTACCCAACAGAGGAAAGGAAACAAGTTTCTTGTAAATCGTTCAATCCTTAAACAAGTTAGCAATATTAGAATGCAGAAGAGTAGCAAGAGAAACACTGTAATCAGTGGAAGAAGTAATGGAGTTCATAAATGGATAAGGAACAAACGCAGAGGAGTCAAAATTCTTTTTAGACTCAAAACTTCTCTTCCTCGCCAAGCATGCATTAAGCTTGCAGTTTAAGCGGGGATAGCTAAGAAAAGATAGAAGTTTGGCCAGTAAGGATTTAATCAAAACAGGATGCTTATCCAGACTCATACATAACGTAGGCACCACAGTTTTAGAATGGGAACGAGTCTGATAAGTACCCAACTGAGGAAAGGAAACAAGTTTCGAATTAACCGTTCGCTCCTTAAACAGGTTAGCAATATTAGGATGGTGAAGAGTAGCAATAGAGTCACCATAAGCAGTGGAAGAAGTAGTGGAGTTCATAAATGGATAAGAAACAATTGCAGAGGAGTCAAGATCTTTTTTGGACTCAAAACTACTCTTCCTCGCCAAGCATGCATTAAGCTTTCACTTTAAGAGTGGATAGTTAAGAAAGGAGAGGAGTCTGGCCGGTAAGGGTTTGCCTCTGGGGAATCCAAGGAGTTTTTTAAGGGAAAAACATCGACTGCGCGAGTGACCAAGCTTGTCACAGAAGATGCACTTCATTTTATTCATGCACACTCGTTTAAAATGCCCAGGAAGGAGCCACCTGAAACAAACCAGATGAGGATCGGACCTACGAGAGGAAGGGGAAATAGGGAAGATGGGAGAGTAACAAGAGTGAAAATGATTAATGGGCCTATAATTTTTAACGACCTCAACCCAAGACGGGCTCAAAGAGGCCATGGCCCTAAACCAGAAATGGGAGAGAGAAAGAGGATACCCGAACAGGGCTGAGGAAAATGATACTGTAGAGATCAGTTACTGACGACAGGATCGGAAAGACCCAAGCAACCAAATATTGATGACTTACCACGGAATCACAACTGACAGACGATCATTCGAAACCTCGAAAAGGTGAGGAGAGAGGAGGAACACGAGAAAAGTGCACGCAAGGGAGAGAATAGAATGATAACAAGAGCGATCACACGGATCGAAGAGATGAATAGTACCTCTAATATGCACCACAACGAACCAAACAGGAAATAAACAATAATTAAAAACTTACAGCAATAGGATTGGAAAGCAGCTCTGATTAAGGCCAGGAGAAACACGCCAAGCGAACCTCGACAGGGAGAGGAAACACCTACAAAAAAAAACAGACCGCCGCATAGGGGAAGACACCACCACTGCACCCAAAGCAATAAGCACCAAATCCCAGGGATCGCGACCCCAATGCAAGTGCCAGCTAGAATCACAGGGGTAGGAGGTGCCAAGCACAGAAACTCTACTCTACTCAACTCATTGGGCAAAAGCACCCCAGCGGGCAGCTACACGAAAGACGCACTGAAGAAAGGGGGTGGGGGGGCGACCGTCTTCACAACGGAGCTGGGAAGCACCGAAACAAAAACTAAAGAGCCTGAGAGAGATCTGGCACAGAGATAGGCTAGCTGTCCACCGCAAGGGAGCACCGGAAGCAAACACACCAAAACAGCACCAGGACCAACAGACCAGCTCCGAAGGGTGAGATCCACGACCATGGGTAGCCGAATGCCGGGGAACAAACAACGGGGGAACCCACACTTCACCACAAAGCCCCAGGAGGGCGAGCCAAAGCCGATGCGAAGGAGAGTGGAAGGTGGCTCCCAACCTCCCGAAAAGACCAGGCGAGGGCAACCGAACACCACAGGAAAAGGGAAGGATGCCAACGCAAGGAGGGGAGGGGGGAGGGATAAGGCGAACGAGAGGGAGAGGAGAAAACGGGGGGATGGGTCTGGAGAGGAGCAAGCGCTGAGGAGAAAACGTGAAGGAAGCGGGGGGAAAGGAATCCACGATCGACGGTATCTGGCGTGGACAGCCGGAGAGAGAGAGATGATGCTTCCGTTTTCAAACTTCCTTCAGCCAAAAAAGAAAGTAAGAACAAGTGAGAGAATAGGTGGGGGGAAAATTAATTTAAAAAAAGTAGAGACGAGTCGGGGAAATTTATTTTACAATAAAAATATGGAGAGAAAAAAAATCCACAATTATGGCTCCATATTTTTATTGTTAAATTCTTTTTATTGAATCTACTAGATTTGCCCGTGGGCACGTGCCTACGGCACGTCTTCGGAATGATACAAAACACAAAAAGCCTGTAAACAGTAAAACAACAGTTATGTAGCTCAAGTTTGAATAGTATGACAATAATTAGTTGTAAATAAAAGTCTATATTTCCATTAGTATATGTTGAAAAATAATTATAAATGAGGGTATAAAATCTAACTTCTTAGAACTTTAACTGTGAAGTTAAAGAGATATTTACTATTTTTAATATAACATGTGCAAAAAAAAAACATTAAAATTTTGAAAATCTAAATTTCTAAGTAAATATAAAAAAAATGGAAGAAAGAGAAAGAGAGAAATATGAAAAAGTAAAGAGAGAAGAGAGAGATAGTAATAAAATAACAAGTTTTTTAGTTTGGGGGGGGGGGGGGGGATTTGGTTTTGGAGTTTGAAATTTTGGAGGGAAAATATATTTTGTAAGGTTTGATCTAGGCCCTGGATTATAGAGGAATTGATTGTGAGCCACTTGATAGCTTTCTTTGTAATTTATTATATAGATGTGTGCAATATTACACAGGGTATACTAGTTTTATTGAAGGCAATTTACATGGCAGTTGTGAAGGCTGGTTTTATAAATTCTTCCACTACTGGTAGATCTTCGTGATTTTTTTTTTTTTTTGATGTAAGCGGATAGAGTCAACCGACTCCAGCCCGATCAAAAAATATATAGATCAAAATTGTAACGTTACAAGACAATCATGGATGGTTTTACAAGAAGTAAAACAAGGTAACTTACTAACAATAACGACTAGCTAATAAAACAATTAGACGAATGCTGAAAATGTGATACAAAACAGACAGAAAGGAGAGAGCAATCGGCAAGGAAACTGGTTCGGTCGGGGAGCGCAAGCGCTAACACTCTGAAGCAAAGCCAGAAACACTAGGACGAGGGCAAGGAGGCAGCTGACAAAGTTACGGGCAGCCTGGGATCAGCAAACTGGCGCGAAGGATGGAGCAAGATGAGCATGGCCGACCCCTATAGGTTGGATGAAGGGCGCAGCACTGTTGGAAGACGACCCAACGCTCGGCCAAATCAGGGCGAAAAAAAGGCAGGGGCGTGAGCTCGCAGTAGGCCACTAATGAGCCACAAATAAAGTAAAGGGAACCAAGCACAACTCAAAATATCTATCAGCATGCCGAACAAGCTGAAACACAACCCTAAGTACCGAAACTTAAGAGCATAAAAGCCTGAAGTGCAACTCAAAGCTCATCAGCCTAAAAAGGCATCATAATACCAAAGCTAACTAAACAATAGAGTAGATCAGGTAAACAAACCATAAGCACCATAAAAATGCCAGAAACAGCGAGAGCAGGACACACAATGGAGGGTAGACCCCTACTCCAATGAACAAACGTAATAAAAACATATTAGAGATAAACCAGAGTAGTTAAACCCGTTAATGATTACAAGTCAAGGAGTTAGAACGCAACAACAATACATCCTCACGCTCACCCACCTAACTTGAAATCACAGGCAGCCATAAACCAAAGAACCATAGCGAGCCCATCAACCACCAGTCAGAGAGAAACAAACAAAGGAAATCATAGAAACATGGATAAGGAGTTGCTTAATAAACAGAGGACAGCAACATGGAGAAAATCCGACCAAAACCAGGCGGCAACAAAAGAAACCTGAGCCAGTGACTCAAACGAGCACAGCCAAAATCGAAAGGCATAGGAAGATCCCATGGGCACTGCCAAGAGCTAAACGCTCACTCCTGCAAGAGTCGCAGTAAAACAGAAACGAAAGAGTGAGTGACAAAAAAACACAACCCATAAAAATAAGCAAAGCTAAGGGTTAAGATTGAACAGAGAAAAAAATAAGAAATCAATACAGGGTAACTAGCAAGAGAAAGTTATAGTGCGTTGAGTCTAGAAAGAACATTAAGGGATTCATCTAAACGGTGGTAGTAATAAACTTGACGCTGATCATCTTTAAGCAGAGAAGTCCAAAATTTAAAAAGAAATAATAGATCCTCTATGAGGGAGGAAATAGAGGAAGCCTTATGAGTGAAAATCCGGCGGTTTCTTTCCATCTAGGTAATCCAGATGATAATGTGGACCGAAAGGTACCAACCTTTACTATATTTGGGAAGACACAAGGGTGAATTCCAGCATGAGAGAAGGTTGGGAGGAAGAGCTGGATTGGTCCACGCTAGAGACACTACTTTCCAAAGAGGACGAATGACGAGCATTCGACGAAAAGATGGTCCACGTTTTCGGCGGCTTCCAAACAGAGAATGCAGGGCTGACCCCATGCTAAATTTCTTTTGTTCAGAACCTGGATCGTGAGAAGCTTGTTGTTGATGGCCAACCAAGAATTAATTTTAACCTTGAGGGGAGCGCAGGATTTCCAGATGAAATCTGCAGTAGGGGAAGCAATGCCTCGAAAATTGAGGAACTTGTAGAAAGAGTTAACCGTGAAAATTCCAGAGGCATTCCAACGCCAAGCTATGTCCTCCGATTGATTCCACTCGAAGAGATTGAGAGAAGCAACCAACTGTTGCAGATCCAAAACAAGATGGAAGGTAATGGGGAAACAAAAGGGATACACCAAACCCTTGATGCATTAACCCAGACAAACGATTCCTCTACAGAAGCCTCTGGAAAAGCAGCAAGACTGAAGAGAGCGGGATAAGCTGAGGCAATGGAGATGTTGCCTAACCAAAGATCGGTCCAAAGTTTGGTTCTCGATCCATCAGCACAAAGTCTAATAATGCTGGACTAGAAGGCAGGGGAAACTTTCCAGACACCTTTCCAGAAAGGGGATGCAAAATGATGGATAGGAGAACTAAACTGCCACCAAGGGGTGGAGCCAAAGTAAAACTCTCTAATGCATTGAACCCACGATAGATGAGGGAACTTATAGAATCTCCACAGCCATTTACCTAAGAGGGCTAGGTTATGATCTCGAAGGTTCAAGACACCTAGACCCCCGTTGGCTTTGGAGGAACAGACGATGTTCCAATTGCACAGGTGCGATCCCTGTTTATAAAGAGCATCGCCCGACCAAAAGAAATTGCTACGAATTTGATCGATTCTTTTGAGGACCCAAGACGGAAGATAATAGAAAGACATCAAGTAGAGAGGTATAGCAGAGAGAACTGAGTTGAGAAGAATTAATCTTCCTCCTCGGGAGAGTAACTTGCCAGTCCAGACATTCAGCCTGGACTCGATTTTATCGATGATGGGGAACCAGTCAGATCTATGGAGTTTACCCCATCTTAGGGGGATTCCGAGATACGAAATCAGGAAGGAAGCTATACGGCAATTAAAAAAATGAGAGATCTCGCTATGACGATTATCGTTACCGCCAAGCCAATAAACTGAGGATTTGTTAAAATTAATGGCCAGCCCGGAAGCCTGTTCAAAACAATACAGCAGCAGTTTAAGGTTGCGGAAAGAAGTATGCTCCGGTTTGGAGAAAATGATAGTATCATCAGCGTATTGCAAATTGAGGATCCCATCGAAATGCTGGGAGCGACCAATACCCTCGATCGCGTGAACAGAGCGAGCGTTGCGAAGCAACCTGCTGAAAACGTCCGCTACTAGAGCGAAGAGAAGGGAAGAAAAAGGGTCTCCTTGGCGGAGACCACGCCTGATTTTAAATTTATGGCCCTCAGAACCATTGATAAGAATAGAAGAAGTACCCGCGTTCAAACTGGATTTAATCCATCCGATCCATTTCGGACCGAAACCACGATGAAGCAAGATATCAAAGAGAAAATCCCAATTAACATTATCGTAAGCTTTTTGAAAGTCTAGCTTAAGAAGAATCCCCTCTAATTTGTGATGATGGCTAAGCGAGATAATCTCTTGAGCGGCGGCTACGCTGTCAAGAATAAAATGATCCTTGATAAAGCCGGATTGGGCCGGATCTATCAGAGGAGGGATGACGGCACCGAGCCTGATCGCAAGAACTTTCATGATAATTTTGAAAGAAGTATTGATAAGGCTAATGGGTCTAAAATCAGACACCGAATTGGCTCCTGCCAACTTAGGAATAAGAACAATGTGGGCATAATTGATGCGATCGAAGGAAAAGGATCCCTGATGCAAGTCTTGAAAAAGGTCGAAAAAATTAGCTTTGAGCCAGGGCCAGGAATTTTCGGAAGAAGAAAGCCGGGAAACCATCCGGTCCGAGCGCTGAATCGCTTTTTAAAGCGAAGACAGACGACTTGATTTCCTCCATAGTGAAGGGAGCCTCTAGCGAGGAAAGATCTATAGTTGGGGAACCATAGAGTTGCTGCCAATCAAGGGAAATCAAACGAGGTTTAGTGGAACCGATAAGGTTTTTGTAGAAAGAGAGGAAAGACTTGTGAATATCAGGGTCGGAGCGCAGCTCCGCCCCCCGCTCAAAAATCATAGAGATGTGGTTACAGCGCCTGCAGTGAGAGGCAAAGTGATGAAAGAAGGCGGTGTTACCATCACCTTCTTTCAGCCAGTTAACTCTAGCTCTTTGAGCCCATTTAGAATGATCTTGAAGGAGAATATCTACGTAATCGCGCTTGCAGGCGAGCCTCTCCAGGAGAGCAGAATGAGATAGAGGAGCTTGCTCTTCCATCAGATCAAGAGCCTGAATGGAGCCAAGCAGAAATGCTTTGAGGAAATTGGTGTTGGATTGACGTTCACGGCGCCAAATCTTGCAGCTGAATTTGATGGCGTGGAGCTTAAGAATTAAGTTGCCTAGACCTCGCGATCCAGAAATGGACGCAAGGCATTCCTCGACCAGCTTAATAAATAACTGATGTTTAAGCCAAAATTTTTCGAAACAGAATTGGTGATGATGGGGGAAGTGGAAGTCTGAGAAAAGAGCGATGGGAACATGATCCGACGAGGGGTTGGGAAGGGCTTTCGCGTAGGAATTGTGAAATTTAGAGAACCAAGGGTGCGTGACTAGAAACCTATCTAGTTTGGCAAGGGAGGGATTAAGACGCTGATTCGACCAAGTAAAATTCCTACCATTGATAGGGATCTCAGATAATTGGAGATCTCTAATGCAATCGTTGAAGATGCACGATTGGAAGTCAGAAGAAACCGAGTTCGATCTTCCCGAGGCGAAACGAGTAATGTTGAAGTCACCACAGAAAAAGCCAAGACCTTGAACGAACTGGTGGAGAGAACGGAATTCATTCCAGAAAAGAGGGCGTCGATTAGAAGTCGACGGACCGTAAACCGAGATGATTGTTATGACACAATCGAGGAGATGCCAGTGCAGTTGAACTATCAGAAAGAAGTTAAGGCGGCGGATGGAAATTAAAGAGAAAACTGAGTCCTTGAATCCAAAGAGAATCCCGCCTCTGGTGCCTATGGCGTTGAGAGAAATCCAATTCGAGATGGCTGAACCTCCTATTGAACGAAAGAGATGGGGAGAGGGAGATTCAATCTTAGATTCTTGAATCGAAATGATATCACAGTGAGAAGAAGCAATAAGGTCGAAAATGGCCCTTTGTTTGGCGGGGCAGTTAAGACCCCTAATGTTCCAGGAGATACTAATCATGATAAAGCATGTGCTCCTGGACACGGGACCGTTCAATCTCTCTAAGATGGGAGATTGGGATTGAAGAATTGGAGGAGAGTGAGAAGCCTAGGGATTGGGCAATTGATAACATCTCGGGGTCCGACAGGTCATCAAATTGGTGATGATAAAGAGAGCCCAACGGAGGGGGCGGAGAGTTGGAGAACGAAAGGGAAGCAGCTAATGAGGTAGCAGAACGTTTCGCCTTAAGACGGGCACTCGAACGAATCAATCGACAGGGGCTTGAAGACGAAATTGGGGACCGAACGTTAGAAGAAATCGAGGATCCTGTAATGGAGGAGGACTGCAGTCCTGTACGCTCCACTCTCTAACAAGGGCAGGGATCCTTAATGAGGGGGATGGGGAGAGAAACGTACGACTTTGGAGAATTATGATCACTGGCCACCGGAAGAATCTCGGGAGGCAGAGCCAAACGAGAATTAATGCTTTTGAACAGAACGTCAGAAGCTAGCTTAATGTGAGAAAGAGGAAGGGAGGAGATAGAATAAAAGGCCTTAAAAAGACCAACAGGAACCATTTTAAAGGACGGGAAAGTCATTTCCAGCATAAAAGAAGAACGACTAGCAACAATAGCTAAACAAAAATAAAAACAGTAACCAAAAGAAGAAGGAAAGAGATGGACCTTTTTGGAAGCCTGAGCAAGCTCAAGCGCAGCCACTTCGTCTCCAAGAAGATCGTCCTTAGCAGTCCAGTCCGGGACCTTAGCTAGGGGGGACGCTTTCACAGACAGAGGGGCGAAGGAGGGACGAGATGAGCTGGCCGCAGGGAAGTGAGCGGAGCGTTGGAACATATCCTAGTTTGAAGCGAAGGATGGGTTGACGTCCCAAGCAGGCCAGTTCTCAGATTTAGTGGGAGAGGGGGACGTCACCTGAGTACCGATAATAGGCACAGGCGCAAGAGCAACCAGAGTAGAAGATGAAGGAGGAGTGGGCTTCGCCAGAGGCTGCGAAGCACGATCAGGGTTGATCCAAACGAGGTTCGACGACTTCACTGGGGAAATCTTTGGGGGAGCAGCAGAGCTAGTAGACTGACGAGGGAGAGAGAGAGTCCTCTTAGCCTGGGGAAGAGGGGTAGACTTCCCTGAAGAAAGTAATGGCTTAGGGCCAGATGAAGAGCCTGGATGAAACTCAGGGGGGGGATAAGAACGAATCCCGGCTTCGAGGACTCTAGCTCGATGGAGGACGCATGGTATTGAACAGAGACATTGAAAGACGAGATACCGTCGTTGAGGCAAAAAGCTTCAATGCGTTCCTTTGGGGAAGGGCAGCGGAATAGAGCATCAACCTGAATACTGCCCGAAGCCAAACGAACGCAAGAAGCTATACTGATGATTTCCCCAATACACTTGGTGAAAGAAGCCACCAACCTCAGAGAGTCGCAGAATGGTGGAAGACCAACCAAAGTAACTTTGGAGGGAATGAGGTCTAGAGTCTTAGAGGAGGAGGAACAGGAAACCCATTTGCGGATAGATAAAGAAATAGAACCTATGGACAGGGATTGATTGGCGCAAAGCTCGTCGAGCACCTTAGAAGAGGGGCACTGAATAACCGCATCTCCGTTTGTACACGAGTAGAGAACCCACTCCCATTCTTGAACATTGTAGCAGTTGCAAAGAAATGCATTGAGGGTGTAGAACGGGATAGACCCTCCAGATAAAGAGATAGCACCATAGTTATTGTAGACCTTAAGACGATCCGTAAGCTCTGTGTTGGCTAAGAAAACTTGCGTCACAAGAGGCTTAACGGGAGGGGAGGAAGGCGCAGAGATCTTCAGGGGAGCCGGGTCAGAAGAGGATGATCGGAGAGAACCAGAAGCAGGAGTGGGAAGAAGAGGAGAACGAGAAGGGGCTTTCAGCTTCTTCGATTTAGAGGACGGCATTTCAGCCAATTTCTTTTGTAACGCCGGAAAATCAAGAGCTTCTAACACTGAATCCGGGATCGGAACGCCCACAGAGAGACCTAAGAGTTTCTGGAGAGAGAAGCAACGATGACGAGCGTGGCTGTCTTTGAGACAAAATAAGCACTTCATCTTAGCAACGCAGAAAATTTTCAAGTGACCCGGTTGGAGGCACCGGAAAAAGTAAGAGAGAGAGCGGAGAGAAGAGTTTAGAGAAGAAGAGGAAGACGAAGCGGTGGAACGAAGTAGAGAGCGGGAGATCTTAGTGGAAGAAGGTGCTGGAAGAGGGGTACGACCAGATGTTGTGGGCTTAAGGCCAGAAAAACCCAAGCCTGAAAATGGTTTGGGGAGAGAAACTTTTTTATTTCTATTTTTTTTAACAATCTCGACCCATGAGTGGTCCATGGGCCTAACAAAGGCCCACCAACGCTAAGCTGCAGCAATGGTAGGCACCAAGCCAACGAGGCCAACGTCCCTAACAGGGCGCAACAGAGAAAATGAGATCACGGGGGAGAAAAGAGAGATGGAGAAGATGAGCTAAAGAGAAAAAAGGGGGAGAGGGAGAGAAGGGAACTCGCAGTAGCCAAGCCACTCAAAAGAGGGATTCAAATCCAACCCAAGAGAGGCACTCATGCAGAAACGAACACAGTAAAAACAAGACAAACACCCACAATAAACACTACACCAACAGCTCAGAGAAAAGCACAATAAAAGCAATAAAGAGCTCTGAAGGAGGAAGACTTACAGTGATCGGTAAAGAAGATGGAATAAGGAGAACCTGGCGGTGAGACAACCGCAGGGGAGGCGCACACAATAGCGGAATGGGAAAAATGAAGGATCACGAACGGAGGGAAGCTGCCGGAATGAGACCACCAGAGACAAACACGGAGGAGAGGGATGGTAGGCAACCACCACACGAGTGACGGGGACCACCAGATCAGATCACGAACGGGCTACGTACACCGAGGGACGTATGCGAGGGGGAGAGAGATGCAGGGGGGAAAATAGAAGAGAGGAACACACGAAGCGAAACGAAAAGGGTCTGGAGAGGACACTAGCGGCTCCAACTTTAATGAAGGGGCAGGAGGCAATGGCGCCTCCGATGCGCCGGATCTGAGAGGGGAAGAGTAGACGAGAGAGGGGAGAGAAATCGCTTTACTCCAAATGTAGTGTACGGTATTTTTTTTTTTTTTTTTACTTTTTCGTGATTATTTATTAAAGTAGTACTGTTTAAATAAATGGCCAAAAATAAGATAATAAATCTGCAATTTTACTTTCCTTAAAAGAGGCAAACCGTCGGGGCTATAAATAGACCCTCTCTAACCCTAATTTCTCCCATCTTTCTCTTTCTCTCCGCTTTCTAGGGGTTGTTCCTTTTCCAATCCCTCTTTTCTTTTAATGGCTTCCCAAGAGTCCAAAAAGTGTCTGATCACTCTGAGAAGCTCCGACGGTGAGGAGTTTGAGGTGGAAGAGACGGTGGCGAAGCAATCTCAGACCATTGGACACACCATCGAAGACCGCTGCACCGAGAACGGAATCCCTCTCCCTAACGTCAACAGCAAGATCCTTGCCAAGGTAATCGAGTACTGCAAGAAGCACGTCGAATCTGCTGATACTGACAACTACGACAACAATGATCGACTCAAGAAGTGGGATGCCGAGTTTCTCCAGGTGGATGAAAACACTCTTTTCGATCTCATACTCGCTGCGAACTATTTGGACATCAAGGGCCTGCTGGATCTGACTTGTCAGGCAGTCGCTGATATGATGAGGGGCAAGACTCCAGAACAGATTCGCGAGACTTTTCATATCAAGAATGATTATACACCCGAAGAAGAGGAGGAGGTCCGTCGCGAAAACCAGTGGGCCTTCGACTGATTCTTTGAGATACTGTTTGCTTTAAGTTTCTTGGTGGTTCTTTAATTAGACCGGGAGTTGTACTCTTGGAATAGTTTCATGGTGGTTTTTAATTTTGATTAAGTCTCATGGATTAGTTTCGTTGATTAGTTTCTTGGTGGTACTTAATTTTGATTAAGTTCATGGTGGTTCTTAATTTCGATTAAATTTATTTGTCTGTTCTTAATTTTGACCAACACCTGCATAAGTTGGCCTCTTTGTGTTCCTTAATTTGATAGTCTTCTAAACTATATAATCTTGTTAGAGACCATGGTAGAACTTTTCTTCCAAAAGTTGTTTTTGTTGCACAAGATGGACGAAATTCTCCGATACTTTATGTGTAAGCTGTGACCCTAATGAGTTTGTAAATGTTTTAAGACCCCTAATGAGTTTATAAATGTTTTAAGACCTACATGTAGCAATTGACTTCTTTTAATCAAATTAGAGTGCCTCAATTAGGTAGTCGCTAAAATATTTTAATTCTAAAGATCCACAGTTCCTATTTCGATGGGGGGGTGGGTGGGGGGGGGGGGGTGTGTGTGTGTGTGTGTGTGTGTTTGAAAGTAATTAAGTAGTTTCAATATTTTCAATATTTTATTGCAGAAAGCTCCAATTGATAATAATTAGCGACTAGTTCTTTTCTTGAAAAAGGATGCATGCTTTGGTTCCATGGGATGTGACATGCAGTACTGCATGTTCCTGATCTGCACCTTGCAAAGGAAGTTCTGATGGGTAAGAGCATCTGTAGTCGTTTTCTATAAATTTATCCATATATCGATAAATAGAAATAGATATTACGATTCCGCTGCACTCGTCGTAAGCTATATTATAGCAAACAACTATTTAATATTAAGGGACGGGATACGAAATGCCGTCGGAGGCCAAAAAGTGCAAAAACGCAGGCGCATGTCTAGGACGGCACATGAAGTGCCGTCCGACACTAAGCAACTTAACTGCATCTAACTATACTTAATTGGAAGACTATACTTAATTAATAGCTACTTAATTAATAGCTACTTAATTAATTGCAGAAGACTATACTTAACTGCACATGAAGACTAAGCATAGCTGCATTAATTGCACTGATATCATAGCTGCATTAATTGCAGAAGACTATACTTAATTAATAGCTACTTAACTGCATAGCTGCATTAACAGCTAATTAAATGCGGAAAAATTGAAACGGACGGCATATCGAATGCCGTCCGACGCCGACAACAGTGTTTTGCACGAAACGGACGGCTCTTCGACCACCGTCGCTGACTTATCGATAAAGCTATTTCCTCTCTCAAATATAGCAATGCACTGTAGCTATTTATCGATAATATCGATATATAGCAAACGACTGCAGCTACTTTTTCAGCTATATATCGATATTATCGATATATAGATAACGACTACAGATGCTCTAAGGTAGTTGACCAGAGTTTTGGATGATAAAACCTCGCAACAAAACCTATGTAATCAGGGCCTGGCCTCACCTTGGGGTGTGTGAGGCGGCCCCTGGCATTTTTACAATTTTAGGGCCCCAATTTTGTAATTTTCTTGTAAATATAGGCACGTATTTTGCGTATAAAAGGAAAATGCTGTTATTATGGGGGCCTAAAAATAATTATTTGAGCCTTTAAATTTTTTCTAAAAATTTATTTATGTTTAGACTTGAAGACTTAAATTGAATTTGAGACTTTAAATTTGGGTGATTTAAAATAAATTTATATATTTTGCATATTTTTTTTCAACAATGTGCTAATTTTTTGTATACATGTTTTTTTTAGTGTTATTAGGGATCCCATTTCGGGAGTTCGCCTCGGGCCTCCGGAAACTTAGGACCGGCCCTGTATGTAATGGAAGTATATGTTAGAATGTTTGGTATATTGGGTCTTTGAGAGAGATTCTTATACCATTGTTTTCTGAGGATATATGCAATCAGACAATTCAGAAAGATTCCTATGCCATTAAACCCAACGTGAGATCAATTGTTATGGTTATTGCTGGGGAAGTCCCTAAGACATTTCTCTATCAAAACTGCTTATTAGCTATTTTAAATAGACATCTCAGTTTCCAAAGGTTTGGGAGCCTCATGGCTGAAAGAGCAAGAAATTGGGTGTGGAAGATTGGACAACGAAAGCGTATTCATGGTTTGTGATGTGAGAGATGTATTAAAACCAGTGCTTAATACTTTGAAAGAATTGGTCAATAATCAAAGAAAGTGTGACGTATTCATGGTTTGTGATGTGAAAGATGTATTAAAACCAGTGCTTAATACTTTGAAAGAATTGGTCAATGATCAAAGAAAGTGTGACGGTTTTCTTGAAAGCAAAAATAACTCACATTAATTTATGCGTCTTTTGCTATTCGTCGTTCATTCCTTTTGTATATATATGGTTGTAGCTTTGCATAATAAGAAACAATAGAACCACTTTTATTAGCTTGCTTGCTCTTCCATTATTCTCAAACTTTGTTCTCCATTTTAATATGGTATCAGAGCCATATATCAATTCTCATGTCTAAAGAAGATCAAACATCTTCAGAAAGCTCCAACAACAACTCAAGTATGGACTCGTCAAATCCATACTACCTTCATCCTTCAGATCGTTCCCCGTCTCGTACTCGTCCCGATAAAACTAAATGCTCTCAACTATCAATCATGGAGTAAATCCATGATCCATGCTCTCACAGCCAAGAACAAAATTGGTTTCATTAATGGTTAGATCAAACCTCTCTTTGAAGCAGAACAAACCAATTGAATTCGGTCATTGGAATCAATGCAACAGTATAATTCTATCGTGGATCACTCATACTGTTGAACCCGATTTAGCAAAAGGGGTTGTTCATGCCAACACAGCCCACCAAGTTTGGGAGGACCTAAAAGACCAATTTTCTCAAAAGAATGCACCAGTGATTTATTAGATCCAAAAATCCTTGTTGTTTCCTTCACAAAGCAACATGATTGTCTCGGCGTATTATATGAAGCTTAAAAGCTTATGGGATGAATTGGAATCATATAGGACCATACTTATTTGTAACCAAGCCACGACACACTTGGAGAAAATGGAAGAGGATCGAATGATGCAATTCCCCATGAGTCTTAATGATACTTTTGGCATTGTTCGCAGCAACATTCTCATGATGTCACCGCTGCCGAATGTTCGCCAAGCCTATTCTCTTGTTATTCAAGATGACACTCAAAGACAAATGACATCCAAAGTTATGGAAAATTCTCCATTGCAGCAGTGTTTCAAAGACTCCAAGGAAATCAGAACAAAAAATCTAAAGAAAAGCACTGTGATTATTGCAACAGGAATGGCCACACAATTGATACTTGTCGCACATTGAAGTTCCATTGCAAATATTGTGATAAAAATGAACATACCAAAGATCGATGCAAATTCAAGAATGGCACTTGGACTTTCAACAATCCAAGAGGCCAAGGAAGTCACAGTAAGCCTCATGGTAACAACTCTCACTCCTCTGCCAATACAACGGAGGCATCAAAAATCGCACATGACCCTTTACATGGATTCTCGACAGATCCACTTCAACGTCTCGCTCGTGCAATATCTATGCTGAAATCAAATAACTCTAACGGTAATAGCAATGCTTTGGCAAATAATGTCTCAATTAATTCAGTTTCACTAAACCTTTGATATTAGACAGTGAAGCGACATATCACATCACTTCTGATTCCACCTTGTTGTCCACAATAAAATCATCCTCCACACCTTTTGTTAACTTACCCACTAGTTCATCAGCCCCTATTACATCCATTGGAGATATTTTTCTTATTTCTGATATCAGTCTCAGTAGTTGATATGGCTAAAAATGGGATTAAATCGGGACCGTTCAAATCGGACACGAATCTTAAAGCTCAGGGGTAAAACGGTAATTTCACCTACAAACGGGTCTGAAATGGGAATTGGGTCTTTCTTCAAGATCCAATAACCCATGAACGGATCCACCTCAACTGGGTACGGGTCCCAACCCGAAATGAACCCGGTCCAGCTGGATAGAATTAGGGTTTCTGATTAATCCAAATCAACGGCCCTGATTCATATCTATCCGTTCACTAGGAATTAGGGATTACATTCCTAATCTGATCACAGGGATTACATTCCTTATCTGATCACAGGGATTACATCCCTAATCTGATCCCTAAGGCGACTATAAATACCCCCCCCCATCCACCACCATTAAGAGGTAATCAATACTTTTCCAGTTTAAGTTCTTGCTTAATCAATCAGATTACTGACAAGAGCGTCGGAGGGTGCATCGCCGGGATCCATCCCGGTGTCTTGCACTTTTTGCAGGTTCGCAGTAGCGGCAAGAGACCAAGTCAACACATTGGTGAAGGTCAATAGGTCAACAGGTTTACTATATCATTTTCTCCAAGAATCCACAAATTCTATCTGTTTGCTCCCATACCAAAATTAGCAGCAACAGTAGTGTTTTAAGTGTTCCTTCATTTCGTTTAAATTTGATGTCTGTTAGTAAAATTACCACAACCTTAAATTGTTGTGTCGTTTTCTTTCCCAACTTTTGTGTCTTACAGGATTTGGCTTCGGGGAGGATGATTGGTTCGGGTAAATAGCGAGGTGGTCTTTATTACATGTCTCCAATACAACAAATACCGATTTCCCACCAGATCTCCCAACCTCCAAATTTGTGGCACATTCGTCGCGGACACCCATCTCCAGATCATCTTAACTTAGCTTCTTTAGTATCTTCAAAAATAATGTCCTTTGATAATAATTGTATTGTTTGTCCTATGGCCAAACAAACTCGATTACCTTTCACATCAAGTTCAATAACAACAAAGTCTCATTTTGATTTATTATATCGTGATATTTGGGGTCCTCATAAAATCCAAACACATTCTGGAGCACTTTTTTCTTACAATTGTTGATGATTTTAGCAGGTGCACATGGATTTATCTTATGCAATATAAATCAGAAATTGAAAGACTCTTTCAACCCTTCATCACCATTGTAAAAACTCAGTTTCATGCATCTGTTAAAGCTATTCATGTTGATAATGGTTTGGAATTTTTTTTTCAAAGAAAGAGTATTTTCAATCTCATGGCATTGAATACCATGCCATTGGGGTTGTTGAACTTGCGTTTACACTCCGCAACAAATTGGGGTTGTTGAACGCAAGCATCACCATATCATCACTGTTGCTCGTGCTCATCTTTTTCAATCTCATATGCCTCTAATTTTTTGGGGAGAATGTGTTTTAACTATAGTTTATCGTATCAATCCCTCCCCTCACCATTACTATCCAACAAGTTACATTTTGAAATACTTCACCTTCATCCTCTATCACTTGATCACTTGAGAGTTTTTGGTTGCTTAAGTCATGCCACAAATGTTCAGCCTACTCATAAATTTGATTCTCAAGCTAATCAATGTATTTTTGTGGGTTATCCAACTGGTCAGAAGGGTACAAAGCCTATGATCCCGAAACACAAAAATTCTTTGTTAGTCAGACGTCCACTTTCGTGAAACCACATTCCCATTTTCCTTACCTAAAACTCCCAAGCCTCATGATTCCTTTCATCCACAGCTCGCTCTTTCCACTAAAATTTTTAGACAACTTACCTGAACATACAACAATCGCCAACAAACCTACCTCAAACAACACACCACCTGCTACCAACCACTGTGACGCCCTTGAACCAAATCATAATGCGGCAACTGATTCTCCGCACCCTGACCATAATGTCGAACTTGACAATGACCTATCTATTCCCGATACCTCCCCACATGACCCTCCAAAACTATCAAACACCTCTCTGCGTCACTCTACACGAACCAAACAACCTCCACCATGCCATAAAGACTACATCATGTCTGCTCAAGTCCATCATCCTAGCCCGTCACCTTGTTTAACAAAAGGTACTCATTACCCTCTCTCTAACTTTCTTTCTTATTCTCGTTTCTTGTCCGCCCATTGTTTTTTTAGCGAACATCACATGCTACAAAGAACTTCAATCCTATTCCCAAGCTGTTTGATTCACATTAGCACGAGGCTATGAAAACTGAATTAGAAGCATTAGAGACAAACAACACATGGAGTATGGTGCCTCTTCCCCCTGGACATAAACCTATTGGTTGCAAATGGGTTTATAAGATCAAGTATCAGTATGATGGTTCTATTGAACGTTACAAAGCTCATCTTGTTGCCAAGGGCTACACTCAAGTTGCAGGCATAGACTACCATGAGACATTTTCACCCTCTGTCAAGCTCATTACTCTTCGATGCCTTCATAGTGTTGTTGCTGCCCGTAATTGGTTTATTCACCAACTCGATGTTCAAAATGCCTTTATCCATGGGGATTTACATGAAGTTGTCTATATGGAACCTCCACCTGGTCTTCGCCGACAGGGGGAGAATTGTGTATGTCGACTCAACAAGTCTCTTTATGGCCTCAAACATGCCTCAAGAAATTGGTTTTCTACCTTCTCAGACACCAGAAAGCTAGTTATTCACAACCCAAAGCTGACTACTCCCTCTCCACTAAAGCTCAAGATACTTCTTTCACTGCAGTTCTCATTTATGTTGATGTCATACTTCTTACTGGCAATAATCTTCAAGAAATGGAACGACTTAAAAAATTCATTGTTAAACACTTCGCATGAAAGATTTTGGCAATTTGAAGTATTTTTTGGGCATCTAGTTTTCACGATCCAAGAAAGGAATTTTCATGTCTCAAAGAAAATATGCTTTGGATGTCTTAGAAGATTCAGGATTCATGGGGGCACAACCAGAAAATATTCCAATGGAACAAAATTTGAAACTCAATCCCACAGATGGTTCAGCATTAAGCGACCCGACCAAATACAAAAGATTAGTGGAGAGATTAATTTATCTTATGGTGAAAAGGTAAGATATAGTCTACAATGTCCGTACTTTAAGCCAGTTCATGCAGTTTCCGAGAAAGCAACACTGGGATGCCGCTCTACGGGCTCTCAGATATATTAAGGATACGCCTGGACAAGGTTTGTTGTTCCGTTATGCAAACAACATTGATCTCAAAGCGTATTGTGATTCTGATTGGGCAAGTTGCAACTTCATAAGAAGATCAATTACGGGGTATTGTATTTTTCTTGAGGATTCTCTCATTTCATGGAAGTCTAAAAAGCAAGCAAATGTATCTAGATGGTCCGCAAAAGCTGAATACAAAGCTATGACAAACACTTGTCTGGAGTTAACATGGTTATACTACATTTTAGAAGACTTGAGAGTTCCACAAACATCTGCTACACCTCAATTTTGTGATAATCAAGTGGCACTACATATTGTAGCTTACCCTGTGTTTCACAAACGCACAAAGCACATTGAGATAGATTGTCACATTGTCCGAGAAAAGCTGCAGGCAGGATTGATTAGTCCTTCGTACATGCCTACTTGCTCGCAGTTGGCTAACGTGTTCACACAAGCTTTAGGAAAAGACCAATTCATCACACTGCGTAGTAAGTTGGGACTTCACGATGTTCACTCACCAACTTGACGGGGAGTATTAAAATCAGTGATTAATACTTTGAATGAATTGGTCAATGGTCAAGGGAAGTGTGAAGGTTTTCCATTCAATGGAAGTGTGAAGGTTTTCTTGAAAGCAATAATGGCTCACATTAATTTATGCATGTCTTTTTCTATTCTTCATTCATTCCTTTTGTATATATATAGTTGTAGCTTTGCATAATAAGAAACAGTAGAACCACTTTCATTAGCTTGCTTGCTCTTCCTTTATTCTCAAACTTTGTTCTCCAGTTTAATAAGATTCAAAGATTTCAGTGAGGATCTCTTTCATTTAAGTGTGGATTGTAAAGGATCGAGAGAGGTTTAGGAGGCTATAATACAATTATTTAACGTAAATCTACTTCCCGTAACTATTATAGGATAGTGGGACTAGCTCCCAGCTGGGTGGTTTCAATCCTTATGGAGACATTCATGATTGGTCCAAGGCCTATAATCTTGACCCACGTGACAAATTGCCTTCATTACATGTTGCTGCTATTTTGTGTGTGGGAGCAAATATTATGAGTTCTTTCATGGAAAAAAATAAAAATATAACGCTTGCTTTTTGCCGGCATTGTTCAATGTAAACTATTTACTTGACTCTAAAATTTGACTACAGTGGACGGTTAGATCTGATCTGAACAGTTGTGATCGCTCTAATTGAACCGTAAAATAGTCTGAAACAATAGGGTTCACCACGGTGACAGACCCTCTGACTCCCAAGTCAGAAAACTCGGAATATATGAAGAGTTTTACGAGCAAAAATTGTGATTACCTGGTTTCTGTAGAGGTCATGAGGTATTTAAAGTCGTTGGGGGTCAGTTTTAAGATATTGGATTTATCTCCAATTCACGGTGTTTTGATAAAAAAATTTATCCTCTCATTTGTAAAGACATCGAGTTAGGACTTTTCTTTTGATAAAAAGATAGATTTTTTAAACTTCTCTTATGCATGGAGAGATAGAAATAGTTACTCCCTAGAGATAGAGAATTTAAACTAACTTCTTTGAACGATCCTGGACTCCTTCATATTGCGCTTCTATGGATACCCAGTATGATAGGCCTATTTGAGCTGATGGGCCTAAAAGCGGTCGAACATCCTTTTTCGGGCATGTATTTGTTGAACTCTACAGTTTTACCCTGAGAGCTTTATGATTCGTGTCCAATTTGAACGGTCCCGATTTAATTCTATTTTTACCCATGGCATTACATTTGTTTATTGGATTTTGTGGAAGCAATGAAATGCAATTACTTTTACATAATGGTGGAAGGGCAATGAAACTCTAGAGATAATGGTGTGAGGTAAATTGGGACACCAAGACTTCCAATGCTAACAAAAATAACTAAGCCCCTAGAGTGGTTAATTGGGTTAAAATAGAGCTGAGGAAGTTCAGTTGAGGACAAACTTCGACAAGTCGTTAGATAGTGAGTGTAACCCCTATTTTTCTGTTTTGCATTTTATTGTATTTTACTTTCTTTTTCCTTATTATTGAATCCGGATTTTCTTTGAATAATAAATCTTGCTATTCTTTGGGCTCATTTATTCTCTTTGGATCATTCCGTACTCTTTTAGCTTGAATCCTGTATTTTTGGTTCACGACAAAATTTTACTCCTTTGTGTTTTGAGTTTAAATTGATCCGCTATATGTCTATCTCATTGATTTCTATTTGTTCTTCTCTTTTAGGAGCCTAAACCCATGCCCTAAACCCATTAACCCGCAACCCAAAAACCCCACATCTTAATTACCCTATAAATACCCCCCATTAACCCTAATTAATTATACCCTCTCTCTCCCGCCGCTCTCTCTCTCTCTCCTCACCCCGATTCTCTCTCTCACCCTCTGTTTCGTTTTGAACCTGAAAACCATCCTGCTTGCCTTCCCGTTCTCCGACCACCACCCTGACGATCCACCACTCCTCTTCGACCCCCGCATCCACCTCCCGTTCGCCATCCCCATCATCTTCACCCTTTCACCCAACCACCGAAGTTCCCACCCTCATCCCGTCGTCTTTGCCATCCACCGAACCCATCACCGCCTGCACCCTTCGTCGGCCTCTCCCACCATTCCGATTGTCTTCTCCCTCCTTGCCGCATCCCCTCCCCTTGTCGTGACGTCCAACTCCGTCGCTGTCTCCATATCCACCCTCCTCTGTTTCGGTGAACAAAAAGAGCACCGTTCCCCACCGTCCTCGTCGCTGTCATCGCTCCTCAACTGCTAGCACCTCACCATCATCCATCCCCGATCGCCTGCTCACAGTCAGTCCCCACCGTCGAGCCAGTCGTCGATCGCCACTGTCTTTCCCTCTCTCCCTTGTGTGCTGTTCAGAAGGGGAGGGGGGATTTCAATCGCTGTTTGGTGTTCGGTAGGGGGAGTTAGTTTTTAGTGTTTATAGTTGGGATCCAGGACTTGGATCCGCTGTTTTGTGTTGCCGTTTGGTTTTGCTGTGTGCACGTTGAGTTGCACGGGCTTGCATGTGTTTCTGTATTTTTCGTTCGTGGTTCATCGCCCGGGATTCTCTTCCCGTTATTCTATATATTCGAAGTTATCATCTAACAGGCAAGTCTCTTCTTAAATCCCTTTATTGATTGTGTTCAAGAATTTTTTGATCTCCGCAACTAGATCCCAATCCTTTTTATCATATTGCAATTTTGAATTCTGTTGAGTATATTAAGGGTTTACACGAGCTAACCCCAATATTCTTGACTTCGTGCCGCTAACTTTGACTCGAACCTAGTCCCTATTGTACATTGCATATGCATGTTTACAAGAACAATAATTAGATTCATGTTATAGAATTATTTGAGGAACTGAATATGTCGATTGAATTTAATTAATGAATTGATTACCATGCTTGTAAACTTGCATCTTAAACCTAGAAATATGCATATTAAACATTTAGCATCACTTTGATTATTAATTAGCATGAACTAAGTGGCTGTGTGATAAAGTTGTTGCCTATTCATATCGACTTATATTCTAGCCTGCTATTTTTTCTTTTTGTATCAGATTTTCGACCATGTTGATATTGTAATTTGAAATAACTTTCTGAATATGAATTATAAGACCATGAGCCGATTTTTCAGAAATTTCGACGGAATTGAATTCCGATGTATGATCTGTTAGAGATCAGTATTTTAGTACAACTGTGTTTGAATTTCTAGATTCACAAATTCATGCGTATATTTCTGTTTCATAATTAAATAGAACATGTTAACATAAAACAAAAATATGAAATTAATTTTGCTGAAATTAGACATGTGTATGAATCACCCTGAATTTTTGTAGATTTAATTGATGAGTTTTCTGACCTAAAACATATATGTGTACACAAGTATTTTAACCCTGGTCTCTGTAACTTTTATATATCGTAAATATATTTGTCGGAACCGGCAGAGAGTCTAGTTTCTAGAATTTCTGACGGATCTAGATTTGCTTTTCTGTAGTAGTGGTAATCTGTATTTTTGTACAGCAACGTCATGCTGTCCAGATTGTGTGATTTGTGTTAATTTAATTTTTTTGCCTCTTATTTTGTCTGTAACGAGTAGAATTAGTCACACCTAGCATGATACAACATTGACACATTCTTGAATGTTCACATAGGATGAAATAAAATGTTAACAAGCCTGGGTACTATGGGATGACTTGGTAGTGAACAATCGGAAACTGTACTCCGTCGGGCCCAACTGCCTGACTTGTACTTACTGATGGCCATAAAATACTGCTTGATAATTACTATCACTGAACATTTATCACTGATTACTGGACCGAGTACACGATCCGTGAATTCACTATCAGTCTAAAGAGTTAACTATCTGTTTGCTTCGAACCTATGGAATGGGACGCAGTAGTACGTGCACTAGATAGGTTAATAAGATGATTAATAAACCTCCCCTGGCATTTCATGCTTGATCCCGTATACTGTCATCAATATTGAACATGAAATTGGAACTATTAACTAAATGCATGATTAAACATAGACACTCGACATTATTGCCAATCTTTGAATTTTGCTATTGACTTTGATCCCGTCGTTTCTTTTGATATACCATGTTCCTATTATTTCCTGTTTTCTCTATTTGTTGTCCATGACTTACTACAAGTACATTATTTTCCTTCATTTTAGATCAAGAATTTACAGGTACTGAATGAATAATACCATAAGGAATTGGTGAGCAATGATTCTAGAAGATGGAACCGAAGATTGCGTTGCTTGAATTAATTTATGCTAGATTTATTTCTTTTGAACATTGTCTTTGATATTATACTTTGTTTTGGGCTTTTATGACCCGGAATTTTTTTTATGCCAGATGTTGGATATTATTATTTGGATTATTTCATTTATTATTGAAGTTGATCTTGTTTATGTGATTATATCTCCATGTGTGGTTATGATTGTTATTTCATATTGTTGAGTTAGACTGGTAAAGCTTATGGATGGTGTTTACATCATTTGCGGGGCCTACCTTACGTACTCGTATTCCGTATTTTGAGAAGCAGGGCGTGACAGTGAAGGTGAAGCTGCAACTGTGTTTGTTGTTAAAGATGAAGATGATAGAATACAATGCATAAGAGGGTGGTATTTGTCAACGGTGAATGACGTTAATGATGTGGAATCGATCGAGGCTGGATTGTCAAGGGGCAAAGGAAGTGCAACTCATATTTAAAAACCCATATAAGATTTGGATTATGTTGTCACGGTTTTGAAGGATCCAAGCTAGGGCATGAACATATTAGTCCGTGCAACGGAGTTGTTGAGCCAGGTAATGAAGAACTTATCAGTCCAATTCAACTTGAGCATCATATTTCAACCCTATAGCAACAAGACATGCTTCATGGTCCTTCTGATCTAGTTTGGCAATCGCTAAAACAAGTCCAATCACAATATCAGTGGCAAAAGCTCGGACTATCTGACACACCATCAGTGGCAAAAACTCTGAGAAGCTCTGATGGCGAGGAGTTCGTGCTGGAAGAGATGGTGGTGAAGCAATCTCAGACTATATAACACACCATCAAGGGTGGTTGTACCGATGAAGTTATCCACACATTTGGGTAGGAAGGCCGGGGTAAGTCCTCGACTAAAAATAAAAATAAAAAACGCACTCCTACACCGGCGTTTATGAAAAATGCCAGCATAGGGACGGTCATCCCCAATGTTTCTTCTTAAAATTTCTAAGGTTGATCAGGATAAAATATTCCCCAAAACCCGCTACATTTTCACTTTCCAAAATCCTTAATTTTTACTCTCCCCTCTCCTGCTAATTCCCTCGTTTTTCTGCTCACTCCTGCCTTTCCCATCGCCATCGTCGTCCCCCACCATCCCCACTGTCGTCCCTCGCCGTCCCCTTCTCACTCTCTTTCCCATCGCCGTTTGATTCCAGCCCCTCCCCCGCCATCGCCCCCTCGTCGTCCCCCCCCCCCCCCCCCCCGCAGTCAACGACCTTCGGCCCGCAACATGAGAAGGTATAAAAATCCCTTCTTCTCTAGAGATTTAATTAATTTGGGTAATAATAGATTTTGGTTTTTACGGTTGCAATAAAAGATTATTGATTTTAGGGTTGTAATAATAGAATTTAGGGTTGTACAAATAAACTTAATTTTTTTATATTTATTTCTTTTAGAGTAAATTATTTTGAGATTTACTTGTTTTAGGGTTTAATAACAAATTTTAGGGTTGTGTGAATAGAGTTAATTTAGTATGTGATTATTGGAAGTGTTTAATATTCTTAAGTGGTGTATGATCTTGAGGGGTTATGATTGGAGTCATTTGAAAAAAAAATTGAATTGGGGGTTTGGGTTTGTTTCAATATTAATGAAGTTTCGATCACGGAATTATTTTTCACAATTTAAACCAAACTGGGGGGTTTAGGTTTGTTTCATTATTAATGAAGTTCCGATTTTGGAATTATTTTTCACAATTTAAACAAAACTGGGTAATTTTTGATAATATTTTGATAATATTTGATAATATTTTGACATGTATGTAGGTGTGTGAGGAAACAAGTAATTGTCTTAGAAATCCCTCAAAATTTTTTATTTTTTTATTTTAATTATATATAGCACTTGGATACTTTTATACAGTTATATGCGATAATTGTTATAATTCTAGAGAACTAAATTTACAAATTTATGGACAACCATTGTATATAGCTTTGTTCATTGTTAATGTCTTACCGTGTGTATAGATCATAGATCCAATTATTTTAATTTGTTTCTTATTCATTATTTCCTAGGTTTAGTTAATTTATTAATTATATCATGTTCTTTGTATAATTTTAATAATCATCTACTTAATCTCGAGTACAACACTTGGCCTATTGATATCACCGGATTGGACATTTCACGGACAATCGACTTAGTGGGATAGTCACTTAAATGAATGATATTAACTTTATATTTTATGAAATTTAAATTTCAGATAGAGTGTTATTATTCAAATAAATAAAAGTTGGATTAATAAGCCACGATTATCCAAGGAGTATTGTGACAGTGTGAAAGATTTCATTAACTTTGCCAAACAAAATTTCCGTGCTCCCAAATTAATTCTTTGTCCATGTCTCTGTGTACAAACTGTATTTAAGCACACGCGACATGGTATAATTACATTTGATTTGCAATGATTTTCTACGAGGGTACACACGATGGTACTAACATAGGGAGTGTGTTACATTAGCTCATGTTGGGCCGGTTGTGTTTGAAGATCAAGACGAATCTTTAGTGAACGATGACCTAAGTATTTCCAATGAGATGGAAGCATTAGTGCGAGATGCTTCAGGAATTCATAACATTCCACTCCACACAAACAGTCCAACAATCCAAGTCCATAATGAGTCAACAGAAACATCACATATTGATGGTGGGGTGAAGGAGGATAGGACGGGCCCTTAAATTAATAATGAATACATAACCTTTGCTAAGTTACTGGAAAATATACCTTCGTATCATGATTGCACCAAATTTTCTAAGTTCTCATTCGTTGTTAGACTATTTGAGATGAAATGTATAAATGGGTGGTCTGTCAAGTCTATCACCATGCTACTTGAATTGTTGAATGTAGCATTTCCTGAAATCTATATTCCGAATTCATCCCATGCAACCAAAAAAAATTCTCCAGTCTTTTGATGTCGAGTATGAGAAAATAGTAGCATGCAAATATGATTGTATGCTATTCAGGTGGGATAAAGAGAGTCTCGAGAACTGTGAAGTCTGTGGTACTTCGAAATGATAAGTGTGAAGTTTTTTGGTTTTTTTTGTTTTGTTTTGTTTTTATTTGTTTTGTTTTTTTCTTTAATTTGAAGTCTTCTTTGTAGTTTTTTATAACTGCATCTTACATATATATAGGTATTGGAATTAGGGACCTGAGAACGTTAGCGACATAGATTTTTTTGAAGCTACCCACAGGAGCAAGAATGAGAGTTTTGCTACATCTGCATCACAAGATATAGTAATATTTTTTTTATATCTTGTGTGCTTGTTTGATTTTTTAATTCTCTATAAAATAAAGAACTTTAGTACCTAGGAGGTTCGAGTTGCTCTAAGAATGATGAAAATATAAAAAGCTTTAGGACCAGATGGTATACTTATTGAAGTTTGAAAGTGTCTTGGGGATGTAGGAGTAGGTTGGCTAACAAGACTATTTAATAAATTTTTGAGGACTAAGGAGAGAGTGATCGAACATAGACTAAGACTAAAAACTATAATGTCTGAGAATCAGTTTGGATTTATGCCTGGGAGGTCAACAATGGAAGCAATTTACGTACTGAAGAGACTTATGAAAAAATATAGCCAGAATAAGAAAGATCTACACATGGTGTTTATAGATCTAGAAAAAGCTTATGATAAAGTCCCTAGAGACATAGTATGATGGATGTTAAATAATAAAAGAGTAACTATTCGGTATATTAAGGTAATTAAGGATATGTATGAAGGGGCAAAGATCAAGATTAGTACAACCACATAGGAAACCAGTGATTTTACTATTACAGTAAGTTTACACCAAGGTTCGGCTTTAAGCCCCTACCTCTTTGCATTGGTTATAATTGAAATAACGTGAGGAATACAAGATGAGGTACCTTGGTGTATACTTTTTGCCGATAATGTCTTAGTGGACGAGATTAGAGTAGGAATCAAAGCAAAAATATAATTGTGGCGAGAAATTCTGGAAGCTATAGGCTTTAGAATAAGCAGAAATAAAACAAAGTATATGAAGTGTAATTTTAGTGATATTCGGAATACAACTGAGGAAATAGTGAAACTTGATGGATAAGAGATACTTAAGAGATACTGTAATGCCCTGATTTTTCATTTAATGAAAACTTATTTATTTTGCACGTAGTGTGCACGTGCAATATTTTTGGTAAATATTTTCATCAAGATGATTAAAGATATTCTAATATGTGCTTTTAATTATTTTATACAAAAAGCTTTCTTTCAATTAGACAAAAAGCCTTTTTACTAAAGCCCAAAATTTTAATTTATTTATTTTATTTTTTAAATAATTATTTTGGCCCAAAAACTAAAGCCCATGAACTATTTTTATACAACTTGTCATGTAGAATACAATTTAAAGACTATTTTATTTTTATACAAAAATTTAATGTACAATTTTTGGACCAAGTGGCATGCACGTGTATTGCACGTACACGTGCAAATGCATTTCCCAAAACATGGCCGGTTGTAATCCTTTGGGAGGGAAAATCAAAATTTTAATGGAAATCATGGTGTGGTGGTTACTTGATTGTGGGTAGTTAATACAACTCCTACTTTCATCTTAGCCCTCCATCTTATAACCAACTACTTGATCCTAGCCCTCCATTCTCTTTGATTTTTAGTATAAATACCCCCCCCCCCTCCTATGGCTAGTTATTCTTGTGCTTATTAATCCCTCCAAACCTATAGTTCAATTACATTATGTAGTAGTTATTTTGGTGAGTTAAAAGATTGAGAGATTGTGTGGGTTTGTGCATCAATCAAGAAGGAGAGGAGGCCGGCATAAGGAGTGCTCTCGGTTGGCTTGTGGAGGTGCTCGATTTTGGTGTTCTTGGAGGCTCGAGTGCGCGCTTCTAGGAGGAGGACCGTTCGTGTGCAAGGACTTTTGTTTAGGAAGTTGCTAATTGTGTTTGTCTCTCCATTTGAGGTGGATAAATTTTCTATATATCTAAATAGGAATACATGCTAGATTGGAATGGAAAAATGATGCATGAAAAAGATTAATAAGAGTACACATTTTAATTGGAGATTTGAGCTATAAATTAATTGGACTGTGGGTGTTTCTCATTACATCTAGTATAGAGATCATGCTAGGATTAATATTGATTGGTTATCGTACTTGTGAAAAGTGGATTGATAGGATGATCGTTATGTTGAAATGTCCTGTGCTATACATAATGTGGAAAATGTGAATGAATGAAAAAGAACTAAGGATGTTTAGAGAACTGGAAATTTCCTGTACAGTCGACCGATCATGTGAACAGTCGACTGGTACAATGAAATAAAATGTGTACAGTTCGAAATTTCATGAAATGATGTTTTTAATGTGTTTCGTATCTTGACTTTCCTAATATGTTAAATTCGGAGTTGATATCCATCTCCGTAGACAAATAATGAGTAAAAGATGAATGTATGACTAGAAATTGTATTTGGATGAAAGAAAATACTAGCTATGTGAAATATACATTTAATCGTAAACTATATTGTGATGTTTGGTAAATGAATAAGGATCGCATGTTTGTGCTGATATTGAACATACTATAGTGTAATAAGAATGCTATGTGCTATTTGAAGAACAGAAGAAAGAGATAAGTCCTTAATTTGAAATTTAACTCTATTCAGTCGACCAAATATATGTAGCAGTCGATTGCACTGAACATGAAAAGTTGTATAATTGAATTACCCAGAACAATGACTAATATGAACGACAGTCGACTTCTCCGTAATTTATATTTTAATTTCGAATGCTGCGGAACAGTCGACTGGTCATGTGCAGCAGTCGACTCTTTCGAGCGATTATTGAAGAACTTTCTTTGGCTGAACAAGTCGATTGGATGAGTTCTAAGTCGACTGTTCAGAGCACTTTTGACATCTTAAAAATTCTATGAATTGTTTTATGATAAAGATTGTGAATCTTATGTTGAATATAGGTTGTGACAGTAAACTCTATTTGTCTTTGCATGAATTAATATGGAGTGAATCATTTATTGGAATTTATGAAAATTATGATTGCGGAACTACGAACATGAAAAAGAAAATCCATGGTGATTATGAAAAGAATGAACTCATGAGCAGGAACTGCTCAATTTTTGGTAATTGTGAATTGAAATTGAAACGAAAGAGTAGCTAAGTCTCCCACCGGCAATTGGAAAGAAATGAAATGAAATGAAATTTGAAAAGAAAGACCAAGGTTGGTCATGTTTGAATGAATGAATAAGTCCGGTTTAGTGGAGAGGCTAACTCTAGAGCTTTGATTTTTGTTCATGATTTTGATAAAAACTAAGGATTAGTACATAGTGGAGACGTGATGAAAGTAAGAGAAAAACACGAGTATGAGGGTCATCGGATTGGCGGTGTGAGAGTGATCCATAGGCTGCCTGCTTGATGCGTCAAGACATGGCGTGGGCACTACTCAAGAATTATCGTCCCGGTGGCGACGCTTGTGGGATGTTTGGTGATTGCAAGAGGATCGTGTGCCATGAAGTGAGGCTGAATTGCCACAGGCTATCTTCACGATGCGTCGTGACATGACATGGGATTTCCCTCCAGGATTTTCTGTACACGTGCTTGTACTCATAGATCATCTAAGATACCTACCATAATTACAGTAGTAGATTAAGCCATAACGAGGGATTGAACCCCTACAAAGATGAAGAACGATTAAGGGCTTGCCCTCGGACCTATGTAGTATGGGATGCATAAAATCCGAACAAGTGCGCAGTAGTGTCATGTAATATAAATAAATGCATTAAGGACTAAGTGCACAATCACAACACGACATCAATAGGGTAATCCCTTTAGTTTGATATGTGACAAGTTTGTGTTTGCTTAAATATGGTAAATAAGTTATACTATTTCCGGCATAGAGAGGATGGCCGTGTATAATGATCGTCGGTTGAATAAACTGACGTACCCACAGTTTTATATGCAGGTAAATGGCTTGATACAGATTAAAGGGGAACAAATGCTTAAAGATTATTCAATGTTGTTGTACCTTTGTTTTATTGTTGTAAAGTTTACTTCCGTTGTGCAGTGTAAATTGTAATGTATTCATGTAAACTCTGATGTAAAGTGAAAAGTTCAAATTTCTTGTAAAATTGTACTAAAGGAAGCGAAAAGATCCTGTAGAACATCTCGAATTCAGTGTATTTTGGATTCGGGGCATTACAGATACCATTTTCAATATTTAGGCTCGATTATATAAAGAAATGGGGGGATTTGTGAAGATTCTATATATAGGATCCAAGCAAAGTGGCTTAAGTGCAGAAGTGCCAGTGGTGTTTTGTGTGACAAGCGTATAGCTTTGAAGTTGAAGGAAAAATTTTATAGGACTGTTGTTAGGCTATCAATGATGTATGGAGCAGACTGTTGGGCAACAAAAAAATAACATGTCCAAAAAATGAGTGTTGCAGAGATGAGGATGATAAGATGGATGTGTGGTAAAGCTATGAAGGATAGAATTAGAAACGAGTATATACAAAACATGCTAAAGGTAACTTTTATCCAAGATAAGTTAAGAGAGAATCGCCTCAAATGGTTTGGACACGTCACACGTAGACCTAATAGTACCCCGTTAGAAATAGTGATTTGATAAGTATTGAGGGTAATGTTAGGGGTAGGGGAAGACCTAAACTTACTTGGGTGGAAACGGTGAGAAAAGATATGATAGTTTGTGACCTTACAGAAGATATTGCACTAAACTGAGCAGAATAAAAAACCATGATTCATGTAGCCGACCTCAACTAGTTGGGAAAAATGCTTTGTTGTTGTTGTTGTTATTTATGATATAAATAACTTAATCTTAACTTTTTCTTTCCAACTTTTATCACGAAGCAACCAGAAAAATTTATGACAAGAGGTCTTTCATTGCTTCATCAAACCCATTAAAACTTTAGCCTAAAATTTTGACTGAAGTGATGGGGACACAGCGCTACGGTCATGTGCGTGGAATGGGTTTAGGACAAACAACCACTCAAGTATTTGGTCCTCATGCACCTACTTTCGAGGAGTCTCAAACTGAACATATCGCTCAGTTGGTGGCTCAGGGGTAACAACTTCAAGAAATTGTGGCAACTATATTCAAGAAACATAATCCCTGTGCCAAAATTTCATTCCTAACACAGGTTAGTTTTATAACTGTCATGCCCCACTTCCAAGTATACGGAATTACGGTAACACAACTAAGGCTCAACGAATGATATAAGTATTCCTACTAACATCATCCATAAGTTGTATAGTCATGATCTCAACAAACATATAAAACACATCCACACAGACAGTAATAATGATCACATGGACAAGAATGAAATAAAATAACCAATATCCGAGATACATAAACTTCGGATCAAAATGCATGAGAATATAATGTATTATAATGAAAGCAATACGATAAACAGTTTGCTACGACAATTAGATTAAACATTGACTGAAAATAAAACAATATAAAGTAGCAATGACGTAGAAATTCCATCACGATCGTCTATAAGGTCTGCACGTCATGTCCCTACGATATTCTGCCATCAGTAGCTACATAAACATCATTTGAGGTGGCGGGATGTCCCTTAGAGCAAGTTTCGGATGGCAAGTAATAACAAGCAGTGAAACAATAAAGTATGATATAGCAAGAAGCAAGGAACTAGAACGATTTGATCATGGACAACACAATGGAATCAATATTTGGTAAGGTATAATCATTACTTTAAGTATAATCAATCAATAGTCAGTGATGCAGTGGTCGGTAATCAATAGTCGGTAATCAATAATCATGAATCAATAATCAGGAATCAGTAATCAATGGTTGGTAAACGGTATAGGTGTCAATGCTTAGTGTCAACCTTAAGTCTATCGGTGTTTTATTAACATATCTAATACACGCAATCTTGCGTCACATGCCACAGATTCGGATGCATCACTATCAAGTGACGTTTGGACTTAAATAGTGAAGTTTACAGGATTATATACTCAGGTATTCTCATGACAGTAATCAGTGATCAATAAACTTGAATGGTAAACATGATCGGTAAACATGAACGGTAAACATGATCGGTAAACAGTAATATGGGAACACGACCCCCCTTCTAAGTACACTTTCCTATATTGTCCACTACTATGTCGTACCCTTTATTACCCCGGCTTGTTATTATTTTACTATGATTAATTATGAACATACAGTCTAGGCAATCATTGGGAACGATGGTATCAAGACAGTCATTTCATTTCTTAGGATACTGGAGTCTAGAGGTGGCCCCCACGAATTCTAGAGTTGACCACTGCAGATTCTAGAGGTGGCCCCTGCCGACAGCTAAGATGTGACACTTAGTTCTACTTGACGCTTAGCTCCATGTGGCACTTAGTTCTGCCATCCAAAATACTGGAACAATTACTATAATAGTAATGATGCATATAACAGTAGTATCAAGATGGAAATCAAGAAACTATCAAGGGCAGTAATCATGAGCATGTCAAGAAGTGAAAGCAAATAAATGTATCAAGGACAGAAATCATGAAAGTATCTAGCGGTATATGCAAATGCTTTATATAAAGTGATCTATCGATAAACATTATCAGTACAATTTATTAAGCAAAAATAACAATATATGTATAGTTCAAGAATAAAAAATATAAATGTAGACAGCAATACATAATAGCACTAAAACTCACTTTTTCGCTGTTAAGGGAAAGCAAATCCAATACTGTCAAGGGTTCTAAAAAAGACTCCTACGAATCCAATGACTATTCACATGACACATTCTAAGTTCAGTAGACATGCCTATTAGTCAGTTCTTTATAGGTTTAGTGTTCAGGCAGCAACATGGGGTCAAATTCTCATGCTTATAATTCCATTGAAAAGTCATTATAAAATTCCACAACCATAAAAACTAACTCCTAACAATGTTCATTAACATTCAGATTAGATTTTAACTCCACTAACACTCTATTATTTCAATTAATTCACTGGGACGATGCACCTTATACAGTATTATTAGAATTTAAACGTTACAATACTAAAACATCAATATCTCGCAATCTATAAATTGGTTGGCAAAACCGAAAGATATTTTGGATTTTACACTCAGAGGGCTACAAGATATAAGGTTCTAAATTTGGCTATGGAGAACTGGTTCAAATACTAGTACAAAGTCAAGCAAAAGACAGGACAGAATATTTTAATAGGAATGGTTATTCAAGGATATAACAAGTGGTCCAAGATTCGAATCAATAAAGAAAGGATTAGGAACAAGAGTCAATAATACCATAGATCAATGAGAAGTATAATTACTTACAAGAGTTCAAGAAATTCTTGCCTCGTATATGACGATTTACAAACGTGGACAAACGACAGGAAGAAGAGAAGCAATGACGGCAACGTGCTGCAAGCAATAGCAGCAGAAGGCAGCAAAGAAGTCAGCAATGACTGCAACTATGGTAGCGACGTCGGGTTGTATGGAGGCAGCAAAGTTTGGGTAGATGGAGGAGTTGATGATGGGTTTGAGGGGCTATTCGAGTGATTGAAGGGGCTGTCGATGGTGGTGGAGTTTATGTTTGGAGGTCGGGTATATGGTAGGGCTGATGTAGTTCGGTTGTGGAGGTGTGTAAGGACTCGGGGCTGATGGTGTGCAGGTGTCCAGGTGTGCAGGTGTTCACAGGTGCAGAGTGAAGTGCTTGGTTATAAGCAGCAAGGGGGTGGTCAGGTGGTGTAGCAATGGCAGTGGGGGCTAGTCCGGTTGAGGAAGTTTTCAATGGGTTGCAAGGAGTTAATGTTGGGGTATGCGGGTTGAAATGTTGCGGTTGAAGACGGTGGAGTTCGGGATCGATGGAGATGAAGGGCAGCAAAAAGGTGGCTGTCGGGTTAGTGATGGTGGCAGTGGAGGTCGGGGTGAGCAAGAAAGGGTGAGGGAGAGGGTGGGGGTAATGTTGTAGGGTGTCAGGTATGGTGGTAGCAATGGGTTGGCTTGGAGTTGGGTTGAGGTTGAAGATGATGGGTTGCATTAGAGTTCGGGTTTATGGGGAAGATGGAGTTGAAGTAATTTGGTTGATGGCTGATGTGAGAGAGAAAGAGATGGTGATTCGGGTTTAAGATGGAGATTAGGGGATTTAAATAGATGATTAGGGTTAAGGTTTGGCTTTGGTTTTTGGGTTTAGATGAATTGGATTTCGGGTTTGGGTTTGAATTCAAGTAGAAGATCCACAATAATAGTACAAAATTTGGGCTTTAACACCAACTTATAATAAATTAACTAGTCTAGTGCATACAATGAGTTCAAAAGAACGGAAAAAGTTTAGATAATCAAAACGAAAGAAATACATAGAAAAGTACATACAATAGAAATAAGGAGTTACAATCCTACCTACTTTACAAAAAATTTCTTCTTCGAAATTTGCTTAGGTGAAACATAGGATAGTACCGGTGCAAAACTATGAGATAACAAAACAAGAAATAAAAGAGTGGGTAGCACCGAAATCGAACGAATCACCCCAATCCGCCCCATTTGGCACCAACAAGGCATGGAAAAACAATGATTCAGTTGTATTTCACATGATTCGAGGTCCCACAAGCATCCGTTGTATCCCATGTGAATCGAGAGGAAAATATTGAAAAAAATATAGTTTTAATATTAAGTAGATTAGTAGGTGGGTCCAATAGAAAATTTTGGGTTTGTAATTAATTTAAATTAGTTCCTTATCGGTAGTTTTCTCTGAATAAATTATCTATTACCTTTTTCTAAACAAATTGGATAAATAATTTCTACACTATAGTGGGGTCTACCAAGACATTCTTTTAAGAAATGAGGGAGAATTCTGAATCTTTTTCCGTACTGACCCACTTTTGCAAAATATTGACCAATCTAATCCACTTCTGAAAATATTTACCCAACTGACCCAGTTTTGGACACGTCAGCATTAACCGTTATTGGAAATAACGCCATAAGTTATTTATATGTCGTTGTTTTCAATAGCGGCTCTAAAAAAAATTCACATGCTGCTATTTTGAGTAACGACATAAGTTAACTTCTTCACAATCGTGTACTTTCTGACTTGGAAAAAATTGCAAGTATGAGAAAATCTTATAGCGGATACTGCTATCCCCAACAACGACATTCACATTACTGATTTCGTTGTTGGGAATAGCGGCATCAACTCTAATAGTGGTTACATAGAAATCGTGGCGCCCCCTTCTCCTTCCCTTTCACTTTAGATCTTTTTCCCGCCACTCTTGAACCCAAAACCCTAAAACCAAAAATTCAAGTGATTGTTTCCTTTAAAACATCATATCTCCTACCCCCCTCTCCCTCCCCCACCGTATCTCAAGTCACCCAACATTATATTGGGTCATATCATTCTTCATCCACGACGTATTTTCAAACTATCCAAGTGACCGTCTAATTTGAAGGTATTTTTATAATCATATGTTTTATATATATGCATAGGTTATGCTTGTGAGTAGTTAATGAATTGAATATGTATCCATTTATATTTAGGTATGAATTATGATATACCTAGTTGGTTATATTTTGGGGGTGAAATAATTTGAGATCCGGAGATCGGATATTATTATAGCGATGTTGAACTGGTCATTATTTGGACTCTCCGTAACTTTATATACTCACAACTAAAAGATAATATATTTGGAGTTACGAATTGGGATAGAGATGAATGGAGTGTCAAAATCAAAGCCTGCTATGCTGCCAGTAAAGGAGAAGAACAATATTTCATGGTGGTGCTCGTAGATAATGATAATGCACTAAGGTCCATGATTGCTAGGAAACTTGATCCAAATTGTAGTTGGACTGAATTGGAGTTATATATTGAGCAAATTAAGCTTCCAAACACTAGGCCAATTGTTATTCCAAGTCCAAGCCCCGTTAGGAGTTTGAAACAATCTGCCGAGTCACATGCAAGAATACCAAATACACAAAAAGACATTAGCACAACTCCAACAATGTATTCTCCCCACCGATATGGTAATGCAAGACTTTGATAATGCCATTGTTAATAACGATTTGGTAGAAGAGGAAGAAAATGATGATCAAAGGGTTGAAGTTGAGGAGGAGGAGGAGGTCAGAGAAAGTCTGGTTAATGATGTTAACGTTAATGTACATGTTAATAATGTAATCTCGCCAAATCAATCCATTAGTGCATCTGTACATGAGGCTCAGTCGAGTGAATAAATGACTCGTGCAACCGTATATGAACATCCACAGTCTTCCGTCGACTCTTTAAACAGGAAATAATTCTCCATCGGTCAAAGATTTTCAACTAAAGATTGTATACAACATCAAGTTAAGATGTACTCCGTGAAGAACCATCGAGAATTCGTGATGGTGAAATCGACCTGAAGTTTATACTATGTCAAATGTAAATACACACCGGTCAAACATACACCCAAGGAGATTGCAAAAAATTTGGAGCTCGTAAATGAAGTGGGATGTCCATGGCAATTGCGTGCAGTTGTTCCAAAAGGCCAATCTTTTTTTGTGGTGAAGAACATTGAAGGTCCGCATACATGTGTGAATCCGACATTGAATCAAGATCATAGTAAATTTAATTCTAAGATTGTATTAACGATGATACTGAATGCTGTGAAGGCACAACTAGGAGTAACCCCAAAGGCCATAATTGTGATAGTCAGACTTCAGTTCAATTACACTATTTCGTACAGGAAAGCTTGGAAGGTGAAACAAAAAGCGATGAGCAGTTGTATGCTTCCTTTCAAGAAGCTTACACTAAATTGTCTTCCTTCCTCCTAGCAAGTCAAGCTTCAAACCCAGGAACAACCATCCATTGGGACAAGGTTGTATCCGGTCACGCCGAGGAAACATTTAAGGGGATTATTTAGGCATTTGGCCCCTCGGTCGTGGGTTTTAAGGCATGCAGACCAGTTATAAGTGTAGATGGAACACATTTGTATGGAAAATACAAAAGTTGTTTGTTATTATTTGTGCATGCCCTAGAGGCCAGTTGTTTGTTGACATTACTACTTTACATTGTATCATGATATTTATTTCATATTTAGGCATTTCATTTATTGTGTTATTTATTATGAAATAAATGAACATAATGAACTTCTTAGAATAGTAAGTTCAATGTCATGGGAAATCAAGTGCATGACTTGATTGTGAGATCCTATTAGCTAAAATCAGAAAATTGTTCTTAAATGTCTCTAGTCAAGTTTTATTGTGAATTAGGATAACGATAATACATAAAGACTAGTGTGTGCGTAAATTGATGACCATTCTCATGGGTCATAGATATGAGATATCAAGTCTTCACATGGGTACATATTAGAGTAATAATGTACTGAACTGACCCACCATGTGAACGTTGTAGACACCGTTACGTGAGTGTCATAAGCGGTTCTCACAGTGACCACGGTGTACGTAGTCCTGTGACTTGAAGTCATTACGATTCCGTACATGAGAAGTTATACGTTTTAATGTCGTCAAGCATTGCCTGTAATAAGGTGTTTATAAAGTTGACTATTGGATATACTTCAAATCACGTGGAGGGATGTGAGTGACTTAGATAGGATTTGTCCCTCTTACATAATAGGAGCGATATCTACGGACTCCTTGATTGAGTGAGACTGCAAAATGCATGGCCGTTCTTAAATGAGTCAATATGAGATATTGATCTCATTTGTTTTAGTAAGTCTACTCGGACATCAAGAAACCAAAGATTGAACTATACCAGGGTAACACGCTCAATGTCTTGTGGTCAATTAAGATATACAGACAAAGGGACTAGACTATATTGTAAAATTGGTCACAGATAGGTTATGTCAAATCACTGACATTTTTGTACTTGAGTAGCAGTGATGTATTGCTAGATACAGCTCAGTATTTGTGATACTAGAATATGATTTTGTTATTATGGTCAACGTAATGGGAACCTACAGGGTCACAAACTTCGAATGCATCGAAATTGGGATTTAAATTCATAACATGGAATTTAATTATGGGTCCAAGTAAGACTTGAACTCCTCACATTGGTTGGACATTTAATTAGATTAAATTGACCTACTAAAGTTCAAAGTCTCACACACGAATCTGACCTAGGTCAGATTATGAGCCCAACAACCTCATTATTCTCTTAGGGTTGGTTTTCTGCACCTATATATATGATATGTATATGTGAAAAAAACACACGTGAAAAAATCCTAGTCATCACAGAAAGAGAAAGAGAGAGATCGTGAGGAGGAACATCCCCTTCCCGCAGCTAGCACCGCGGTGTGAGGGAGAACCATTTTTCATTCCGTTTGTGTGGATACCATAGAGGCACCTCAATATTGCAGTGCTATGATCGGCATATTGTGAAAATAGAAGATCCATCTTGAAGGTATAACTTCTAAATACGATTTATGGTGTCGCATGAATCCATGGCTAGATTTCTGTAATTTTGTAATTTTTCCGTTGTGTATTTGATCTGCGATTGCATTCGAAACCTAATAGTGGTATCATAGCCACTTGCGAAACCATAATTTGGTTATGTATGATAAGTGATTATTCATGATGTGTTCACACTTTTGGAAGATAGATTCATATGTGATATAATTTTTGTAACAGTTGAAATATAAGGATTCGTTTGTGTTAGTTGTTAACATAGATGTCATACCAAGGTAGTCCTCGGTCTGGAACCATTAAAAATCCTAGAGCAGTAATATGTGATTGCAGTGACGTTAGGGTTTCTTAAAGGATGAAGAGCTCATGCTCTGGTGGCGGCACGGGATGATGTTGCAAATTTTTGCTCTGGGGCGCTGCCCCGCACCCCACAAGCAGCGGCCTCCCCTCGACCCCCGCTCGCTGACCGAATGTAAATGTAATCTCACTGAGAATGCAAGAAATTGGCAACTATATAAGAACAAGATTGGGACACTACTTGGAGAAGACGGTATAATCCCTTCGTTCAGTTTTTGATACTCTCATTGACTTGGGAGAATCAGTGCATTAGGGCCACAAGCATGTCACATATACTTTATGCTTTTAATTTTGTACCAGATGGATTGTTTTGGTTGTATGCTAATAGATGATAAATGGTGAGATCAAATAATAAAATAACAACATCCCTCAAAGTAAATATTAAGTCGCAATAAGATGTCATACAATGTGTGGCACTTGTCTAGGCTAGGATCGATTAAGTGTAGGTCTGCCAAAGCAAGGTGTCTTTATCTATCTTAGTGAGACACGATGAGCTAAAAGTAATATTCAATTGCCAACCATTGGGTCTGACTTAATTAGGCTATTTCAATATGATTGAAAGTTTAGAGGCGTAGAGTTGGGCTTTAGTCTATGAGATAGATTAGAATATGTGTTATTTATCTAACTATCCATGAGTCGCATGCGATGTACATAACTAAATTTTGGGTGATCAGCCAAAGCTGATTCAGAACTAGGTGAAATATGGATCTTGACCTACTAGAAAATCTTATGATGGGATTTTCCGAGTCAATGATGAAGGTTGTTGATTTGAATAAAAATAGTATGAGGTGTATTTAATAAAAGATCTTATTAAATATTTCAATATCATGATACATACTGTAATACCCTGATTTTTTTAAATATATGAAAAATTATTTACTTTTACACGTGGTGTGCACGTGTAATATTGTTGGCTATTATTTTTAACATGATGAGTAAGAACATTGTTTTTATAAAGTATTTTTTTTTCCTAAAGCCCAAATGTTAATTTACTTATTTACTTCTAAAATAATTACCTTGGCCCAATTAATTTAAGCCCATGAATCTAATCTTTTCTTATTTTCTACAACTTGTATGTGTAACATTTCTTTTAAAAAGACTTGTTATTTGATGTAGAAATTTTTGTAGGGTGATTTGTGCATACATGTGCATGTTGCATACACGTGTAGAACACACCCTTTTGTTGGCCGGATTGGGTGAAGTAGTGGGTATGAGTTGTGGGTGGTTATTTAGGGTGTGGGTGGTTTTTACAACTCCCTAGTGCATCCTAGCCCTTGATCCATTAACCATCTACTGAATCCTAGCCCTCCATCTTACTCTTTTTGGTGTATAAATACCCCTCTCATCCATTGTCCTTTTACACTAAGATTATTTTTATAAGAGAATTATTGTGAGAGAGGTGTGTGTGTTGTTTGTGGAGACTGGGCATCATCTGGAGATCTTCGGCAAGGAGCAAGGAGCAAGGAGCAAGGAACGAGGAAGGTGCGTTGCATTAAGGAGCTTTTCTGGACTTCGATTACTTCGTCAATAAGGTGGGTGTTTCTCAGGACTTCTAATGTAGAAAATATGCCATGATTATGATGATTGTTGCTATTGCTTATGAGAAGTAAATTCAAACGTACTAGAATTGCTTGAATATGTTTATGATGATAATTGTGGAGGACTGTTAGTGAAATAATGGCACCGCAAACAATGACGAATTGGGTCGGTACAGTCGACTGCCGCTTGGATAAGTCGACTGGTACGAGACATCTGTTACATGTTTTGTTAGAAGTTTCATGACATATATGCGTATAATTAAAATGAAATAGTAAGGCTAAACTCATGTCCTTCATGATATACATGACTGAGGAGCCATGAGCATGTGGAAAAAGAACTAGTGATAATTGATAAAAACTGAAATGCCTAGTGCAGTCGACTGACGATAAGAACAGTCGACCGATGCATTGATTAAACTATGAATATCGCTGTACTTCCATGAAATGAGATATTTCCATTGTGTTGTCCTAGTATAATAAATTGAGTTTAATATTTCATCTCTGCAAGAAAGTTATGAACAAGTGTAAATGCATGTTTAAACACTTCCTTGAAAAGACAATATTAGTGACTTGAAATTCCATGTTGTGATGTTACTGAACAGTAGGAAATTTCGTGTTTATGTAGCATGAATGTATGTATATTGTAATTTGACACCATGATACATGTGCATGTAAGAACTGTTGGAAAGATAAACCCCTTAAATTGAAATGTGAACCTGTCCAGTCGACCTAATGCGAGTAGCAAGTCGACTGAGCTGAACATGGATATGTACTGTTAAGACCAGGACAGACGACTGATTTGTTGACAGTCGACTGTCACGAGAATAACATTTTGAGCATGAAAAGTTGCAGAGCAGCCGACTGCTCATGTGCAGCAGTCGACTCTCCCGAGTGTTTATGAAGAACTTGTATTGACTGTACAAGTCGACTGGAATGTTCCAAGTCGACTGTCCAAAGTGTCTTTTGATATGTCAGAGAATCTTATTTCAGTTTATATTGAAGATTGTGAATCTTGTGATTGATGTTGATAAACTCTATTCCGTTGTTGCATGAATTTTACATGAAATGAATCATAGTTTTGAATTGAGATTTACATGAAATGAATCATAGTTTTGAATTGAGAATTACATGAATATGAAAGTTAAGAACATGATATGCTGAGGCAATGAAAAATAAATTCATGAGTTAGAAATGCTCAATTGGAAGTTGTGAATTGGAAATCGAACAAAAGAGTAGCTAAGTCTCCCCCGGCAGTGGAAATGAAATGAAATTGAAAAGAAGACCAAGGTTGGTCATGTGAACATGAAATGAATAAGTCCGGTTTAGTGGAGAGGCTAACTCTAGAGCTTTGATTTTTATTCATGATTCTAATAATTAGTACATAGTGGAGATGTGATGAAAGTGAGAGAAAACATAAGTATGAGAACTAGAGTTTACGGTGCGGGTGTGTGAGCCACAGAATGCATGCTTGATGAGTCAAGACATGGCGTGGGCACAACTCAGTAATGATCGGACTTTAGCCACGCTTGTGGGATGTTTGGTGACTGCAAGAGGATCGTGTTCAGGGAGGAGGCTGAATTGCCACAGAATGCATGCTTGATGAGTCAAGATATGGCGTGGGGTTCCCCTCCAGGGTCCAGTGCACGTGCTTGTACTCATAGATCATCTAAGGATACTCACCATAATTACAGTAGTAGATTAAGTCATGGCGAGGGATTGAACCCTACAAAAATGAAGAACGATTAAGAGGCCTGCCCTCGGACCTATGTAGTATGGGATGCATAGAATCCGAACAAGTGCGCATTAGTGTCATATAAATCAAGTAATTGCATTAAGGATTAAGTGCACATTCACAACACGACATCATTAAAGATTTCCCTCTTTTCTTTTATTTTGAATGTGAACAAGTTTGTGATCTGTTAAGAAATGAGAATCGTTATACTGTTTCTGGCATAGAGAGAATGGCCATGTATAATTATCGTCGGTTGAATAAACTGACGTACCCACAGTTTGTATGCAGGATAAATGACATGTTAAAGGTTAAGGAGGAATGGATGCATAAAGATTTCACCATGTTATTGTATATTTATTCAAATGTTGTATATTTTTACTTCTGCTGTGCAAATGAAAAGTGTAATATGATGTAAACTCTGATGTAAAGTGAAAAGTTTTAATTTTCCTGTAAAATTGTACTAAAGAAAGTGAAAAGATCCTGTAGAACATCTCGAATTCAGTGTATTTGGGATTCGGGGCGTTATAGAGTGGTACCAGAGCCACGCTTTCTACGCTTTCTACACTTGTATAAATTTATAAGGAACGACACCCTAGAAGTGGACATTAGAGTGTGTGTCTGAGTTTGGAGATTTAAATGTAAGTGACTTACATTTGTGTTGCTCTATGACTTATGCTTCTTCCCCTCTATTTCTAAGATGGCTGATCACTTCGACCCTGCTGGAGACGACGACTGGCATATCATTAAGGAAGAGTACCATCCTGGACAGGCTGATTCTGAGGACGAGTATCACCCTGGGCAAGCAGATTCTGATGAGGAGGAGTGGCCTGAATCTCGAGAGATTACCCCACCTCCAGATTCATCTGACGATTCTTCTTCTGATGAAGAAGAGGGACCAGTTCTGAGTAGCACTGTGGCTTTTCTTCAGAGGCAGGTGGAAACACTGCAAGATAGAGTTGGAGTATTGGAAGCTCAGCTGGCGAAGCGGAAGGACGACTTTTCTGTTCTCAGTCACCGGGTATGGGAACTTGAGAAGAGAAAGAACCTGACAGATGTGCTGAAGGATGAGGTTGATGAACTACGGGAAGAACTTCGAGCAGCGAAGAGGATCCGTAGGAGTTAGATTGTTGTAGCTTCTATTTTCTTCCATTCTGATGTTAAGAAATGTTTTTTTTTAATTCGAATGTATAAAGTTTGGAATTCAATGAATGCAAGTTGGTTTAAATTCTTGTCTTATACTTCGAATTTAATAGATCTTTTGCATCAGAATATGTCGAGAAGAGGAGCTAGGAATGGGGAAGGTCTGGATCTGGAGACCGAACTTGCGAGGGTCTACCAGACGCTGAATGCAGTGGCTATGAACCAAGGAAGGGGGTCGGTGAATCCAGTACCCGAGGCGATTAAGCTGGTGGAATCGTTCAAGAGAATGAGACCACCTGTATTCGAGGGAAAGTCAGACCCAGATGCGGCTGACGACTGGATCCGTCAAGTGGAAACGATCTTTGAGGTGTTGGAGACACCGGAAGGCAGCAAGGTCAAGCTGGCGACCCTGCAATTGGAGAAGGATGCGGCTGTTTGGTGGCAGTCGATGAAGAGGACCATGGGAGGCATGTTGCTAGGCTGGGAGGAATTTCTGGAAGAATTCTGCAGTCATTATTTTCCCTCCGATATTCAGGAGAAGAAGGCTATGGAGTTTCTGTCACTTCAGCAAGGCAGCATGTCAGTGAGGGAGTATGAGACTAAGTTTACTCAGCTCTCTAGGTATGCTCCAGAACTGGTGATGGATGAGGCGAAGAAGGCTCGCAAATTCGAGCATGGGTTGAGGCCAAGCATCGAGCTGACTATCTTGGGAGTCGATGTTATCATTGGCATTGATTGGATGTCGGTGTACAGTGCAAGCATCGAGTGCAAGACCAAGACGGTAACAGTGAAGGCTCCAGGTGGACCTGAAGTCACTTTCCAAGGGAAGCAGAAGTGTTCTAAGCTGGTGGCAACTATCTGCAAGGAAGAGACTCCTGTGGAATTGCAAGGGATTCCTGTGGTGCGGGACTATCCGACTGTGTTCTTGGATGATTTTCCTGGGTTACCCCCGCATCGTGATGTAGAGTTCAGCATCACTGTTCAACCGGGAAGTGCACCCATTTCTAAGGCACCGTATAGGATGGCTCCAGTGGAACAGGATGAGGTGAAACGACAGATTGAGGAACTGTTGGAGAAAGGCTTTATTCAACCTAGTGCGTCACCTTGGGGAGCACCAGTGCTTTTGGTAAAGAAGAAGGATGGATCGATGAGAATGTGTATCGATTACCGGGAGCTGAATAAGGTCACTGTTCAGAATAAGTATCCTATTCCTCGAACTGATGACTTGTTCGATCGTCTGCAAGGAGCAGCTGTATTCTCCAAAATAGATCTTCGATCAGGATATCACCAAGTTCGAGTGAAAGCCGAAGATGTGCATAAAACTGCATTTAGAACTCGACATGGGCATTATGAATTCTTAGTTATGCCATTTAGAGTGACGAATGCACCTGCAATCTTCATGGATTTAATGAACAGAGTTCTGAGGCCGTTCATTGATTCTTTCGTCGTGGTGTTTATCGACGATATTCTCGTGTACTCCAAGTCAGAGGGGGAGCACACTGAGCATTTGGCAGCAGTTTTGCAGAAGTTGGAAGAGCAGAAGTTGTATGCCAAGTTATCCAAGTGTGATTTTTAGAAATCTCAAGTGGCATTCCTAGGTCACATCCTTTCTAAGGAGGGAGTGGCAACTGACCCTCAGAAGATAGAGGCAGTGAAAGATTGGGCTAGGCCTACTACAGTAAAGGAAGTCAGAAGCTTTCTCGGGATGACTGGATACTACAGGAGATTCATTCGAGGTTATGCTCAGATAGCTGTACAGCTTACTGGACTGACCAAGAAGAATGTGAACTTCAAGTGGACTGAGCAATGTGAGGCGAGCTTTCAGGAGTTAAAAGAGACGCTGATTACTGCACCTATTTTGGCTTTGCCTAGAGCAGGTGTTGAGTATGATGGTTACAGCGATGCTTCACATCGTGGGCTTGGTTGTGTCTTAATGCAAGAAGGAAGAGTGATCGCTTATGGGTCTAGGCAACTACGACCACATGAGAAAAACTACCCGACTCATGATCTGGAGTTGGCTGCGATTATCTTTGCCCTGAAGCAATGGAGGCACTACGTGTGCGGTGAGAAATTGAACATGTACACGGACCACAAGAGCTTGAAGAATATATATCAGCAGAGGGATTTGAATCTGAGGCAGCGGGGATGGTTAGAAGTGCTTGAGGACATGCGACCTGAGATCAAGTATCATCCTGGAAAGGCTAATTGTAATACCCTGAATTTTCCTAATATATGAAGATTATTTATTTTTACATATGGTATGCATGTGTAATATTTGTTTATTATTTTTCAACATGATGATTAAGCATATTGTTTTCTATAAGGATTTTCCCTAGAGCCCAAAGGTTAATTTACTTATCTTCTTTTAAAAATATTTATTTTTGGCCCAATTAATTTAAGCCCATGAATTTAAACCTCTTGTATTATTTCCTACAACTTGTATGTGTAGCATCTTTTCTTTATTTCCGGGTATTTGATGTACAATTTTGTAGAGTGGGTTGTGTGTGCACGTGCATTCAATGTACACGTGCACAAGCACACAAGTATGGCCGGATTGGGTGAGTAGTGGGGATGAGATGTGGGCGGTTATGCAAGGTGTAGGGTAGTTTTCACAACTTCCTAGTAAATCTTAGCCCTTGATCATCCAACTCCCTAGTGCATCCTAACCCTCCATTCCACCTATATTCTAGTATAAATACCCCCTCTTATTCTTTATTTCTTTTACACTAGATTAATTTTATAAAAGAGGTTTTGTGAGAGTTGTGTGTGGGAGTTTTTCTGTGGAGGCCGAAAGAGTATCCTGAAGGATTTCGGTGTGGAACAAGGAGCAAGGAGCAAGGAGTGCGGCACTGCATTGAGGACTTCGCTGGATTCGATTATTTCTTCAAATAAGGTGGGTGTTTCTCAGGACTTCTAATGTAGAAAACATGCTATAATTATAATGTTTGTTACTGTACTCTTGAGGAGTAAGATAGTACGTAATAGAAATGCTTGAGCATGTTTATTGTTGATAATTATGGAGGAGTAAAAGTGTAGAAATGGAACGGAAAACAAAGATGAATTGCGTCGGTATAGTTGACTGTCGTGTAGATAAGTCGATTGGTACGAGATAATTATTTTGTGATGTGGTGATAAACATGTGTGCAAATAGACCTAATGGTGTGATTATTAAATTTGTATTTTCCCTATGACACATATGATGGAGGGAAGGTAAATGAATGAAAAGAACTAGCGATGATTAACAAAAAAGAACTGTCAGAGCAGTCGACTGACACTGTGTTCAGCCGACTGGTGCTGTACTTTAATTATGGTTATTTGGAAATTCCATGTAAGGAGATATTCCATTATGTTGACCTAGTGTAATGAATTGAGAATTATATCTTCATCTTCGCAAGGAAGTTATGAATAAGTGTGAATGCATGTTTAAAAATATTCCCTCGAGGAAGAGATAACATTCGTAACTTGAAGTTTCATGGTTGTGATGTTACTGAACAAAAAGAGACAGTGTTTATGAAACATGAATTTATGTATATTGTAAATTGATATCATGATGCAAGTGCATGTAAGAGCTGTAGATAATCTCTTAATTTGAAGTATGGATCTGTCCAGTCGATCGAATGCGTGTAGCAAGTCGACTGAGCTGAACGTAGAAATGAACTGCTAAAAACCCCAGGACAGACGACTGATGAGATAACAGTCGACTGTCATGAGGATAGTACTGTGAACATGAAAAGTTGCGGGACAGCCGACTGGCCAAGTGCAGCGGTCGACTCTCCCGAGTATTTTTTTTATGAAGAATCTGATTTGACTGTACCAGTCGACTGGTCCTTTTCCAAGTCGACTGTACAGAGTGGAATTTGATATGACAGAAGTTTTATTTTGATTACTGTTAAAGAATTGTGACTGATGTTGTTAGAATCTATTCTACTGTTGCATGAATGTATATGAAATGAATCGTATTTCTGAATTGAGAAACTTACATGAAATGAGTCATGCTTGAATAAAGAATTACATGAATATGAAAATTAAAGAACATGATATGCTGAAGCACTGAAAAATGAATTTATGAGTTAGATTTGCTCAAACTAGAAATTATGAATTTGAAATTGGAACGAAAGAGTAGCTAAGTCTCCCCCGGCAATGGAATTAAAATTGAAAAGAAGACCAGGGTCGGTCATGTATTGAAATGAATGAGTAAGTCCGGTTTAGGGAGAGTCTAACTCTAGAGCTTTGATTTTATTCATAATTCTATTAAAATAAGGACCAGTACATAGTGGAGATGTGATGAAAGTAAGAGACAAACATTGAGTATGAGGGCTGTTGGGTAATGGCGAGAGTGTATCCCAAGAATTTCCATGATGAGTCTGGATGAGGATACTACTCCAGAGTACCATCCCAGTGGCGACGCTCGTGGGATGTTCGAAGACTACGGGTGGTGTCATGTCTACGGTGAGAGCTGAATTACCACAGGATGTCTGCATGATGAGTTATGTCAGCGATGGGATTCCCTCCAGAGTGCCTAGACATGAGTCCGTAGGTTGGAAAATATCTAAGATACTTACCGTAATTACAGTAGTAGAGTAAGTCATGGCGAGGGATTGAACCCTATGAAAATGAAGAGCGATTAAGAGGCTTGCCCTCGGACCTATGTAGTATGGGATGCATAGAATTCGAACAAGTGCGCATTAGTGTCATGTAAATTAAATAGTTGCATTAAGGATTAAGTGCACAATCACGACACGACATCTTTAAAAGTTCCCTTTTGATTTACATGCTTATATTGAACAAGTTTGTGATTTGTTAAGAAATGAGATTCGTTATACTGTTTCTGGCATAGAGAGGATGGCCATGTATAATTATCGTCGGTTGAATAAACTGACGTACCCACAGTTTTATATGCAGGATAAAATACATGTAAAGAGGGATGGATGCATAAAGATCTCATCATGTTGTTGTACATTTATGTAAATATTGTATATTTTGCTTCCGATGTGCAAATGTAAATGTATTATGATGTAAACTCTGATGTAAAAAGAAAAGTTTGAATTTCCTTGTAAAATTGTACTCAAAGAAAGTGAAAAGATCTTGTAGAACATCTAGAATTCAATGATTTAGGATTCGGGGCGTTGCAGAGTGGTATCAGAGCCACGCTTTCTACGCTTTCACACTTGTACAAATTTATAAGGAACGACACCCTAGAAGTGGACATTAGAATGTGTGTTTGAGTCTAGAGATTTAAATGTAAGTGACTTACATTTGTGTTGCTCTAAGATTTATGCTTCTTCCTCTCTATTTCTAAGATGGCTGATCACTTCGACCCTGCTGGAGGCGACGACTGGCATATCATTGAGGAAGAGTACCATCCTGGACAGGCTGATTCTGAGGACGAGTATCACCCTGGGCAAGCAGATTCTGATGATGAGGAGTGGCCTAAATCTCGAGAGATTACCCCACCGTCGGATTCATCTGACGATTCTTCTTCCGATGAAGAAGAGGGACCAGCTCTGAATGGCACTGTGGCTTCTCTTCAGAGGCAAGTGGAAACCCTGAAGGAAGAGTTGGAGTTTTGGAAGCTCAGCTGGCACAGTGGAAGGACGATTTCTCCGTTCTCAGTCACCGAGTGTGGGAACTTGAGAAGAGAAAGAACCTGACTGATGTGCTGAACGATGAAGTTGAAGAACTGCGGGAAGAACTTGAGCAGCGAAGAGGACCCGTAGGAGTTAGATTGTTGTAGCTTCTATTTTCTTCATTTCTGATGTCAAAAATGTTTTTAAATTCGAATGTATAAACTTTGGAATTTAATGAAATGCAAGTTGGTTTAAATTCTTGTCTTATACTTCGAATTTAATGGATCTTTTGCATCAGAATATGTCGAGAAGAGGGGCAAGGAATGGTGAAGGTTTGGACCTGGAGACCGAACTTGCAAGGGTCTACCAGACGCTGAATACAGTGGCTGGAAACCAAGGAAGGGGGCCAGTGAATCCAGTACCTGAGGCAATTAAGCTAGTGGAATCATTCAAGAGAATGAAACCACCTGTGTTCGAGGGAAAGTCAGACCCAGATGCGGCTGACAACTGGATTCGGCAAGTGGAAACGATCTTTGAGGTGTTGGAGACAACGGAGGGCAGCAAGGTCAAGTTGGCGACTTTGCAGTTGGAGAAGGATGCGGCTGTTTGGTGGCAGTCGATGAAGAGGACAATGGGAGGCTTGTTGCTCGGCTGGGAGGAATTTCTGGAAGAATTCCGCAGCCACTATTTCCCCTCCGACGTCCAGGAGAAGAAGGCGATGGAGTTTCTGTCACTTCAGCAAGGCAACATGTCAGTGAGGGAGTATGAGACTAAGTTTACTCAGCTCTCTAGGTATGCTCCAGAACTGGTGATGGATGAGGCGAAGAAGGCTCGCAAATTCGAGCATGGGTTGAGGCCAAGCTTGAGGTCTCGTATGATACCCCTTGGTATCAGGCGATTTGACAAGCTGGTCAAGAGGGCGGCAGCGACGGAGGCGGATATGGAGCAGTTCCATGTTGTTCAGAACCGGAGGAACAACTGGCAGTCCGGGAAGAGGCCTGCACAATCGGGGAGTTTCAAGGGGCAACCATCTGCACAGAGGTTCAAACCGACAGGGGCGAACGCTATCAGTGTAGCTGGAGGACCTGGAAACACTGTGGGGAGACCTTCTGCAGTCACCTGTTACAACTGTGGTGAGACTGGACATTACAAATCTCAATGTCTTCAACCACAGGCTGGCAATCACAATGTGCCAATACAGCAGACTGGGAAGAGGCCGTACCAGTCAGGGCGAGTATTTGCTTTGACGGAAGCTGATGCTGATGAGGCAGATCAGGTCATCTCTGGTACGAAGGATGATGTTTAGTGGTTTTGTCATTTCTCCTTCCCGTTTATATTGTGAAACTGTTATGTAATGGTGTGTATTATGTAACAGGCGAACTCTATCTTAATGGAATGAAAGCTGTTGTATTGTTCGATACTGGATCCTCTCATACTTTTGTGTCTCCTAGATTTGCTAAAGTGTTGGGAGTGGAACCGAAGATTTTTCCAGGCAAGATCTTAGCAGTAGCTACTCCATCAGGGAAAACTTTGACCACTGATCGGTATTATGCTGATTGCGAGATTGTGATTGGGGATCGAATCTTTGGCATTGATCTGATCGAGTTGACTATCTTGGGAGTCGATGTTATCATTGGCATTGATTGGATGTCGGTGTACAGTGCGAGCATCGAGTGTAAGACCAAGACGGTAACAGTGAAGGCTCCAGGTGGACCTGAAGTCACTTTCCAAGGGAAGCAGAAGTGTTCTAAGCTGGTGGCAACTATCCGCAAGGAAGAGACTCCTGTGGAAGTGCAAGGGATTCCTGTGGTTCGGGACTATCCGACTGTGTTCTTGGAAGATTTTCCTGGATTACCCCCGCATCGTGATGTAGAGTTCAGCATCATTGTTCAACCGGGAAGTGCACCCATTTCTAAGGCACCATATAGGATGGCTCCAGTGGAACAGGATGAGGTGAAACGGCAGATTGAGGAACTATTGGGGAAAGGCTTTATTCAACCAAGTGCGTCACCTTGGGGAGCACCAGTGCTTTTGGTAAAGAAGAAGGATGGATCGATGAGGATGTGTATCGATTACCGAGAGCTGAATAAGGTCACTGTTCAGAATAAGTATCCGATTCCTCGAATTGATGACTTGTTCGATCGTCTACAAGGAGCAGCTGTATTCTCCAAAATAGATCTTCCATCAGGATATCACCAAGTGCGAGTGAAAGCTGAAGATGTGCACAAAACTGCATTTAGAACTCGGCATGGGCATTACGAATTCTTAGTTATGCCATTCGGAGTGACAAATGCACCCGCAATCTTCATGGACTTGATGAACAGAGTTCTGAGGCCGTTTATTGATTCTTTTGTCGTGGTGTTTATCGACGATATTCTCGTGTACTCCAAGACTGAGGAAGGAGCACACCGAGCATCTGGCAGCAGTTTTGTAGAAGCTGGAAGAGCAGAGGTTGTATGCCAAGTTATCCAAGTGTGATTTCTGGAAATCTGAAGTGGCATTCCTAGGTCACATCCTTTCTAAGGAGGGAGTGGCAACTGACCCTCAGAAGATAGAGGCAGTGAGAGATTGGGCTAGGCCTACTACAGTGAAGGAAGTCAGAAGTTTTCTTGGGATGACTAGATATTACAGGAGATTCATTCAAGGTTATGCTCAGATAGCTGTATCGCTTACTGGACTAACCAAGAAGAATGTGAGCTTCAAGTGGACTGAGCAATGTGAGGCGAGTTTTCAGGAGTTGAAAGATAGGCTGACTACTGCACCTATTTTGGCTTTGCCTAGAGCAGGTGTTGAGTATGATGTTTACAGCGATGCTTCACATCGGGGGCTTGGTTGTGTCTTAATGCAAGAAGGTAGAGTAATCGCTTATGGGTCTAGGCAACTACGACCGCATGAGAAGAATTATCCGACTCATGATCTAGAGTTGCTGCGATTATCTTTGTGCTGAAGCAATGGAGGCACTACGTGTACGACGAGAAATTGAATATGTACACGGATCACAAGAGCTTGAAGTATATATATCAGCAGAGGGATCTCAATCTGAGGCAGCGGAGATGGTTGGAAGTGCTCGAGGATATGCGACCTGAGATCAAGTATCATCCTAGAAAGGCCAATGTTGTTGCTGATGCACTTAGTCGCAAGAGCAGTTTGGCCAGTTTGATTACAACTCAGAGGCATCTGATTGAGGAGCTGGATCGAGCAGGTATTGAGGTTGTCTTGCAAGGATTGGGAGCATCTTTGGCTCAGTTGAGGCTTCAGCCTACCTTGAATGCTAGGATCATTGCAAGTCAGGAGGTTGATGCTGATATTTTGGAGATGAAGGAGCAGGTTGGTGCTGGCAGGTTGCCCGGATTTCAAATCAGGGATGGAGTGCTGTGGTTCGGAGATAGGCTGTGTGTTCCAAATCAGGCGGACCTGAAAGAGAGTATTCTTCAGGAGGCGCATGCTACTCTTTTGTCGATACATCCTGGGAGTACTAAGATGTACAAGGACATCAAACAGCATTTCTGGTGGTCAGGTTTGAAGCGGGATGTGGCTGATTTTGTTGCGAAGTGTGAGGTTTGTCAGCAGGTCAAAGCCGAAAATCAGAGACCCGGAGGTCTATTACAGCCGTTACCTATTCCGGAAGGGAAGTGGGATAACATCAGTATGGATTTCATCACGGGATTGCCTAAGAGTTCTAAAGGCAATGATGCGATTTGGGTTATAGTCGATCGACTGACCAAGTCCGCTCACTTTTTGGCGATGAAACTCACTGCTTCGATGGACAAGTTAGCTGAGATGTATGTTGGTGAGATTGTCCGACTTCATGGTGTTCCCTCAACTATTGTGTCTGATCGAGATGCGCGGTTTACTTCGCATTTCTGGAGGAGTCTTCAGGCAGCTTTGGGTACCAAGACAGATTTCAGCACTGCTTTTCATCCACAGACCGATGGGCAGACCGAGAGAGTCAATCGTATTCTTGAGGATATGCTTCGGTGTTGTATACTAGACTTTGGAGGCAGTTGGGAAAGGCATTTACCTTTGGTGGAATTTGCCTATAACAACAGTTTTCAGGCTAGTATTGGGATGGCGCCGTATGAAGCTTTGTATGGCAGGAAGTGTAGGACTCCTATTTGTTGGTATGAAGTTGGGGCAGCGACAGTTGTTTGGTCCTGAGCTTGTGCAGCTGACCTCTGAGAAGATTGATCTGATCAGGAAAAGGTTGGTAGAAGCTCAGAGCAGGCAGAAAAGCTTTGCAGACAACCGGAGAAGGGACCTTGAGTTTGAGGTTGGTGACTTCGTCTTTCTAAAGATAACGCCCAGTAAAGGTGTGGTTCGTTTTGGCAAAGGCGGGAAGTTAGCCCCGAGGTTTATAGGCCCATATAAGATATTGAAAAGGATCGGGAAAACTGCGTACCGGCTTGAATTACCGGGAGAGTTGTCTCAGGTGCACAATGTCTTCCATGTGTCTATGCTGAGAGGTTATATTCCAGATCCGAGTCATCATTTGCCGAAGTGCCGGAAGGTTTGCAGTTAGACCTGAATTACATCGAGACTCCTGTTGAGATTGTTGACCGTAGGGAGAATGTTTTGAGGAATAAGACGATACCGATGGTCAAAGTAGTTTGGAGAAACCACTTGGTTGAAGAGGCTACTTGGAAATCTGAGGAGAGGATGTTGAAGGACTATCCTGAGCTTTTTGCTTGATTGTATCGTAGTATCTTTGTTTTGTTGTTGTGTTTTCTGTTTTCTCGCTCTTGGCTGTAGTTCCGGGGACGGAACTATTCTAAGGAGGGAGTGATGTAATACCCTGAATTTTCCTAATATATGAAGATTATTTATTTTTACATATGGTATGCATGTGTAATATTTGTTTATTATTTTTCAACATGATGAATAAGCATATTGTTTTCTATAAGGATTTTCCCTAAAGCCCAAAGGTTAATTTACTTATCTTCTTTTAAAAATATTTATTTTTGGCCCAATTAATTTAAGCCCATGAATTTAAACCTCTTGTATTATTTCCTACAACTTGTATGTGTAGCATCTTTTCTTTATTTCCGAGTATTTGATGTACAATTTTGTAGAGTGGGTTGTGTGTGCACGTGCATTCAATGTACACGTGCACAAGCACACAAGTATGGCCGGATTGGGTGAGTAGTGGGGATGAGATGTGGGCGGTTATGCAAGGTGTGGGTAGTTTTCACAACTTCCTACTAAATCTTAGCCCTTGATCATCCAACTCCCTAGTGCATCCTAACCCTCCATTCCACCTATATTCTAGTATAAATACCCCCTCTTATTCTTTATTTCTTTTACACTAGATTAATTTTATAAGAGAGGTTTTGTGAGAGTTGTGTGTGGGAGTTTTTCTGTGGAGGCCGAAAGAGTACCCTGAAGGATTTCGGTGTGGAACAAGGAGCAAGCAGCAAGGAGTGCGGCACTGCATTGAGGACTTCGCTGGATTCGATTATTTCTTCAAATAAGGTGGGTGTTTCTCAGGACTTCTAATGTAGAAAACATGCTATAATTATAATGTTTGTTACTGTACTCTTGAGGAGTAAGATAGTACGTAATAGAAATGCTTGAGCATGTTTATTGTTGATAATTATGTAGGAGTAAAAGTGTAGAAATGGCACGGAAAAGAAAGATGAATTGCGTCGGTACAGTCGACTGTCGTGTAGATAAGTCGACTGGTACGAGACAATTATTTTGTGATGTGGTGATAAACATGTGTGCAAATAGACCTAATGGTGTGATTATTAAGTTTGTATTTTCCCTATGACACATATGATGGAGGGAAGGTAAATGAATGAAAAGAACTAGCGATGATTAACAAAAAAGAACTGTCGGAGCAGTCGACTGACACTGTGTTCAGCCGACTGGTGCTGTACTTTAATTATGGTTATTTGGAAATTCCATGTAAGGAGATATTCCATCATGTTGACCTAGTGTAATGAATTGAGAATTATATCTTCATCTTCGCAAGGAAGTTATGAATAAGTGTGAATGCATGTTTAAAAATATTCCCTCGAGGAAGAGATAACATTCGTAACTTGAAGTTTCATGGTTGTGATGTTACTGAACAAACAGAGACACTGTTTATGAAACATGAATTTATGTATATTGTAAATTGATATCATGATGCAAGTGCATGTAAGAGCTGTAGATAATCTCTTAATTTGAAGTATGGATCTGTCCAGTCGACCGAATGCGTGTAGCAAGTCGACTGAGCTGAACGTAGAAATGAACTGCTAAAAACCCCAGGACAGACGACTAATGAGATAACAGTCGACTGTCATGAGGATAGTACTGTGAACATGAAAAGTTGCGGGACAGCCGACTGGCCAAGTGCAGCAGTCGACTCTCCCGAGTATTTTTTTTATGAAGAATTTGATTTGACTGTACCAGTCGACTGGTCCTTTTCCAAGTCGACTGTACAGAGTGGAATTTGATATGACAGAAGTTTTATTTTGATTACTGTTAAAGAATTGTGACTGATGTTGTTAGAATCTATTCTGCTGTTGCATGAATGTATATGAAATGAATCGTATTTCTGAATTGAGAAACTTACATGAAATGAGTCATGCTTGAATAAAGAATTACATGAATATGAAAATTAAAGAACATGATATGCTGAAGCACTAAAAAATGAATTCATGAGTTAGATTTGCTCAAACTGGAAATTGTGAATTTGAAATTGGAACGAAAGAGTAGCTAAGTCTCCCCCGGCAATGGAATTGAAATTGAAAAGAAGACCAGGGTCGGTCATGTATTGAAATGAATGAGTAAGTCCGGTTTAGGGAGAGGCTAACTCTAGAGCTTTGATTTTATTCATGATTCTATTAAAATAAGGACTAGTACATAGTGGAGATGTGATGAAAGTAAGAGACAAACATTGAGTATGAGGGCTATTGGGTAATGGCGAGAGTGTATCCCAGGAATTCCCATGATGAGTCTGGATGAGGATACTACTCCAGAGTACCGTCCCAGTGGCGACGCTCGTGGGATGTTCGAAGACTACGGGTGGTGTCATGTCTACGGTGAGAGCTGAATTACCACAGGATGTCTGCATGATGAGTCATGTCAGCGATGGGATTCCCTCCAGAGTGCCTAGACATGAGTCCGTAGGTTGGAAAATATCTAAGATACTTACCGTAATTACAGTAGTAGAGTAAGTCATGGCGAGGAATTGAACCCTATGAAAATGAAGAGCGATTAAGAGGCTTGCCCTCGGACCTATGTAGTATGGGATGCATAGAATTCGAACAAGTGCGCATTAGTGTCATGTAAATTAAATAGTTGCATTAAGGATTAAGTGCACAATCACGACACGACATCTTTAAAAGTTCCCTTTTGATTTACATGCTTATATTGAACAAGTTTGTGATTTGTTAAGAAATGAGATTCGTTATACTGTTTCTGGCATAGAGAGGATGGCCATATATAATTATCGTCGGTTGATTAAACTGACGTACCCACAGTTTTGTATGCAGGATAAAATACATGTAAAGAGGGATGGATGCATAAAGATCTCATCATGTTGTTGTACATTTATGTAAATGTTGTATATTTTGCTTCCGCTGTGCAAATGTAAATGTATTATGATGTAAACTCTGATGTAAAAAGAAAAGTTTGAATTTTCTTGTAAAATTGTACTCAAAGAAAGTGAAAAGATCCTGTAGAACATCTCGAATTCAATGATTTAGGATTCGGGGCGTTACACTAATGTTGTTGCTGATGCACTTAGTCGCAAGAGTAGTTTGGCCAGTTTGATTACAACTCAGAAGCATCTGATTGAGGAGTTGGACCGAGCAGGTATTGAGGTTGTCTTGCAAGGATTGGGAGCATCTTTGGCTCAGTTGATGCTTCGGTCTACTTTGAATGCAAGGATCATTGCAAGTCAGGAAGTGGATGCTGATATCTTGGAGATAAAGGAGCAGGTTGGTGTTGGCAGGTTGCCCGGATTTCAAATCAGGGATGGAGTGTTGTGGTTTGGAGATAGACTGTGTGTTCCAAATCATGCGGACCTGAAAGAAAGTATTCTTCAGGAGGCGCATGCTACTCTTTTGTCGGTACATCCTGGGAGTACTAAGATGTACAAAGACATCAAACAGCATTTCTGGTGGTCGAGTTTGAAGCGGGATGTGGCTGATTTTGTTGTGAAGTGTAAGGTTTGTCAGCAAGTCAAAGCCGAAAATCAGAGACCCGGAGGTCTATTACAGCCGTTACCTATTCCGGAATGGAAGTGGGATAACATCAGTATGGATTTCATCACGGGATTGCCTAAAGGCAATGATGCGATTTGGGTTATAGTCGATCGACTGACCAAGTCCGCTCACTTTTTGGCGATGAAACTCACTGCTTCGATGGACAAGTTGGCTGAGATGTATGTTGGCGAGATTGTCAGACTTCATGGTGTTCCTTCAACTATTGTGTCTGATCGAGATGCACGGTTTACTTCGCATTTCTGGAGGAGTCTTCAGACAGTTTTGGGTACCAAGACAGATTTCAGCACTGCTTTTCTTCCGCAAACCGATGTGCAGACCGAGAGAGTCAATCGTATTCTTGAGGATATGCTTCGGTGTTGCATACTAGACTTTGGAGGCAGTTGGGAAAGGCATTTACCTTTGGTAGAGTTTGCCTACAACAATAGTTTTCAGACTAGCATCGGAATGGCACCGTACGAAGCTTTGTATGGCAGGAAGTGCAGGACTCCTGTTTGTTGGTATGAAGTTGGGGAGCGTCAGTTGTTTGGTCCTGAGCTTGTGCAGCAAACTTCTGAGAAGATTGTTCTGATCAGGAAAAGGTTGGTGGAAGCTCAGAACAGGCAGAAAAGCTATGCAGACAACCGGAGAAGGGACCTTGAGTTTGAGGTTGGTGACTTCGTCTTTCTGAAGGTATCACCCAGTAAAGGTGTGGTTCGATTTGGCAAAGGCGGGAAGTTAGCCCCGAGGTTTATAGGCCCGTACAAGATATTGAAAATGATCGGGAAACTGCTTACCGGCTTGAATTACCAGAAGAGTTGTCTCAGGTGCACAATGTCTTTCATGTGTCTATGCTGAGAGGTTACATTCCAGATCCGAGTCATCATTTGCCTGAAGTGCCGGAAGGTTTGCAGTTGGATCTGAATTACATCGAGTCTCCTGTCGAGATTGTTGATCATCGAGAAAAAGTCTTGAGGAATAAGACGATACCGATGGTCAAGGTGGTCTGGAGAAACCATTTGGTTGAAGAGGCTACTTGGGAATCTGAGGAGAGGATGTTGAAGGACCATCCCGAGCTTTTTGCTTGATTGTGTCTTTGTATCTTTGTTCTTGTTGTTGTGTTGTATTTTGTTTTTCTCGCTCTTGACTGTAGTTCCGAGGACGGAACTATTCTAAGGAGGGAGTGTTGTAATACCCTGATTTTTTTAAATATATGAAAAATTATTTACTTTTACACGTGGTGTGCACGTGTAATATTGTTGGCTATTATTTTTAACATGATGAGTAAGAACATTGTTTTTATAAAGTATTTTTTTTTCCTAAAGCCCAAATGTTAATTTACTTATTTACTTCTAAAATAATTACCTTGGCCCAATTAATTTAAGCCCATGAATCTAATCTTTTCTTATTTTCTACAACTTGTATGTGTAACATTTCTTTTAAAAAGACTTGTTATTTGATGTACAAATTTTTGTAGGGTGATTTGTGCATACACGTGCATGTTGCATACACGTGTAGAACACACCCTTTTGTTGGCCGGATTGGGTGAAGTAGTGGGTATGAGTTGTGGGTGGTTATTTAGGGTGTGGGTGGTTTTTACAACTCCCTAGTGCATCCTAGCCCTTGATCCATTAACCATCTACTGAATCCTAGCCCTCCATCTCACTCTTTTTGGTGTATAAATACCCCTCTCATCCATTGTCCTTTTACACTAAGATTATTTTTATAAGAGAATTATTGTGAGAGAGGTGTGTGTGTTGTTTGTGGAGACTGGGCATCATCTGGAGATTTTCGACAAGGAGCAAGGAGCAAGGAGCAAGGAACGAGGAAGGTGCGTTGCATTAAGGAGCTTTTCTGGACTTCGATTACTTCGTCAATAAGGTGGGTGTTTCTCAGGACTTCTAATGTAGAAAATATGCCATGATTATGATGATTGTTGCTATTGCTTATGAGAAGTAAATTCAAATGTACTAGAATTGCTTGAATATGTTTATGATGATAATTGTGGAGGACTGTTAGTGAAATAATGGCACCGCAAACAATGACGAATTGGGTCGGTACAGTCGACTGCCGCTTGGATAAGTCGACTGGTACGAGACATCTGTTACATGTTTTGTTAGAAGTTTCATGACATATATGCGTATAATTAAAATGAAATAGTAAGGCTAAATTCATGTCCTTCATGATATACATGACTGAGGAGCCATGAGCATGTGGAAAAAGAACTAGTGATAATTGATAAAAACTGAAATGCCTAGTGCAGTCGACTGACGATAAGAACAGTCGACCGATGCATTGATTAAACTATAAATATCGCTGTACTTCCATGAAATGAGATATTTCCATTGTGTTGTCCTAGTATAATAAATTGAGTTTAATATTTCATCTCTGCAAGAAAGTTATGAACAAGTGTAAATGCATGTTTAAACACTTCCTTGAAAAGACAATATTAGTGACTTGAAATTCCATGTTGCGATGTTACTGAACAGTAGGAAATTTCGTGTTTATGTAGCATGAATGTATGTATATTGTAATTTGACACCATGATACATGTGCATGTAAGAACTGTTGGAAAGATAAACCCCTTAAATTGAAATGTGAACCTGTCCAGTCGACCTAATGCGAGTAGCAAGTCGACTGAGCTGAACATGGATATGTACTGTTAAGACCAGGACAGACGACTGATTTGTTGACAGTCGACTGTCACGAGAATAACATTTTGAGCATGAAAAGTTGCAGAGCAGCCGACTGCTCATGTGCAGCAGTCGACTCTCCCGAGTGTTTATGAAGAACTTGTATTGACTGTACAAGTCGACTGGAATGTTCCAAGTCAACTGTCCAAAGTGTCTTTTGATATGTCAGAGAATCTTATTTCAGTTTATATTGAAGATTGTGAACCTTGTGATTGATGTTGATAAACTCTATTCCGTTGTTGCATGAATTTTACATGAAATGAATCATAGTTTTGAATTGAGATTTACATGAAATGAATCATAGTTTTGAATTGAGATTTACATGAATATGAAAGTTAAGAACATGATATGCTGAGGCAATGAAAAATAAATTCATGAGTTAGAAATGCTCAATTGGAAGTTGTGAATTGGAAATCGAACAAAAGAGTAGCTAAGTCTCCCCCGGCAGTGGAAATGAAATGAAATTGAAAAGAAGACCAAGGTTGGTCATGTGAACATGAAATAAATAAGTCCGATTTAGTGGAGAGGCTAACTCTAGAGCTTTGATTTTTATTCATGATTCTAATAATTAGTACATAGTGGAGATGTGATGAAAGTGAGAGAAAACATAAGTATGAGAACTAGAGTTTATGGTGCGGGTGTGTGAGCCACAGAATGCATGCTTGATGATTCAAGACATGGCGTGGGCACAACTCAGTAATGATCGGACTTTAGTCACGCTTGTGGGATGTTTGGTGATTGCAAGAGGATCGTGTTCAGGGAGGAGGCTGAATTGCCACAGAATGCATGCTTGATGAGTCAAGATATGGCGTAGGGTTCCCCTCCAGGGTCCAGTGCACGTGCTTGTACTCATAGATCATCTAGGATACTCACCATATTTACAGTAGTAGATTAAGTCATGGCGAGGGATTGAACCCTACAAAAATGAAGAACGATTAAGAGGCTTGCCCTTGGACCTATGTAGTATGGGATGCATAGAATCCGAACAAGTGCGCATTAGTGTCATATAAATCAAGTAATTGCATTAAGGATTAAGTGCACATTCACAACACGACATCATTAAAGATTTCCCTCTTTTCTTTTATTTTGAATGTGAACAAGTTTGTGATCTGTTAAGAAATGAGAATCGTTATACTGTTTCTGGCATAGAGAGGATGGCCATGTATAATTATCGTCGGTTGAATAAACTGACGTACCCACAGTTTGTATGCAGGATAAATGACATGTTAGAGGTTAAGTAGGATTGGATGCATAAAGATTTCACCATGTTATTGTATATTTATTCAAATGTTGTATATTTTTACTTCCGCTGTTCAAATGAAAAGTGTAATATGATGTAAACTCTGATGTAAAGTGAAAAGTTTTAATTTTCCTGTAAAATTGTACTAAAGAAAGTGAAAAGATCCTGTAGAACATCTCGAATTCAGTGTATTTGGGATTTGGGGCGTTACACATACATAGCAAATTTCTGTTTAACATTTCAATGAAATGATATTTACTTTGCAAATTTCTGTTGATAGATTACCATGCCATCTAACACATCAAATAACCTATCATTGTGATCTGTCCTTGAGAAGGACAAACTGTCTGGGATAAATTTTCTAGACTAGTACAAGAATCTGAGGATAGTCCCCGGGCATGAGAAAAAGTTGTGTGTTCTAGAACAGCATATTCTTGGGCCACCTGCTACAAGTGCCCCTCATACCGAAAAGGATGCTCACAAGAAGCATCAAGATGACGCCTTGGACGTTGATTGTCTCCGCTAGCCACCACGATCTCTGAGTTTTAGAAGCAACATGAGAACATGGATGCCTACAATATGATCGTGCACCTCAAGAGGCTCTGTCAAAAGTAGACTAGGCATAAGAGGTTTGAAGTCTTAAAGGCACTGTTTTAGTGCAAACTGGCAAAAGGAAGTCATGTTGGAACTCATGTGCCCAGGATGACTGGGTATATAGAGAACCTTTAAATGCTTGGTTTCTCTTTAGGTCAAGAATTGGCCACTGACTTAGTCCTATAATCGTTGTCGGAAAGTTATAGTCAATTCTTCATGAACTACAACATGAATGAAATTGACAAACCTCTGATAGAATTGCGAAGCATGTTGAGAACTACTGAGCAGAATATTAATAAGGGAAAAATTATTATGATGGTCCAACAGGCCAAAGTTAAGGGCAAGGGCAAAAAGCAGATCAAGAAACCCAAGGGCAAGGGCAAGGGCAATTTCAAGCGCAACATTTCTGCCTTGAAACCTAGGGGTGGGGTGGCCAAGGAGGGCAGATGCTTCCACTGTGGTGAGACAGGACATTGGAAGAGAAACAGCCATAAGTACTTGGAGGAGCTTTAGAAGAAGAAAGGAAGTGGGACTTCCACTACAAGTACTTTTGTTATAGACATCAATTTATTTACTTCATCATCTTGGGTATTAGATACTGGATGTGGATCTCACATTGATGTAAATGTGCAGGAAATCAAAATGAGTAGACCATTGGCTAAGGGCGAAGTTAACCTACGAGTTGAAAATGGAGCAAAAGTTGCTGCTTTAGTTGTAAGAACATGTCATTTATCATTGTTCACTAGGCCTATCATTGAGTTAGAGAACTGTTATTTTGTACCTGCTATTAGTAGTATTTATTTCTATTTCTTATTTGGACAAGAAGGATTTTTCATTTATAATAAAGGACAAAAGTTATTTTATTTATTTGAATGATATTTGTTATGCTAGTGCACAATTGAGTAATTGACTTTATATTTTCGACCTCGAAATACCTGCCTATAATATAAATACTAAGAGGTTCAATTCAAATAATAAGAACCCAACTTACCTCTGGCATTGTCGTTTGGGCTACATAAATGAAAACCACATATCCAAACTCCATAAAGATGAATTCTTGGACTTATTTGATTTTGAATCATATGAGGTATGTGAACCTTGTTTGTTGGGCAAGATGAAAAAAGCTTCATTCACTGAAAAAAGGTGAAAGGGCTAATGATCTTTTAGGTCACATATATAGTGATGTTTGCGGACCTTTCAACACATTGGCTAGAGGAGGTTTTCAGTACTTCATTACATTTACTGATGATTTCAGTAGATATAGGTTTATGTATCTAATGAAACACAAATTAGAGTCATTTGAAAAGTTCAAAGAATTCAAGAACGAGGTACAAAACAAACTTGGTAAAAGTATTAAAGCTTTTCGATCAGATCGAGGTGGTGAGTACTTAAGCCAAGATTTTGATGACCGTCTATAAGAGTGTGGGATAATATCTCAACTCACACCCCGTAGAACACCGCAATGCAATTGTGTCTCTGAGAGAAGGAACTAGGCCTTGTTAGACATGGTCTGATCTATGATGAGTCATACAGATCTTCCAAGCCAAGCTTCTTCTGGGGACATGCTCTGTTAACAGTTGCTTTCACATTTAACCGTGTTCCATCTAAAACGGTTCAAGATATACCATATGATATATGGACTGGGAAGTGTCCTAATGTGTCTTTTATGAAGATTTGGGGTTATGAAGCCAATGTAAGGTGTCAAGTATCTGATAAACTTGGTCTCAAATCTGATAAGTGCTTCTTTATATAATATCCCAAGGAAACCAAGGGATATTATTTCTATAATCCCACTGAAGGCAAAGTATTTGTCGCACGGACTGCTGTGTTACAAAAGAGAGAATTTGTCTCCAACCGAACTAGTGGGAGAGCGATAGATTATGAAGATATTCAAACTTCGCAAAGTAGCAGCGAACCAATGGTGGAAATGGAGCAACGTCCACAAATCATTATGGAACAACAACTTGCTCAAGTAGAACAAGGCCTACATAAGTCCAATGCAATACCTCATCAACCCGAGAGATGTGGATTTCTCGTGACTCAACATGGTGATGTATTTCTCATGGATCAAGACGAGCCTACGACTTATGAGGAAGCTGTGAAAGGCCCAAACTTTGAGAAATGGCTTGAAGCCATGAGATCTAAGATGGAATCCATGTATGCCAACCAAGTATGGACCTTGGTAGACTCACCTAAAGGGGTAAAACCTATTGGGTGCAAATAGGTTTTCAAAAAGAAAACTAACATGGATGGTAACGTGTAAACCTTTAAGGAGCAGTTGGTGGGTAAAGGTTTCAAGAAAGTTCATGGTGTAGAATATGATGGGACTTTTTTCCCAGTTGTCATACTTAAATCCATTCGGATCTTTCTTGCTATTGCAGCATATCAAATTATAAAATCTGGCAGATGGATGTCAAAACTACTTTCCTAAATGGAAATCTTCACAAGGATGTGTACATGACACAGCCTAAGGGTTTTGTCACTCCAAAGGATGCTGGGAAGGTGTGTAAGCTGCAACGATCGATTTATGGGTTAAAGCTGGCTTCTAGAAGTTGGAATCTTCGCTTCGATGATGCAATCAAAGAGTTTGGTTTCATCAAGAATGAAGATGAACCTTGTGTCTACAAGAAGGTTGGTCGGAGCACAATTGTCTTTCTGGTATTGTATGTAGATGACATATTACTCATTGGGAATGACATCCTTACCTTACAGTCTATAAAGACTTGGCTAGGAAATATTTTTTCATGAAGGACTTGGGTGAAGCTACCTATGTATTAGGCATCAAGATCTATAGAGATAGATCAAGAAGAGTGATTGTCCTGAATCAGAGTACATACATAGACAAAGTATTGAAATATTTTAATATGCAAGAGTCCAAAAAGAGGGACCGCATTACTAAGATTCTATATGCATCTACAATTGGATCTATCATATATGCCATGTTATGTACTCGTCCAGATGTCTCATATGCCTTAAGCATGACGAGCAGGTACTAGTCAAATCCCGGTGAGTCACTGGACTGCTGTCAAGAACATCCTTAAGTACTTAAGAAGGACTAAGGATTCATTCTTGGTATATGGAGCCGAGAAAGAGCTTGTTGCAAAGGGTTACACTGATGCTAGCTTTCAGTTCGTTAAGGATGACTCCACATCATAATCGAATTTTTGTGTTTTGCCTAAATGGAGGAGTTGTAAGCTAGAAAAGTTTGAAGCAAGCAACAGTAGCCGATTCTACCACGGAGCTTGAGTATATTGTTGCCTCCAATGCTGCAAAGGAGGCTGTTTGGATAAGAAAGTTCATCACTGAACTTGGCATAGTTCCTAGCATTGTGGACATGTGGACCTCAATTGTGATAACAATAGGGCCGTTGCACGAGCTAAGGAGACTAGATCTCACCAGTGATCCAAATATATACTTAGGCGCTTCCATCTCATTCGAGGGATTGTCGATAGAGGAGATGTGACAATATGTAGAGTACCGACAGATGATAATATCGTTGACCCTCTGACAAAACCTCTTGCACAGCAAAAGCATGAGGGTCACACTAGATCTATAGGCATTAGATGTATGTCTAATTGGCTCTAGTGCAAGTAGGAGATTGTTGGTATATGCCGGAGAGGCCAGTCGTGTATTGACATTACTAGTTTACATTGTATTATGACATTTATTTTATATTTAGACATTTTATTTATTGTGTTATTTATTGAGAATTAAATGAACATAATGAAGTCCTTAGAATAATAAGTTCAATGCCATAGGATATCAAGCGCATGACTTGATTGTGAGATCCTATTGGCTGAAATCAGGACAATAATAATACATAGAGACTAGTGTGTGCGTAGACTGATGACCATTCTCACGGGTCATGGAAATAAGATATCAAGTCTTCACATGGGAACATATTAAACACTATTCTTAAATGTACCTAATCAAATATTATTGTGAATTAAGACAACAATAATACATAGAGAATAGTGTGTGCGTAGACTAATGACCATTCTTATGTGTCATGCATATAAGATATCAAGTCTTCACAAGGGTACATATTAGAGTAATAATGTACTGAACTGACCCACCATAAGAACATTGTATGGATTGTCACGTGAGTGTCATAAGCGATTCTTACAGTAATCATGGTATACGTAGTCTTTTGACTTGATGTCACTATGGTTTCCTACATGAGAAGAGTTATATGTGCTAATGCCATCAAACGTTACCTGTAATAAGGTGATTATAAGTCTACTATTGGATGTACTACAAATCATGCGGAGGGATGTGAGTGACTTAGATAGGATTTGTCCCTCTTACATAACAGGAGCGATATCTACGAGCCCTTTGATTGAGTGAGACTGTAAAATGCATGCCCGTACTCAAATGAGTCAATATGAGATATTGATCTCATTTGTTTTAATAAGTCTACTCGGACATCAAGAAACCAAAGATTGAACTATACAAGTGTGACACGCTCTATGCCTTGTGGTCAATAAAGATATCTGGACAAAGGGACTGGACCACATGATAAAATTGGTCACGAATAGGTTATGTCAAATCACTGTCATTTACGTTACTTGAGTAGCAGTGATGTATTGCTAGATACCGCGCACTGTTTGTGGTACTAGAATATGATTTTAGTATTACTGTCAACGCAATGGAAACCTACAGGGTCACATGCTTAGAATGGATCTAAATTGGAATTTAAATCATAAGATGGATTTAATTATGGGTCTAAGTAAGACTTGGACTCCTGACATTGGTTGGACATTTAATTAGATTAATGGGTCTAACAAAGTTTAAAGGCCTACACACGAATCTGACCCAGGTCAGATTGTGAGCCTAACAACCACATTACTCTCTTTGGGTTGCTTTTCTGTACCTATATATATGATATGTATCTATGGCAAAAATACATGTGAAGAAACCCTAGTCGTCACAGAAAGAGAGAGAAATCGTGAGGAGGAACATCCCCTTTCTGCAGCTAGCACCACAGTCGAGGGAGTGTTGTTTATCGTTCCGTTCATGTGGATACCGTAGAGGCACCGCAATATTGCAATGCTGTGATCGACATACTGTGGAAACAGCAAATCCATCTTTAAGGTATAACTCCCAAATACGATTTGTTGTTTTCGTATGGATCCATAGCTAGATTTCGATATTTTTGTAATTTTTTAATTGTGTATTTAATTTTTGATTGCAATCGAAACCTAACAGTTGATAGCTATTTTTCCTGATGCAAACAGTAGGTTGTTTCCATTTGCGTTAGTAATAGTTGATGGAGAGAGCATAGAAACCTTGACATGGTTCATGAGCTGTATTCGTTGCTTTATCATAGACCATGCAGGTCTGTGTGTCATTTCTGATCGTCATGCATGCAATTTGTCGGCAATGGACAATGATTATTGTAGTACCCCGAATTTTTAAATATTATTTTTAAGATATATAAATGAATTAAAATGATTTTTGGTGACTTAATAAATATTTTTCTGAAGATTAATATTTTTACACGTGCAAATATTTTCTTGGAAAGTTCAAATTCAAAAATTATTTTGGAGAAACTCATTATTTATTATTTGAGATTATTTTTGCATTTTCTAGATTTTTTAGATGATTATTTGACCAATTTGCAAATATTACAAAAAGAGGGACTTTTGTGCAAAATTGCCAATAGGAGTGAAAACTCCAGATTTTTGGATTTTTGGGCTGGGTATAATGCCTAGTCAACTCAGGGTTAAAAAGTTTACTTTTTTTCTTGATGAATTTGATTTATTTTAAAAGTTTCGATAAAAGATGATCTTTTTGCAAAATTGTCATTTTGAGGGGTAAAAGTGCAAATTTATTTTCTGGGCTTTTTAAATAGTGCCGGCTGACTTTATGATGGTTTTTTTTGTTTTTAAATCTCAAATAGATTGGTTTTATCAAGTTTCCAAGTATATGGATCTATATATGTAAAGTTATATTTAAAAGGAGTATCTTTGCAAATATGTTCAAAACCCTAATTATCTTGATTTCTGGCCTATTTAAAAAGGTGGAGTGCAGCCGTCTTCGCTACACAACACAAAGGTTTTATTATTATTATTTTTTTGAAGTTTTAAAGAGGAGATCTTGGATTTCTTGCGAAGGAGGAATTTTTTCTATTGCTTTATCATATTTATTTGATCTCTCCAACAAGGTGAGTGATATAATAGTTTTGTTTTGTTTTTTAAATGTTGTATGTGGTGTTTCATCTACTAGAAATCATACTAGGGTTTGGGTATGAATTTATATGATGGATTGAATGAATTAATGAGTTAAAATTGGATCTTTCATGAAAACCTAGTTATTTATGTTTGGAATTGTATGTGGATGATTCGAAATTGATAGAGAACCTAATATAGATCATGAGTAGGCTATTTCTTTTGGATTATTGGTGATTTGATTGGATATAGTGAATGTTATGCATAAATAGATTAAAGATGAGATTTTTGACTATTGGTGAGTTGGATGAATGCAACTTGCTCATGTTAATGTTAAGTTTGTTATGATTCATGAGTTAATAATGGTGATTTAGTTGAGGAAGTTTTGAGGAGGACTAATAAATTAAGTGATCATGTCTTGAGAATTGGATTTGGGATAAATTGAATTGGATTGATGTAATACAGCTAAATTGGGGATTTGGTGATTTGTGAAAGGTTTTATTTGAAATTGGATTTATCAAATACTAAGATTAAATCTGAATATGTTGTTATTTCTAATCATGGATTTGTGAATTTTTCTTTGGTGCACGAACATGCACAATCAATTTACATGAATATCGCATTTCATTGTTTTTTAAGAAAGTGAGTCTTTATGTGTTTTCGAAGGATTTGACTATATCTCAACTTATTTTGGTATTAATATGGTTTGGAACATAATACGAAGGTCTTTTGATGTATGATTGATTCTTAAAAAACTTTATTTTGATATATGCACATATTCATGTTTTAATTTGAAGGAATTCATCAAAAATCTATTTTTATCAGTTCAAAGTGGTTTTGATTGGTTTTGTAGACTCTTATATACTCTATAAGTCGTATTTGAACATATCAGAATTATACCCTTTACAGATTTGGTATTTATAAAGTAAATCTTTGTATCGGTTGTAATATGCACAGCCCAAACTGCAGCCTGTAGGTGTGACAGTCAACTGGTATGTTTCGACAATCGACAGTCGTGATCCTGGCTGTAGTGTTTTCTTGGAATTTTCAACTTTCGTTCGGAACAGTCGACTAACCAATTTTTACAGTCGACAGATTCTGCTCTGTTTTGGTGTTTTCTCGAAGTTTTGGATTTTCACTCTGGACAGTCGACCGATGACTTTTTACAGTTGACTGCCATTACTTAGAATTATTTACTTGAAGCGCTGGTTTTTCGCTTGAGACAGTCGACCGATGACTTCTTTTACAGTCGACTGCTACTACTTAGATTTTTATTTCTTGAAGTGCTGTTTTTTTCGCTCTAGACAGTCAACCGACTCTGATTTACAGTCGACTGCTACTGATGTTTTCTTTAGTTATCCAGATGTTCTTTAAACGATTGATTCTTTAAAAGTTTTTGGGTCTATAACTTACTATTCTAAATATTATCCTTTCTACAAAACATATGTTTTCAAGATGTTTTATTGTCGGGTTTGGATTCTGGAATTTTATTAAAAATTTTGGGTTTTGTTGATTGGAAAAGTTTCTTCATGTGATCGTTTTGACGATGGATTTGTGGATTTTGGTTTTGATGATATCTCTAGGAGTTGAGTGGGAGTCATGTGAACCGGCAGTTGAGATTTGTTGATTTAGACCATTTTGGTCTTGGGGTTGTTGTTGAGTATTTAAGTTTGGTAGGATACACTAACTCTAGAGATGGAAATTTTGTGTTTTAATAATAACCAACTTAAGGATAGGCACTAGTGGAGATGTGATGGAACTTGAGAAACGTAAGTATAGGCTCTTGGTTTTGTTAGTCCATCGGATGCGTTCCAGGACTGTTTGTTGTTCTGTCTCGAGAGGACATTTGTATGTTCGCGTGTCGACGGTCTGCAGGCCAATTCACGGAGCATGCAGGGTGCATTCGCATGTCGAGGGTCGACATGCCTATTTACGGAATGTACCTGGTATATCTGCACGTCGAGGGCCTCGCAAGCCTATTCGTGGAGTACACGATTGGGAGGTGATTCTTCGGTTTTTGAGCCATTCTGACATGATGCTTGCGCGTCGAGGGCTGTGGTGCCTATTCGCGGAGTATTCTGGATCTTGTTTTCCATTACCGTAGTAAGATTTGTTGCATAATGAGGGGTTTAACCCTATAAAGTGGAGATCATTAAGGGCTTGCACCGGACCTATGTACTATGGAATGCATAGAATCCGACAAGTATGCATTAGAGAGTCAGCATATAGCGATTGTGTTTTCTTGACTTGGTTTCATGCATTATGATTTCTATTTTTCCTACACTTGACACTTAGTCTAGTTTCACTTGATGTTTTCATGTGTTACAATTTACTATCTTATATTCCATGATGTTTTCATGCTTTACTTATTGTCATTTCTCATTATATTTATTCTTGCTGTCAATACATGTTGCTTATGAATCTATGTTTTATGATTTATTTATGTTGTTTTCTCTTATGTCCCTCACACCGTTATGGCTGACCCCTGTAATTTTCGGGGTAAGGGTTATCTCTAGCTTCATGTTTTACAGGTTGTTGCTTATAGCTTGAATTTGGATGCTTGTGCTAGAAAGATAATAGAGCTTGTGTAATTTTGTAAAAGAATGTGTTGTAAAGAAAAGATGGTAATTCAAGGTGTTTTGTATTCCACTGTGTTTTGTAAACAATTATTGTAATAAAAGTTGAAAAAAAAATTATCTGTGTTTGTGGCTATTTTTACTATTACAATTGAAGTTGATGCTGGGAATTGTGCCACGTATTTCGAAGATATTATATTGGAAATTCGGGGCGCTACAGAGATTTGTATCAGAGCATGCTTCAATAGTAATAATAAGCATAGTATGAAAATAAACCTGGGTGTTCACATTAGAGCGTGACTAACTAGGCGTGGACATTAGAGTGTGAGTATCATATAGAGTTAGAACATGATGTTTTGATTTGGGGTATGGTTGGAGTTTTTCCATAGGGTATTGATGTGAATATGAATTGTGTTGTGATGCTCTAACTTTACCCTCATTTTGTAGTATTCAATAGAATGGCAGGACTCAGGGCCAGGAATGGTGGTAATGGTGATGGGGTTGAAGGTTCCCATGGGGCTGGACTTGATCTTGAGACTGAGATTGTCAGGGTGTATCAGACCTTGAAGACATTCATGGCAACTAATATGGCGCAGAATTAGAATCAGAATCAGGGGGCTGGACCAGTGTTTGTTAATGCTGATCCAATCAAGCAAGTTGAGTCCTTCAAGCGGATGAAGCCTCCTGTGTTTGAGGGGCAGTCTGATCCAGATAAGGCTGATGATTGGATTAGACAGATGGAGATGGTCTTCGAAGTCTTGGAGACTCTAGCAGTCAATAAGGTGAAGTTGGCTGCGATGCAGTTAGAGAAGGATGCTGGCGTCTGGTGGCAGTCAGTGAATAGGACGTTTGGAGATTAGCAAGTGACTTGGGAGGCTTTTCTGGATGAATTCAGGGATTGTTACTTTCCTCTCGATATTCAAGAGAAGAAGGAACGAAATTCTTGAATCTGCAGCAAGGTAGCATGACAGTGCGCGAATAGGAGACTAAGTTCGCTCAGCTGTCAAGGTATGCACCGGAGCTGATTATTGATGAAGCGAAGAAGGCCAAAAAATTCGAACAGGGCTTGAGGCCGAATTTGAGGTCAAGGATGATTCCTTTGGGCAAAAGTAGGTTTGATAAGCTGGTCAGGAGAGCAGCTATGACAGAAGAGGATATGGACAAATTCTAGAAGATGCAGGAGATCGGGAACAAGAACAAGAACAAGAGGCCAGCAGATAGTCAGGGTGGGAAGGAGTTCCCAGTGAAGTAGGGCAAGTTTAGTGGGCCAGTGCAGAAGGCGCCTGTGATTCAAGGCGTGACTTGTTTCAACTATGGAGAGGCAAGTCATTATCAGGCAGCATGCACCAAGTCTCGGAGGGTGTAGGTTTGTTATCAGTGTGGTCATGAAGGGCATATCCGACCAAATTGTCCATAGCTGAAGAAAGATGGTGCAGGCGGAGGCAAAGTTTTGAGGCAGGGACGAGTGTTCGCATTGACTGAGGAGGATGCGGGTAACTCAGAAATGTGATCCGGGGTGTGCAAAAATTTTGAATTCATTCATTTATGTATTAAGTAAAACTTTGTTTGAGAATAAATTGGAGATTTGAGTATCATTCTTCATGTAACAGAATTTGTTTTGAGTTAATGGAATAAAAATAAAAAGTTTATTTGATACTGTTTTCTTGCATACATTTGTGTCGCCCAATTTTGCTAGTCTTAGGTGTGGTACCTAAGTTGTTTCCAGGCGGAGCCCTGACGGTGGCAACACCATCAGGGAAAGAATTGATTGCTGATCGATATTACGAAGGATGTCATATCGAGAGTGGGGGGAGATCATTTGGTATTGATCTCTTTTGAGCTGCAAGTTTGAGGTAGATTTTATTGGTCATGTCCTTTCTAAGGAGGGAGTGGCCACGGATCCTCGGAAGGATGAAGCTGATGGTGGAAGGTCAGAGTTGGATGCAGGAGTTCAGAGGTTGTTGTAGCTTGTTCCCGATGGCAAGTTATCTGAGTTGCGCAGCGAAAGATTTTTCCTAAACTTTTGTATGATTGTGTTCTTTTGTATGATTGTGGTCTTTCAGTTGAATTGCATTTCTTTTGTTAGATTACATTCTCTTGTGTGATTGTATTTCTTAAACTATGTTTCCATTTATGATATTTCAATTTCTTTGCTTATTTTTGTTTGGACCCTATTAGTAGTAGTTCTGAGGACAGAACTATTCTAAGGAGGGAGTGATGTAGTACCCCATATTTTAAATATTATTTTTAAGATTTATAAATGAATTAAAATGATTTTTTGTGATTTAATAAATATTTTTCTGAAAATTTATCTTTTTACACGTGCAAATATTTTCTTGGAAAGTTCAAAGTTAAAAATTATTTTGGGGAAACTCATTATTTATTATTTGAGATTATTTCTGATTTTTCTAGATTTTTTTTGATAATTATTGGACCTATTTGCAAATATTACAAAAAGATGGACTTTTGTGCAAAATTGCCAATGGGAGTGAAAACTCCAGATTTTCAGATTTTTGGGCTGGGTATAATGCCTAGTCAACTCAGGGTTAAAATGTTTACTTTTTGTCTTGATGAATTTGATTTATTTTACAAGTTTCGATAAAAGAGGATCTTTTTGCAAAATTGTCATTTTGAGGGGTAAAAGTGCAAATTTATTTTCTGGGCTTTTTAAACAGTGCCGGCTGACTTTATGATGGTTGTTTTTGTTTTTAAATCTCAAATAAATTGGTTTTATCAAGTTTCCAAGTATATGGATCTATATATGTAAAGTTATATTTAAAATGAGTATCTTTGCAAATATGTTCAAAACCCTAAATCTCTTAATTTCCGACCTATTTAAAAAGGTGGAGTGCAACCGTCTACGCTGCACAACACAAAGGTTTTATTATTATTATTTTTTTGAAGTTTGAAAGAGGAGATCTTGGATTTCTTGCGAAGGAAGAATTTTTACTATTGCTTTATTATATTCGTTTGATCTCTCCAACAAGGTGAGTGATATAATTATTTTGTTTTGTTCTTTGAATGTTATATGTAGTGTTTCATCTACTAGAAAGCATGCCAGGTTTTGGGTATTAATTTATATGATGGATTGAATGAATTGATGAGTTAAAATTGGATCTTTCATGAAAACCTAGTTATTTATGTTCGGAATTTCTTGTGGATGATTCAAAATTGATAAAGGACCTAATGTAGATCATGAGTAGGCTATTTGTTTTGGATTATTGCTGGTTTCATTGGATATGGTGAATGTTATGTATAAATAGATTAAAGATGAGATTTTTAACTATTGGTGAGTTGGATGAATGCTTGCTCGTGTTAATGTTAAATTTGTTATGATTCATGGGTTAATAATGGTGATTTAGTTGAGGAAGTTTTGAGGAGGACTAATGAATTAAGAGATCAAGTCTTGAGAATTGGATTTGGGATAAATTGAATTGGATTGATGTAATACAACTAAATTGGGAATTTTGTGATTTGTGAAAGGTTTTATTTGAAATTGGATTTCTCAAATACAAAGATTAAATCTGAATATGTTGTTATTTCTAATCGATGGATTTGTGAATTTTTCTTTGGTTCACGAACATGTACAATCAATTTACATGAATATCGTATTTCATTATTTTTGAAGAAAATGAGTCTTTTTGTGTTTTCGAAGGATTTGACTATATCTCAACTTATTTTGGTATTAATATGATTTGGAACATAATACGAAGGTCTTTTGATGTATGATTGATTCTTAAAAAACTTTATTTTGATATATGCACATATTCATATTTCAATTTGAAGGAATTCATCAAAAAGCTATTTTTATTAATAAAAAGTAGTTTTGATTGGTTTTTTGGACTCTTGTATACTCTATAAGTCGTATTTGAACATATCAGAATTATACCCTTTACAGATTAGGTTTTTATAAAGTAAATCTTCGTATCTGTTGAAAAATGCACAACCCAAACTGCAGCCTATAGGTGTGATAGTCGACTTGTATGTTTCGACAGTCGACCGTCGTGATCCTGGCTGTAGTGTTTTCTTGGAGTTTTGGACTTTTGTGCGGAATAGTCGACTGACTCTGCTCTGTTTTGGTGTTTTCTCGAAGTTTTGGATTTTCACCCTAGACATTCGACCGATGACTTTTTACAGTCAACTGCCATTACATAGAATTATTTACTTGAAGTGCTGATTTTTCGCTCTGGACAGTCGACCAATAACTTTTTTACAGTCGACTGCTACTACTTAGATTTTTATTTCTTGAAGTGCTGGTTTTTTCACCCTAGATAATCGACCGACTCTAATTTATAGTTGACTGTTACTGATGTTTTCTTGAGTTATCCTGATGTTCTTTAAACGATTGATTCTTTAAAAGGTTTTGGATCTATAACTTACTATTCTAAATATTATCATTTCTACAGAACCTATGTTTTCAAGATGTTTTATTGTTGGGTTTGGATTCTGGAATTTCATAAAAAAAAATTGGGTTTTGTTGATTGGAGAAGTTCCTTCAAGTGATCATTTGACGATGGATTTGTGAGTGTTGGTCTTGACGATATCTCTAGGAGTTGAGTGGGAGTCCTGTGAACCGGAAGTTAAGATTTGTTGATTTAGACAAGTTGGGTCTTGGGGTTGTTGTTGAGTATTTAAGTCCTGTAGGATACAATAACTCTAGAGATGGGGATTTTGTGTTTTAATAATAACCAACTTAAGGACAGACACTAGTGGAGATGTGATGGAATTTAGGAAACGTAAGTATAGGCTCTTGATTTTGTTAGTCCAACGGATGCGTTCCAGGGCTGTTTGTTGTTCTGTCTCGAGAGGACATTTGTATGTTCACGTGTCGAGGATCTGCAGGCCTATTCACAGAGCATGCAGGGTGCATTCGTGTGTCGAGGGTCGGCGGGCCTATTCACGGAATGTACCTGATGTATCTGCACGTCGAGGGTCTCGCAAGCCTATTCGTGGGGTACACAGTTGGGAGGTGATTATCCAGTTTTTGAGCTATTCTTACATGATGCTTGCACGTCGATGGTTGTGGTGCCTATTCGAGGAGTATTCAGGATCATGTTTTCCATCACCGTAGTAGAATTAGTTGAATAACGAGGGGTTTAACCCAATAAATTGGAGATCGTTAAGGGCTTGCACCGGACCTATGTACTATGGAATGCATAGAATCCGACAAGTATGTATTAGAGAGTCAGCATATAGCGATTGTGTAATCTTGACTTGGTTTAATGCATAATGATTTCTGTTTTTCTTACACTTGACACTTAGTCTAGTTTCACCTGATGTTTTCATGTATTACTATTTACTATCTTATATTCCTTGATGTTTTCATGCTTTACTTATTGTCATTTCTCATTTCATTTATTCTTGCTGTCAATACATGTTGCTTAAGACTCTATGTTTTATGATTTATTTATGTTGTTTTCTCTTATGTCACTCACACAGTTATGGCTGACCCCTGTAGTTTTGGGGATTAGGGTTATCTCTAGCCTCATGTTTTACAGGTTATTTCTTATAGCTTGGATTTGGATGCTTGTGCTAGAAAGATAATAGAGCTTGTGTAATTTTGTAAAAGAATGTGTTGTAAAGAAAAGATGATAATTCAAGGTGTTTTGTATTCCGCTATGTTTTGTAAACAATTATTGTAATAAAAGTTGAAATAAAAATTATTTGTGTTTTTGGCGATGTGTTTTTGGTAATGTTTACTATTACAATTGAAGTTGATGCTGGGAATTGTGCCACGTATTTCTAGGATATCATATTGGAAATTCGGGGCACTACAGAGATTGGTATCAGAGCATGCATCAATAGTAATAATAAGCATAGTTTGAAAATAAACCTAGGTGTGGACATTAGAGCATGAGTAACTAGGCGTGCACATTAGAGTGTGAGTATCACATAGAGTTAGAACATGATGTTTTGGTTTGGGGTATGGTTGGGGTTTTGCCATAGGGTATTGATGTGAATATGAATAGTGTTGTGATGCTCTAACTTTACCCTCATTTTGCAGTATTCAGTAGAATGGCAGGACCCATGACCAGAAATGGTGGTAATGGTGATGGGGCTGAAGGTTCCCATGGGACTGGACTTGATCTTCAGAATGACATTACCAGGGTGTATCAGACCTTGAACACATTCATGGCAGCTAATTTGGCGCAGAATTAGAATCAGGATAAGGGGGCTGGACCAGTGTTTATTAATCCTGATCCAATCAAGCAAGTTGAGTCCATCAAGCGGATGAAGCATCCTGTGTTTGAGGGGCACTCTGATCCAGATAGGGCTGATGATTGGATTAGATAGATGGAGATGGTCTTCGAAGTCTTGGAGACTCTAGCAGTCAATAAGGTGAAGTTGGCTGCGATGCAGTTAGAGAAGGATGTTGGCGTCTGGTGGTAGTCAGTGAAGATGATGTTTGGATATCAGCAAGTGACATGGGACGCTTTTCTGGATGAATTCAGGGATCATTTCTTTCCAATCGATATTCAAGAGAAGAAGGCAACGAAGTTCTTGAATCTGTAGCAAGACAGCATGACAGTGCGCGAATATGAGACTAAGTTCGTCCAGCTGTCAAGGTATGCACCGGAGCTGATTATTGATGAAGCGAAGAAGGCCATGCCGAATTTGAGGTCAAGGATGATTCCTTTCGACATAAGGGGGTTTGATAAGCTGGTCAGGAGAGCAGTTATGACAGAAGAGGATATGGACCAATTTCAGAAGAAGCAGTAGATCTGGAACAAGAATAAGAGGCCAGCAGATAGTCAGAGTGGGAAGGAGTTCCCAGTGAAGCAGGGCAAGTTAAGTGGGCCAGTGCAGAAGGCGTCTGTGATTCAAGGCGTGACTTGTTTCAACTGTGGAGAGGCAAGTCATTATCAGGAAGCATGCACCAAGCCTCAGAGGGCGCAGGTTTGTTATCAGTGTGGTCATGAAGGGCATATCCGACCAAACTATATGCAGAAGAAAGATGGTGCAGGCGGAGGCAAAGTTCTGAGGCAGACGCGAGTGTTCGCATTGAGTGAGGAGGATGTGGGTAACTCAGGGATGTGATCCGGGGTGTGCAAGAATTTTGAATTCATTCATTTATATTTTAAGTAAAACTTTGTTTGAGAATAAATTGGAAATTTGAGTATCATTCTCCATGTAACAGAATTTATTTTGGGTTAATGCAATAAAAACAAAAGTTTTATTTGAGACTATTTTCTTGCACACATTTGTGTCGCCCAATTTTGCGAGTCTTAGGTGGGGTACCTATGTTGTATCCAGGCAGAGCCTTGACGGTGGCAACACCATCAGAGGAAGAATTGATTGCTGATTGATATTACGATGGATGTGATATCGAGAGTGGTAGGAGATCATTTGGTATTGATCTCTTTTGAGCTACAAGTTTGAGGTAGTTTTTATTGGTCATGTCCTTTCTAAGGAGGGCGTGGCCACGGAACCTCGGAAGGATGAAGCTGATGGTGGAAGGTCAGAGTTGGATGCAGGAGTTCAGAGGTTGTTGCAGCTGGTTCCCTATGGCAAGTTATCAGAGTTGCGCAGCGGAAGGTTTTTACTAAACTTTTGTATAATTGTGTTCTTTTGTATGATTGTGCTCTTTGATTTGAATTGCATTTCTTTTGTTAGATTACATTCTCTTGTGTGATTGTATTTCTTAAACTAAGTTTCCATTTATGAGATTTCAATTTCTATGTTTATTTTTGTTTAGAACCTATTAGTAGTAGTTCTGAGGACAGAACTATTCTGAGGAGGGAGTGATGTAGTACCCCGTATTTTTAAATATTATTTTTAAGATTTATAAATGAATTAAAATGATTTTTGGTGATTTAATAAATATTTTTCTGAAGATTTATCTTTTTATACGTGCAAAACACGTGCAAAACACGTGCAAATATTTTCTTGGAAAGTTCAAGGTTAAAAATTATTTTGGGAAAACTCATTATTTATTATTTGAGATTATTTCTGATTTTTAAAGATTTTTTGGTAATTATTGGACTTATTAGCAAATATTACAAAAAGATGGACTTTTGTGCAAAATTGCCAATGGGGGTGAAAACTCCAGATTTTCAGATTTTTGGGCTGGGTATAATGCCTAGTCAACTCAGGGTTAAAAAGTTTACTTTTTGTCTTGATGAATTTGATTTATTTTACAAGTTTCGAAAAAAGATGATCTTTTTGCAAAATTGTCATTTTGAGGGGTAAAAGTGCAAATTCTTTTTCTGGGCTTTTTAAACAGTGCTGGCTGACTTTATGATGGTTTTCTTTTGTTTTTAAATCTCAAATAAATTAGTTTTATCAAGTTTCCAAGTATATGGATCTATATAAGTAAAGTTATATTTAGAAGGATTATTTTTGCAAATATGTTCAAAACCCTAATTCTCTTGATTTCCAGCCTATTTAAAAAGTGGAGTGCAGCCGTCTACGCTGCACAACACAAAGGTTTTATTATTATAATTTTTGTTGAAGTTTTAAAGAGGAGATCTTGGATTTCTTGCGAAGGAGGAATTTTTCCTTTTGCTTTATCATGTTCGTTTGATCTCTCCAACAAGGTGAGTGATATAATTGTTTTGTTTTGTTCTTTGAATGTTGTATGTGGTGTTTCATCTACTAGAAACCATACTAGGGTTTAGGTATGAATTTATATGATGGATTGAATGAATTGATGAGTTAAAATTGGATCTTTCAGGAAAACCTAGTTATTTATGTTTGGAATTGCAAGTGGATGATTCAAAATTAATAAAGGACCTAATATAGATCATGAGTAGGCTATTTCTTTTGGATTATTGCTGATTTGATTTGATATGGTGAATGTTATGCATAAATATATTACAGATGAGATTTTTGACTATGGGTGAGTTGGATGAATGCAACTTGCTCGTTTTAATGTTAAATTTGTTATGATTCATGAGTTAATAATGGTGATTTAGTTGAGGAAGTTTTGAGGAGGAATATTGAATTAAGTGATCATGTCTTGAGAATTGGATTAGGGATAAATTGAATTGGATTGATGTAATACAACTAAATTGGGAATTTTGTGATTTGTGAAAGGTTTTATTTGAAATTAGATTTCTCAAATACTAAGATCAAATCTGAATATGTTGTTATTTCTAATCATGGATTTGTAAAGTTTTCTTTGGTGCACGAACATGCACAATCAATTTACTTGAATATCGCATTTCATTGTTTTTGAAGAAATTGAGTCTTTATGTGTTTTCGAATGATTTAACTATATCTCAACTTATTTTATTATTAATATGGTTTGGAACATAATACGAAGGTCTTTTGATGTATGATTGATTCTTAAAAAACATTATTTTGATATATGCACATATTCATGTTTCAATTTGAAGGAATTCATCAAAAAGCTATTTTTATCAATTCAAAGTGGTTTTGATTGGTTTTGTGGACTTTTATATAATCTATAAGTCGTATTGAACATATCAGAATTATACCCTTTACAGATTTGGTTTTTATAAAGTGAATCTTCGTATCGGTTGAAACATGCATAACCCATACTGCAGCCTGTAGGTGTGACAGTCGACTGGTATGTTTCGACATTCGTTATCCTGGCTGTAGTGTTTTCTTGGAGTTTTGGACTTTCGTGCGAAACAGTCGACTGACCAATTTTTACAGTCGACTGGCTCTGCTCTGTTTTGGTGTTTTCACAAAGTTTTGGATTTTCACCCTGGACAGTCGACCGGAGACTTTTTACAGTTGACTGCCATTACTTAGAATTATTTACTTGAAGTGTTGGTTTTTCGCTCTGGACAGTCGACCGAAGACTTTTTTACAATCGACTGCTACTACTTAGATTTTTATTTCTTGAAGTGTTGTTTTTTTTCCGCACTGGACAGTCGACCGACTCTGGTTTACAGTCGACTGTTACTGTTGTTTTCTTGAGTTATCCTGATGTTCTTTAAACGATTGATTCTTTAAAAGTTTTTGGATCTATAACTTACTATTCTAAATATTATCCTTTCTACAGAACATATCTTTTCAAGATATTTTATTGTTGGGTTTGGATTCTGGAATTTTATAAAAAAATTTTGATTTTGTTGATTAGAGAAGTTTCTTCATGAGATCGTTTTGACGATGGATTTGTGAGTTTTGGTCTTGATGATATCTCTAGGAGTTGAGTGGGAGTCCTGTGAACCGGCAGTTGAGATTTGTTGATTTAGACCAGTTGGGTCCTGGGGTTGTTGTTGAGTATTTAAGTCCGGCAGGATACACTAACTCTAGAGATAAGGATTTTGTATTTTAATATTAACCAACTTAAGGACAGACACTAGTGGAGATGTGATGGAACTTGGAAAACGCAAGTATAGGCTCTTGGTTTTGTTAGTCCAACGGATACATTTCAGGACTGTTTGTTGTTCTTTGTTCTGTCTCGAGAGGAAATTTGTATGTTCGCATGTCAAGGATCTACAAGCCTATTAACGGAGCATGCAGGGTGCATTCGCGTGTCGAGGGTTGGCGGGCCTATTCACGGAATGTACCTGGTGTGTCTGCACGTCGAGGGTCTCGCAAGCCTATTCGTGAGGTACACAGTTGGGAGGTGATTATCTGGTTTTTGAGCTATTCTTAAATGATGCTTGCGTGTCGATGGCTGTGATGCCTATTCGTGAAGTATTCTGGATCTTGTTTTCCATCACCACAGTAGGATTAGTTGAATAACGAGGGGTTTAACCTAATAAAGTGGAAATCGTTAAGGGCTTGCACCGGACCTATGTACTATGGAATGCATAGAATCCGACAAGTATGCATTAGAGAGTCAGCATATAGCGATTGTGTTTTCTTGACTTGGTTTCATGCATAATGATTTCTGTTTTTCCTACACTTGACAAGTAGTCTAGTTTCACCTGATGTTTTCATGTATTACTATTTACTATCTTATATTCCTTGATGTTTTCATGCTTTACTTATTGTCATTTCTCATTTTATTTATTCTTGCTGTCAATACATGTTGCTTATGACTCTATGTTATTTATGTTGTTTTCTCTTATGTCACTCATACCGTTATGGCTGACCCCTGTAGTTTTAGGGGTTAGGGTTATCTCTAGCCTCATATTTTACAGGTTGTTACTTATAGCTTGGATTTGGATGCTTGTGCTAGAAAGATAATAGAGGTTGAGTAATTGTGTAAAAGAGTGTGTTGTAAAGAAAAGATGATAATTCAAGGTGTTTTGTATTCCGCTGTGTTTTGTAAACAATTATTGTAATAAAAGTTGAAATAAAAATTATCTGTGTTTTTGGCAATGTTTACTATTGCAATTAAAGTTGATGCTGGAAATTGTGCCACATATTTCTAAGATATCATATTGGAAATTCGGGGCGCTACAAGTATAGAACATGGAAGGAGCCGCTTGGATATCATCATTATTGTATGTGTCATTTTTATTCGAATTTTCAACAAAAAATAAAATGGTAGCAAGTTTTTTATTCAATAAACTGAAGGTGATCGCGTGTTAAAGTCAGTCTAAAAAATTTGAGGCAAAGATTGCACAGCTTGAAAAGGTTAATGTTGATGGGGCTAGTTGGTTGAAGGAGAAGCTGATTGAGAAGTGGGCACTTTCCACCAATGGTGGTCGTCGATATGGTATAATGACTACAAATCTATCAGAAGTGTTCAATTTAGTTTTAAAATGTGTCAGTAGCTTGCCCATCACGGTAATGTGTAGATGATATTCTTTTGTCTCAACTTGTAATTTACTGACCGTCGTAAAGTGGCAGAGACCCTTATTAACGAAGGAAAGTTTTGCGCACCACGTGTTAAAAAATTATCGATTTATGACGTAAGAAATGAAATTTGCATGAGGCTATTATGTTTCATAACCGGCCGGGTGTTTTCAGAGTTAAAACCGGCATTAGAATGGATAATGGACATCAAAAGGATGGACATTGGCACACTGTTGACCTTGGTAGCCGTACGTGTACTTGTACCACATTCCATGTTCTCATGTATTGGCGGCTTGTACCTCCCGTGCAATTGATTATCAACCTTACATTGATTCATTTTACTCTATAAGTTCATTAGCACTAATGTGGGCACCAACTTTTTATCCTATCCAAGACGAATTTATTGGCCGGCACCGAAGTGAGAGTTTTTTCTCACGTTTGAGCGTCGATGCCAAGAACGCTCGGCAAGGCGTGCCGAAGTCCAAAGTGAGTTTTTTTCTCACATTTGAGCATCGGTGCCAAGAACGCTCGTCAAGGCGTGCCAAAGTTCAAAGTGAGAGTTTTTTCTCACGTTTGAGTGTCGGTGCCAAGAACGCTCGGCAAGGCGTGCCGAAGTTCAAAGTGAGAGTTTTTTTCTCATGTTTGAGCATCGGTGCCAAGAATGCTCAGAAAGGCATGCCGAAGTTCAAAGTGAGAGTATTTTCTCACGTTTGAGCGTCGGTGCCAAGAACGCTCAGCAAGGCGTGCCAAAGTTCAAAGTGAGAGTTTTTTCTCACGTTTGAGCGTCGGTGCCAAGAACGCTCGGCAAGACGTGCCGAAGTTCAAAGTGAGAGTTTTTTCTCATGTTTGAGCGTCGGTGCTAAGAACGCTCGACAAGGCGTGCCGAAGTCCAAAGTGAGAGTTTTTTCTCACGTTTGAGCGTCGGTGCCAAGAACGCTCGGCAAGGCATGCCGAAGTTCAAAGTGAGAGTTTTTTCTCACGTTTGAGCGTCGGTGCCAAGAACGCTCGGCAATGCGTGCTGAAGTCCAAAGTGAGAGTTTTTCTCATGTTTGAGCATCGGTGCCAAGAACGCTCGGCAAGGCGTGCCGAAATTCAAAGTGAGAGTTTTTCTTACGTTTGAGCGTCGGTGCCAAGAACGCTCGGCAAGGCGTGCCGAAGTCCAAAGTGAGAGTTTTTTCTCACGTTTGAGCGTCGGTACCAAGAACGCTCGGCAAGGCGTGCCGAAGTCCAAAGTGAGAGTTTTTTTTTCACGTTTGAGCGTCGGTGCGAAGAACGCTCGGCAAGGCGTGCCGAAGTCCAAAGTGAGAGTTTTTTTTATTTTTTGTTTTTTATTTATTTATTTTTATGTATCGCCTAATTGCGGACTGGCCACTGCACTTTTGGAATGAATGAAATCTATCCTTTTGAATTCGACTAAGTGTTTGTAAATCTTTGAAAATGAGTTTACAAAAATTTTCTTGAAATTTGGCTAAGTGTTCACGTCGCCCTGCCTAAAGCTTCGGCTGCATTTTCACAATTCTTTTTTGAAATTTTGCTGTGTTCACGTCGCCCTGCCTAAAGCTTCGGCTACGTGTTCACAAATTTTTTTTGAAATTTTGCTGTGTTCACGTCGCCTTGTTCAGGAGTTTTGGCTATGTGTTTACCAAATTTGCTAATTTTTGCTAAGTGTTCACGTCGTCTGCCTTGGAATTTTCAGCTCGTCGAGGTGACACAGCTTATCGAAGCACCTTATGTGGCTAAGGAGATACGTCCCGAGGTTGGCCTAGGGGCGACGAAGTTATGCCTCGCTAGGTGCCGAGAACGCCTTTACGAAGTTGAGTTAGGGCTTCACAGAGCCGAACGTGAGCGGAAACATCTGCAACTAATTGTAGGTCATCGAGATATCGAGATTTGGAGGCTAGAAGAAAGGCTTGGGGAGATGACCCCAGAAGGCGATGATGATGGTTCGTCAACAGCCTTTAATCTCAGCCTGAGGCTTAGGCGTCTCTGCCATTCCTTGACAAAGATGACAATGGAGAGAGATAAATTGGTAGCTGAGATTTACGACTTGACGATAGCAGGAGATGAGCTTTTGGCGGGGAGAGAAGAACTAACAGCAGCGATGGGCAAGTTGACGGCGGAGCGAGATGAGTTGTTAGCAACAATGAGCAAGGTGACAGTGGAGGTTGACGAGCTGAAGAGGGTTACGGTCGACAAGAGCATCGAGGTTACTCATCTCCGTCGAATTATTCCCGACAGTCCTGGTGCTGCAGGTTCTGCTCGGCTTCCTCGCTTAAAGATAGCTATGAAGGACGACTCTCTGAAGGAACGAATCGTCGAACTTGAGGCGGAGGTCGCTCGCCTCAAACCCCAACCTGATCGGGTCAATGTCAGAAGCATGTCATGTACTCGTGAAGAGAGCGAGAGAGGAATTTCCTTTTACGAGCTTGCACTCGCTCGCCCGTTGCTCGGCAAAGCCCCAGTGATGCACAAGGTGTGGTGGCTGCTTCGTCGAGCGAAGCATCCGTTGGGGCCACCGTCAGAGGCAGTGCCGAAGATGTGTCTCAGTTTGCCAGTCTAGTGACGAGCTCCGAGGTTAGGCGTCGGCCATACAGCGTTCTCCATCCCCAGGTGTCTTTAAACCGGAACGTCCCTGCCCCGAGGAGGCGTTGAAAGAGTTATCTGTGTTTTGTTCTTTTTGTTCTCCAAGTTTTGTCCAAGTCTTGTATCTTGTCATAAGTACGAGAAGTTTGTCTTGTAAATGGATTTGTCCCTCGATCTTTAATGCAATGATATTTGTTTTGTGAACTTGCACGTATTGTTGGCACTTGTTATTTGTTTGGCACATACTTGGAGCGGGGTTGAACCATGTGTTGGGCCCCAGGCTTGTGGTTTTGAGACTGTTAATGGTTGTGTGATTGGTTCCAAATGGCGAACCGCTTCTAACTTGCTTAAGAGCAAGTTTGGGAAGCGGAGTCGAGCTAAGTTTTGGACTCCGAACACGTCATTTGAGTATGTTTCAATGGTTGTGGGAGCAATTCTGAATGGCGAAGTACTTCTAACTCGCTTAAGAGCAAGTTTGCGAAGCGGAATCGAGCTAAGTTTTGGACTCCGAACTCGTCGTTTGAGTAAGTTTCTACGGTTGTGGAAGCAGTTCCGAATGGCGAACCACTTCTAACTCGCTTAAGAGCAAGTTTTCGAGGCAGAATCGAGCCAAGTTTGGAACTCCGAACTTGTCGTTTGTATGAGTTTCAACAGCTGTGGGAGAAGTTCCGAATGGCGAACCACTTCTAACTCGCTTAAGAGCAAGTTTGCGAAGCTGAATCGAGCCAAGTTTTGGACTCCGAACTCGTCATTTGAGTAAGTTTCAATAGTTGTGGGAGCAGTTCTGAATGGCAAACCACTTCTAACTCACTTAAGATCAACTTTGCGAGGCAGAATCGAGCCAAGTTTTGGACTCCGAACTCGTCGTTTGAGTGAGTTTCAACGGTTGTGGGAGCAGTTCTGAATGGCGAACCACTTCTAACTCGCTTAAGAGAAAGTTTGCGAAGCGGAATCGAGCCAAGTTTTGGACTCCGAAATCGTCGTTTTTTGAAAACACAATTAGGGTTTTAAACAGAGAGATAAAACGATCACAAGAGAATTATTATGAAAAAGAAGTTCTTTATTAATAATTTCTTAATCGACCGCTTCTAAGTTGCAGGCCGTTATTACAATGGGAGAATAAAGAAATAAATACAAATAAAGAGAAGGTAGGAGTGGCCAAATATTTGATGGTACTCAGAGAGGCGTTCAAACACCCACTTGGTACTTCAGTAAATGGTCGGCATTCCATATTCTTGGTATCTCCCTGCCTTTGAGGTTTTCAAGATGATATGCTCCTGGCCGAACTACCTTGGAGACCTTGTATGGTCCTTCCCAATTTGGGGCTAGCTTGCTATTTTTGCTAAGGAACGAGATGGCTAGCTTCATGAGGACTAAATCCCCCTCCTTAAGATCTTTGGGACAGACCCTTCTGTTGTAGGACTGTTCAATTCTTCTTCGATAATTCTCTTGGCGAATCGAAGCTCTTTCACGGAGCTCATCGATAAGGTTCAGATTGGCTCGAAGCTCTTTGGCGTTCTGCTCTTCATTAAATGCAACTAGGGGGGGTGGCAAACCAACTTCTAAGGAGATTACGGCCTCGGAACCATAGGTGAGGTTGAAGGGCGACTCTCCTGTGGGAGTCCTTTTTGAAGTGCGGTAGTTCTATAATATGTTAGGAAGTTGTTCTGCCCACAATCCTTTAGCTGACTTATCCAGTCTCTTCTTGATGCCCGAGAGAATTTGCCTATTGGCGTTCTCTACTTGGCCATTGGATTGAGGGTGGGAGACGGAGGTGAACCGCTGCTGAATGCCGAGGTCTTCACATAAGAAGCAGAATGCTGTCCCCATAATCTGTGTTCCGTTATCTGTTACCAAGACTCGAGGTATGCCGAACATGCAGATCACATTCTTCCAGAAGAACTGTTGCACTTTGTTCTCAGTAATAGTTGCTAGCGGTTCGGCCTCGATCCATTTGGAGAAATGTTCGATTGCCACGACTAGGAACTTGAACTGGTCTAGAGCTAGTGGGAACGGACCTAGCAGGTCCATCTCCCACATTGCGAAGAGAATTAGACTTGAGAGAGATGTGAGTTGGGCTTGGGGTAGGTGGCGGATAGTGGAGAATTGCTGACAGGGGCTGCATTGACGGACATGTTACTCGGCGTCCTGAAGTAGGGTAGGCCAGAAGTACCTGTAGTTCAAGACTTTTATGGCGAGGGACCTTGATCCCGAATGGGCTCTTCCTATCCTTTCGTGGAGTTCTTTCAAGGCATACGAGGCTTCTTCTAGAGAGAGACATCTCAAGTAGGGTTTGCCATCTACTTGGGTATAGGAGCGTTTGTACAAGACTCCCTCAACGAGGGTGTACCGCTCTGCTCTCGTTTGGATTCGGCGAGCTTCTTTAGGATCTTGGGGGAGGCTCCCGTCTCTGAGGAACTCAATTAATGGCATCATCCAGTTGTCTTCGAGTTGGACAGGTTGCGACCCCATTGAGTCGGGAGCTTCTTCTTCGATGCTAGGCCTTAGTAGGACTTCGATTAGGACGGTCTGCTCGAGACCTTGGAGAGAGGAGGAGGCTAGTTTTGAGAGGGCATCTACTTGGGTGTTCTCCTCTCTAGGGATCCACTAGAGTTGTGCCTCTTCGAACAAAGCCAGGAGACTTTTGACCTTGGCTAGGTACCTGGCCATCCGGTCGTCTCGTACCTCGTATTCTCCTAAGACCTGATTCACCACGAGCTGAGAGTCACTGAATATTCGGACGCATTGTGCTCCTGCCTTACGAGCCATGCCCAAGCCTGCTATTAGGACTTCGTACTCAGCTTCGTTGTTGGAAGCTTTAAAATTGATGCGGAGGGAGTATTGGAGAACGAAGTCATCTGGGCCTGCCAGAATAATCCCGACTCCGCTCCCTTCGGCGTAAGAAGAGCCATCTACGTACACCGTTCAGATGGGTGGCCCATTTGCCGCTTGACTTACTTCCGGGATCGTGCTTTCCACTATAAACTCGGCTAGGGCTTGTGCCTTGATAGCAGTCCAAGGCTGATAAGATATGTCGTATTGACTTAGCTCAATTGACCACTTCATTAGACGCCCGGAGTTCTCAGACTTATGCAGGACTTGCTTGAGCGGCTGGTCGGTAAGGACGACCACCAATGGGATTGAAAATAGGGATGAAGCTTCCTGGCTGCCATAACCAAGGCGTAGACTATCTTTTCCAACCTTGAATAGTGGAGCTCGGCGTCTCTAAGGACCTTGCTCACATAATAGATAGGCTTCTGAGCCTTGTCTTCTTCCCTCACTAGGACAGCACTGAGGGTTTACTCGGAGGCAGCGAGGTAGAGGTAAAGGGTTTCCTCGGGTGTCGGCTTGCTGAGGAGTGGGGGGTTGACCAAGTAGGCTTTGAGTTGGTCGAATGACTCTTGCTGCTGCTAGCCCAACGCGAAACCCTTAGCCCCCCTGAGGGCTTTGAAGAAGAGGAGACACTTTTCCCCGGACTTAAAGAGGAATCGCCTTATCGCCGTAAGGCGCCCTGTGTGCCTTCGCACTTTTTCACATTTGTAGGAGGAGCCATATTGAGATTGGCCTTTATCTTCTCAGGGTTGGCTTCAATCCCCCTCTGACTAACCATAAAGCCCAGGAATTTTCCCGATGAGACCCCGAATGCACATTTATTCGGGTTTAGTCTCATGTTATGCTTATTTAAGACGTCGAAGGCTTGGAGGTCGGCGACATGATCGGACCCACGGATGCTTTTTACTAGCATATCATCGACGTAAACCTCCATGTTCCGCCCGATCTGATTGTTGAAGACCTTATTGACGAGGCATTGGTAGGTGGCAACAACATTTTTTAGCTCGAAGGGCATTACCCTATAGTAGCAGAGGCCTTGATCTGTGACGAAGGACATCTTCGGGATATCTGGGGGGAACATTCGGATTTGGTTGTATCCGGAGAAGGCGTCCATGAAGCTCAGCAGCTCATGGCCCGAAGTGGCATCGATCAATGTGTCGATATTGGAAAGTGGGAAGGATACTTGGGGCATGCTTTGTTCAAATATGTGAAGTCGATGCAAATCCTCTAACTTCCATTGGCTTTTTTGACCATTGCGACATTAGAAAGCCACTCCGGATAGTTGACTTCTTGTATGAACCGGGCTTTTAGGAGCTTCTCCACCTCTTCCTTGATGGCTTGCTGACGTTCGGGGGCGAACTTTCGCCTCTTCTGCTGAACTGGTTTGGACCCCAGAGCGACACTTAGATGGTGGATGAGGAGCTCTTCGGAAATCCCCGGCATGTCGGCAGCTTTCCATGCGAAGAGGTCGCGGTTCTTCTTTATGCACTGGACTATGTCGGAACAGAGGGCAGAGGGAAGGGTTTTGCTGATGATGAATTTGTAGGTCAGATCTTGCTCCGAGAATAGCACTTCCTCCAGCTCGTCTACTGGTTCTGATATAGGCTGGGTGTTTTCCTGTGGAATTTGAAGGGTCTCGAGGGAAAGGACGGGTCCTCCGGTCGAGGCCATATAGCATTTGCGGGCCGTCTCCTTACTTCCCCTTACTTTCCCTACGCCTGCCTTTGTGGGGAACTTCATTTTTAGATGATAAGCTGATAGGACAGCTTCTAAAGCAGCTAGGCCAGGTCAACCTAGGATCACATTGTAGGCAGCTGGGACGTCAACAACCATGAAGTCCATTGGCTTTGTTCAGGTAGTAGGAGTTTTTCCAGCAGTTACTTCGAGGGTTATAACACCTTCGATCGTCACTGGCACTCCCGTGAACCCATGGAGGGTATAGCCGACGGGCTTGAGCCTGTACCGCAATAATTTGAGCCCTCGGAAGGCCTCTAGGAAGAGGATGTTGACAGAACTGCCATTATCCACTAGAATCCTTTCCACTTTGAAGTTAGCCATGTAGAGGTTAATCACCAGTGCATCACAATGAGGGGTTCGGACACCTTCTAGATCTTCATTCGAGAAAGTTACTGGGACTCAAGACCTTTGGGAGGGGGTAGGCTGTGCAGCACCGAATTGACTTCCCTAATGAAAGCCTTCCGAGATGAGTTAGAGGTTCCCCCAATTGGACCTCCGTGGATGAGGTGCAAGATGCGCTCTTCTTCGAATTCGGGAGTCTCGTCACGCCTCTCGGGCCGCTTGTTAGCCCCCTTGGGGGATGGAGGAGGATCGACCCGGTCCTTCCTTATAAACTTGGCCAGCTGCCCTCTCTGAATGAGGACTTCGATCTCATTCTTTAGAGCCCGACAGTCATTGGTGTCATGGCCGTGGTCTCGATGATAGCGGCACCACTTCTCCTTATCCCTCTTCTCTCAAGGAGTATTCATCTTTGGGGCAGGAGGTAGGATCCCTTCTTTCTCTACCTCCATTAGAATGGTTGAAACATTGGCGTTGAGAGGGGTAAACTTTTCAAATTTGGGAGGTGGACGACGCTGACCCCAGTTGTCCTTCTGGAGCTTTTTAGCTCCCTCGTCTTCAGTGGCCTTCCTCCTATTTCCAGAAGAGGATCCCTTGAATGTGGGACGATGTTCAGCTTCCTCCGTCCGGATGTACTTCTCACTTCTGAGAAGAAGGTCGGAGAAGTCTCACGGGGCTTTTTGGCTAGGGAGGACCGGAGGTTCGAGTTGAGGACATTGGACTGGAAGACAGCTGCAGCGACCGATTGATCGAGGGAGGTGATGGACCTGGCTTTCGCGGTAAACCTCTTGACATAGTCTCTCAATTTCTCGCCCTTCTTCTGATTAAGGAAGAGTAGTGAAATATTCATTTTTTCGGAGCGGCGGCTGCTCACGAAATGGGTTATGAAGAGGGTCTCAAACTGTTCAAAAGAGAAGATGGATCCTGGTGAGCCTCTGAACTCGTCTTCGTACGAAGGGGAGCGTCAGCTACGGCGACGGTAGCTCGGAGACTGGTGAGGACTAGGGATGTGATGGCGGTGGCTCGGAGCTTGAGGAGGGCTTAGGGACCGATGGCGAGAGCTTTGAACTGCCTCGGGAGTGGGGATCCTCGGGATATTATTGTTGTTTGGTGGGACGTTGAGGGCCCGCAAGACTGTTGCCTGGAACTCTTTGAATTCTGCTCGGGTAATGGATCCGCTCTGATCCCTTGGGGCCTGCCGACTAGCGGGAGAACGGTTCCTCCTTCGACAGTACTCGGGGGACTCCCTCCGTCTCCTATGAAGAGGGGACCTCCTACGGTAGCGGCGGCGAGGAAATCGCGCATTTGGACGTTCTGAGCGGGAGGCTCCCTCTCGGGCCCGTCTCTCATCCAAACGGTGGCGAAGGTCTTCCTCTTTCTACCGGTTGATTATGATGTTGCAGAGATCTTCCGAAGGCTGAGGGTTATGGGATGCCATGGAGTCGGTGGAAGGATTATGTACTGAGATATGATCGCGGTGAAGAGGTTGCTTGTGAGGATTAGGATGAGAGGTCCCTATACCAATGTTTTGGGGCCCGAGTGGAGCCTGCTGGGGTTGATGATTTTGGAGAGGAGGCTGCTCCTGCTGCAGCGGCGGATCAGGTTGAGGAGGGAGTTGTTCCTGTTGCTGGACGGGTTGGAGGGGAGCCCTCGGTTGTTGTTGTTGAGGAGGAATGGGAGTGGGTCCACGGTTGGACCCTCTGGATCTTATTACCTTGGTGGCATGGCTGGAGGCGGTATTCACCAGTGGAAGATGCTGGACTGCTATTCGTTTTCCCACAGACTGTGCCAATCTGTTGCCGCTGAAATCGGTGTGGGGGCAAACAGATAGATTTGTGGATTCGAGGGAAGTTGAATAGTCAAACCTGAACGACTTCATCGGAGTTTGACCGAGATCCTCTTGCCGTTGACCTGCAAAAGTGCGAGACACCAGGGGTTGATTCCAGCTACGCACCCTCCAATGCTCTTGTCAGTAATCTGAATGATTAAGAAAGAGCTTTGATTGACAAAAGATTGATTACCTGGTAACAGTGGGGGATGGGAGGTATTTATAGCCGCCTTAGGAATCAGTTTCAGGATAAGATTAAATCCCTACATCCCGATGTAAATGGATAGAAGTGGTTAAGACTGCTGATTAAGGATAATCATAAATCTGAATCCTCTCCTATCCGGTTGGACTGGATTTCTTACGGGTTGGGACCCGTACCCATCAAGACAGATCCGTTTATGGGTTATTGGGCTTTGAAGAAAGACCCAGTTCCCATTTCAGACCTGTTTATAGGTGAAATTACCATTTTACCCCTGAACTTTAAGATTCGTGTCTGATTTGAACGGTTCCGATTTAACCCTATTTTTTGCCGTATCAAGTATATATATTTATTAAATAAATATATATATATTTAAATAAGTGGACATCCGTATCCGCATTTGCTTTTTAAAGGGATATCCTTATTTATATCCGTATCCATTTTTTTTAAGATTTTGATATCTGAATTCGTATCCGTATCCGTCCGGATACGAATGTTTCATATCCGTATTCACAAAAATTTCGAATTTGAATACAGATCGAATCAGATATATTCTTATCCGAGAACATTTCTAATAGTAATATTGTACTAAAGATGTTTCGTAATATAGAAGAGTATTGAGAAATACATTGGACGTTGAGGGGTTTAATGCATCGCTAAAAGTAGTAAAAGGAAAATAAAAATTCAGATTCAAATACGGGCCTAAGGAAAATTTTTCTTTTTTTAATACTAATGATATAGAACTCATTATTGAAGGACTAAACTAACAATTATTATTGAAGGACTAAAGTTTCCAAGATATTGAACTCATGATTGAAGGACTAAATACAATTTTGGAATCTCTTTTGGAGTCTTGCCGTCCATCATACCGGCAACTATTTGGCATGTCAGCAGGGCTGGCCACCCAATGGAAGATGGGGAGGCGGTTCCCTCGGATCTCCAAATTTTTTGCAATTTTAAAATTTCAATTTTTTTTTTCTTATATTTATATATACATATTTTGTGAATAATATTTTTTGGTGCCCCCAAATTTAATTTTTTGGAGTCTTGTTTTTAAAATTAATACTTGGACGAACTAATTTTAGCTGGGCTTGGATTTATATGTAAATTTTTTTCCCTCAAATATCTAAATCTCCATCAATTTCTTCATATATATCGGTTATTAATAATTGTAACAAGAAAAAATTTTAAAAACTTTTTAACAACTTTTTTTAAAAAATAAATTTTGTATGAGATCCCTATTTCGGGAGTTCACCTCGGGCCCCCGTAAACTCAGTGCCGACCCTGCATGTCAGATCCAACAACCCCTTGATGTCAAGGTAGTTGGCAGCCAGGATGAGATCGAACAACATGAATAGGTTGATAGACTGTGACAAACTCGGTGTAATACCCTGATTTTTCAATTAATGAAAAATTATTTATTTTGCACGTGTTGTGCACGTGCAATATTTTGTTTGAATTATTTTATCATAAGGTGTATAATTATTTAAGATATTTTTCTCAAATTATTTTAGTACAAAAGCCTTTCTTTAAAAGCCTTCTTTGATTTAATTAAAAAGCCTTTTCTTTAAAAGCCCAAAAGTATTTTATTCTATTTTATTTTTTATAAACTAGTTTTGGCCCACAAAGAAAGCCCATGAATTAAGTTATTTTAATTAAACCTTGTCATGTAGAAGACTTTTTTTAACAAATATATTTTTATACAATTTTAGAATGTACAAATTTGGCTTAGTTGCATGCACGTGCACTACACGTACACGTGCATTGCACACTTCATGCTTGGGGCCGGGTAGCATTCTTTGGAGGGAAATTTGGATTTTTGGGTGTGGAGAACATGGGGGTAGTTTCAAGGAGGTGGGTAGTTTTTCTAACTCCTACTTTGATCTAAGCCCTTCATTTTACAACCACCAAGACAATCTTGGCCCTCCATTTCACTCATCTTTGAGTATAAATACCCCCCTTCTCATGGCTAATTTTTCATATGCAAAGTATAATTTCTAAAGCTATAGTATTATAATTGTGTGAGTTATAAAAGATAAGAGAGTGTGTGAGTTCTTTTGGTTGCTTGGAGTGGCCGGCATCAAGGACTTGGGAAGCATTCGGCTTGGGAAGCATTCGGCTAGGACTTGGAAGCTTGGAGTGGTGCACTCTTTTGGCTAGGAGGAGGTGTTCTTATCTACTAGGACTTGTTGCCTTTTTGTGTTTCTCTCCATTAAGGTGGGTAAAATATTTTATATTTCTAATGTAGGATTCATGCTAGTTTTATTGTCAACACTATACATGGAAAATACTAATAAGAGTCCACTCTAATTAAAAAGTTAGTATATGAATGGATTGGAATGATGTGATTAATTTTGTATGTGAAATTCTAGCATGAAATTAAACTATATGTAGCACTTTCCATGATTGTTAGTTTAATTGAATAATAGTGCAATATGGCTAGTATAATGTGTGAAAATCTCCATTGATTGCTTGTAAATTGTATGGTTGAAACATGACAATTGATTAAGATAATGACACCCTATGAAATTTGAATAGAAAGTATATTGAATGCTTGAGTTATGAGTATGTTAAATTCATGAGTAGAAGTGGCATAAATGAACCCATGAAATTGCTTGTTGTCATCAAAATAGAAATACCCAAAACTTAGTATTTTTGAGTTTTACCTATTCGTGTGCTACACGAATCCTTTTGCTAATATGAGTATGGGAAAATCCAAAGATGTATGTGGTGTGAATATAGGTTAATAAACAGTAAGTTATCATAAGAATTTTGGGAATAAAAGAGATTAGAAGACCAATTGATTTTTTTTCAATGTCGAAAATAAAAGATATAATAGTCTTTATGAACAAATTATTAGTTTGGGTGGAAAAATTATGTTTTTAGTACAAAAAAATTATTTTATACTTACTGTTATGAAGATCAGTCAAGGGAGATTAAATCTGGAATTTTTCAGTGGTTTGTATAAAGGCAATATGAACTAAATTGATTTGAACATCGAGTTGTTTTCTAAAACAGTGCGAATATGAAACATATAGACTTTAACTCAGTATTGTGACATGCGTTCGGTTTCCCTGAGCGGCGCGGTTCGAAACCCGGCCTTCACCATCTTTTTCCCAAACTGTGTATATATGTATATAGGACTGCGTACTGATAGCACATACACCTATTTCGCCCTCTTCTAATCGCTAGCACACGTTGGCCTATTGGCGGGTGCTCTGGGCTCCTTCTCTACCGTGCTGGGTTCGAATCCTCCCTTTAGCACTTTATAAAAAAAATATTTTTTTTGTGAGATTGTGATGTCCAAAAAATGTGAGAAAAATATGGTAATTTTCATAAAAATATAAGGAATTTTATGGGATTGAGTTGGGTATTATTTGAAAGAAATATAATGTAGTTTGTGAACAAATAGTATAATTAAAGCTATGGTTCTAAGACACATACTTATGGAAATTTTCAGTTTATAAAGAGATATTGAAATGGATTTATTAGAAAGTAATTGACAAAAAGAATTTTGTGGTGTGACATGATGTTATTAATTCTCACTTGAGGATATTGTGTAAAATGTGAATTATGAGTGTTTAATTATGAAGTGCATGAGTCCATTGTATGATATTGGAATTTAGAAATCATGTTGATGAAATTGTTGGCCATGAATATGAATTTTTATGAGTTATAAGTATTCACTATGGACTTGTGAACAAAGTGTAATCATGAATAAGAAAGAATATGAAAATGTGACATGGAAAGTTGTTATGAGTTAAAGATTGTGAAATGAAATTTGAAATAGAGTAGCTAAGTCTCCCCGGCACCGAGAAATGAAATAAAATGAAATTAGACCAAGGTTGGTCGTGATGAAATGAATGAATAAGTCCGGTTGATGGAGAGGCTAACTCTAGTGATTATTTTGTTCATGATTTTTAATAAAACTAAGGACTAGTGCATAGTGAAGACGTGATGAAAGTAAGAGAAAAACACTGAGTATGAGGGCCCTGGGTAGCGGCGAGAGCGTATCCCAGGAATTCCCATGACGAGCCTGGGTGAGGATACTGTTCCAGAGTACCGTCCCAGTGGTGACGCTCGTGGGATGTTTGAAGACTACGGGTGGTGTCATGTTTATGGTGAGAGCGTATCCCAGGAATTCCCATGATGCGTCTGGGTGAGGATACTACTCCAGAGTGCCTAAACATGAGTTCGTAGGTCAGATAACATCTAGGATACTTACCGTAATTACAGTAGTAGATTAGATCATAACGGGGGATCGAACCCTACAAAGATGAAGAACGAATAAGGGCTTGCCCTCGGACCTATGTAGTATGGGATGCATAGAATCCGAACAAGTGTGCATTAGTGTCATGTAACATAATTAACTGCATTAAGGATTAAGTGCACAATCACAACACGACATCAATAGGGTAGTCCCTTTAGTTTAAAATGTGACAAGTTTGTGGTTGCTAAATATGAAATGTTAAGTTATACTATTTCCGGCATAGAGAGGATGGCCGTGTATAATAATCGTCGGTTGAATAAACTGACGTACCCACAGTCTGACATGCAGGTGAATGTTATGCTAAAGATTAAAGAGGATTTGGATGCTTAAAGATTATATCAAGCTGTTGTACTTGTATTTAATTGTTGTATTTACTTCCGCTGTGCAAAAGAAAGATGTAATTATGATGTAATCTCTGATGTATGATGAAAAGTTTTAATTTCCCTGTAAAAGTGTACTAAGAAAGTGAAAAGATCCTGTAGAACATCTCGAATTCAGTGTATTTGGGATTCGGGGCGTTACAGAGTGGTATCAGAGCCACGCTTTCTACACTTTCACACTTGTACAAATTTATAGGGAACGACACCCTAGATGTGGACATTAGAGTGTGTGTTTGAATCTAGAGATTTAAATGTAAGTGACTTACATTTGTGTTGCTCTAAGATTTATGCCTTCTCCTCTCTATTTCTAAGATGGCGGATCACTTCGACCCTGCTGGAGGCGACGACTGGCACATCATTGAGGAAGAGTACCATCCTGGACAGGCAGATTCCGAGGACGAGTACTACCCTGGACAAGCTGATTCTGATGACGAGGAGTACCCTGAATCCCGAGAGATCACCCCACCTCCGGATTCATCTGATGATTCTTCTTCCGACGAAGAAGAAGTACCAGTTCCCAGTGGTCTTGTGACTTCTCTTCAGAGGCAAGTGGAAACCCTGAAGGAGAGAGTTGGATTGTTGGAGGCTCAGCTGGAGAAGCGGAAGGCTGACTATTCTGTTCTTATCCATCGGATTTGGGAACTTGAGAAGAAAAAGAACCTAACTGATGTGCTGAAGGATGAGGTTGATGAACTGCGGGAGGAACTTCGAGCAGCGAAGAGGACCCGTAGGAGTTAGAGTGTTGTAGCTTCTGTTTCTTTCCGTTCTGATGTCAAAAAATGTTTTTAAATTCGAATGTATAAACTTTTGGAATTCAATGAAATGGAAATTGGTTTAAATTCTTGTTTTATACTTCGAATTTGACGGATCTTTTGCATCAGAATATGTCGAGAAGAGGAGCAAGGAATGGGGAAGGTTTGGATCTGGAGACTGAACTTGCTAGGGTCTACCAGACGCTGAATGCAGTGGCTCAGAACCAAGCTAGGGGGCCGGCAAATCCAGTGCCCGAGGCGATAAAGCTGGTGGAATCGTTCAAGAGAATGAAACCACCTGTATTCGAGGGAAAGTCAGACCCAGATTCGGCTGACAACTGGATACGGCAAGTGGAGACAATCTTCGAGGTGTTGGAGACACCGGAGGGTAGCAAGGTCAAGTTGGCAACCTTGCAGCTGGAGAAGGATGCAGCGGTTTGGTGGCAATCCGTGAAGAGGACCATGGGAGGTCTGTTGTTTGGTTGGGAGGAAATCTGGAGGAGTTCCGCAGTCATTATTTCCCCTCTGACGTCCAGGAGAAGAAGGCGATGGAGTTCCTGTCGCTTCAGCAAGGCAGTATGTCGGTGAGAGCCTATGAGACCAAGTTCACTCAGCTCTCCAGGTATGCTCCAGAACTGGTGGCGGATGAGGCCAAGAAAGCTCGCAAATTCGAGCATGGTCTGAGGCCTAGTTTGAGATCTCGTATGATACCCCTTGGTATCAGGAGATTCGATAAGCTGGTCAAGAGGGCGGCAGCGACGGAGGCAGATATGGAGCAGTTCCATGTTGTTCAGAATAGGAGGAACAACTGGCAGCCCGGGAAGAGGCCTGCACATTCGGAGAGTTTCAGGGGGCAACCATCTGCGCAGAGGTTCAAACCGACAGGGGCGAACGCGGTTAGTGTGGCTGGGAGGCCTGGAAACAATGTGGTGAGACCTTCTGCGGTGACTTGCTACAACTGTGGTGAAACGGGACACTACAAATCTCACTGTCCCAAACTACAGGGTGGAAACAGCAACGCACCAACGCAGCAGGCTGGGAAGAGGCCGTACCAATCAGGGCGAGTATTTGCCTTGACGGAAGCTGATGTGTTATCTTGACTCAAACTTTATTAATGTTGACACATGGTTTATTAATTTGAAATTCAGGACACTTGGTTTATTAAATTAGTTATCTTGTTTATTAATTTTGTTCATGACACATTATTTATTCTTGTTAACGAGAAATGGATGCCGGCCAACAGTCTTCTTTGCGTGCAGTAGGTGTATCGTCTTCCGCCGCACATGGAGGTCTGGGTCCACTAGACCAAACCCTACTATATTTGCAAGAAGAGCATAGGTCTCAAGTGGTGTGGAAGGGAGAGGAAAAGAATATTAGTTTCCGAATACACACGACTTTGTCGGCTGACCCACGTATACGCAACTACTTGATAAATGTTGGTTTCCATGGAATGTCGATGTTGACAAAAGTGAAATGTGACCATGCATTACTTACCGCTCCTATCGCGCGTTGGAGGTCAAAGACACACACGTTCCACCTACATGTTGGTGAAATGATAATGACGCTTCAAGATAGAGTGATTATATCAGGACTTCCAATCGATGGGGTGGCCTTGACCGGTAACATCTTGTTTAACAAAGTTATGTTAGTCAGATATTATCTTAGAAGAGAGGATGAAGAGGATGACAAAGATGCTTTAATCGACGAATCAATCCGCTTTCGTAGCTCTATCAAGAGTTCAACAATAGTTTGGGAGATAAACCGACCGACTTTCAAGGGCAATATTACACTCGGGCATATTTAATTAGTATGATTGGTGGTGTTCTCATGCCGAATTTTTCGGGTGATGTCGTCTATCTAATGTACCTTTCCTTGATTACCGATATACCTAGGTCCGACCGTTATTGTTGGGAAAGTTTGGAGTTGGCTTGTCTTTACCGTGCTTTGTGCAACTGTGCAATGAGGTTGATTTAAATGAGGCAGATGGAGATATTACAAATTTGGTGTTGAGAAAAAATACACATTGGCGGTCCATTTGAAATGCATGGAGAGTGTTTGTGGATAAGGTAGTGTTAAGGGCTCCATTAGGGGTCTATTGGACCGGCCGCCACATGTGAAAAGTTTAACTCAAGTGGAGTGTTGACGTATTATAGGGATGTGCTCGATCAGCTCTGGGAAGAGTTCATCAATTGGACACTGTACACGTCCAAAGGCTATAACGGCTACCCCCAATATGCACGACAAACAATCAACTTTGGTTGACCTGAGCTCCACTTATAAATTTTAACATCGTGGAGCTTTATTACCCCGACCGAGTCCTCTGACGATTCAATGCACAACAAAGAATCCTGGAGAACCGGATGTACGAACGAAAACTACACAATATTACTGGCCAAGGTCGATTGCCGACTATGGATTTGGAAGATCACCATCGCTCTCATGTCGCAATATGGAATGAGAGAAAGTATGATTTAGTGCTTGAAGGAATTGTACCATACAACGAGTCTTTGCAAGAAGCATACATGGCGTGGTACCATCGTGTTACACATTTTTTTATTGCTCCACCATCAGCTATCCCGATGGGTATCCAAATACCGGTCCCGAAGCACCAAGTCGAACCACAACCGACACATTCTACTTCTCAACCGATGTATCAACCAAAGGCTTCCTCATACCAAATCATGGTAAATTTATGATTTTGTTAATAATTATTAATTTAAAATCTTCGTACATATTTTACTTATACTTTTTAACATAATTTAGTTTACTTCCTTTATTATATTTTATTGTTGTGGTCGATTGACAACACATGAGATATTGCGCAGAAATGTGCTCGTGTGTTGAAAAGAAATGCCTCGAAAGCTTGTAAGGAAATAGTGCGAGAAAGCATCCATCCATGTCGGCTGTCACTTGAAGTGGTTGGAGACAGCCCGACATTGGCTGCTCTTTTAGAACCAACACAAGCTACAACTCAACCTACCCCACCACCTACAAGATGAGCTCAACCTCTCCCACCACCACCAAGACAAGCTTAATCTCCCCCACCACCACTATGACAAACCCAATCAAGACCAACAAAATCATCATCTTCACATGGGCAACGACGGAAGAGTGTAAGTCAGCCGAGAAAGGGTTCTGAATTAGAATCACAAGAGCTTGTAGAAGAAGAAGCTGAGCATGAAGAGGAGGTTGGCCTCTGTGTACCTGTAACACATGATATTGTAGAAGGTAGGAGGAGAGTCCCATCTTGAAAGAAGAGCAAGCCGCAACACTACACATCTAGTTAGGGGGTGTATGGATTTGTGTGAGTTTCTAACTGTGTACTTGAAAGTGGCTTTTATGAACTTTTATAAATGTGTACTTCAAGTAAATTTTATGGAGAGTGTGGAAATTTGTGAACTTGATGTTGTAAAGCCTGGTTCAATTTAGGATTAATGCGATCTTATTCGTTGTGGATTATTGCGTTGTGATATATGGTATTCAACAATTATCTACTTCATGAGTATGCATGTAAACTTATTGATAAAGATTGTTTGGCAAAATAGTTGTTGATGCAAATGTATGACATTGATTCATTTATAGAACTGAAGTCCGATACTTGAAGAAAAGCACCTGATGTATGTGCATGTTTTGATGTAAATTTAAAATAACTGATGCCGTTGTTGGGAATAATGACTTCAGATACCTATAACATTATTCCCAACAACAACATAAGTTCAAAACATGCACAAAGTTTTTGATATTTTATAAAACCGGTTGCCTCTGTTTACAATAACGACAACAGTTATTTTATGTTGTTGTTTGGAACAACGACATCAGTTATCCTATTTATTCCAACCAAAAAACTTCTCTGCCAAACTTTTTGTGTCCATAGTCGTTGTTGAAAATAACGGCATGAAAATAATTGATGTTGTTATTTGGAACCGGGGCAACTGGTCAAATTATTACATATACCAATTCATCTATTTCTTCCAACTGTTGTCATTGTTTCTGACAGCTGCAACAATTGTGTTATGCTATTATTTGGAACAACGACATTAAGGTTAGAAATTTTTTTCACTAAACAACTTCTTTTCCAAACTCTCTGTCTCCACAGTCATTATTCCAAACAGCGACATCAATTTAAGTGCGGCAATAGTTCAAATTTTTTCTTTTTATAACTGCTTATAGTGTGCAACCGTTGCCGCTATTTTTTATAACAGCAACAAGTTATCTCATGCCATTGTTCCAAACAACGCTGTGGAGACAGAGAGATTGACAGAGAAGTTGTTTGGAAGAAAAATTTTCTAACCTTAATGCTATTGTTCCAAAGAACGGCATGAGCGAACTGTTGCCGTTCTCAGAAACAGCGACAACAGTTGGAAGAAATAGAAGAATTTATATAAGTAATAATTTGAACTGTTGCCGCTGTTCCTAATAATGACATTAGTTATTTTCATGCCGTTATTGCCAATAACGATAATGGAGACCGAGAATTTGGCAGAGAAATTTTTTGGTTGGAAAAAATAGGATAATTGATGTTGTTGTTCCAAACAACATAAAATAACTGTTGTCGTTATTGTAAAAAGCGGTAACAGGTTTGAGAAAATATTGAAAACTTTGTGCATGTTTTGAACTGATGTCGTTGTTGGGAATAACGTTACAGGTATTTTATGCTGTTATTCCCAACAACGATATCGGTTATTTCAAATTTACATCAAAACATGCACAGACATCATGTGCAAAATAATGGATCAGACTCAGAATCAGATTGACATAATCATATATTTCAAAAAATGTTCAACATTAACAACTTCAGCAATTGATAATAAGCAACAGATACATATTTAAAATATTAAGAATGGCTATTCCACATATTAGAAGCGATCAATCAATGCCTTACAATTTACGACACCCAAGTATTACAATCACATGAAAATAAATAACAGATACAACTTCAAGAATCAATCATTTCAGATGGTCCTACATTGGCTACATGCCTACAACTGTGCCTATTGTGTTCACTTAAGCCGCGTTTAGAACAAATTTTACCTGTGCTCCCACCTTATCGAGCATTCATATAGTTGCGAATACGAGTACTCCTAGAGTGATCTTTCATCCTACGTAGACTTGCATCGGCTATGAGTTTCGGTCCACCGACACTCAAACGTGAGAAAAAACTCTCACTTTGAACTTCGGCATGCCTTACCGAGTGTTCTTGGTACCGACGCTCAAACATGGGAAAATGGCTCACTCGGACTTCGGCAAACCCCGCCAAACCACTTTTGACACTTGTCGCCACGCCGAGGTACCTCCGCACCTCGGCAAGGGACCCCAAACCTTCCTCGACTTCGGCCTTCTTCCTGACACGTGTCAGCTCCTCGCGGTGATTGGCGGAGGTCGGCAACATTGCCGAAGCCACTTGCCACCGACCCCCGAATAAAGGGAAAGTCCACCTTTGAGCAACCACAGACGTTAGATCTCCTCAAAAGTCGCACCCAAAGTCGATGGAGAGCCCAGATTGCACCACGTCATAAATAGAATTAAAAAATCTATTTTTTATTTATTTAATTCGAATTGTTTATTCAAAAATTGCGGAAAAATGATTCAAAATTCAGAAAAAATAATTAAAAATTTTAAAAACTAATTATAAATTCAGGAAATATTTTTAAGTCCCTGGGTAAATAATTATTGCTTAGAATGATTAATTAGTGCCCTCGAAAAATGAATCACTGCTCCGAAAAATTGAATAAATGATCCGAAAAATAATTTAAAAATCGAGAAAAATTCCCAAAAAATCTGGAAGAGCTCAAGAACAATCTTGAGTGCACTACCAACTCAGAAAAACACCATAATGCCTCGTTTAAGATCTTAAACCCCTCATTTGAACTCCGATACAATCCCGCAAGCCATTAAAACAGTAAAACTACTCCTCAAAGGCTGATCAAACTCGGTCTTCGGGAGTGGGGGGCTCGTGATATGGCTAAAAATAGGGTTAAATCGGAACCGTTCAAATCAGGCACGAATCTTAAAGTTCAGGAGTAAAATGGTAATTTCACCTATAAACGGGTCTGAAATTGGAACTGGGCCTTTCTTCAAAGCCTAATAACCCATAAACGGATCTGCCTTAATGGGTATGGGTACCAACCTGTAAGAAACCCAATCCAACCGGATAGGAGAGGATTCAGATTTATGATTATTCTTAATCAGCAGTCTTAACCACTTCTATCCATTTACATCGGGAAGTAGGGATTTAATCTTATCCTGAAACTGATTCCTATGGCGGCTATAAATACCCCCCATCCCCCACTATTACCAGGTAATCAATCTTTTGCCAATCAAAGCTCTTTCTTAATCATTCAGATTACTGACAAGAGCGTTGGAGGGTGCGTCACCGGAATCAACCCCGGTGTCCCGCACTTTCTGTAGGTCAACGGCCAGAGGATCTCGGTCAAACTTCGGTGAAGTCGTTCAGGTTTGACTATTCAACTTTCCTAGAATCCACAAATCTATCTGTTTGCCCCCACACTGATTTCAGCGGCAACAATACTTATAACTTATAAGTTGTAATGATATATACTAAAAATTACTCCTCTTATCTTATCCTATTTCCTAAACAAGTAAACAACAAGTGAGTAAACCAAACCTCTCTCCTTCTCTCGATTCTCTGATCGTTCGAGCTCCTCGCCACGACGTCGTCGATTACTCCGACCAAGCGCTTGATATCCGACCGACATCCTCTCTAAGCTTGTAAACCCCGTTCTCGTAAATACATATTTCCTAAATATTTTCCGTATTTTGATTATTTATAAACTTATTTTGTGCTAAATTGGTTTCGGATCTTTTACTAAGTGTTTTATAATCGACAATTATATTTACTTTGAACAACGATGTATTTTCTATTTATAATTGATCGACTATATATATTTATGTTCGGATTATTTTAATATAAAGTTGATAAGCCAAATTCTGATTTTGTTGTATAATGTTATTATTACTATTATTATTATTATTATTATTGCTATTGTTTTCATTGTTGTTGTTGTTGTTGTTGTTGTTGTTGTTGAATTACTTTCACGAAAATGTTGAACCCAAATTATATTCTGTCTTGTATTATTTTTCTTATCAGTATTGTTATTATTATTATTATTATTATTATTATTATTATTATTATTATTATTATTATTATTATTATTATTATTATTTTGTACAGCCCACCAATTTTGATTTATATTGTATTATTTAATTATTTAAATTGAAGCCTATCATCTAAAGCCTAATTTTATATTCATTTGATTTGCATTATTTATTAATAACCTGAGTCTATCTCTTATTGGATCCTAGCCTACCCTAAACCCAAACCTGCATCTTCTTGGATCTGAAACCCAAACCCTTTAACCTAATTCTCCTCCTAATCTGCTTTTGACTAGATCAACTCTCCTCCACGTTCAAACCCCCTCACGTTCCCCCAAATATCTCCCACTAACTACTCATCCCCATATCTCTCCACTATCCCTATTAATCAGCTTTTCCATCTCCCCCATTATTATAATCATAATTATATATATATATATAATATTTTCAACCCCCTTCCCCACACTCTCTCTCCCCCCGTCTCTCTCTCTCTCCTCTATGTTTTCCCAACCGAAACGGAGTGCACCCCCGAGCTCCTCCTCGACCTCCTCCGCCATTGCACTCGAGCCACCGTCGACGCCCTCGTCTCCCCCGAGTCGTGAGCACCCATTTCCCGCTCACCCTCCTTGTTGTGACCCTGTTGACGTCCCTTGTGCTCATCGCCACCTTCCTCATCGTCAGCACAGTCGAGCTCCACTATTATCCTCGCCACCATCTTCTCCACCCGCCATTGTCGTCATCTTCGCGACTGCTTGCCCTCCACCGCAACCGCTCAACTCCCATCGTCGCCACCACCCTGTTCCTCCTCCTCATCGAGCCACCATCGAAATCTGAGCCCATCTTGATCATCATCAAGTTGATCACATCAAGTCGAAGATCAGCCATCTGATCATTGTTTGATCATCGTATCATGACTAGCACCCGATCAATTGATCTCCATCAAATCAACATCGAGATCTGCACTGTTCTTCACGACCGATCGATCGTGATCATCGGGATTGTTTGTTCACTACCGTGTCACCGGGATTCCGATCCGGTTATTTTTCACATATTTGGATTAATCTAATCGTCATCTAAAGGAGAGTCCACTTGAACTCGTTTAATTTTTCTAGTTTAAGATTATTGATCTCCGCAAGTTCTCTTTCGATTATCATAATATTGCATTGTGTACCTTCCGTTGGGGATATCGAGGGTTTACACGAGCTAACCCGAAGTATTCTTGACTTCGTGCCAATATCCATTGGATCCAACCCAAGCTTGCATGCACACATGACATGAATAAATTGACTAGAAACTCATATCTAGGAAATATAGTGATTTGAGTGCATGTTGATTGATTGTGATCTCATAAATGAATCGTGACATGATAACTTGGTCTTATGTACTGTAGAAATTCATCTTAGCTTGTTGTATATAATGTTAATGCATTCCATGATACAAGAACATGTAGATTATCCATTTTGATGAATGTAGATGATGACATTTTATTATTTCCTGCTTCCTGTCCTGTCTTGTACTGAGATTTCGACCATGTTACAATAAGAATCAACCAAGACTATATAAAAATGAATTGTAGCCTAATGAATCTAGTTTCCAGAAAATCTTACGGAATTAGATTCCGAACTGTGAGTTGTGAGATACTGCAGTTTTAGTCACTGCTGGTCTGTATTTTCCAGAATTGCAATTTAGTGAAATATCGACACAACTTTCGGTTAAAACACCATGATAATAGTAGTGTAATGACATGGAAACTCTCCAGAAACTTATTAGACATGCTTAGGATCCATTCCTAATTTTTTAAGATTTTTATATTGATTTTACACCACGATTTCACTCTTAGATTTTTTACTATAAGTTGCTGCCAGAACCCTTAGAGTAATCAACCTAGTTATAATCAGAATCAATTGAAACTTACTGAATATGAATTTTATCCCCATATGTCTAGTTTACAGCCCTTTTGAAGGAATCGAATTCTGAATTATAGTTTGTGAGTTATTGTTGTTTTAGTACTGTTGGGTCTGCTCTTTTCAGAATCACAATTACATGTATATTATCATGCATCGCATCATTTTGTTGCATCCTTACCATTGCCTTGATACTCTTATACACACTTGCATGGTCATGAATGACATAATAAAATATTAAACAAGTCGGGGTAATGAGGGTTGACTTAGGAGTGGATAATCTCAGAAACTGTACTCGGTAGGGCCCTTCTTGTTTACATAGACTATTGACATAGAAGGTGGAAAAATACTTGTGACCTTGTTATTATGTTATCACGCTATCCTGTTATCATGTTATCTTGTTACACCGAGTACACGCTCTGTACATCCCACTACTATGTCTAAAACGTACACTATTTTGTATGCACTGAACCTGTGTTAAAGGACACAGTAGTACGTGCACTAGATAGGGTAATAAAATGCTAATAAACCTGAGATGACACTTGTACACTTGATCATTGTTTATTGACATTGTTATTGCTTTTAGACTTCGTTCTTGCTTCATATCCCTTGATGTACCATGTTCCTTTACTCTTTGCTTTTCACTACTAGCTGTTCGTAATTGTTCTAACGGATATTTTTCTCCACTATAGTTGATCCAACCACAGGTGCACAAGGAGAATTGCCAGAAGACATTGGTGAGCAGTTCTTGTAGGATTGAAGCAGGAGCTGCTTCGAAATAAATTGTTTCTTCTATGTTATTTTATTTCGCATTGTTACATATGTTGAACTTTGTATCCCGGGCTTTGTTGACCCGTAATTGTTGCTTGTTTTCAGTTGTTATTTATTATGTTGGACTACTACATGCTTTATCTCAGTAATTGTTTATGTGATTATGTTTTTCTGCACGGTTGTGATTATTCGTTTTTCATGTTGTTGAGTTAAGACTTGTACAGCTTATGGATGATGTTAATATCATTCGCTGGGCCTTCGTCACGGACTCGTATTCCCGCATTTTGGAAAGCAGGGCGTGACAAAGCTTCTCCTCACCCATCCCCATCGACTTATGGGTTGCAGCTGCCCCAAATCCAAAATCAGAAACTCTATATTCCAAATTGAAAACAACCCAAACCCGGCTACTATCTCCAACCTCCTTGCTGTCGATTACTGTCTCTCCTTCTCCTCCACCCATCCCCATCGATTTTATGCTGCAAAAAATCCCAAATCAGAAACCCAATTTTTGAAATTGAAAAAAATCCCAAATCAGAAATCCTATTTTCCTCTCTAACCTTCTCCTCTACCCATCCCCATCGTCTACATCGACTTGTGGCTATACCAATCTTCGACCACTCATTGCTATTGTTGCTGTCTCTACCGCTAAAAAAAAGCCAAAGAGTTTAGAGTTCTTTTTTATGCATTTGTATTCCCCAAGCTGCCCATTCTGAAGTACTATTCATCAAAAGCTGTTGTAGAAGGATCAACCATCTGCTGATCTCATCGCTGGTGGCATCCAAGTACAAAATCAAGGAGTACGTATAATTTCTATCATTATATGAATTATTTTACAAAGCAAAATGTTATTCTAATTTAGTATGCGGAAGCTTTTCTAGGCTGAAGAAGATCCCAAACTTCAAGAACGTTTAAGCAGCAAAGATATATTGTTCCACAACCTCAATTATGCATTTGATTTATACATGATCTACATCCTGACTTTGTCAATATTTCTCGGATTTTTGTCGGAGGATACAAGATCCCATCACTTGGGTTCATGGTAAAATGTTTGTTTGTTTAATTAATTTTTTTTAAAACCCCATGGATTTATCAGCATCTTAATTGTTTAATTGGTGTTTCTTTTAGGTATGTTCTGTTGAATTCTAACTGCGGAATAAACTCAACAATGACGACGAGATGCAGGAACTATAGAATCAAAACAAGAGAACAAGGAACAAACAAAAGCAACACACATGAACACACAAGATTTTTATCGAGGTTCACCCAAACAATGGCTACTTCCCCGCGCAGAGGCACTCCTGCGATTTCCACTAGAAATATGAAGATTAGGTTTGCAAATCTCTCAAGAACTCACCACCAAGGTGTAGGGTTTCTCTCTATCTCCCTCTCTTTTAATGACGGCTGGTAGATCTCTCTTTTCTCTTGACTTTGTTTCAGTTAACCCTAAAATCGCACAAAATACAATATATATAGGATTCCACATCTCTAATCTCAGCTGTTCATCTATTCAGCGTTGGAACGGTCGACCAGTCCATCTTGACGGTCGACCAATCTTCTCCCTCGACTGCACGAAATCCAACAGAGAGTGTGTCGGTCGACTGCGTGGCCGACCGGTCATTCCATCAAGCTACAGAGTTGAGTCAGAGAGCGGAACGGTCGACTGCGCGGTCGACCGGTCTTCTTGCTTGGGCGGTCAGGGGGTGCGGTCGACCGCAACTTTGTTGTAGCCACTTTCTACTCTTGACCTGTTGCTCCCACTTCGACTCTCCTTCCCGATTATCTTCTTCAACTCATTATCGTTTATTGGATCCACAAACCCCAATAATCTCCCACTTGGAGACATATACATGAAATCTCTAACTTGTTCTTCATTCTTCCATTGGCCTAGTCTAGGCCTGTGCCTCTGCGAGTCTCCTCAACAATTAAGCTGGAGACAATGCGATAGCGGTATAGCAAAACTGATGTTTTTTGCTATTCACCACCTTAGTGAGCATGTCCGCCGGATTCTTAGTACTAAGAATCTTAGTTAGCTTCAGCCATTTCTTCTCAACTGCCATTCTGACAAAATGATACCTCATCTGAATGTGCCGAGTCCTAGAGTGATGTGCCAAGTTTTTCGCCAAGAAAACTGCATTTTGACTGTCGCACCATAGTTCACCTATGGGTTGCTTCCTGCCCAACTGTTTCATAAGCTCCGAAATTCACAACATGTCTTTCGTCGCTTCCGTAAGTGCCATATACTCTGACTCCGTGGTTGACTGCGCTACAACCTTTTGTAACTGCGAAGCTCAACTAACAATTGTTCCACCAACTGTAAATATATACCCTGTAGTACTTCTGCAACCATCACGATCGCCCAAAAAATCCGCATCTACATAACCATGTAAGAATCTCTTCCAAAACAAAGAGAGTGATCTGAAGTACCTGCTAGATATCTAAGAATCTACCTTACTGCATCCCAATGTTGTTTACCTGGATTCTTCATGTACCGGCTGACAACTCCCACTACTTGTGTGATGTCTGGTTTTGTAGACACCATCGCATACATCAAACTCCCAATGGTTGAGGCATAAGGAATAGCAGCCATTTCCTCCATCTCCGCCTCCGTCTTATGACACAAGTCCATTGATAACTTGAAGTGAGCAGCCAAGGGACAAGTGACTGGCCTCGCACTATCCATATTGAATCTCTTCAACACCTTCTTCAAATAGTCCGCTTGAGATAACCAAAGCTTCTTGATACTCCTGTCTCTACTGATCTTCATGCCGAGGATTTGCTTTGCTTCACCCAAGTCCTTCATTGAAAACTCCGAAGCTAGCTTCTTTTTCACTTCCTTGATTTTCTCCATACATGAACCTGCTAACAGCATGTCGTCCACATACAACGCCAAGGCAACTGTATCATTGTCTTCATATCTACGGACATACACACAATGATCCGTTTTGCATCTATCAAAATTTTTTTCTCTCATGAAGCAATAAAACTTCAAATACCATTGCCGCGGTGCTTGCTTGAACCCATAAAGACTCTTCTTTAATCGACACACCATGTCTTCCTTTCCTTTGGCTTCAAAACATGTGGGTTGTTTCATGTACAGCTCTTCTTCGACATCACCACGGAGAAATGTTATCTTCACATCCAACTGCTCTAAGTGTAAGTCTTCAACTGGCACAACACTGAGCAGAACCCTAATAGAAGCCATCTTCACAACCGGTACAAAGATCTCACTATAATCGACGCCTTCCTTTTGAGAGAATCCTTTCACAATAAGCCTGGCCTTATACCTCTTACTGCCATCTGCTTCATCTTTGACTCTAAAGACCCATTTGTGCATAAGAGCGCGCTTCTCTGCTGGTAACTTGGTCAACTCCCAAGTTTGGTTCTGTTCCAAGGAGCTCATCTCGTCCTTCATGGCTAACTCCCACTGAATTCGGGCCTCATCCCTCAAACCCTCCTCATAAGTCTCGGGCTCCCCCGAACTCGTGTACAAAACATGCTCATAAACAACACTAGCTGATGGATCAAATATCCTGGTTGGCCTCTTCTCTCGTGTCGATCTCCTCAACGTGGGTACCGGTTCACCAACCACTTTAGGTTCCCTGAACTGTTCTGGCTGTACCTGTTCGTCTTGGATAACCTTCTCATTCCCAATAAGCTCACCATGAGCCTCCCGTGCTGCCTGTGGTACCTGTACCTGCTACTGCACTTTAGGACCCCTACCACTAGGACCACCTTCAGAATCTGAATCTGAGTCTGAGTCTGAATCCCAATCTGACTCTGAACTGGTTGTACTATCTTGACCTGTGTGTCTGTCCTTGTATAGAACCTCTTCATTGAACACTACATTCCTGCTGCGAATGACTTTGTTATCCACAAAATACCAAAGCCTGTAACCATACTCATTGCCACCGTAGCCAATGAAGACACACCTCTTGGACTTAGAGTCCAACTTTTTTCTTTCTTCCCTATCAATTAGTGCATATGCCATACAACCATAAACTTTCAAATGCGAATAATTAACAGTTTTACCTGACCATAGTTCTTCTTGAATGGCCCCATCAAGGGCACTAGACGGGCAACGGTTAATCAAGTACACTGCTGTATCAACTGTAGCGGCCCAAAATGGACTGGAAGACCTGCATGAAGTCTCATGCATCTCGCCCTTTCGAGTATCGTGCAGTTCATCATTTCTGCTACACCATTCTCCTTTGGAGTCTTAGGAACTGTCTTAATTCCTCTGATACATTCCTTTGCCAGATAGTTAACAAACTCTTTGCTTGTGTACTCACCTCCGTTGTCTGACTTGATTGCTTTCACCTTGCAACCCGTCTCATTCTCAACCCTGGACTTCCAAGCTCTGAAAGCCTCAAAAACTTCTGATTTCTCACGAATTGCATAAACCCAAACCTTTCTTGTAGCATCATCGATGAATGTGATGAAGTATCTCTTACCACCATAAGAGAATTCCTGAGCTGGACCCCACACATCTGTATGTACCAACTCTAGCTTCGCAAGCTCTTCTTATGTCCACCCAACTGAAAGCTAACTGTTTTCTGTTTGTCCATCACGCAGTTCTCACAAAAATCCATCTCAACCTTCTTCAATCCCGGCAAAAGATCCCTAGAACAAAGCTACTTGACACCCTTTTCACCAAGGTGTCCCAACCTGACACACCATAGAATTGAAGAGGAACTACCTACTGATGCTGTAGCAATGATATCACCTAAATCATCTCCCCTGAGTAAGTACAACGTGTCACCACGCTTTCCTTTTGCCACCAACCTGGCACTTGTAGTCACCTTCTAATCTCCATGGCCAAAGGTTGTTGTAAACCCTTCTTTGTCTAGTTTGCTAGTTGAGATCAAGTTTTTCTTCAAGCTCGGAATATGTCTTGTGTCATACAAGACCAATTGCCCACCATTGCGAGCCTTCACTCTCACAGTGCCTCTACCTACAACTGGATATATCTGCCCATTACCAACTGAAACTGCACCAAAATCACATGTCCTATAATCCTCATACACATCCCTCATGGGGGTATAATGATAAGACGCACCTGAGTCTATACACCAATCATCTTGCAAAATAATGATACAGCAGATAAACACAATTCATCTAGACGGGGTTCAATACTTACCAAATTGGCTACCTGTGACCCTGCTTGTGCTTTCTTATACTCCTCACATCGGTCTCTCCTGTGTCCTGCCTTCTTGCAGTACCAACACTCACATTTGCGATTTCCTATTCTTGACTTGGACCTGTGATTCCTACTTTGCGACCTCCCTCTGTTGTTACTTCTGCCACGGTTATCAATAGACAGCATGGTATTGATAGGATATGACACCGAAGTCTCTCCATGCATTTTCCTCCTTGCATCCTCATTCATGATGCTGCTTATAACATCCTTTAGGGTAGTCGTATCAATCATGGTGCTAGTAATAGTCTGCTCTACTATACCGTAACTATCGGGAAGACTGGATAGCAACAACAACGATTGTGCCCTCTCCTCAAACTTTAAACCCGACGATTCCATTTGATTGTAAACCATACAGAAATTGTTGATGTGCCCAGCAACCAAACCCCTTTCTGACAACTTCAAGTTAACCAATTTCTTTAGATGTAAGATCTGATTCGCTGCATTCGGCTTCTCAAACATATCTGTCAAAATCTCCATTGCCTCCTTTGCATTTTTTGCCTTCTCAATGTGAAATAATGCCTTCCTGCTCAGCGACAACTGAATTTGCCTAAGTGCCTTCTGATCCAATCTATTCCAGGCCGCCAATGTAGCCGGATCGACCTTCTCCCCTTCTGGCTTCACACCAAACAACGGATTATCTAGATCCTTCTGTCGGAGATATGCAATCATTTGGATCTTTCACATTGTGAAATCCATTCCATCGAACTCCTTGACTCTACTCTTGTCTCCCATCTCAATCAAGACTACCAACCTGTAGCTCTGATACCACTTTGTTGAATTCTAACTGCAGAATAAACTCAACAACGACGACGAGATGCAGGAACTATAGAATCAAAACAAGAGAATAAAGAACAAACAGAAGCAATGTAACACCCCGAATTTTAAATAAGGACAAATTCGAGATTTCACAGGATCTTTACTTCACTTCGTACAATTTTACAAGGAAATTAAAACTTTTCATTCACAATGCATCAGAGTTCAATTACAACTTGGTTTTTCACAGCGGAAGAATGAAATTTACAATAAAACATTTACAACATCTTTAAAATAAAACAGCATCAGCATATCCACTTTATAGCTCCATGAATAGTCCTTTACCTGCATATCAATCTGTGGGCACGTCAGTTACTTAGAACTGACGAAATGTTATACACGGCTATCCTCTCTATGCCGGGAATAGTATAACGATCTCATACTTTAACAAATCAACAAAAAGATTGAATGAACAAGTAAAGTGTCAAAGGTGATTATTCTAAACATAAGTGTATGTCATGCCTTAATGCCTAATGCACACATTTCTATACTAGGATGACACTAATGCACACTTGTTCGGATTCTATGCATCCCATACTACATAGGTCCGAGGGCAAGCGCCTACGTACTCCACATTGAAGGGTTCGATCCCTCGCCATGAGACTACCCAGTAATAAAACAAGTTTTAGAGTTATTTCACAGATACGGATCTCAGCCTCCCTGGCTAGCCTCCCTGGCTTATATTAACAGATCCCAGCCTCCCTGGCTATTATATCGTGATGATAATCCCGTAAATGCCCTTCTAGCCCCAGTATATACATATTCTTTGGAGTATGGTAAACATCCGTCGACTACCCTAAGTCCCGGATAAAATACAGTCCATCTCCTATGGGGCAACCACAGTCCACCAACTGGGTCTATAGCCACGGAGATCCACCGCCGACTATATAGAAGCACCCATTTACGTTTGCACAAGTTTATCACATCTTCACTTAAGTGCCTAATTATTCTTAAGTTCAAGACATGAATAATTTCCACTCATAGAATTAGTTTTACCTCCTACCGGACTTAATCAACAAATATGAGATCGCCCCACGGCAATATCTCAAAATCATATCAATCCTTTCTTTCATTTTTGCCCGTAACCGAAGTCTTACTAATTCTTAATCATAATCTTTCATGTACATGAAACATGGGTACACATACCCCTTAATAATCATATCTTAAACTTATTATATTCATATCTCTAACTTATCCATAATCTAATCAATGTCTCATTTTTGCATTACCCATGATTCATTCATTCATTCATAATTTCCCATAAAAACAAATAATCCTTTTTCATGAACAAAATTTTCATCCATTATCATTCTTTTTAACAACTTAGGCACATATTCATAATCAACTTATTCATTCAAAATCTTTATAAGCAAAATATTTTCTTTCAAGTACGCAACTTCATCGCATGAAATTTTATCAACAAATTCAAACTCTCACAATATCTCAACTCACTTTAAAACATTCTTTACACAAATAAGAGTATAATTTTCTTCAAGAAAAATCACTTCACAAACTACTACTTTACTCTTCTTAATAAAATAAAGGTCTATAATAGAATTTAGAAGTCAATAATAATGTTAAAATTACTCAGTTTCGGAAAATATACTAATGGACTAACTTTGGTAAATATTTTCAAAAGTGGATCAATCGGGTAAATATTTTCCATGGTGGATCAGTTTCGGAAATTATTTTCTTTTTACCCTTTTCATTATCATGTCTTCACTTAGATATTTCCTTGTCTCTAGTCATCCACAATTTGATCTATATCTCATTTGGCATCAATCATAATTCTCTTTTAGTCCATTCATGAATCAACAACAATAGCAATTTCATTTGTAAATTTTAAACTCATGAAGTCTCTCCAATTAATCAAATACAAATAATTCACAACTTAATCAATTATCTATTCATAATTCACTTATTCTCAATTCTTTCCAACAAGAATTCTATTCATGCATTCATCTAATTTAAACTCATTAACAATTTGAGTACACATAGAAATCTAGAATTTCACATTCATCATAATTGCATAATCTCAACAAGAGAAACTAATTCTCACATCAAAGTCTTTTTTTTTTTATAAAAAAATTCATATTCTTAAAAATAATTAACTTAAGAACAAAATTTCATTCTATCTTCAAATATCTCTTTTACTTCTCAAATATACTTGAAAAATTCTACAACTATTTTTACTATATTCTATTTCATTTTATAAGAGTATTAGAATTTTTCCCCAAATTTAATTTGCATTTAAACTCATTAAGAAGTCTCAACAATCTTCCTACAAATTATACATTTCGACATTTACAATCATGCGTACTAGTATGGTTTGTGACAGTAATTCATTTTATTATTTTTAACTATCGTGATGGAAAATTGTTCTCTTAGTCATAACAATATTTCTACCATTCATAAACACAATATATTTATCCCATCACATTTTACTTTATTTATCAAAATTAGCATGTTTGTACTACAATATAAAAATCAACCACTAACACAATATTAATCTTTCTTTCTTATTCATTAATCAACATGACCCTAGAACATAAAACAACATTTTTCAACATATTTCCCATACAAAGAATACACTTTTAACATGCATAACATTTTACAAGTATTTTAACATGATCTATGGCATTAGCTCTTTAGTCAAAAATTCCTATAGCATGTAACACTAACATGAAATTTTAACTACACCTCAAAACAAAATGTTCATATATTATCACTAGCATGCATAGTTCTAAATTAGAAAGCATGAGAACCCACCTTTTGTTTGAAGGTTGAAAACTACAAATGAATGGCTCCTTCTTGCTCCTAGCAACTCCTAGTCCTCTTCTCCTCCTAGCAAAAGCTCCAAGCAAGAGATCCTCCAAGCACAATAACTCTCTTTCTTTTTCTTACACTCTTTTCTTTCTCTTTTCTTTCTCTTGTTTATTTTATTTTTGGTGTGAAAAAGAATGAGAAATGGGTTGCTATTTATAGGACAATGCTAGGGACTATATTGCAAAATCTCCCACCTAATAACTTCTCATTTTAATTCTCTTTTTTTAATTCTCACCTCTTCATATTTTTAACTCCTAAAACTCCCAACCTCTCATCTCCCCACTCTCCATGAACTTAACCACTCCATTAATCCCCTCCCCTAGCCCACAAAATGGTCCAAATACATTTGTGTGTGCATGCATACATGCACAAACAAATATGAACACATTTCTATAACTCAAAAATGTGTACTAATATGTGTAACTTGTCATGTATTAGTACATGTTTAACTAAAAATGTGATTTTAATAGTGGGCTTGCTACATGGGCTTATTACTAATTAATTTATTTAATTATCTAGTGGGCTTGCTACATGGGCTCATTACTAATTAATTTATTTAATTATCTAGTGGGCTCCTCTCCTAATGGGCTACATTTTAGTTTATAGGTCCATGGATCAAAAGAAAGGCTAAATAAACTAATGCATGCTAAAAATAGTAAAATGAGAGTAGCAAAATGAGAATAAAAATTTGCACGTGCACCATACGTGCAGAAAATCAAAAAATGCATTTTAATCAAAACAAGGGGAAAATAAATTTTCATTTTATAAAATAGATTTAAATACATAAAAATAAATAATTTAAACCTATAGAAAATATTATACGTAGTGGTGGAAGCACGTGCATCAAAACACGTAAAAAGCACGTAAATTCCAGGGATTGAAATATTATATTTTAGTTGAATGAAATCAATACGGAAAATGTATAAATAATACGAATCCAAAATATGTAGTGAAATACATTACAAAATATACGTGCGTAACACCCAAGGACAAAATTGTAATTTCAATTTTGCGGGGTGTTACACTCTCCCCCCCTTAGAGTAGTTCCGTCCCCGGAACTCGCTAAGGTAAAGATTGTATTTTGTACACGTCAAAGAAAATATTTGTATTTAGGAAACTGCAGCTAAAAAAAAAAATGTAGTATGCGCAATAATAAAAACAAGACAAACTCTTTATAAGAAGACTATGAATATTAAGATGTTACAAGACAGAACAAGAAAATTAGGAAATGGCATAAGAACTGAAATGCGACAAGAGATAGAATAGTTTGAGAGAAATTTTTGTACAAAAAAATAATATTAGGTAAGCTATTGGATAAAAGGGAAAAGTCAATTAAGTTGCTACCTTCGAAATAGTTCGGAAAACAATGTAGCGAAGAAAACATGGTCAATAGGTAATTTAGAAAAATTTATCAATGTAATAAACGGTAGAAAATTCGCAAACTGTAAAACGAAATCGAATTAGCAATTTAAAACATGACCATAAATGAGAATGAGACTTGGTTGACAACATAAAATGACATTGTACACCAATTAATAAAATAGTAAGGTAATTATAATAATTATGCATAAAATTTGAAAATTCAAAATAGAATACATACATTGAAATACTTTTGAATATACAAAATTTTGTAGTGATGAAATTAATTTATAACATTAAGACAAAATAGTGTAAAGCACATACACGAGATGAAAACAAAATTGAAAGCAATAATTATATAGTATAGCAATTTTAGGACAATAGACATAAACAAGTATATGCGAAAATATTAATGTAGTAATTAGATGAGGGTAAAATGATATGTATAATGGGAATATTGAAATATATGATATATATAGAAATCATTGGGAAAATATATGTAATAACTAAGAGTATAAAGACAGTTAAAATTTGAGGAAAGATAATGTATAAATAGTGAGTATATACATTATATTAAAGATGTGTAAAACTATAAAAAGTAATGAGTAGCGATTAATAGTAAAAATCAAAACAAGTATGCAATAATAATAGTACCTAGTGTAGACAATAAAACAAATGTTAGGTCATATTTATATAGGTAGAAAAATTTCAATCTTGTTAAAAACATATAGGATAAGATAATACAGTATCACAGAAATCAAATCATATGAAATGAGTGCACATAAGAAAATTTCATAAGAAAAATCCAAAATGAAGCAAATAGTGGTTGCAATATTAATTTAATAAACGGCAATTTAAAATTTGACAAAATATGTGAAGTAATAGTGGGTAAACAAAAAAAATGACATAAATACATGAAAGACGAAATTTTAAGTTTAAAAAATAGATTTAAAATATCAAGACTAAGGAAGATAGATAAATAATAAATATTCAAATCATAAAAATATTTATTTGAAAAAAAAATATGGAGAAAGTAGCATGATAATAATCTACAAAATAATTTGAGAGGGAAGTGAGTAAGGTATCATGAATGACGGTCCAAGCCAACCACGCTTCCACTGCGTCACTCTGATACCCAGGGAAAAATGTGCTCGCATACACTCTTATATCCATGTATACGAGAAAAACATCATGAATGAAAGTCAATAACTACTGCATTCACGACTCCAGCCATCTAAAAGAAAAAGGAAATATCAGTGCATAGAGCAACACAAATGTAAATCACTTACATTTAAATCTCTATAGACTGAAACTCACACTCTAGTGTCCACAGGAATAATATTGTAACTACTTAATAAGGTGTCACGGGTTCTAGACTATAGTTAATGATCTTACTACTCTTCCTAAACAAATCTTTAGTCTATCAAGTTCCGATTTACTTGGGTTAGCCGTAAGAGTCGGTTCCCAGCTAGCGGTGGTCCGAAGACGCTTAAGTACCGTGTCGCTTAGGGTTGTTTACACCCGGTTGACAGAAGGACTCTCTTGGCTTGTTCCCAAATTTATCGTCACTTTTTATCGTTCCTTATAAACTTGTACTACTTGTGAAGCATGCTCTGATACCATCTGTAACACCCCGAATTTTAAATAAGGACAAATTCGAGATTTCACAGGATCTTTACTTCACTTCGTACAATTTTACAAGGAAATTAAAACTTTTCATTCACAATGCATCAGAGTTCAATTACAACTTGGTTTTTCACAGCGGAAGAATGAAATTTACAATAAAACATTTACAACATCTTTAAAATAAAACAGCATCAGCATATCCACTTTATAGCTCCATGAATAGTCCTTTACCTGCATATCAATCTGTGGGCACGTCAGTTACTTAGAACTGACGAAATGTTATACACGGCTATCCTCTCTATGCCGGGAATAGTATAACGATCTCATACTTTAACAAATCAACAAAAAGATTGAATGAACAAGTAAAGTGTCAAAGGTGATTATTCTAAACATAAGTGTATGTCATGCCTTAATGCCTAATGCACACATTTCTATACTAGGATGACACTAATGCACACTTGTTCGGATTCTATGCATCCCATACTACATAGGTCCGAGGGCAAGCGCCTACGTACTCCACATTGAAGGGTTCGATCCCTCGCCATGAGACTACCCAGTAATAAAACAAGTTTTAGAGTTATTTCACAGATACGGATCTCAGCCTCCCTGGCTAGCCTCCCTGGCTTATATTAACAGATCCCAGCCTCCCTGGCTATTATATCGTGATGATAATCCCGTAAATGCCCTTCTAGCCCCAGTATATACATATTCTTTGGAGTATGGTAAACATCCGTCGACTACCCTAAGTCCCGGATAAAATACAGTCCATCTCCTATGGGGCAACCACAGTCCACCAACTGGGTCTATAGCCACGGAGATCCACCGCCGACTATATAGAAGCACCCATTTACGTTTGCACAAGTTTATCACATCTTCACTTAAGTGCCTAATTATTCTTAAGTTCAAGACATGAATAATTTCCACTCATAGAATTAGTTTTACCTCCTACCGGACTTAATCAACAAATATGAGATCGCCCCACGGCAATATCTCAAAATCATATCAATCCTTTCTTTCATTTTTGCCCGTAACCGAAGTCTTACTAATTCTTAATCATAATCTTTCATGTACATGAAACATGGGTACACATACCCCTTAATAATCATATCTTAAACTTATTATATTCATATCTCTAACTTATCCATAATCTAATCAATGTCTCATTTTTGCATTACCCATGATTCATTCATTCATTCATAATTTCCCATAAAAACAAATAATCCTTTTTCATGAACAAAATTTTCATCCATTATCATTCTTTTTAACAACTTAGGCACATATTCATAATCAACTTATTCATTCAAAATCTTTATAAGCAAAATATTTTCTTTCAAGTACGCAACTTCATCGCATGAAATTTTATCAACAAATTCAAACTCTCACAATATCTCAACTCACTTTAAAACATTCTTTACACAAATAAGAGTATAATTTTCTTCAAGAAAAATCACTTCACAAACTACTACTTTACTCTTCTTAATAAAATAAAGGTCTATAATAGAATTTAGAAGTCAATAATAATGTTAAAATTACTCAGTTTCGGAAAATATACTAATGGACTAACTTTGGTAAATATTTTCAAAAGTGGATCAATCGGGTAAATATTTTCCATGGTGGATCAGTTTCGGAAATTATTTTCTTTTTACCCTTTTCATTATCATGTCTTCACTTAGATATTTCCTTGTCTCTAGTCATCCACAATTTGATCTATATCTCATTTGGCATCAATCATAATTCTCTTTTAGTCCATTCATGAATCAACAACAATAGCAATTTCATTTGTAAATTTTAAACTCATGAAGTCTCTCCAATTAATCAAATACAAATAATTCACAACTTAATCAATTATCTATTCATAATTCACTTATTCTCAATTCTTTCCAACAAGAATTCTATTCATGCATTCATCTAATTTAAACTCATTAACAATTTGAGTACACATAGAAATCTAGAATTTCACATTCATCATAATTGCATAATCTCAACAAGAGAAACTAATTCTCACATCAAAGTCTTTTTTTTTTTATAAAAAAATTCATATTCTTAAAAATAATTAACTTAAGAACAAAATTTCATTCTATCTTCAAATATCTCTTTTACTTCTCAAATATACTTGAAAAATTCTACAACTATTTTTACTATATTCTATTTCATTTTATAAGAGTATTAGAATTTTTCCCTAAATTTAATTTGCATTTAAACTCATTAAGAAGTCTCAACAATCTTCCTACAAATTATACATTTCGACATTTACAATCATGCGTACTAGTATGGTTTGTGACAGTAATTCATTTTATTATTTTTAACTATCGTGATGGAAAATTGTTCTCTTAGTCATAACAATATTTCTACCATTCATAAACACAATATATTTATCCCATCACATTTTACTTTATTTATCAAAATTAGCATGTTTGTACTACAATATAAAAATCAACCACTAACACAATATTAATCTTTCTTTCTTATTCATTAATCAACATGACCCTAGAACATAAAACAACATTTTTCAACATATTTCCCATACAAAGAATACACTTTTAACATGCATAACATTTTACAAGTATTTTAACATGATCTATGGCATTAGCTCTTTAGTCAAAAATTCCTATAGCATGTAACACTAACATGAAATTTTAACTACACCTCAAAACAAAATGTTCATATATTATCACTAGCATGCATAGTTCTAAATTAGAAAGCATGAGAACCCACCTTTTGTTTGAAGGTTGAAAACTACAAATGAATGGCTCCTTCTTGCTCCTAGCAACTCCTAGTCCTCTTCTCCTCCTAGCAAAAGCTCCAAGCAAGAGATCCTCCAAGCACAATAACTCTCTTTCTTTTTCTTACACTCTTTTCTTTCTCTTTTCTTTCTCTTGTTTATTTTATTTTTGGTGTGAAAAAGAATGAGAAATGGGTTGCTATTTATAGGACAATGCTAGGGACTATATTGCAAAATCTCCCACCTAATAACTTCTCATTTTAATTCTCTTTTTTAATTCTCACCTCTTCATATTTTTAACTCCTAAAACTCCCAACCTCTCATCTCCCCACTCTCCATGAACTTAACCACTCCATTAATCCCCTCCCCTAGCCCACAAAATGGTCCAAATACATTTGTGTGTGCATGCATACATGCACAAACAAATATGAACACATTTCTATAACTCAAAAATGTGTACTAATATGTGTAACTTGTCATGTATTAGTACATGTTTAACTAAAAATGTGATTTTAATAGTGGGCTTGCTACATGGGCTTATTACTAATTAATTTATTTAATTATCTAGTGGGCTTGCTACATGGGCTCATTACTAATTAATTTATTTAATTATCTAGTGGGCTCCTCTCCTAATGGGCTACATTTTAGTTTATAGGTCCATGGATCAAAAGAAAGGCTAAATAAACTAATGCATGCTAAAAATAGTAAAATGAGAGTAGCAAAATGAGAATAAAAATTTGCACGTGCACCATACGTGCAGAAAATCAAAAAATGCATTTTAATCAAAACAAGGGGAAAATAAATTTTCATTTTATAAAATAGATTTAAATACATAAAAATAAATAATTTAAACCTATAGAAAATATTATACGTAGTGGTGGAAGCACGTGCATCAAAACACGTAAAAAGCACGTAAATTCCAGGGATTGAAATATTATATTTTAGTTGAATGAAATCAATACGGAAAATGTATAAATAATACGAATCCAAAATATGTAGTGAAATACATTACAAAATATACGTGCGTAACACCCAAGGACAAAATTGTAATTTCAATTTTGCGGGGTGTTACAAGCAACACACAAGAATACACAAGATTTTTATCGATGTTCACCCAAACAATGGCTACTTCCCTGTGCAGAGGCACTCCTGCGATTTCCACTAGAAATATGAAGATTGGGTTTACAAATCTCTCAAGAACTCACCACCAAGGTGTAGGGTTTCTCTCTATCTACCTCTTTCTTAATGACGGCTGGTAGATCTCTCTTTTCTCTTGGCTTTGTTTCAGTTAACCCTAAAATCATAGACAATACAATATATATAGGATTCCACATCTCTAATCTCAACCGTTCATCTATTCAGCGTCGGGACGGTCGACCGGTCCATCTTGACGGCCGACCGGTCTTCTCCCTCGACTGCACGAAATCCAACAGAGACCGAGTCGGTCGGCTGCGCGGTCGACCGGTCATTCCATCAAGCTACAGAGTTGAGTCAGAGAGCGGGATGGTCGACTCCGCGGTCGGCCGGTATTCTTGCTTGGGCGGTCGGAGGGTGCGGTCGACCACAACTCTGCTGTAACCACTTTCTACTCTTGACCTGTTGCTCCCACTTCGACTCTCCTTTCCGACTATCTTCTTCAACTCATTATCGTGTATTGGATCCCCAAACCCCAACATGTTCTTGTATTGATTGCTATGTACAATTTAGTAGACCTTATTGAGAGATATACACCTTTAATAAGATTTTTAAAGATAACATCACGGAAATTGATCATGGCTGCAATTATTTCTCTTTTCTTGTTCATTCCTGCATTCTACTTCATGGCAAAGTATGGAGGTCCAGGTTGGATGATCATACTGATAACTTTACTAGGTCTCAATAATGGTCAACTTACTGTCTGCATTATGACTGCAGCTCCAAAAAACTACAAGTTCAGTGTCTATACTTATTTTTCCCCTTACTTTGATTCACAATGGTTGGAATTGAATCAATTCATTTATTGTTTGTATGTTTGCCGTTCTCTGGTTGTACAACAACAATTGGGATGAAGTTTGCAATCTATAGTGTCGGATGATATATATAGAAACTAATTTATGTCAAAAGATTAATCATAGTAGCTAAGGAAAGATTAGATATGAAAATTGCTACCCGTAATTCAGTGATATACATATCTGAGAACAGATTAAGGAAAGAAAATATATAGCAAAAACTATATATTTGATATCCGAATTCGTATCCGTTATCCGATAGACCTTATCTGATTCACATCCGTATCCGAAATTTGCGGATATGGATATGATTTTTTTCTGAATCATATCCGTATTTGTATCTGAGTCCGTCTTTGGAATGAGGATACTGATATTGGTATAGCCAATATCCGATCCGTATCCGATCCGAAAGCATCCTACTTATTATGGAAATATCTTTCTTTTTTTTGGTTAGGTTGAGATGTACTTACTATATTAACCCCTCTAATATAATTTTTTTGGCTGCATCCCTGCTAGTTCAATCATGTTATATTTTCTTAAACTCTAACCTTGTTGGAAACTCAGGCCCGTAGAATGAAAGTAAAAGAAACTAAAATGTGAATGTACATTGTGAAGACTTTTGTTGATAGTTTGAAGAAACTGACCGTAAAGGTTTCAATGTTAATAATTTACCATCTTCAGTTAACTGTGATGTATTTTTATTGTAGGGGTGGCATCAGGGTCGGGCTGGCCCGTGACCAGCCCGCCCCGCTCGGGCCTCAACCCGGCCTGGCCCGCCCAATACCCGGACCAGACCTGGACCCGGCCCCTCCCAAACTCGGTCCAGGTAGGGCCTCAATTTTGCCCTCAAAGCCCACCACGGCCTGGCCTGCAAAAGGCCCGACCCGTCTTGAACCGGCCCATCCGAGCTGGGCTGACCGATGTAGATTTTTTAATTAAATTTTTTTTTTAGAAAAATATATGTATATAAGTATATGTATACTACAATATATATATATATATATATATATATATATATATATAGGGTAAAAGGGACATGAGCAACTTGCTCATTTAGTAAATGAGCAATTGATTATGTGGCATGCATGTGATACATTGGACAACTAACTCATTTAAGGATTTTTCAATCAAATGTATGCCACATCATTAATTGCTTATTTACTAAATGAGCAAGTTGCTCATACCCCTTTTCCCATATATATATATATATATATATATATATATATATATATATATATATATATATATATATATGTCTGTGTGTGTGTGTGTGTGTGCATATAAATATACTTTAAATATTTTTAAAAATTATAAAAATGAGAAATTAATTTATCACAACTCATTACTGAATTTGTCAACCCTACCCTAGCTATTTATAGCAAACTCCACATCTTCACTTCTTTCATCTCACCAATGTGGGACTAAAAGTTTTCTACATCAAAGGATTTTAGTTACATATATATATTTACTATTAAACTTTTTATGAAATATAGTTTCAGATTGGATATCTTGGCTAGCGCGTGCAAATTAGTCTGCCAAGTTTGGGTGGTTATGGGTTTGATCCTGAGAGGGTTTTAGATTTTATTTTTAAATGAATTAATCAAAAGGATTTTTAGCTGTTGTTTCTTTCTTTTATTTTTTATTTTTATTTTTATTTTTATTCTTATTTTTATATTGTAATTTAATAAGATTTGTATCAAATATTATTTATCTATATGTTCTTATAATTATTGTCTTCATTCACTATTTTCCTTTATCTTTTTAGTTTGTACTCTTGACAAAATCTTAATGTATAATATTATTTTTGAATTAATTAATCACTTTCCTTCAATCTAAATAGAGGCCATATCGATCTCTAAATTCAAATAATTTTCTTGTTTTGTAATTGGATCTAATTTGTAGGAAATTTTATTCATGAACTTCATTTTATTTAAAATTTTTTAATTTATTAAATCAATTTAAATTTGGTTTTAATTTCTTTTATTTATTAGATATTTGCAATTGCTGTGAAATTACTATTTAATACTTGATCTTTGTTTTTTTTATTTTAAATACACTCCAAAAATTGGCCCGGCGTGCGAACTGGCCCGACCCCCACCCTTGGGGCCGGGGGCCAGGTCCGGACCTCACATTTTCTCCCCTAGCCCTGTAGCGCCCCGAATTTCCAATATGATATCTTAGAAATACGTGGCACAATTTCCAACATCAACTTCAATTATAATAGTAAATATAGCCAAAAATACAGATAAATTTTTCTTTCAACCTTTATTATATTAGTTCATTACAAAACACAGCGGAAAAACAAACATCTTGAATTACTGTCTTTTCATTACAACACCTTCTTTACATTTTTCATGAGCTTTATTATCATTCTATCTCATGCATCCAAATCCCAATGCTATAGGTAATCACCTGTAAAATATAAGGATAGAGATAACCCTAACCCCCAAAACTACAGGGGTCAGCCATAACGGTGTGAGTAACATAAAAACAAAACAACATAAATAGAACATGAAACATGAAATCATAAACAACATGTAATAAAGACAGGAATAGATGAATTAAGAAATAACAATGAAACATGAAAAACATCAAGTGTAGCTAGACTAAGTATCAAGTGTAGAAAACAGGAAAAACACATGCATAAACCTAATCAAGAAAACACAATACTATATGCTGACTCTCTAATGCGTACTTGTCGGATTCTATGCATCCCACTCTACATAGGTCCGGTGCAAGTCCTTAACGTCTCCACTTTATAGGGTTTGTCCTCTGCCATACAACTAATCTTACCAAGATGACTACTACGAGATATAGGTAAATTGTCAGTATTAGCCCATGCCCTGATAATTCCGGAGGTCAAACTCTATCCACAGATAATTCCGGAGACTATTTCACTCACACCTGGGAATCTTCGAGAATACTCCACACAGTAAGCTATGGCACCTCATCACACGAATTCCACATGAGTGTCGCCTCGATCCCGATAATTTCGGAGATCAATTCCACACCACAGGTAATTTCGGAGACTATTTCACTCACACCTGGATAATTCCGGGGATTATCTCACACCACAAGCCATACTGAGGTCCATAACCCATGTTCTCATTCATCATATCACCACTAGTGCATGTCCTTATCTTTTTAAGTTAATTAATTTAATTACGAACCTCTTAGAGATGGTGTACCCTACCGGACATAACTCAACAACTGATCAACAATATGCCTCAACAGGCCTAAAACACAATAACTCAACTGCCGGCATACTAGGGTCCCACACAACCTCTAGAGACTCACACTCAACTATCCAAACCTCAACAATAAAATATCTTGAAAACATATGTTCTGTAGAATGATAATATTTAGAATAGTAAGTTATAGATCCCAAAAATATTTAAAGAATCAATCGTTTAAAGAACATCAGAATAACTCAAGGAACATCAGTAACAGTCGACTGTAAACATGAGTCATTGGTCGACTGTCCAGAGCGAAAAACCAGCACTTCAAGAAAATAATTCTATGTAATGGCAGTCGACTGTAAAAGTCATCGGTCGACTGTCCAGAGCAAAAATCCAACATTTTTAAGAAAATAATTCTAAGTAATGACGGTCGACTGTCTAGAGCGAAAATCCAAAACATCGAGAAAACGTCAAAACAGAGCAGGGTCAATCGACTGTAAAAATGGGTCAGTCGACTGTTCCGCACGAAAATCCAAACTCCAAGAAAACACTACAGCCGGGATCACGACGGTCGAATGTCGAAACATACCAGTCGACTGTCACACCTACAGGCTGCAGTTTGGGTTGTGCATGTTTCAACCGATACGAAGATTTACTTCATAAAAACGAAATCTATAAGAAGTATATTTCTGATATGATCAAATATGACTTGTCGAGTATATAAGAGTCCACAAAACTAATCAAAACCACGTTGAATTGATAAAATTAGCATTTTGATGAATTCCTTCAAATTGAAACATGAATATGTGCATATATCAAAATAAAGTTTTAAGAATCAATCATACATCAAAAGACCTTTGCATTATGTTCCAAACCATATTAATACCAAAATATATTGAGGTAATAACCAAAATCTTCAAAATCACTTAAAGATTCAACTCATTCGAAACAACTTCATGCTAGTTTGTGCACCAAAGAAATTTCACAAATTCATCACTTTAGAAATAGACAAATGTTGAGATTAAATCTTTAATAATTGAGCAATTCAAATCCAAGTAAAAACTTCATGAAATCACGAAATCTCCAATTTAGTTATAAAGCATCAAATCCAAATCTAGTTATCACAACTCCAATCCTCGAGACATGATCTTTAATTCATTAGTCCTTCTCGCAATTCCCTCAAACTCAACCATATTTATTTTCATTAGTTGACTCATGAACATCAACAAATTTAACATTAACATGGCCAAGTCCCTTTCATCCAACTCACCAATAGTCAAAATCTCATCTTTAATGTATTCATGCATAATATTCACCATATCCAATCAAATCAGCAATAATCCAAAAGAAATAGCCTACTCATGATTTATATCAGGTTATTTAACAATCTCAAATCTTCCACATGCAAATTCTACTCATAAATAATTTAGGGTTTCATAAAAGATCCAAATTTTAATTCATCAATTCATCCAATCCCTCATATATATTCATACCAAACCCTAGCATGCTTTCTAATAGATGAAACGCCATATACAACATTCAAAGAACAAAACAAAACAATTATATCACTCACCTTGTTAAATAATCGAACGAAGACGAATAGAAAGTAAGAAAAGCCCCTCCTTAGCAAGAAATCCAAGATCTTCTATTTAGAAATCCAAAATAATAAGAAATAAGAATTCCTCTGTGTTGTGCAGCAGGATGACGGCTGCACTACACCCTAAATAGGACGGGATTAAAGATTCTAGGGTTTTTAAGTACATTTGCAAAATACTACCTTTTAAATATACCTTTACATAAATAGATTCCCATACTAGGAAATTAGTTAAAACCAATTTAATTGGGCTCAAAATCAAAAGATTCTCCACTGGCATCAGCCGGCACTGTAGGGAAGACACAGAAAACAATTTTGCAATTCCATCCCTTCAAATAGCAATTTTGCAAAAATATCATCTTTTATCAAAACTTGTAAAATATATCAAATGTGTTGAAATGAAAGGTAAAATTTTTACTCCTGAATTGAATAGGAATTATTTCTAGCCCAAAAATCCAAAAATCTGGAGTTCCACCCATATTTGGTAATTTTGCACAAAAGTCCTTTTTGAAATATTTGCAAATGGGTTCAACCATTGTCAGAAAAATCTAGAAAATTAACAAATAATCTCAAATAATAAATAATGAGTTTCCTCAAAATAATTTTGGCTTTTGAACCTCCCGAGAAAACATTTGCACGTGTTTTGCACGTGCAAGAAGATAAATTTTTAGATAAATATTTATTAAATCACCAAAAGCCATTTTAACTCATTTAATATTCTTAAAATAATATTTTAAAAATACGGGGTACTTCATCACTCCCTCCGTAGAAGAGTTCTGTGCTCAGAACTACCACTAATAGGGTCCAAACAATATATACGAACGAAAGGAATGCAAATCTCATAAATGGAAACATACTTCAGAGAATACAGTTGCACTTTAGAAAATAATCAAATAAAAGAAATACAACTCACTCAAAAGTACAATCATCAGGAAGGAATACAATTATACAAAAAGCTCAGGAAAATTCTTCTACATGCGATCCTCCGGCTACCAAGTAGCCTCCCCGAACTGCTGATTCTTGCACAACACCTTGACCATAGGTATCACCTTGCTCCTTAGAACCTTCTCCCTACGATCAACGATCTCTACGGGTTGTTCCTTGTAACTCAAGTTCACCTGTAGACTTTCAGGAACCTCCACCAACTGATGACTCTGATCTGGCACATACTTCTTCAACAGCGACACATAGAACACATCATGCACTTGCAACAACTCCTCTGGAAGCTCCAGCCTATATGTCGTCTGTAACACCCCGAATTCCAAAACATACTGAATTCGAAGTTCTACAGGATCTTTACACTTCTCTTCGTACAATTTTACAAGGAATTAAAAACTTTTATTACATTAGAGTTACATTTACATTTACATTTATACAGCGGAAGAAATTTTACAATATTCACATTTATAAAAATATATAACATTTGAATCAATCTTTAAGCAGCATGCATATTTATAGTCTTGCCAATCTCCTTATCCTGTATAGAAAACTGTGGGCACGTCAGTTACTGACAACCGATGAAATATTATATACGGCCATCCTCACTATGCCGAACAGTATAACGATTTTTCATACTTAAACAAATCACAAACTTGATCACAGACAGAGCTACAAAGGGACTACCATATTGATGTCGTGTTATGCTGTGCACTTAGTCCTTAATGCAATTGTTTACATTAAATGACACTAGTGCTCATCATCCTCTCCTCAGGTTCTCAAGTAGCCTCTTCAACCAACTGGTTTCTCCAGACTACTTTGACCATAGGTATCATCTTATTCCTCAAGATTTTCTCCCGACGATCCACAATCTCAACCGGTAGCTCAATGTAACTCAGATCCAACTGCAAATCCTCCGGCACTTCGGGCAAATGATGACTTGGATCTGGAATGTATTCTCTCAGTATAAACACCTGAAAGATATTGTGTACCTGAGACAACTCTTCCGACAACTCCAACCGGTAAGCAGTTTTCCCAATCCGCTTCAATATCTTGTACATGCCTATGAATCTTGGGGATAAATTCCCACCTCTGCCAAATTGGATCACGCCTTTACTAGGTGACATCTTCAGAAAGACAAAGTCACCAACCTCGAAGTCAAGGTCCCTTCTCCGGTTGTCTGCATAGCTCTTCTGCCTTCTCTGAGCATCCACCAACCTCTTCCTGATCAGATCAATCTTTTTAGAAGTCTGCTACACAATCTCAGGCCCAAACATTTGCTGTTCCCCAACTTCGAACCAACAAACAGGCATTCTGCACTTCCTGCCATACAGAGCTTCGTACGGTGCCATCCCGATACTAGTCTGAAAAACTGTTGTTGTAAGCAAACTCTACTAGAGCTAAATGCCTTTCCCAACTGCCTTCAAAGTCTAGAACACAACACCGAAGCATATCCTCAAGAATGTGGTTAACTTTCTCGGTTTGCCCATCGGTCTGAAGATGAAAAGCAGTGCTGAAATCCGTCTTGGTACCCAATGCTATCTGAAGACTCCTCCAGAAATGCGAAGTAAACCGCGCATCTCGATCAGACACAATGGTTAGCGAAACACCAGGAAGCCTGACGATCTCACCAACGTACAACTCAACCAACTTGTCTATAAACGAAGTGAGTTTTATTGCCAAGCAGTGAGCGAACTTAGTTAGTCGATCGACTATGACCCAAATTGCATCATTGCCCTTAGAACTCTTGGACAAACCCGTGATGAAATCCATACCGATGTTATCCCACTTCCATGCCGGAATAGGTAACGGTTGCAATAGATCTCTAGGTTTCTGATTCTCAACTTTGACCTGCTGATAGATCTCACACCTCGCCACAAACTCGGCCACATCCCGCTTCAGACCTGACCACCAAAAATATTGCTTAATGTCCTTATAAATCTTGGTACTCCCAGAATGTACAGACAAAAGAGTAGCATGTGCCTCCTGAAGAATACTCTCTCGCAATTCTGCTTGATCCGGAACACACAGCATCTCCCCAAACCACAACACTTCATCCCTGATCTGAAACTCCGACAACTTGCCAGAACCGACTTGCTCCTTCATCTTCTGTCTCTCTGCATCTTCCTTCTGACTTGCGATAATCCTTTCATTTAGTATTGGTTGGAGCCTCGACTGAGCTAAAGACGATCCTAAGCCTTGCATAACGAGTTCAATACCAGCCCGATCCAACTCTTCTGCAAGATGCCTCTGAGTTGTAATCAAACTAGCCAGACTACTTTTGCGGCTAAGTGCTTCAACAATCAACATTAGCCTTCCTAGGATGGTACTTAATCTCCGGATGAATGTCCTCAAGTACTTCCAGCTATCTTCTTTGCCTCAGATTCAGGTCCTTTTGCTGATAGATGTACTTCAAGCTCCTATGATCTGTGTACATGTTCAGCTTCTCACCATACACGTAATGTCTCCATTGCTTCAAGGCGAAGATAATCGCGGCCAACTCCAGATCATGAGTCAAATAATTTTTCTCATGCAGTCTTAGTTGCCTAGACCCATAAGCGATCACTTTCCCTTCTTGCATTAAGACACAAACAAGCCCACGATGTGAAGCATCACTGTAGACATCATTCTCAACACCTGCTCTAGGCAAAGCTAAAATGGGAGCAGTAGTCTGCCTCTCTTTCAACTCCTGAAAGCTTGCCTCACACTGTTCAGTCCACTTGAAGTTCACATTTTTCTTGGTCAGACCAGTGAGCGGCACGGCTATTTGAGCATAGCCCTGAATGAACCTCTTGTAGTATCCAGTTAACCCAAGAAAACTCCTGATTTCCTTCACTGTAGTAGGCCTTGCCCAATCCTTCACCGCCTCTATCTTCTGCGGATCAATTGTCACTCCCTCCTTAGAAAAGATGTGACCTAAGAATGCCACCTCAGATTTCAAAAAATCGCACTTGGATAACTTGGCATACAACTCATGCACTTCCAGCTTCTTCAAAACTGCTGCCAGATGCTCCGTGTGCTCCTCCTTCAACTTGGAGTACACAAGAATATCGTCGATAAATACCACGAAGAGAGAATCAATAAACAGCCTTAGAACTCTGTTCATCATATCCATAAAAATTGCAAGTGCATTCGTCACTCCAAACGGCATAACTAATAATTCGTAATTCCCATGTCGAGTTCTGAACGTAATTTTATGCACATCTTCAACTTTCACTCAAACTTGATGATATCCTGATCGAAGATCTATTTTGGAGAAAACAGCAGCTCCTTGTAGATGATTGAACAAGTCATCAATTTTTGGAATCGGATATTTATTCTGAACAGTGACCTTATTCAGCTCTCGGTAATCGATGCACATCCTCATCGAACCATCATTCTTCTTTACCAACAGCACCAGTGCTCCCCAAGGTGACGCACTCGGTTAAATAAAGCCTTTCTCCAATAGTTCCTCATTCTGCCGTTTGTTCTCATCCTGCTCCAAAGGCGCCATCCTATATGGTGCCTTGAAAATGGGTGCACTCCCTGGCTAAATAGTGATGCAGAACTCTACATCACGCTGTGGGGGTAACCCAAGCAAATCTTTCAAGAATACGGTCGGATAATCCCAAACCACCGGAATTTGCTGCACCTCTATAGGAATCCCTTTCTTCTGGCTGATAGCAGCCACCAAATCTGAACATCTCTTCCCTTGGAAAGTGACTTCAGGTCCACCTGGAGCCTTCACTGTTACTATCTTGGTCTTGCACTCGATGCTCACAATGTACACCGACATCCAATCAATGCCAATGATAATATCGACTCCCAAGACATTCAGCTCGATCAGATCAATCCAGAAAATTCTATCTCCAATAATGATCTCGTAGTCTGCATAGTACCAATCAGTGGTTAAAGTCTCCTCTGACGGAGTAGCTACTACTAAGACCTTGCCTGGAAATATCCTCAGTTCAACTCCCAAAATTTTAGCAAACTTAGGTGATATAAAAGTATGGAAGGACCCAGCATCGAACAAAATAACAACTTTCTTTCCATTCAAATAAAGTTCTCATGTTACATAACATACACTCGTTACATAACAGTTTACTAAATAAAAGGAAAAAGAGACAACAGAAAAACACTCCTAAACACCCTCACTCGTACCAGTGATGACGTGATCCACTTCATCAGCATCAGCTTCAGTCAAGGCAAATACTCGCCATTGCTGGTACGGCTTCTTCCCAGTCTACTGAGTTAGTCCATTACGGACAACATCCTGCAGCTTGAGGTAATGAAACTTGTAGTGGCCTGTCTCTCCATAGTTGAAATAAGTCACAGGAGGTCTCACCCAAGTATTTCCAGGTCTTCCTGCCACCTGAATAGCGTTCGCACCCGTAGGCTTGAACCTTTGAGCCGTCGGCTGTCCCCTGGCATTTCCAACAACTGCGGGCCTCTTCCCCACATTCCAGTTGTTCCTCCGATTCTGAATAGCGTGGCACTACTCCATGCGCGCCTCCATGGCTGCCGCTCGTTTGACCAGTTTGTCAAACCTCCTGATACCGATGGGTATCATCCTAGATCTCAGACTTGGCCTCAACCCATGCTCAAATTTCCGAGCCTTCTTCGCCTCATCCATCACCAATTCGGGTGCATATCTCGAGAGCTGAGTGAATCTTGTCTCATACTCCCTAACTGACATGCTGCCCTGCTGCAACGCCAAGAATTCCATGGCCTTCTTGTCCTGGACGTCTGATGGAAAATAATGATTGCGGAATTCCTCTAAGAATTCCTCATAGCCAAGAACAATATCCCCCATCGTCCGCTTCATCGACTGCCACCACACAGCCGCATCCTTCTCGAACTGCAGTGCAGCCAACTTCTCTTTGCTGTCCTCCGGAGTCTCCAAGACTTTGAAGATAGTCTCGACCTGTTGGATCCAATTGTCAGCCGCGTCAGGGTCTGACTTTCCCTCAAACACAGGTGGTTTCATCCGCTTGAATGATTCTACGAGTTTGATTGCTTCGGGTACTGGATTCACAGGCACCCTTCCTTGGTTATGATTCATGGCAATGGTATTGAGTGTCTGATAGACCCTCGCTAACTCCGTTTCCAAGTCCAGACCTTCCCCATTTCGAGCTCCTCTTCTAGTCATATTCTGATGCAAAAGATCCATTAAATTCGAAGTATAAAACATGAATTTTAAATCAACTTTTCATTTCATTGAATTTCAAACTATGTACATTCGAATTTAAAACATTTCTGACACAAAATGAAAGCAGTAAGAAGATACAACAATCTAGTTCCTACGGTTCCTCTTGGCTTCTCGAAGCTCTTCCCGTAGATCGGCCACTTCCTTCTTCAGTACATCGTACATGTTGTTCCTCTTCTCGAGTTCCCAAACACGATGACTGAGAGTTACGATGCTCTCCTTGCACTTTGCACACTACACCTGCAACAGCTCTGTTCTATCCCTCTGAGTCTCTACCTACATCTGAAGAGACACAATGAGACTACTCGGAACTGGTTCTTCCTCGTCGGAGGAATCATCAGATGAATCCGGAGGTGGAGTGATCTCTCTGGACTCAGGCCATTCCTCTTCGAACTCTTCAGGATCCTCTTCGTCTGAATCTGCTTGCCTGGGGTAGTAATCCTCCTCAAATATGTGCCAATCATCACCACCAGCTGGGTCGAAATGGTCCGCCATCTTAAAGAAATGAGAAGAAGAAGCATAAATTATAGAGCAACACTAATTTAAGTGACTTACATTTAAATCTCTAGACTCAACACACGCTCTAATGTCCATTTCTATGGTATCGTTCCTTATAAATTTGTACTACTTGAAAGCGTGGCTCTGATACCACTCTGTAACACCCCGAATTCCAAAATAAACTGAATTCGAAGTTCCACAGGATCTTTACACTTCTCTTCATATAATTTTATAAGGAATTAAAAAACTTTTGTTACATCAGAGTTATATTTACATTTACATTTATACAGCGGAAGCAATTTTACAATATTTACATGAATAAAAATATACAACATTTGAATCAATCTTTAAGCAGCATGCATACTTTTAGACTTCCTGCACAGAAAACTGTAGGCGCGTCAGTTGCTTACAACCGACGAAATATTATACATGACCATCCTCACTATACCGAACAATATAACGATTTTCCATACTTAAACAAATCACAAACTTGATCACAGACAGAACTACAAATGGACTACCCTATTGATGTCGTGTTCTGCTGTGCACTTAGTCCTTAATGCAATTGTTTATAATATATGACACTAGTGCGCACTTGTTCAGAGTCTATGCAACTCATACTACATAGGCACGAGGGCAAGCCTTTAACCGTTCTTCATCTTATATGGTTCGATCCCTCGCCATGATTTAATCTACTACTGTAACTACGGTAAGTATCCTAGGCGTTCTATGACTTACGAGATCACGTCTAGGCGCCCTGGAGAGAATCCCAACGCACTAACACATGACTCATCATGCAGGCATTCTGTGGTAATTCACCTCCTACCATAGACATGACACCACTCGCAGTCATTAGATCACCCCATAAGCGTCGCCACCGGGACGCTACTCTGGAGTAGTATTCACGCCCTAATCATGATGCATCATGGGACATCCTGTGAATACTCTCATGCCGCCAATCCAATGTCCCTCATACTCATAATTTTCTCTTACGTTCAGCACATCTTCACTACGTATCTAATCCTTATGTATAATTGAAGGTCAATATTCTAGAATCTAGCATTACTCGTACATCGGTCTTTTCAACATCAATCATTATCAATGACCCAAACTTGGTCAAAATATCAAAATCCTCTTTTCCATATTTTTCATTCTTACCAACGTAGAGTTTAGCTAAAAATTCGAGTCTAGGTCCTCCTTTCACTTTTATAGAAAAAAAATATATATTTGTTCACAAAATTGTACATTTCATCAAGTTCTCTTTTTCTCATAGTTCCATGCACAACTTGCATATTCAAAATTCTCATTTTAATTCTACTCAATATTTATGAATGAAAATCACAATTTATCTCTTTGCAATTATTTCAATAATAAAAAAAAAATGTTTGATGAATTGCATGCTAGAAAAACACCCACCTATTTGAAGAAAATACTACAAAAGCTCCTAGAATCTCTTTGAACACACGAGCGGACCTTCTCCTCCTAGTTTGAGCCACCACAAATGTCTCCTCCTCCTTGCACTAGTGAACCCGAGCCTCCCTCTTTCCTTGGTGAAATGGCCGGCCTCCAAGAATGGAACACAAACAAAACTAAACACTCTCAATCTTTTTACTCTCCTATGTATCTTTTTCTTTCTTTTCTTTACAAAATTTCTTAGTGTGTTGTATGCATACAAGGGAGGGATATTTATACCAGTTTTAGGGTGAAATGGAGGGCTAGGATTGCATTAGATGGTTGTAGATAAATGGCTATGATACATTAGGAAGTTGTTGCAACCACCCATGAGCAAGTAACCACCCATCCACTAAGCCACTTCTCCACTCTCTTCTTTGCATATCCGGCCAAGTAGAAAGGGTGTGCAATGCACACTCTCGTGCATGCACGTGCCAAATGTAGCACCCCTAACTACTTGTTGTGCATGATCATTTAATTAATTGTCTATAAAAATGATTTACACTACAAGTCATGCTATTTAAAGAGAAAATAACTAGTGGGCTTTTAATTAGTGGGCTCAAATTTCAATGGGTAAATTAAAATAAATCAAATAATTAGGATGGGCTTTTAAAATAAACAATTAGGCTTTCAAAAATAAAAGAGAGATAGGAAAATGTGCATTCATGCTACAAAATAAATAATTCTTATACAAAGTGAACCTGAATTAATGCATGCAATGCACGTAAAATTCACAAACCTTCTTTTAATAATAAAGAATTAGGGTATTACACCGTCTTACCAATCTGCCCCAAAATCCTGTACGGCCCAATATACCTTGGCGTCAACTTGCCTTCCTTACCGAACCTGATCACTCCCTTGGTCGGAGACACCTTGAGGAAAACTGAATCCCCAACCTCAAACTCCAAGTCTTTTATTCGAGTGTCTGCATAACTCTTCTGCCGACTCTGAGCTTCAACCAACCTCTTGCGAATCAACTCAATCTTCTTCGATGTTTGTTGCACAATCTCGGGCCCAAACATCTGCCTCTTGCCAACCTCATACCAACAAACAGGTGTCCTGCACTTCCTCTTGTACAGTGCCTCATACGGAGTCATCCCGATACTCGCATGGTAACTGTTGTTATAAGCAAACTCAACCAATACCAAGTACCTCTCCCAACTACCACCGAAATCTATAACACAAGCCCTCAACATATCCTCTAATACCCGATTCATCCTTCTAGTCTGACCATCAATCTGCAGATGAAAAGCAGTACTGAAATCAGTTCTGGTACCCAAAGCCTCTTGTAGACTCTTCCAAAACCTCGAAGTGAACCTCGCATCCCTGTCAAACACAATCAACACAGGAACTCGATGAAGTCTCACCATCTCACCTATATACAGTTCTGCAAACTTTTCCAACGACCAAGTGATCTTCATGGCCAAAAAGTGAGCTGACTTGGTCAAACGGTCCACAATAACTCAAATCGAGTTATTGCCCTTTGAACTCCGAAGCAAACCCGTGATGAAATCCATATTGATATTCTCCTATTTTCACTCCGGAATGGGCAATGGCTGCAACAAACCTCCAGGTCTCCGATTTTCTACTTTGATCTACTGACAAGTTAGACACCTCGCCACAAAATCTGCCACATCCCTCTTCATACCGGACCACCAAAAGTGTTTTTTGATATCCCTGTACATCTTTGTGCCTCCAGGATGTACTGACAACAAAGTACTGTGTGCCTCCTGTAAGATACTCTCTCTCAAGTCTGCATTCTCCGGAACACACAACCTCTCACCCATCCATAGCACTCCATTTTGGACACGGAACTCTGACAACTTGCCATCGGAAACCTGTTGCAACATCTTCTGGATCTCTGCATCTGATTTCTGACCTTCCACAATCCTCCCTCTCAAAGAAGGTTGCAGCCTCAACTAAGCCAAAGACGCCCCCAAACTCTACAGTACCATCTCGATACCTGCCCGATCAATCTCTGCTGCCAACTCACACCGAGTAGTGATCAAACTCAATAAACTACTCTTCCTGCTAAGTCCATCAGCTACCACATTCGCCTTGCCCGGATGATACTTGATCTCAGGATGAATGTCTTCCAACACTTCCAACCACCTCCTCTACCAAAGATTTAGATCCTTCTGTTGATAAATGTACTTCAGGCTCTTATGGTCAGTATACATGTTGACTTTCTCACCATATACATAATGCCTCTACTGCTTTAAGGCAAAGATAGTAGCTGTTAACTCCAGATCATGCGTTGGATAATTCTTCTCATGCGGACGCAACTGCCTCGAACCATAGGCAATAACCTTGCCTTCTTGCATCAAGACACACCCCAAACCTCTAAGAGACGCATCACTGTAGATATCATAATCCTTCCCAGCTTGTGGCAAAGCTAAGATAGGTGTAGTCATCAACCTCTCCTTTAGCTCAAGGAAACTCGCCTTACACTTATCTGTCCATGTAAATGCCTCATTCTTCCGAGTCAAACCTGTCAAAGGAACTGCAATTTGAGAATAGCCCTGAATGAATCTCTTGTAGTATCCAGCCAAACCCAAGAAACTCCTGACTTCCTTCACAGTCGTTAGCCTGGGCCAATCCATCACTGCTTCAACCTTCTGAGGATCAGTGGCCACTTCCTCCTTAGAAAGGATATGACCAAGAAAAGCTACCTCAAACTTCCAAAAATCACACTTCGACAGCTTGGCATACAAGTTATGCTCCTGCAATTTCTGTAATACCTCTGTCAAGTGCATAGAATGATCCTCCTCCGACTTCGAATACACCAAAATATCATCGATGAAAACAACCACGAAGGAGTCAATAAATGGCCTCAAAATCTGATTCACCATATCCATGAATACTGCCGGCACATTCGTCAACCCGAATGGCATCACCAAAAACTCATAGAGCCTATGACGAGTCCTGAAAGCTATTTTATTCACATCTTCCTCCTTGACTGGAACCTAATGATACTCTGATCTCAAATCAATCTTCGAAAACAAGCTGCTCCTCGAAGCCTGTCGAACAGATCATCAATCCATGGAAGCGGATTCTGGTTCTAAATAGTCACCATATTCAACTCCCGATAGTCAATGCACATCCTCATTGACCTATCCTTCTTCTTGACCAACAACACTGGCACACCCCGCGGTGAAGAAATCGGCCTGATAAAACCTTACTTAGCAATTCCTCAATCTACTTCTTTACTTCACCCTGCTCTACAGGTGCCATCCTGTACGGAGCTTTAGAAATCGGAGCACTCCCCGGCTGAACATTAATACAAAACTCCACATCTCGCTGCGGCGGCAATCCTGGCAAATCCTCCAAGAAAACTGTAGGAAAATCCCTCACAACTGGAATGCCTCTGACTTCTTCTGGAATCATCAACTTGGATACCACTGTAGCCACTTTCGAAACCTTCTTCTTCCCTTGAAAATTCATTGTGGGACCACCTGGTGCTTTCACTAACACCTCTTTCTGCTTGCATTCAATTGTGGCATCATATATTGCCATCCAATCAATGTCCACGATCACATCCACACCTAAGACTTGCAGCTCAATAAGATCGATGCCAAATAATCTTCCGCCAATCTCGATATCACAGCCCTTGTAATATCGATCAGCAATCAATTCTTCACCTGACAGTGTTGCCACCGACAAGACTCTGTCTGGAAACAACTTAGACTCCACACCTAAGACCTTTGTAAAATTGGGCGACACAAAAGTATGAGAAGAACCAGTATCAAATAAAACTTTTGCTTTAATTCCATTAACCAAAACAAATCGTGTTACATGAAGAATGATACTCAAATATCCAATTAATTCTCAAACAAAGTTTTACTTAATACATTGAATAAAATAAAATTTTAAAATTCTTGCATACCCTGAATCACATCTTCTGAGTTGCCTACATCCTCCTCAGTTAATGGGAACACTCGCCCTTGCCTCTGAAATTTGCCTCCGCTTGAACCATCCTTCCTCAACTATGGATAGTAAGGCTTAGAATGCCCCACTTGCCCACACTGAAAACAAGTCTGCTTCGCCAACTTGGGACACGCTGACCTGTAGTGACCCACCTCCTTGCAGTAGTAACAAGTCACCTCCTGAGATGCAGGTGCCCTCTATTATGGCTTACTGAACTTGCTCTGCTTCACTGGGAATTTCTTCCCACTCTGACTAGTTTCTGGCCTCTTGTTCCTGTTTCAGGTCTCTTACTTCTTCATAAACTGATCCATATCTTTCTATGTCATAGCTGCTCTCCTGACCAGCTTATCAAACCTCCTTATGCCCAAAGGAATCATCCTCGACCTCAAATTCGGCCTCAAGCCCTGCTCAAATTTCTTGGCCTTCTTCGCTTCATTAATAATCAGCTCCGGTGCATACCTTGTCAGCTGAGCGAACTTAGTCCCATATTCACGCACTGTCATGTTGCCCTACTGCAGATTCAAGAATTCTATTACTTTCTTCAAGAATTCTATTACTTTCTTCTCCTGAATAACAAGCACTAGTCCAACCCCATGATTCTGATTCTGGTTCTAATACACCCTGGCGATCTCAGTCTGATTCACCCTGGAGATCTCAGTCTGATATTAGCTGCCATGAATGCGTTCAAGATCTGATACACCCTGGCAATCTCAGTTTCAAGATCAAGTCCAGCCCCATGGGAACTACCAGCCCCATCACCATTAGCACCATTTCTGGTCCTGGGACCTGCCATTTTTTCTGAATACTACAAAACGAGGGTAAAGTTAAAGCATCATAACACAATTCATATTCACATCAATACTCCATGGCAAAACCACAACCATACTCCAAAACAAAACATCATATTTTAACTCTATATGATACTCACACTCTAATGTCCAAACCTAGGTACTCACGCTCTAGTGTCCACACCTAGGTTTATTTTTATACCATGTTTTTCATTATTATTGAAGCATGCTTTGATACCAATCTTTGTAGCACCCCGAATTTTCAATATGATATCTCAGAAATACGTGGCACAATTTTCAGCATCAACTTCAATTATAATAGTAAACATAGCCAAAAATACAGATAAATTTTTCTTTCAACCTTTATTACATAAGTTCATTATAAAACACAGCGGAAAAACAAACACCTTGAATTATAGTCTTTTCATTACAACACCTTCTTTACATTTTTCATAAGCTTTATTAACATTCTGTCTCATGCATCCAAATCACAATGCCATAGGTAATCACCTGTAAAATATGAGGTTAGAGATAACCCTAACCCCCAAAACTGCAGGGGTCAACCATAACGGTGTGAGTGACATAAAAACAAAACAACATAAATAGAACATGAAACATGAAATCATAAACAACATGTAATAAATACAAGAATAGATGAATTAAGAAATAACAATGAAACATGAAAAACAACAAGTGTAGCTAGACTAAGTGTCAAGTGTATAAAACAAGAAAAACACATGCATAAACCTAATCAAGAAAACACAATACTATATGTTGACTCTCTAATGCGTACTTGTCGGATTCTATGCATCCCACTCTACATAGATTCGCAAGCCCTTAACGTCTCCACTTTATAGGGTTTAGTCCCCCGCCATGCAACTAATCTTACCAAGATGACTACTATGAGATATAGGTAAATTGTGAGTATTAGCCCATGCCCCAATAATTCCGGAGGTCAAACTCCATCCACAGATAATTCTGGAGACTATTTCACTCACACTTGGGAATCTTCGAGAATACCCCACACAGCAAGCTATGGCACCTCATCACACGAATACCACATGAGTGTCGCCTCGACCTCGATAATTTCGGAGATCAATTCCACACCACAGATAATTCCGAAGACTATTTCAATCACACCTAAATAATTCCGGGGATTATCTCACACCACAAGCCATACTGAGGTGCATAACTCATGTTCTCATTCATCATATTACCACTAGTATCTGTCCTTATCTTTTTAAGTAAATTAATTTAATTACGAACCTCCTAGAAATGGTGTACCCTACCGGACTTAACTCAACAACTGATCAACAATATGCCTCAACAGGCCCAAAACATAATAACACAACTGCCGGCATACTAGGGTCTCACACAACCTCTTAAGACTCACACTCAACTATCCAAACCTTAACAATAAAACATCTTGAAAACATATGTTTTGTAGAAAGATAATATTTAGAATAGTAAGTTATAGATCCCAAAAACATTTAAAGAATCAATCGTTTAAAGAACATCCGAATAACTCAAGGAACATCAGTAACAGTCGACTGTAAACCGGAGTCAGTCGACTGTCTAGAGCGAAAAACCAGCACTTCAAAAAAATAATTCTATGTAATGGCAGTCGACTGTAAAAGTCATCGGTCGACTATCCAGAGCGAAAATTCAACATTTTTAAGAAAATAAATCTAAGTAATGACGGTCGACTGTAAAAGTCATCGATCGACTGTCCAGAGCGAAAATCCAAAACTTCTAGAAAACGTCAAAACAGAGCAGCGTCCGTCGACTGTAAAAATGGGTCAGTCGACTGTTCCGCATGGAAATCCAAAACTCCAAGAAAATACTACAACCAGGATCACGACGGTCGACTGTCGAAACATACCAGTCGATTGTCACACCTACAGGCTGCAGTTTTGGTTGTGCATGTTTCAACCGACACGAAGATTTATTTTATAAAAACGATAGAGTATATAAGAGTCCACAAAACCAATCAAAACCACGTTGAATTGATAAAATTAGCTTTTTGATGAATTCCTTCAAATTGAAACATGAATATCTGCATATATCAAAATAAAGTTTTTAAGAATCAATCATACATTAAAAGACCTTCGTATTATGTTCAAAACCATATTAATACCAAAATATGTTAAGGTAATAACCAAAATCTTCAAAATCACTTAATGATTCAATTCATTCGAAACAACAAAAATAGGATATTCATGTATTAGTGTTCATGCTAGTTTGTACACCAAAGAAATTTCACAAATTCATCACTTTAGAAATAGACAAATGTTCAGATTAAATCTTTAATAATTGAGCAATTCAAATCCAAGTAAAAACTTCATGAAATCACGAAATCTCCAATTTAGTTATAAAGCATCATATCCAAATCTAGTTATCACAACTCCAATCCTCGAGACATGATCTTTAATTCATTCGTTCTTCTCGCAATTCCCTCAAACTCAACCAAATTTATTTTCAATAGTTGACTCATGAACATCAACAAATTTAACATTAACATGACCAAGTTGCATTCATCCAACTCACCAATGGTCAAAATCTCATCTTTAATCTATTCATGCATAACATTCACCATATCCAATCAAATCAGCAATAATCCAAAAGAAATAGCTTACTCACGATTTATATCAGATTATTTAACAATCTCAAATCATCCACATACAAATTCTACTCATAAATAATTTAGGGTTTCATAAAAGATCCAAATTTTAATTCATCAATTCATCCAATCTCTCATATATATTCATACCAAACCCTAGCATGCTTTCTAATAGATGAAATGCCACATACAACATTCAAAAAACAAAACAAAATAATTATATCACTCACCTTGTTGAAAGAATCGAATGAAGACGAATAGAAAGTAAGAAAAGCCCCTCCTTAGCAAGAAATCCAAGATCTTCTCTTTAGAACTCCAAAATAATAAGAAATAAGAAATCCTCTATGTTGTGCAACAGGATGACGGCTGCACTACACCCTAAATAGGTCGGGATTAAAGATTCTAGGGTTTTTAAGTGCATTTGCAAAATACTCCCTTTCAAATATACCTTTACATAAATAGATTCCCATACTAGGAAATTAGTTAAAACCAATTTAATTGGGCTCAAAATCAAAAGATCCTCCACTGGCATCAGCCGGCACTGTAGGAAAAACCCATAAAACAATTTTTCAATTTCATCCCTTCAAATAGCAATTTTGCAAAAAGATCATCTTTTATCAAAACTTGTAAAATATATCAAATGTGTTGAAACGAAAGGTAAAATTTTTACTCCTGAATTGACTAGGCATTATTTCCAGCCCAAAAATCTGGAGTTTCACCCCTATTTGGTAATTTTGCACAAAAGTCCTTTTTTTTTGTAATATTTGCAAATGGGTCCAACCATTGTCAGAAAAATCTAGAAAAATCACAAATAATCTTAAATAATAAATAATGAGTTTTCCCAAAATAATTTTGGTTTTTGAACCTCTTGAGAAAATATCTGCACGTGTTTTGCATGTGTAAGAAGATAAATTTTTAGATAAATATTTATTAAATCACCAAAAGCCATTTTAACTCATTTAATATTCTCAAAACAATATTTTAAAAATATGGGGTACTACAAGCCCAACCCGGCCCATGTTGGTCCGGGACCGGGCAAAGCCTGGGCGGTTCCGGCCTGGCCCGACCGGGTAGCCATAATGCCATCCCTATTTTATTCTAACTTCCTTTTTGGAATATTAAAATTGATAAACGGATAATATAAAAGATGGAAAAATATATCAATATGTGCTTGGACAATTTTCTTGCTCTTGGAATCAAAGGATATAACTGCTGCATACACTGGGTTGTTGTGGGTTCGATCCTGTGAGGGTTTTAGATTTTATTTTTAAATGAATTAATCAAAAGGATTTTTAGCTGTTGTTTCTTTCTTTTATTTTTTATTTTTATTTTTATTTTTATTCCTATTTTTATATTGTAATTTGATAAGATTTGTATAAAATATTATTTATCTATATCTATATAATAAAACACAAAGAAAGCTATCAAGTGGCTCTCCTTCAATCCCCCAAAAATCAAAGGCTCGGATCTTATCATACAAAACATATTTTCCCCCCAAAAGTTTCCCCCAATACTCAAATTCAAATCTCCCATTCAAAACAACTCCTATATATATATATATATATATATATATATATATATATATATATATATATATATTCTCTCTCTCCCCCTCCCTATTCTATTCAAAAAATTAAGAAAATAAAAACTTTAAAATATTAAAAAATTTAAAATTTAAAAACTTTAAAAACTTTAAAAATAATTCAAAAAAATTCAAAAAATCATATAATATGTTTTTTGCTCTATGTTTGCTACTTCAATTAATTTGCTGGACCTCCGAAACTATTTTATATAATCAAATAAAGTGCACCGTTCCGAAGATGTGCCGTAGGCACGTGACAACGGGCAAACCTAGTGTTCTTATAATTATTGTCTTCATTCACTATTTTCCTTTATCTTTTTAATTTGTACTCTTAACAAAATCATAATGTAGAATATTATTTTTGAATTAATTTTTCACTTTTCTTCAATCTAAATAGAGGCCATATTGATCTCTAAATTCAAATAATTTCCTTGTTTTGTAATTGGATCTAATTTGTAGGAAATTTTATTCATGAACTTCATTTTATTTAACAATTTTTAATTTATTAAATCAATTTAAATTTGGTTTTAAATTTTTTTATTTATTAGTTATTTGCAATTGCTATGAAATTACTACTTAATACTTGATCTTTGTTTTTTTTTAAATACACTCAAAAAATCGGCCCGGCCTGCGAACCGGCCCGGCCCCCACCATTGAGGCCGGGGGCCAGGTCCGGGCCTCACATTTTCGCCCCTAGTCCGGCACGGCCCATGTTGGTCCGGGACCGGACGAAGCCCGGGTGGTTTCGGCCTGGCCCGGCCGGGTAGCCGTAATGCCATCCCTATTTTATTCTAACTTCCTTTTTGGAATATTAAAATTGATAAACGGATAATATAAAAGATGGAAAAATATATCAATATGTGCTTGGACAATTTTCTTGCCCTTGGAATCAAAGATATAACTGCTGCATACACTGAACTTATCGAACATGAGTAGGGATCCTCAATAGCGTGAAAGTATAATGCTTCATGTGTTCACAGTCATTGTCTTTGTTGTAGAGTATGATTCTGAAGTCATTAGCTACTTTTCATAACATTAGCCTTTAAATTAATGCCATACATACAAGGCTAATTTTGTCAGTAGTTAATACATCAAGCATGACAAAGTTCCGAACATGCTATTAAATGATGGCTAAATTTTAAAGAAAAAACCCCTCAGTTATTGCTCATTCTTTGTGAACCCCCTCAACAAAATATATATTTATTTATTTATTTATTTTGTAAACTTCACTCAACTTGGTCCTATGTGCCACTTGAGATAATGCAACATCTCCTCTTACATAGCATGACTCCATCCTAAAGTAGCATGACTTATGGAACAAACTTGGTGTTGGGATGGATGTCGACTAAAACCCAGGTGGCGCAGCATAACTAAATAGAGCAACGAGAAAGTCGAAGTAGATGAGACGAGTCAGTGAACACCCAAGCAAATAGATCCACCAATCAAATACAAAGACCACGATGTTTTATTCCGGTTTGCTTTCGCTTAATTCAGATAGAAAATATATGGAGATATAATATTCAACTAGAAGAGATTACAAGAATTTAGTAATTCACTCAATATAAGTAATTAAACTCACTCACTAAGAACTATCTCTCTCTCGAGCCTCTCTTTGCAATGGATAAAATATCAATGATGTACTTCTCTCTCATATTAGAGACAACAACAATATATAGAAGAAGAATCGAAAGAACCTTAGGTTAATCTTGATTCTCAATCATTTGATATAACCTGAAGAAGAAGTAATTGAATATGAGTCATACGATCTGACTTGGAGTTGAAGATTGGACTGAACGACCCAACAAATTGAGACCCAAAATGAACACAGCACCACCGCGCACGGTCGACCGTCCAACAAAACCGGTCAACCGACCTCCTCTCAGCCAAACCATGTACAACTGCGGTCAGGTGTGCAGGCGAGAGTGCGGTCGACCGCAACTCTGCCTGCACTGTTGCTACTTTGTTTTCTTCTACTCTCTTCTCGCTTCGAGCTTCGTGCTTCATCATATATTCTTCTAACCTGAACCACGAGTATTCAAGACATAATCCTAACACTTGAGCAGGGCCAGTCCTAACAATTTGGAGGTCTAGGGCGAACAAAATGTTCTGATGCCCTTCTTTTAGTAAGTGAAATTGTGTTGCAAATTAGAGACAGTTAGACCCTTTAGAAAATAATGAGATAAAAGCAAATGAAATAACCCTTCCAAGACTAAGAGACTTGACAACAATACATAAAGATTATTCTCATATTTGATGCATTTACCATAAGGTAAAATGTGGAGTTACATGATTTGCTAATTAAGATGTTGTGCTTAATCATGACCGTAAGTAGTGTTAAAAATTACCCTCCATATCTCCAAAATGCAGTTAAATAATAAGCCTCAACAACAAATTAAAATACCTTTCATCTTCCAAATGGAATTAATCTCTGTCAATGCATGCCAAATTACAACAGCATTTGTCAACTCCAACCACATCAAATGGTGAAGATAAAGATGAATAGATCACAACGAATATTAGAAATCAACGACCATTTCAACCATTTTCAGGCCATTACAAAGCTGAAGGCCTGGAAATGATCATCTCAAGATCACAAATAATAATACGTGCACAAATATAAATATAATGAACCGACGAAGAGTACACAAATGACAAACCAGTTTGGAAATTAGGACAAGAGCCGAAGAGGGATGAGGTCCTTCTTTCTTGGATGAGCATGATAGTTAGATCTGAAATGAAAAAAAGAAATCTGAAAAGAAAAGTTGAAAATAAAAAATTAACAATGATTCAAAAAACTTATCAAGAACCAAGAACCAAGAACCATAATTATCAATTATTATTTAACAAATACTAATTTTCAAGTTCCAATATGGTAATCCAATGCATTGGTCATTACTGACTGTTGAAGTGTTGAATATTTGGACAGTTTTAATTGTGGCTCTTGAAGTCTCTTGAGATTTTTTTTTTTTAATTTAAACTAAAAAAAATGAAAAGTATAGATAATGGGCCATATGGGGCCCCAAAATTTGGGGGCCCGGGACGGTCGCCTCTTTGGGCACTGCCCCAGGACTGGCCCCGCACTTGAGAATCTGATATATATCTAATGTAGAAATAAAACCAAGGTGAATAAGAGACAAATGAGCATATAAAACAATATGAAGTGGCAGTTACGAGATTTATGAAAAGAAGTAATTGGTAGGTTAAGGACATGATTCATATCTACCTCAGGCTTAGAAACATTGATAGGTTGATCAGAGTTAGTAGTTCTAGGAGCTTACAGATAGAAGCAATGGCCATAATGACGACAACATCCATACCTACGGCTAGGCTAAAAAATAATGTGATGCTATTCAAAAGGTGGATATGAGTCAACCGGGACTGTGACAGTTATAGTCATTAGGATTTAGAGGCTTGAACCTGTTGACCAGTTGGAACGAGATTTGAAGCCGGAGTAATTGTAACTTTAGGTACATGCGAAAACTGGTGATATGTGTAGTTGATTAGTGGTTCAAATCGCTTTTTTGATGTTGGAGTTTCCAATTACGGAATTCGTAACTATAGGAGTTGAGTTACCTTAGATTTATTTATTATAAGATGTGGTTGAGTCAGTCGAGTTCACATTAGGGCTATCATTAGAATAAACAATAAATATTGATTGCTCGATAGAATAGGTGATGATGAAAAGTGGAGTACATTAGATTTATTAGAAAACCAAGGGTTTGATCCGTCAAAGTCACTTCACCAGCGATAAAATATTTTCATAAATAAGAACAATAACACATGTAACCTTATTGCAAACTATCGGCAAGAAATACACATATATTAGGACGAGTATCAAGTTTGACGATTATCATGCACAAAACATAAAATTCCAAATGGTGGTGGGGGTTGAGGGGGGTGGGGTAAAGGTTCTTTAGAAGGAAGCAATAACAACAAACAGAGTTTCTCTTTCAATAGAGTGGGAAGGCATGCAATCGATCAAATAACATGCAGTCAAAACAACATCATCTCAAAATGTAACGTCTCGAGTCCAATCACCTACTTGTCTAATAACCTCAAATCATACTCATAGTCACGACCCGGTATTTTCATGAACCTGCTCTACGGCTAAAGTCTCATCCAAAATACTAGCTAGTTGGAAGGCAATTTGGATCTGTGACTTATTGTATATACACCTCTTCATCTCTTCTCCTATCTGATGTGGGACCAAAGTCTCCACTCGTTCTCACACTCATGCTATATACACTCATGCTATATATATATATATATATATATATATATATATATATATATATATATATATATATATATATATATATATATATATATATATGATGTGGCTAAAATTGGGGTTAAATCGGAACCGTCCAGATCGAGCACGAATCTTGAAGCACGGGGGTAAAAAGGTAATTTCACATACAGATGGATCTAAAACGGGTATTGGGTCTCCTTCTTACGAAACCAACCACCCGCGAATAAATCCACTCCAACTGGGCGCGGGTTCCGACCCGATACAAGCCCAGTCCACTAAGGGAAAATCAGACCACTGATTTGATTAGATCAAATCAATAAGCTTGATTTGCCCTCACCAGGGAATCAAGGCCTACTTTCCTAAAACAGAATAGGAGGATTTTGCTCCTAAATGTTAGGCAGGAAATCAGGCCCCAAATCATTCCAAAGGCGACTATAAATACAGCCCCTCTACCACCAAGACCAGGTTAATCACTTCTTCACCACTTAAGCTCTTCCCTAATCTTTATCTGATTACTGACAAGAGCGTCGGAGGGTGCGTCGCCGGAATCAACCCCGGTGTCTCGCACTTCCTTGCAGGTTGCGGCGGGAGCAAGAAGGTCGAGTCAGCTGTTCAGGTTTTCCTCGGATCCACAAATTCTATCTGTTTACCCCCACGCCAAAATCAGCGGTAACAGATTGGCGCCGTCTGTGGGAAGACCACGCGAACAGTCTCAGTCCATTCTCCGCCACCCTCTGCAGCCATGCCGCCAAAGAAGAACAGATCCAGAGGGTCGAACCGTGGGGACAACCCCACCGACCCGGCGAATGAAGCTCCGGTCAATCCTACCCATCAGTCCAACCTCCCTCCGCTGACCCAGCAGGTCCCACCTCCTCCTCCTCCTCAGCAGCAGCCCAACAACGGTCCGTCCGGTCCTAATGGTCGGAAGGAGAAGCAGCCTGTCAATCCATGCCACGTCTCGGTCCACAATGGGTCCTCGGACTCGATGGCTTCCCATCACCCCGACCTCCGCATCACACTCCAAAACCGCCATAAGGACGACGACCTCCGTACTCATCTTGACGAGAGGCGGGCCCGAGAGGGAGCCTCCCGCCAGCGTCAAGGTGAGCGGTCGCCGCGTCGTCGGGACGGCAGAAGGTCCCCGGAACGCAGAGGCCGAGCGGCGTCCCCTGAGCGCCGAAGGAGGAGGTCCCGGTCCCCCAGGGATCGGCGTCATCCGAGGGACCGAGACATGCCCATCAGCCGAGCCGAGTTCCTCCAGTTTCAAGAGACCGTTCTGCAGGCCCTCAATCTCCGACAGAACGGCCAGAATGCTCAGAGGGTTCCGACGCCGCCCAGGGATCCCAGTCCCCGGCGTCGAACCCGGAGTCCTTCCCCGGCTCCCAGCCGACAGCAACGGCAACAAAGTCCTCGGCGCTCCCAGGACTACCGGCGCCGCAGTCCACACTCCCCTTCCTACGAAGAGGAGTCCGGAGGGTCGTACGACTACCAGCGGAGGGACGACGCCCTCATCCGCCGTATCCATGAGGTGGAGAGGCGCATCGGCCGCATGGACAGGGAGGAAGAGTCCCGAGCCGGAACCTTCCGTCCCAGCCGACCCCCCTTATCTCGGTCGATCATGGAGGCCCATATACCGAGGAACTTCAAACCGCCGCAGTTTGAGACATACTCTAGGGAGTCCGACCCAGTCGACCACGTCGAGAGCTTCAAGACCCTGATGCTGATCCATCAAGCTTCCGACGCGGTGCTCTGCAGGACCTTCCCTGCCACCCTCCGGGGGTCGGCTCGGGAATGGTATTCTAGGCTCGCCCCCTCGTCCATCTTCTCATTCGAACAGTTTGAGACACTGTTCATTACTCACTTCGTGAGTAGCCGACGAGCGGAGAAGACGAGTCTTTCCTTGCTGAACCTGCGGCAGGAGAAGCAAGAAAAATTACGGGACTATGTGAAGAGGTTTACCACGGAAGTCAGGTCGATAGCCTCCTTGGACCAGTCCGTGGCTACCGTGGCGTTCCAGTCGAACGTCCTTAACGCCAACCTCCGATCATCCCTGGCCAAGAAGCCCCCGCATGACTTCGCCGACCTCCTCCTGAGGTGCGAGAAGTACATCCGGGCGGAGGAGGCCGAAGCCCTTCCGAGCTTCGGGGGCACCGCCGCGGGGTCAAAGAGGAAGGCGACGGGAGAAGAAGGGTCCAAGAAAGCTCAGAAGGACATGGGCGGTCAGCGCCGCCCTCCCCCCAGGTTCGAGAAATTCACTCCCCTCACCACTAATGTCTCTACTATCCCCATGGAGGTAGAAAAGGAGGGAATCATCCCTCCGGCTCCGAGGATGCACACTCAGGTGAAGAGGAGGAACAAAGATAAGTGGTGTCGTTACCACCAAGACCATGGGCACGACACAAATGACTGCCGAGCTCTGAGAGATGAGATCGAAGCACTCATTCGGAGGGGGCAGTTGGCCAAGTTCGTGAAAGGTAACGATCGAACAGATCGGAACTCACCTCCCCCTCGGGGGGCTAACAAGCGCTCCGAGCGGCGCGAGGAGACACCCGAGTTCGAAGAAGAACGGGTTTTGCACCTGATTCACGGAGGCCCGATGGGGGGCTCCTCTAATTCCTCCCGAAATGCCTTCGTCCGGGAAGTCAACTCGGTCCACAGTGCCCCTCCCCCGAAGGGTCTCGGCGTCCCCGTGTCTTTCTCCGATGCCGACCTCGAAGGAGTCCGAACCCCCCACTGCGATGCCCTCGTCATCGACCTCCGCATGGCCAATTTCAAGGTGCAGAGGATTTTGGTGGACAATGGGAGTTCGGTCAACATCCTATTCCTCTCGGCCTTTCAAGGCCTGCAGCTGTCCCGGGACCGTCTTAAGCCGGCCGTCTATACTCTCCACGGGTTCACGGGGGTCCCGGTAACCGTCGAAGGGGTGATAACCCTAGACGTTATTGCGGGAAGCACCCCTACTACCCGGACCGAGCCGATGGACTTCATGGTCGTCGACGTCCCGGCAGCATACAATGTCATCCTAGGCCGTCCCGGCCTAGCCGCTCTGGAGGCTGTCCCCTCGGCATACCACTTGAAGATGAAATTCCCGACTCGCTCGGGAGTAGGGGAAGTCAGGGGAAGCCAGGAAACAGCTCGGAAGTGCTACATGACTTCCACCGGGGGACCAGTGCTCTCGCTCGAGACACTAGAGATCCCCGAGCCGAAGGCCCGTCCAACGTCCGAGCCGGCGGACGAGTTAGAAGAAGTACTCTTCTCCGACGAGGATCCGAGTCGAAAATTCCTCGTCAGCAAGTCCTTGCCGACCGTGCTTTTCTCCGACTTGGTGAGGTGCATCCGGGATAACCGCGACCTATTTGCTTGGTCGGCCGCGGATATGCCCGGCATCTCCGAGGACTTGCTCGTCCACCACCTAAGCGTCGAACCGGGGTGCAAACCGGTTCAGCAGAAGAGGCGAAAATTTGCTCCCGAGCGACAGCAAGCGATCAAGGAGGAAGTGGATAAGCTGCTGAAGGCCAAGTTCATCCAGGAGGTGAATTATCCCGAGTGGCTGTCGAATGTTGTAATGGTCAAGAAGTCCAATGGCTCGTGGAGGATATGCATCGACTTCACCGACCTCAACAAAGCGTGTCCGAAGGATCCCTTCCCTCTCCCGAACATCGACACCCTAATCGACGCCACCTCGGGCCATGAGCTCCTCAGCTTCATGGATGCCTTCTCGGGGTACAATCAAATCCGGATGTTCCCTCCGGATATCCCGAAGACCTCCTTCGTCACCGACCAGGGCCTCTACTGCTACCGAGTAATGCCCTTCGGTTTGAAGAACGCAGGCGCCACCTACCAGCGCCTCGTCAACAAGGTTTTTCAGCATCAGATCGGCCGAAACATGGAGGTGTACGTAGATGACATGCTCGTCAAGAGCATCCGCGGCACCGACCATGTAGCCGACCTCCAGGAGGCTTTCGGCGTGTTGAGGAAGTACAACATGCGGCTAAACCCGAACAAGTGTGCGTTCGGAGTCTCCTCTGGCAAGTTCCTCGGTTTCATGGTGAGCCAGCGGGGGATTGAAGCTAACCCCGAAAAGATTAAAGCCATATTGGACATGGCCCCGCCTCGGAACGTCAAAGAGGTGCAGAAGCTCACTGGTCGGCTCGCAGCCATCGGTCGGTTCCTCTCCAAGTCAGGGGAAAAGTGCCTACCCTTCTTCAAAGCACTCCGAGGCGCTAAGGGATTTGAATGGGGCGAGGCACAGCAAGAATCGTTCGACCAGCTGAAAGCCTATCTGGTGAACCCCCCTCTGCTCAGTAAGCCGGTCCCGGGCGAGCCTCTCTTCATCTACTTGGCCGCTTCCGAGCAGACCTTGAGCGCTGTGTTGGTAAGAGAAGAAGACCGGACCCAACGGCCCATTTACTATGTGAGCAAGGTGCTTCGAGACGCCGAGCTCCGCTATCCGAGGATAGAGAAGATAGCCTACGCTTTGGTCATGGCAGCAAGGAAGCTTCGGCCCTACTTCCAATCTCACTCGGTCGTCGTCCTCACCGATCAACCCCTCAAGCAAGTCCTCCACAAGCCCGAAACCTCGGGCCGGCTGATGAAGTGGTCTATAGAATTGAGTCAGCACGACATCTCCTATCAACCTCGGACGGCAATTAAGGCACAGGCTCTCGCCGACTTCATTGTAGAGTCCACCATCCCTGAGGTCGGCCACGTTCCGAATGGGCCCCCCATTTGGACAGTCTTTGTAGACGGATCCTCTTGCAGCGAAGGGAGTGGCGCCGGCATTATCCTGAACGGCCCTGATAGCTTTGTCCTGCAGTATGCGATCCGCATGAACTTCAAGGCCTCGAACAACGAGGCGGAGTATGAGGCTCTCATAGCTGGCCTCGGACTCGCACGAAGTGCTGGGGCACAGCGCCTTCGGATCCACAGTGACTCCCAACTAGTCGTGAACCAGGTCTTGGGCGAATATGAGGCCAGGGACGAGCGAATGGCGAAGTACCTCGCGAAGGTCCGGGACCTCATGGGCCGGTTCGAAGAAGCCATCATCCAACGGGTCCCCCGGGAGGAGAACTCACAAGCTGACGCTCTCTCCAAGTTAGCCTCGTCTTCTCTACAAGGTCTCGAACAGACCGTACTGATTGAAGTCCTCTCTAAACCGAGCATCGAAGACGAGACGCCCTGCTCGGTGGAGTCATTGCCGGTCACGCTGCAGGACAATTGGATGAAGCCACTGGTAGAATTCTTAAGGGATGGAGTTCTGCCCTCAGATCCCAAAGAAGCACGCCGAGTCAGAACCCGGGCCGAGCGATATGTCTTGATCGAGGGCGTATTATACAAGCGCTCCTTCTCTCAAATAGATGGCCGACCTTACCTAAGGTGCCTCTCCCCAGATCAGGCCGAATATGCCCTACAGGAGCTTCATGAAGGCATCGGAGGGGCACACTCCGGATTCAGGTCTTTGGCCCGGAAAGCTTTGAACTATGGGTACTTCTGGCCGACCCTTCTTCGGGACGCCGAGCGACACGTTCGGCAATGCAGCTCCTGTCAGAGACACTCCAACATCCGACGTCTTCCCCAGGCCAACCTCACCTCCCTATCAAGCCCTATTCCCTTCGCGATGTGGGGAATGGACTTACTAGGGCCCTTCCCTCCAGCTCCGGGTCAGCTCAGGTTCTTAGTCGTGGCCATCGACTACTTCTCGAAGTGGGTCGAGGCCGAGCCCCTTGCCACTATAACCGAGAACAAGGTGGTGCAGTTCTTCTGGAAGAACATCATATGCCGATTCGGCGTCCCCCGCGTCCTCGTAACGGACAATGGGACACAGTTCACTGGCGCGGCATTCCGAGCCCTATGCGACGACCTCGTTATTCAACAGCGCTTCTCGTCCGTCTCACACCCTCAATCGAACGGACAGGCCGAGAACGCTAATAAGCAGATCCTCGCAGGAATCAAGAAGAGGTTGGACAAGTGCTCCAAAGGGTTGTGGGTCAACCAACTCCCTAATGTGTTGTGGAACTACCGCACAAGCAAGCGGACGCCCACTGGAGAGTCCCCTTTCAGCCTTACTTATGGGGCCGAGGCCGTAATACCCCTAGAGGTCGGAATTCCTTCCCCTCGGCTCATCGTCTATGACGAAGCGCAGAATGCCAGGGAACTCAGAGGAAACTTGGACCTGATAGATGAACTGAGGGAAAGGGCATCGATTCGGCAGCAGAATTACAGAAGGAGAGTCGAGCTAGCGTACAATAAGAAGGTCCGACCCGCCAACCTTGAGCAAGGAGATTTGGTGTTGAGAAAGCTAGCCATATCCCTCCCCAGTCAGAGGAGCAAGCTAGCTCCGAATTGGGAAGGGCCGTACCGAATCACAAAGGTTGTCCGGCCTGGGGCATACCGGCTCGAAGACATGGATGGCAGAGAGCTTCCCAGGACCTGGAATGCCGACCACCTCCTGAAATACCAAGAGAGCGCTCCGGCGCCTCTCTAAGTAATCCGAGGGGTCGAACCATTCCTCTCCTCCAACTTGTAACCCATTTTTCCTCAAATTGTATTATGTAAAACGGTTCGCCGTCAAATATCAATAAAGAAAGCTCTGTTATGTTTATGAATATGCATGTCACTCTTCCCTCTTATCACCTACGTTTTATGTTGCGATCTCAACCAATGGTTCGGAGTCCATGTTCGGCTCGGCCCCTTTCCCTCAGTTCGTCCCCGAACGGACTAGAGGCGGACCGCCGTTCCGAACTGCTCCCACAGCCGTTGAACTATACCGATGGTTCGGAGTCCAACACTCGGCTCGACTTTACCTCCTCGGCTCGTCTCCGGACGAACCAGGGGTAGATCGCCGTTCGGAATTGCTCCCACAGCCGTTGAACTATACCGATGGTTCGGAGTCCAACACTCGGCTCGACTTTACCTCCTCGGCTCGTCTCCGGACGAACCAGGGGTAGATCGCCGTTCGGAATTGCTCCCACAGCCGTTGAACTATACCGATGGTTCGGAGTCCAACACTCGGCTCGACTTTACCTCCTCGGCTCGTCTCCGGACGAACCAGGGGTAGATCGCCGTTCGGAATTGCTCCCACGGCCGTTGAACTATACCGATGGTTCGGAGTCCAACACTCGGCTCGACTTTACCTCCTCGGCTCGTCTCCGGACGAACCAGGGGCAGATCGCCGTTCGGAATTGCTCCCACAGCCGTTGAACTATACCGATGGTTCGGAGTCCAACACTCGGCTCGACTTTACCTCCTCGGCTCGTCTCCGGACGAACCAGGGGTAGATCGCCGTTCGGAATTGCTCCCACAGCCGTCGAACTCCGTGACAACCCCGAGGGCAAACACTTGGTTAAATTCCTGCCCTAAAGATTGCCTTCCGGAAATCCCCTACGTTGTGGCGAGCGCTCGGCTCGCATTCAGTCCGATCCTCGTCGCGGAAAATGGGGGAAAACAAGGAGGATGGACCTACCCTTCGGTCGGCAACCGAGCAAGTGCCATTCCGAGCTCGTAAACGGAGAAAATTCCCCTTCTCCTCAACTTTCGTGCTTGATCTCAATCAGACGGCCCGGATCTCGCCACCTGCGCAAAACGACAAGATAGCGTTTTCTCGGGATCTGAGCCGCCTCGAGATCCGTGCTTACAGTCAGCGGCTCAGATTTTGCCACCTCCGCTAAACGACAATATAGCACTTTCTTAGAAACAGAGCCGCCTGGGAGTTCGTACCGCGCCACGTCAGAGTCGCTAAACGACAGAATGACATACGTATAGTGGCCAGTTCAGTCCAACGACCTCGCCGACGGGACCGACGTGCTCGGTTCAAAGACCTCGGCGTAGAAAACACAGTCATAAGCAAGACAAAAACACAGAGCAATAAAAAATATTTTATTAAGCAGCCAGGCCGAAATACAAAGCACATCTGTCCCATGGTTACAAAGTGTTCACAAGCAAGATACACTTCCGACCAACAACACTTGGTGTTCAAAAAGAAATATCTTCACTCAATTCTTCGGCCGACCGCTCGTTCTCCTCGGCTGACAGCTCCTCTGCATCCCCCCGGAGCTTCGCCATTACAGCCCGCGAGTACTACATCTCCGAGAGCAAGTCATCCCGCTCGGCAATAATCTTCGACTGGATGTGCCGAATGCTTTTGACCCGAAGAGCGTTGCTGAATGCGGTCTGCGAGTCGTCATCCTCTCCTGCGGGGCTCAGCTCGACGATCTTGTTCTCCAAGCGTTGGACCTCGGCTTCCCGGAGACTGAGAACCAACGAAAGGTGGTCCCACTCACTCTCGGCTCGGCGTAACTTCAGATCGGCGCTCCTGGGGCTCAGAACCACCGTTCCAGAGGTTCCCCCGGATTCGGCGGCACCTTTCGAACGGTCGGAGTCCGAGCTGCGGATCGTCACGATGAGCTGAAAAGAAGGGAAAGAGAATAACGCAAGTTCAATACTCCGCCGAAGTCCAACACACTTTCAAAACGTTCTAAGGAAACTTTCAAAATTCACATTCAGATGTAATGGTATTACAAATGGCCGGACCGACCCTACAATTAAACTTTACAACAATCAACGGAAGTAAAAAACAATGAGGTCAAGATCTCCTCGGAAGGGGAATGCTTCGGTTTAGGGATACGCGAGAACGACGAGGTCTGCCCTCCGAGCTCGATCCTAAACCAACGAAACGCGTCCCCCCTTCGCTGCTAGCCCTGACCACGGCACCTGCCGAGGCCCCGCTCGACGAGACAGCCGCGCTGCTCTGCGCGTCAGCCGGACTCCGCCTGGTCATAGGCGAGCGTGTCGCAAGCTCATAAAACGAAATCCCCTTCTCACTTTCTTCGCGGGTGCACGAAGTACTACGAACGTTAGCCCTCTCCGACGCGGGCTTGAGCGACGCGATCTCCTCCTCCAATTCGACAATCCTGTCTCTAAGAACGTCGTCCCTCGCCGACCTCATCGGGCGAGAAGGCCTTGACGAGCCGGAGGCATTAGCACCTTCGGCAGCGAGCCGACGGAAGTGGGTGACCTCAATTCCCCTATCTATCGTGATCCTTCTGAGCCTGTCGACGTCGGCCACTAGCCTCTTGGCTCGGCCAATGCCTTCTCCAGCTCGGAGGCCAGCTTCACTGCTTCCGCCGAGCGTTCCCTCTCCGCCAATTCCAAGTGTCGGACCTCTGCCAGAAGATCGGCATTCCTCTGCTCGGCGACGATTAGTTCCCCGCGGAGCCGCTCGACTTCCCCTTCGGGACAAGGGGCTGGATAGGGCTTCCGCAGCTGATACAGCTCGCGGCACTGCCTCCGTAGAACTGCCTTCACCTCCTCCGCCTGGCCGAGCAGAAGAAACCGCCTCTGTCGGCTGTCCTTGAGCTCACGTTTCATTTTGGCCAACTCCTTCCGGAGGCAGACGAGCTCCGTGACCGGACCAAACTTCACCTGAAAAGTAGAGATAAATCCGATACCCAACACTCGGAAACACACAAATCCGAAGCTCAACACTTGGACAAATTTTGGCCAAACAAAATATTTTCATTTCAAAACCATAGTGAAAGCTTTACACTAGCGGTGGCCAGTCCGCGGTTAGGCTTACAAAACCAAAAAAGACAAAAAAGAAGACAACCGAGTCAGGGGTCGACCTTTTTGCCGCTCGGGTCCGTCGACCCCTCGGTCTTGTCCTCGCCACCGTCCTCCCCTTCGCCTTCGCTCCAGCTCTCCTCCTCGGAGCCGTCCACCTTCTCCCCCTCGACCTCGGACCCCGCAGGACCCTCGACGACTTCCGTCTCTCCCACAGGCCCGAGCATCCCCTCGGGCACGCCCTCCTCCCCTTCCACGGGGTCGTAAAAGTGGTAGGAGGAGATGTCGAAGCCCGGGTTCCTGGCGGCTATGTGGGTCAGCGCTCGACCGTAGGCTTCCTCCATGTTCTGGAGCATATGCTGAGCGGCCTCCTCCTGCACGGCCTTCTTCACCCGCTTCACCTTCTTCTGGTGCTTGGCCTGGGTCCTCTCGGCTCTCCTCTGGGCCTTCTCCGCCTCCGACCGAGCGGTGGCCAGGGCCTCCTTCAGTTCGGCGACCTCCTTCTCCGCGGCCTCAAGTTTCGCCGCCGTGTCCTTCGACAGCTGAATGGACTGGGCCAGCTGCCCCTCCAACCCCTTCACCTCGGCAGACCTCTTCGTCGAGAGAAGCTGCTCGGCATCGAGCCGCTGCGTAACCTTGACGCGCTCCGCCCTCTCCCGTTCCTTCTCCTGCTCCTTGCTCGCCATCTCCTCGACCAAGAAGTTGAAGTGGCAGAGGGTCTGGAAAAGAGCGACGAATTAAAATCCGAACCCAAACACTTGGTGCCAAAAATAAAAAGGAAAAAGGGGGAGAAGAACTCAAGGAGAGAAAAGCTCGGTCAACTCACCGACATAGTGTTCCGAGCGATCTGCATCACGGCGTCCCCTGCTTGCCCGGCCTTTAGGGTCGCTCGGTCCTTCGGGGTTGGCAGGTGCTTCACGGCCTCCATACAGATGTTGCCATCGCCCAAGAAGCCGTCGACCTGCATGACTTGCCAGTCGGGGACGAAGATCTGTTTGTGACGCTCGGTCAGAATCTTCTCCGCCTCGGCAGTCAGGGGCGGAACTTGGAGGGACAACACCTCCGTCATGCCGAACATGCCGATCGACGGACCGGGAGCGTCCCCCTTTGGGGTCGGTATCGGTGCATCCGGGGCGGGCGGGTCGAGGACCTGGACCTCTGCAGGGTCGGGAACCACGACCTTCGGCTGCTCAGCAGTCTTCGCAACCGAAGGCTTCTTCGCTGGCCGGCTCTCCTGAGTCTCCGCCGCCGACCTCTTCTTCTTCTCCTGCTCCGAACGACCCTTCGCCATCAGGGCTCTGTAGTCCATCTTCATCGTCTCTGCAAAAGCCGAACGGAAAAACTTAGATAAATTTTCATGAGCTTTAAACGATAAGAATAAATACCAGAAGCGTACGAGGGTCGATCGGACTGAGACCCCCACGGAACAGATCCCCCTCTGTAATATCTTTCCAACTCATGGTCGGCAAAGCGAGGAGCCTCCTCCGGACCTCGGCCTCTCCCTCATTCAGTGGCACCTCCTTCTTGGTGCGCTTGGGTAGGCCCTCCGTCTCCCAAACCGCCGGTATCACCCACGGCGTCAGGGATCTGACGAGGAAGTACTTTGTCTTCCAGTGTTTGATCGAGTCCGGATTCTCGATCAGTTTCACGCCCGGCCGGGGCGACAGGTAAAACCTCTGTTCTTCCTTCCTCGGTTGGCAGGGTCGGTAAAGATTACGGAAGAGGAACATGCTCGGCTTAGCGCCAACCTCTTGGCACCGAAGGACGAAGGCTGTAACATGCCTCCATGTGTTCGGCGCCAGCTGAGCAGGACTCAAACCGTAGAAGACCAAGACCTCGACCACGAACGGATGGAGGGGAAAGCGGAGTCCGGCGATAAGGGAATCGACCGGGAAGACACACACGTCTGGCGAACAGCTCGTGTTCGCTCGAAAGCCCGGCCCAGGGAGAAGCAGGACATACTCTTGGGGGATCCGGAATCCCTCTCGGATCATCCGAAGGTCATCTTCGGTGAGCGACGAGATAGCATGGTCCACCTCGGAAACTTCCCTCGGCTCATTCTCCTCCACCAGTGGGGCTGTACCCTGAGTCACTTTCTCCAGGACGTCATCAGCGTAGTCCCGGACGCCGCCCACACTCGACAAGACGATGAGCTGCCGACCGAATGCCCCCGCCCTCTTCGGCGTCTCAACAATGGTGACCACAGCCTTGCCTATCCCGGACGGGGCCTCAACCTCCCTAGGTCGCTCGGCCACATCACCTTCTCTATCCGGGCGAACGACCTCCTGCTCCCTCGGCTCAGCCACACCCTTCCCCTTATCCCCTCGGCCAACGGGTTGTTCCGAGGCGGAGGTCTCAGTGATCTTAACCATTTCAAAGAGAGAAGGGATAGAAACTGACCTTGAAGTGACGTGTACGGTCGGAGAGTTCACCGGAGTCTACAAACGCTACCGCGACAGCCAGCAACACCGCCAGAGAGCAGAAAACTTCGCAGCAAAGTGAAAACTGAGGAGAGAGAGTAAAAACGAAAAGTGAGACTTGGTCTAAGGGGGGGGTGAAGATTTATAGTAAAAAACAGGACGTCCCTTGGGCTCCCAAAGTGACTTTTGGGCCGCTCTCGAAACGTCGCGAAGGCCCACAACCGCCGTCCCATCACCAAGTCAGCTAGCTCGACGCCGGTGGATCGGAATCCGAGCTGCGAGCGAAACCTACATTGCGGCTACAGGGTTCGGTCGGAATCCGTGCAAGTGCCTTTCCGAGCGCGTAAACGGAGAAAACTTGCTTTCTCCTCAATACTCGCGCGTGATCCCAATCAGACGGCCCAGATCTCGTCGAGAACACTACACGACAAGATAGTGTTATCTCGAGAAACGTGCCCGTCTCAAGATACGCGCCAGCATCGAACGACCCTAATTACACCACGCCGCTCGAACGATCGAACCTTCGGACGCCACGCCTACGTCCAAAGAAGGCAGTAAAATTTTGATTCAGTTTTGAGGTGCCGCCTTCGGCAAGCGCCCCCCGGGTCCTGTGGTTCGGCCAGTATCCTACCGACCCACGGGCCCCGGTCAGAAACGGATCGGCACTCCTCTCGTCTCTAACTCCCCCGGGCTGACGCCCATCAGAAGCCATCAGCCCGGAAGGAAGACAGAGATGAGAGGGGACCCATCCACACTCAGGGATCAGGAGACACGCACCGTTCCGAGCCAGTTGTTAGCAGCTGGAAGGTGCGGCTTGCCAGGAGAGCTCTGACCGCAGCGCCTTCACAGTTGCTAACAACAGGACCGAACGGTCCAAAAGCCCGAGCTGCAACACCTCGGCCCGGGTGGCCCGGAGATCGGCATTGGACATGGATCGTCACTCTCTCACCAAGACCCCCCGCTCACCCCGACGCTCGCTTCGGAGCAACCGAGGAAAGCAGAAGATCTTGGTGAGAGAACGACCACCCGTCCTTCCGAAGAGGTCCACACCCCGGGTCCGGACTATTGCCGTCGACCTTACTGTCTTATTGTTCCCCGCTCCTAACACCCCCATCCGGAGCAGTGAGGAATGGGGAAACAACAAGACAACAAGGCGACCGCCCGTCCTTCCGAAGTAAATCCTCCCCCGGATCCGAACTACGGTCGTCACCACTACTACCTCGTTCCCCCTCGCTCCTGACATCCACTTTGGGGCCGTCAGGAACAAAGGGAAAACCAGGTAGAAGAGCGACCACCTCTCCGGACCTCAAGAGAGAATCTACCCGAGGCTAAGTGCCCCCGAGGTCTGAAACTCTGTGTTGATTGTGACAGAAATGGCAAAGAAAGTAGAGTACTTATAGCCAACCTTCAAGAACCAGTCATTATGACCCTCGGAAGTTGAAACGCCACGCATTAATTAAGGGACTTATCCTTAATGGCATCGGGAAGGCAGAACGCCACGCAAGTCCCACAGCACAATTAATACCATTGAGAACAGAACCATCCCGGACTGACAGAAACCACGGGTCCTCGGTCGGCGACCGAGCAAGTGCCTTTCCGAGCTCGTAAACGGGGAAAAACCAATTTCCCCTCAACTTTCGCGTCTGATCTCAATCAGACGGCCCAGATTGCGCCACGTGCGCTAAGAGACAAGATAGTGTTTTCTCGGGAGCTGCGCCTGTCTCGAGATACGCGCCAACATCCAACGGCTCAGAGAAAGCCACGTCGCTCGACCTGCCGAACACCACTGCCTTCGGTCGGCGTCCGAGCAAGTGCCTTTCCGAGCTCGTAAATGGAGAAAAAATGCCACCGATCATTCGCGACCGTTCGATCTCTCAGAAATTCGTGCTCCTGACGATGAATGGTCCAGATTGCGCCACGTGCGCTAAAAGACAAGATAGCGATTTCTTGGAAAACGCGCCACCATCCGATGGCTCAGATTGTGCCACGTCGCTCAGAACGCCGAACCCCCCAAGTCTCCGGTCGGCAGCCGAGCAAGTGCCTTTCCGAGCTCGAAAATGGAGAAAAACGCTGCCGAGCTACAACAGCCATCAGATCCTTCCGAAATTGGCGCTCGCCCATGATCAATGGCTCAGATCCAGCCACGCCATTAATCGGTATTTAAATCATTTTTTATTTATTTTTATCGTTTTATTTGTTTAAAAATTGCGAGAAAATTGCTAAAAATTCGGGAAAATTAGCTAAAAATTCTGGGAGTTAATTGAAAATTCGGGGACACACTTTCGAACCCCGGGACGAACAATTATCACCCAGAATACACCGCTAAAGCCCCCGAACGATTAGCAAACACACCGCAAAATTAAACAAATACTTCGAAAAAAGTAGATAAAAGGCTATCAGATACCCGACGCAGCTCAAAGACAACACACAGCATCAGAAGTTACCACACTACCCCCTTTTCTAGATTCAAAATCCCACATTTGGACTCCAATACAACCCCATCAGCCACTGAAACTGCTGAACTACTCCTCAAAGCCTGATCACGCTCAGCCTTTAGGAGTGGGGGGCTCGTGATGTGGCTAAAATTGGGGTTAAATCGGAACCGTCCAGATCGAGCACGAATCTTGAAGTACGGGGGTAAAAAGGTAATTTCACATACAGATGGATCTAAAACGGGTATTGGGTCTCCTTCTTACGAAACCAACTGCCCGCGAATAAATCCACTCCAACTGGGCGCGGGTTCCGACCCGATACAAGCCCAGTCCACTAAGGGAAAATCAGGCCACTGATTTGATTAGATCAAATCAATAAGCTTGATTTGCCCTCACCAGGGAATCAAGGCCTACTTTCCTAAAACAGAATCGGAGGATTTTGCTGCTAAATGTTAGGCAGGAAATCAGGCCCCAAATCATTCCAAAGGCGACTATAAATACAGCCCCTCTACCACCAAGACCAGGTTAATCACTTCTTCACCACTTAAGCTCTTCCCTAATCTTTATCTGATTACTGACAAGAGCGTCGGAGGGTGCGTCGCCGGAATCAACCCCGGTGTCTCGCACTTCCTTGCAGGTTGCGGCGGGAGCAAGAAGGCCGAGTCAGCTGTTCAGGTTTTCCTCGGATCCACAAATTCTATCTGTTTACCCCCACGCCAAAATCAGCGGTAACAATATATATATACACTAAGTGCATTTCTAAAAGCTCACAACTTAGGCCTACCAGCTCTAATTCTCCTAGGAACCCACTAACTCCGAAAGCCCACTACCTTTAAAGGGTATTACAATTATCCCTACTTATGAACTTAACGTTCTCGCTAAGCTTGGACCCGCATCTACCTAGGACCTTCTTTCTAACCATGTAGTCCACATGGATGCCACTATCATAATCCCACCATCGTACTGTCCTGCTATTTCTATTATTGCATTGTCCCTGAAACTGTCATTATGTACACCTATGGTGGCCCTACCATTGGGATCATAAGTCGGCTTTATACCTCATTTGTAATGCCCCGGATTCGCCCACCGACTTATCTAATAACACCGAGTCATTCTCGTAGTCACGACCAGATATTTTCAACGATCCTGCCACAGAAAGTCTCACCCAAAATACTAGCTAGTTGGAAGGCAATTTGGATCATTGACTATATTGTATATATACATGTTCATCTCTTCCCTAATCCATTGTGGGTCTAAAGTCTATACTCTTTCACACACTCATGTTGGTTACGAATGATGGAATAATTTGCAAGCACACAAAATCGCAACAAGTAGTATAGTTTAAAAGAAAAGAGTATCGAACCCACAATTACTAATTATTTTATTGAGTACCAAAATTCACCAAATTATTTACTATGTGGAGAACCAAAGAATAAATTAAATTAAATTAAATTAAAGGAAAAAAGTTAACTAATTAAAAAGAAATAAATATAAAATTTCAGGATTTATAAGTAGCAAAGATAAATCTAGGGCTTTTGATTTCACCTAGCTAATCCCATACAATTCAATTTCATGAAACTAAAAATTCTACTCTTCCAAGTTTTAGACCAAAATCCTCTAATTATTCAATGTCTTCTCTCAAATAATACCAAACATACCCTAAACTAATAATACGTCATATCTCTATGCAAATTTAATTATTTTAAGATTCATTAAGTTTTTTAGATATTTCTAAAGTCACATTAATCGCAGTAAATTATCTCTAATTCCTCTCAAGTAATGGTGTTTAATTCTAAACTTCTAATCACAAGTTACTTCTCGGTTCCCCTATGATTCAAGATATCAAACAATAATTGGGCAGAAAATTGTAAGCATTAAGAACAGAAATTAAAAACACACAATCATGGAAAGTAGAAGAACAAAAGTAACAATGAAATTGAAATTGTATTTTCAAAGCTAGACTACATCTAAACCATAGAAAATAAAATTAAAACTAACAAACATCGTATTGGATTACATAATGAAAAATATAAGAGAAGAAAGAACTATAGACGATCTTGACGAATGCTATGGCTCTTGCTCTCCAACGGGGTGATGAGTCATCTCCTCCAAATCTCTTAGCCGCCAACCTTGTTCAATTACCCTAGACTTCACTTCAGCATCTATATATAGCATCCAAAAAACCCTAAAAAGATATACGCAAATACAGCCCATTGAACTCGAAACCCGCACTCAAAATATACCCAACCGCACATTACGGTTGACTGCAATTTAATGTTGTCAGCTGCATTTTTTCCTCCCAAGTCATTGCCTCTTATTGGTCTACTGTGTTTTCGAATTACTACACATAGCTGCATAAAAAATAATTTTTCCGTTCGTGATGTACCCCTCGTTACAAAGAAGAATCAAAGATCGACATCTTTCATTTAGAACAGAAGTTAAGTTTCTTCCATCTTCTAACTCAAAACACCCGTGCACTTTTTAACTGCTGTTATTGCTATTTTTTCTCATTGCTTTGTGTCTTCTCTTTCAACATTTCCAAGCTCCATGAATATGTATATTTGAGTCCACAATTCTAACAACCATCTCATTCCTTAGAAAACAAACAAATAAATAAAATTAAATAGAAAGACGATGGAATTCATAGAAAAAAACACGAACTCACAATTTTAATGCTTAAAAAAGTAATAAAATTATGTGAAAATTACACTCATATACTAAGTGTATTTCTACAATTCATAACTTAGGCCCACAAGCTCTTATTTTCCTATGACCACATTAACTCCCACAGCCCACCACCTTCAAAGGCGTAATACACAAAAAAGTTTTAGAACCTTTTTTATGAATTATTGTTATTCTTGCAACCTACAACATATGTCAGTTCTTGTGTTCAACACCACCATTCTGTTATGGGTTGTAAGGACAAGATGATTTATGAACAATCTCAGTGTCAACAAAAAATTTAACAAAATTAGAAGTGAAATATTCTTTTGCATTATCACTTATCAAAAAAATTCGTGGGCAAATTAAATTGGGCTTTCACTTCAACACATAATTTTTCAAAAAAATAACAGTTAAATTCTAAACAAGATTTCATTAAATAGAGTCAAGTAAGTCTCGAATAATCAGTCATAAAAATCACAAAAATCGAAAACCTCTAATAGCATATTACAATGCCCATAATTATAGCTTATTAATCATTGACTACTTTTAGATGAATTAAGTAAAATTGAAGGTAAAAAATGAATTGAAATTAATTATGTTGTTTATATACATGTGAAAACATGGGAATGAGACACCTAGCTTATGTGTAAGATGGTGAAAATATGGGAATGAGACACCTAACTTATGTGTAAGATGGAGAAGAAGGGGTTCTATTAGATGGCAACATAAGAGCATCTGTAGTCGTCGAGAGCCAAATTTTGGATATTTGGCAAATGGACATGGAAAAAATGACTTTGCGCTGCAGTCGTCGAAAGCCAAAAAATAGGTTTTTGAACTTTTTAAAATCTCAGACGAAAGATAATTTTTTGTCCCACGAAAAAGAAAAAAAAATCAAATTTAAAAAAATAAAAAACTTTAAATCCTAATTAATTTCTTTAAAACTGTTAAGTTAATCCTAATTATTTCTTAATTTTTACTTAATTACGAATTAAACCTAAATTTAACTGAGAGAAAATTATTGGTTAGTTGTATAGGATTTTTAATGTTAGAATTTTATGGGACGAAGCATCATCTCCCGTCCCATGCAATTTCAACATTTGTTTTTTTTTCAGAAATGGGGACGGACGGGATATTATCCCTCGTCGGGCCATTTTAAAAAATAACAATAATAATAAAATTAAAAGGACGGGATATTATCCCCCGTCCAACGATTGTGTGTAAAAAAAAGAGCACGAACGAAATTTTATTCTCCGTCTCTTACGATAAAATTTAAAAACAAAAATTTATTCTCCGTCTTTTACGATAAAATTAAAAAAAAATAAAAATTAGGGACGGCGTATTATTTCTCGTCCGATAGGGTTTAATATAAAAAAATCTCTCACACGAAAGATAAGTTTTCGTCCGGTCAAACAGACGATAAATTATCTTTTGTTAGCTATATTTTGGCAATTGTCATTTCGTCTGCCAAATATAGCCGACTACTATCGCTCCGAAACCCAAATTTTGGGTAAATGGCCAACGACTACAGCGCTATTTTTGCCGAATTTTGGAAAATTTGGCAAAATAGCCAACGACTACAGATGCTCTAACCGAGTATTAAATCTGGCAATGATGATACTTGTCCAAAAGTTACATATATATAAATAAATTGAATTAAGAAAAAATAGAAAGAAATAAAAGAGAACTTGCAACTTTAATATATAAAAAAACTAATAAAAATCATTAACTTACACTCATCAAATACCCCCAAAGTTAAAATTTTTCTTGTCCTCAAGGAAAATCAGAAATCAAATGTTAGTAATCATAATTAGGCTTAACTCTTTGCACACAAAGGTCATATCATGCAAGTATCAAATCTTCAACTTAATACATAAACAATATCAAATAAAGGAAAACTAAGCATACTCTTTTTCTCTAGTGCAATTATTGCATACATAATTCCATACCCAATCATACTTTTCATACAATTAACACAACTGAATCATGTAATAACTCAATCTGCGATCATCCCTTCTTACTACTACGAACCGAGTAGCATACCAGAGTTCTTTTTTAATTAAATTTTTTATTTATTTATTTTTCTCTCTTTATGTTTTCACTTTCCTTTTGAAGCAAATGCAAATATTTGTGATGGATTCACCTGGTTACTCAACAAGTCACACACTTATAGTGCTTTTGCATACTCATATTTCAAGTTGGCCTTTGACGTAAAAGTAAACATTGGTGATGAATATCCCTAGTTACTAAGCAACTTAAAATATTGGAGTAGATTAAACTTTATTTATTCAATTATTTAATAATTATCACTCTATGTACTTAAACCATGTTTAGGACGAGATCAAAGGGTATAATCACAAGAAAAGCGTCACACTCCTCTTTTATACATAATCACATGACTCTCATAATTTTGTAAGGAATTTTGAACTTCAATAATCCTAAAAAAAACAAATATGCTTAATCTTGCTTTATAACATATTGTCTATCCTAAATCAAAAAAATTGCAATGCTTTAGCACAATAAAGAACCCCCAAAAATATGATGGTAGTCCTTATTTGTCCTTTCTAAAATAAAATAAACATTTAACCCCCTCAAACTTAAATATCACATTGTCATCAATGGGAAAAGAAAATGAAAAAGAAAAAGAATGAGAAAAGTTCTGAATTGTCCCTTGATTTATGTTAAAATTCTGAATGAGTGACTTTCATTGTTTCGATGAAATCTGGAGTTGTAGATGTCCAAATTCTCTGATTCCTTTTTCCATTTGAAACCTAAGACAATTTTCTTCGATTGGTATTTGACACATTTTTTCAGATTTGGAATCCATCCTGCCCAAAATAAGCCATCAAACTATGTCTAGAAAATAACTCCTCTCGGAAACCCCCAAGCTTATGCAATCCTTTAAAATGAAATCAAACTGGAAAAAAAACGAAAAGAAAAACAAGTCGAAAGAAAGAAAAAGAAAACATAGGTTACCTCCCAAGAAGCGCTAAGTTTCAAGTCTTCAGTCAGACATGGTAGCTGAGATGGTTATGTAATGCCAATATTCAACAAAATAAGAAGCTTGTTTCTAGCATCTTTCTTCATGTGTGGACTAGGTTTTCTCTGTGCATTCTGCAAACTAAATGACAATGGTTTAAGCTCGAGTTTTAGTGGTTTCTTTCTTGAAGATGACGTCTTTAATATCCCCAAAGCTTCAAATTGCAGTTGAGAAGAAATATGATAGATGGTGAGCTTCCCAATACCAAACATATTCCAAAACTTTTTTCTTTCTCGGATTCAAGAGTTGCTGAATTTATAAGACAAACTTTTCCGGGTAACTGTTCAACTCTAGCCCTATGTATCTTACCCTACGACTAAATCAATTTCACTTATTTGAAAACATGAGTGAACTTCGGCAAGAAACTCCATGGAATTAAAGACATCAAACATTACTTGCTCATCCTCAACCCTCAAAATAAGTTTTCCTTATTGGACATCAATCAAAGCTCTCCCCGTAGCTGGAAAATGTCTCCCCAAAATCAACGGAATTTGTTCATCTTCTTCCATGTCAAGCACTATGAAATCAGCTAGAAAAATAAACATGTATACCTTTACCAAAACATCTTCAATTATTCCTCTTTGTTAATTGATAGATACGTCCTCCAATTGCAAAGAAATTGTAGTAGGTTTTGCTTCTCCAAGACCAAGTTTCCTGAAAATCGAAAAAGACATAAGATTAATACTTATCCCTAAATCACATAAAACTTTATCAAAATAAGAATTTTCAATAGGGCAAAAAATCATAAAACTCCCCGAATCTTTAAGTTTATGAGGCAAATTCTTTTGTAAAATTGCACTACTCTCTTCGGTTAGCATCACAATTTCATGCTCCTCCAACTTTTGCTTGTTTGATAAAATATCCTTTAAAAAGTTAGCATATTTAAGCATTTGTTCTAATGCTTCAATAAGAGGAATATTAATATGCAATTGCTTAAAAATATTTAAAATTTTAGAGACTTGATTATCAATCTTATTCTTTTTAAGTCTTTGCGAAAAAGGAATCTGTGGATCATAAGGTGAATTATGATAAGTTTCAAAATTACTCCATGGAAACAGTGGGGTTTGAAGCTCCTTTAATCTCCTTAGAGTTCCTAACATGGTGGTTGGCCCCATACTGCATTTGTTCCTCCGAAACTTGCTCGAACTCATATTACTTTTCAGCCATATTTTGTTTGACAGTTTGTGCTTATAGTTGCTAAATTGTTCTCCAGATTCTTAGTGCTATTACTTTTACATGCTCCTTGGAATTGGTCATTATGTTACTGGGTAAGGTTCCTAATGTCCTTTCAGTAAAATTTGTTGAAAGCTGACTAATTTGAGGCTCAAGGTTGTAAATTGAAGCCGCATATTGACCGCTAAACCTATCTTTTGCATGTATTGCATGAACATCTCCTCAAATGTCAGCTTCTTTTCTTGATGTGGAAAATTTTTAGGTGGTCTAATTGCTCCTTGACTGTTGTTCCAAGAAAATTTGGGGTGGTTTCTCTATCCTGGATTATACGTGTCCGAATAAGGATTGTTTTATTTTTGAAAGTTGGACACGTAATTCGCTTGTTCGGAATTTGGTCGAGCAAAAAAATTTCCCACTTGGCAATCAATATTTGAGTGATTTCTTGCACAATGATCACAATTAATATTTGTTTGAATAGCACTAACATTAATATTATCCAGTTGTTTAGAAAAAGTAGCAATTTTTGCTGTCATAGTGGTAATAAGATCAAGCTCAAAAATTCCAGCAACTTTTTTTGTCATTGCTCTCTTCGAAGACCATTGGTAATTGTTAGATGTCATCTCCTGTAAAAGCTCAACCGCCGCTTCATGATTTTTGCTCATAAGATCTCTTCTAGCTGCTGCATCTATCATAGACCGATTTGTAACTCCCAAACCATTATAGAATGTTTGGACTTGCAGCCATTTCGAAAGTTCATGATGATGACACTTTCTCAGTAAATCTTTATGCCTCTTCCACGCATTATACAAAAGATTAAGTTACAAATTGAGTGAATGTAATAATGTCATTCCTTAGCTTCCCTGTCTTTGCCAGAGGAAAATACTTAGCCATAAATTTTTGTGCTAATCCCTCCCAAGAAGTGATTACACCTGGTGGTAGAGAATTTAACCAAGCATTCGCCTTATCTCTAAGTGAAAAAGGAAAGAGTCTCAAACGGATAGCATCATCCGACACTGCAAGTCACACGCGAAAGATTTCATTAACTTTGCTTGGCCTCATCCATTGGCGCGGACTTCGAGCCACACACAAAAAATTTCGTCAGCTTCGCTTAACCTTATCGCTCAGTATGGACTTCGAGCCACACGCGAAAGATTTCATAAACTTTGCTTGGCCTCGTCTCTCAGCGTGGACTTTGAGCCATACGCAAAAATTTTCATCTTCGCTGCCTTGCCCTTCGCCTTGCTAAAGCACATACGCTCGACGCTCGGTGTGGACTTCGAGCTACACGTGAAAAGTTTCATCTACTTCGCTTGGCCTCGTCCCTCAGCGTGGACTTCGAGCCACACACAAAAAATTTAATCTTCGCTGCCTTACCCCTTGCCTTGCTAAAGCACATACGTTCGGTGCTGACATGGACTCCGAGCCACACTTAAAAGATTTCATCAACTTCTATTGGTCTCACCACCTTGCCACCTAGCCACCTAGTCCTACCGAGGCACATAGGCTCAGCTCTCGGCATGGACCTCGAGTCACGCGCGAAAAGGTCTCTACGTCACCGCCTTGCCACCTCGCTGCCTCTCCTTACGAAAGAACATAGGGTCTGCGCTTGGCATGGACTTTGAGCCATGCGTGAACAAGGCACGACATCGCCGCCTCGGCACTCGGTTTGGACTTCGAGCTAGCCACGGGTGATGCCTAACGCTGTTAATAGAATCTCCTCAACATTTACGCCCTCGTCTGGTTTTTTCCCACACAGGAGAGGACTATTCCTCGAAGGCTGTTATACCCAATTTCCAAGAGTGGGGGGCCTATGATATGGGTAAAAAACTCAGTCCATCTGAGTCATTTGAACGTCTGGAGAATCTCTAGACTCATAGGGTGATACTGTAATCTCACAGCGGCTAGAAGCCCACACCCCAAACATGGGCCGTCATCAGGCCTACATCCAGAAATGGCAACCCAACTGGGGAAGGTTGACCAACAATTTATGGTTGGTGATTAAATTCCATGAAATCAGGGAGTTAATTAACCAATCAGATCCTTAATCAAAGGGATTTTATTAGGCAGTTAAGAAATCTTTCCCTAGTTGACTCTCCACAGGCTTATAAATACAGGCCCCCCTCCTCAGTTACGATGTAGTCAAGATTTCGCCACTAAACCCTGGCTCTCATTTTCCAATTACTGACTTGATCGTCAAAGGGCCTGCGTTAGAAAAACTCCCGGTATTTCAGGCTTTCCTTGATCGTCAAGTTTCCGATGGCCAGCAACTATTGCACACACCACTAGATCCACAAATCCACTTAAATACAAGCCTCACATCCATACCATATCAAAGGCTACGATCTGAGCTTTCCATTTCAAAACATGAACTCATTATCTGTTGCTCGCACACCGAAAAAGTAGAATCAGCCATCTATTTCTTTAATCTTTCGAGAGGGAAAAATCATATGGAAATCCCAACGGTTTCTCTATAATCTGCCATCTATCTCTTTATTCTATGTGATATTTTAATCTTCGTAGTGTTTTGTAACCCCCGTTTTCGATTGTAAGGATTTTTATTTATTTTTCTTTTCTTCGTATTCTTGTATTCCAATTTTCTAAATAAATCATACTATTCTTTTGAATCAGATTTCTTTCTTTGGATATTCAATTATATTGTTAAAACCCGGGAATTCTAATCCATACTATGCTATTATTATTATTATTTGATTATTTTGATTAATGAAAAACCCATACAGCCCAAACCAAGTCCAGTCCAATCCCTTTTCTTTTTGATTATTTGTTTAACTTTTGTAAGCCCATAATTCAAAGCCCAACCCGTTAATCCAAGCCCACATTTCAAATGCAACCTGAAACCCATTATTCCAAATCCAACTGCACTCCCCATTATTCCCATTATCTATAACTGATCCCTTAATTATCTCTACCAACTCTAATCTTCTCCTAATCAACAGTAGCCACAAAACCCCACTACTCCAACCTCTTCTTCTCCCCAACCGACCTCCATTAAACCACTCCTTAATTACCCCCATGTTCAATTCTCATTAATTACCACTAATCACTCTTCATAACTCCCTACCAATCCCCTTCATCTTCTTCTCCTCCTTCACAAAAGCCAACACCCGACCTTCTCCTCCGTCATCCCGAAACCCAACCTTCCCTCACCTTGAACCCATCTCCACCGAGCCATCCTTCCACTTCAAGCCAACACCCATCTTCCTCTCCTCGCTGCTCTCATAACCCATTCGCGACGCTGCCTTCTTCCTCTGCCCTCCTCCACTGCTGGCCGACCTTCATCTCAACACCCCTGATTACCACCCGAGCTTCATCTCCATTGACAGTCTCTCTCTCTCTCTCTCTCTCTCTCTCTCTCTCTCTCTCGACTATCCAACATCCAGCAGCACCCCCGACGGCGATCGCCAACCACCCCAAATACCAAAACAGCCACCTGCTCCTTGCTGCTGCATCTCGACCGCCACCATACCGCCGCAGCTTCACCTCGTCGTTGCTGCCATTGCACCCAATGCTCCCTCATCACTGACCGCTGCCTACCCCCGACCACTCCAACATCCCGACTGCCATCCACAAAATCTAAGCTTTGCCACCACTCAAGCACCGCAGCCACAACTGAAAGCTTCCCCCATTATTGCCGCAGTCTCACTGTCTTCATCGTCCCCTCCACCGAACAGTCACACCACCTCATCTCCCTTTCTCCATTATTGCTGCTGTCCCTGACAAACGGCACAACCTCTGAACCCCTTTGCTACCCTACTGATGCTCCTCCTTGCTGTAGATAACAAACCCGGACAGCCATTGCTTACTCTGTTGTCGTTGTCCTTGCTCGCGGTGCTACCATTCTTTTCGTCATTGTGCTACCGTACTTGCACCCGCTGCCTCGCTGCTATTGCCGCATTTGTTACTATCGTCGTTCGTGTTGCTGTTGTGTGTTTGTGCCTTTGTCATTGCTAGCTGCCGGATTGTGGTTGTTGTTGGTGTCGTTGCAGGTGCTCACTGTTGCTAGTGATAGCACGCTCACACTCATCGGATAAGGGTAAGCAGCTCTTGAACCTCTTTTGTTGTTCATGTTCAAGAAACATTTATTGAACTCCTGCATGTAGTTCTTTGTATTGATTATCATATTTCGAAGAATTATATTATTGATTCATCAGCGAATAGGAATAATAGTATTCTTTCTCGTTCCCTGTCATTGCTTCGAATTTGGAACGGTTAATTTATCATGTTTTCGAATATTTAAATTTCTAGCCTTTCAATTACCCGAAATTGTACCCAGATTTTGACCTACTTCCATGCATCATCTCTAATATTATAATGGGAGAGTTGGAGTTGCCATTTGTAGACAACCTGTAATTTATAGATATTAATCATCTAATCTCAACCATTCATTTTTAAGTGGGAATTATATTAACCATTCATTTACTCAACTGTTGTTAGTTAACATAATACCTTCAAAGTTCAAATTTATTTACGACATAATTATTTACAAAAGTGTCACACATATTAAACAAAAGTTTGTGCCACTAGGAGTAATTTGTAAAGAGTATGTGATGAGTAAAGGGAGATCTCAGGTTCGAGGTCAGATTACGTCTTATTATTTACTATATAAAAAAATTCTAATTATAACATCCATTGTACGTGCAGATTACTAGTAATTTAGAACCATGTACATAAAAGTTGTAGCCTGCTGTGTTTAGAATCCAGAACGACTGTCAGATCTTAAATCCGACTTGTATAGTGGAAGATATCCTTATTTTTGTACTGTAACATTTTAATCCAAATTACTTATTAAAAGTATATCGTCATGATTAATTGAGTAAAATAATAAGTTATAAGTAGAATTAAAACATGTGATTTACTAGTATATTACTAAACATTGTTAGGAATTAGTTTATGATTTTTCTAAGATTTTTTAATGAAGTTTTAGTCAAATTATTTGCACAAGAACTTGACCCTGACTCGTTGTCGGTACACTAGACCCATAAAGAACTGACTGGTAGGCATAGTTACTGTAATTGGAATAGGTCTTGTGACTATGCGTTGGAATCAGAAGGGAGTCTATCCTGACGAACCTGATTCGCTTTTCTGTAGCAATGGGAAAAAGAATTTTTGTACAAGAGTGTACTGCTGCCCAGAAATTGCATCTTCAGGAATTTTAAATACAAAAATATTTAATTCTCGTATTTTAATGAATTGAACTTGTACATCATGCATTGCATAACTTCCGATACCTTCTTGTCACTGTCTCGATACCCGTTTAGATTGGTTGCATGTTCATGAGTAATTTACTGTAAAAGAAAAACAAGCTGGGGTAATAGAGGGAAAGACCTAGTAGTGGAAAATATAGGAGAGTGTACTCGGAAGGGACCCTTATTTTCCATAATAGTGACTCATGTTTACATATTTACCCGACTCGTGTTTACAAGTTATATGCAACTAAGTGCCACATGGAGCTAAGCGGCACGTCGTAGAACCGACGGGGGCCACCTCTAGAATGTAACACCCCAGAATTTTAAATACTATATTTTAACCTAATAAATAATTTTTAAATTTATTTATTTATTTATTTAATTATTTTGAACTTTTGTAAAATTGATGTTTTGCACGTGCAAATATTTTTCGAAGTGTGAATTTAGAATTATGAGCTGTTAAAAAAAATCTATTACTTTTTATTGGGTATATTTGAATTTTTGGGATTTTTCTGAATAAAGAAATTACTTTTGTAAATTTTCGAAGAGAATTTGGACCTTTTTGTAAAAAGTCGTACGGATGTGAAATTTGAACTTAAAAATTGGTTGACTGCGTTTTAGGGCTTGCTATCAGTATAGGGCTCTAATAAGTTAGACTATATCCATATTTTGTTTATTTTTATTGATTTAATTGAATAAGGGTTAGGGATTGAACAGTGGGTTTGGGACCGAATCAGTTCCTGTTGATTCTTCGAACCAAGATGACAGGGGTGTGGACTCATTGGCTAATGCGTGTGGTGCTGAGCTCTATGCTTGTGTGCGGTTGTGGGTTCGAAACCCAGTGTGGCCAATATATATTTTTCATAGGTTGGATTTTGGATTTTTCTTGGTATTTAACTCCATTATAAGGGTGTTTGGATGGGAGGTTACTATATTAAATGATAGTGTTATTATTATTATTATTATTATTATTATTATTATTATTATTATTTTAGACCTCAATTTTTGAAGAATCAAAATTTAGATTTGTATAACGCATAGCTTCAGAATTTTTTTTATGAAAAATTATTTCGGATTTTTAGTCATCATAAAGTTGCTGATTATGTATAATTGAGTTGCAAATTGTATGATGTAGATCTATGTTTTGCGAAGATATAAATCTCAATTTGAAGAATTTAATGTTTTAGTTTGAATAATAAATTTCAGTTTGGAACTATAAAATTTCAGACTTTATGGATAAATCCCAAAATTGAAAGAGGGTTATTTCAGTTTTAAAGTTGATAAATATTACAGAAATTTTATTGTGTTTTCAAATATGGAAGAGTTTTTAAAATGGGCAATGAAGATGTTTGGAAAAAATATTTTGTTTCTGTAAATGAATGGATCTTTATGGAAGTGGATTGCTTATTCAATGAGGAATGAGATATGATAGAGTGAATGTGGATAAATGAATGCTTATATTTGATATGAGATGATCTTAAATGAGACGTTGAAATTATGTTTGAGTACTTATGGAAAAGTGGTGTTTCCATATATGAATAAAAGATATAATGTTTTGATGATTGGACCAAGTGAGGGTTCATATTGAAATTTTGGGTTATTGTGAGAACCCTAGAAAGATTGTTGAGGATTTTGTGTTGTGATCATTAAAGGCTGAGCAGGACCCAAAATTATCGGCAGTAAATTTTTTGATTATAGGAATTAGCCAGGGAGGGATAGTGTTCCTAGTTTTGAGGATTTAAGTTGAGTAGGATGGAGCTAGCTCTATGTGGCTCAGGCTACTCCTATTTACACAAAAGGGCATGCACTAATTGGTGATATGATGAAACAAGAGCAAACGTGAGTATGAGGTCCTCGGAATGATCTGCAGTGTGTGATAATCCTCGAAATTATCGAGGTGTGAGTGAATAGTCTTCGAAATTACCTGTGGTGTGGGATTGATCTCCAGAATTATCGGGATCCAAGCGATGCTCATGAGTTGTCTAAATGTGGTGAGCTACCATTGCTTGCGGTGTGGGGTTCTCGAAGATTTCCAAGTGCGAGTGAAATAGTCTCCAGAATCATCTGTGGAGAGAGATTGACCTCTGAATTTATCGAGGCATGGGCTAGGGATGTACAGAATGTTTAAATCTTGCATTAGTCATGGATGTAGTTTGCATAGGGCGGGATCAAACCCTGTAATATGGTGAATGGTAAGGGCTTGCCCTCAGACCTATGTTGTATGGGCGGCACTGAATCCGAACAAGCATGCATTAGTAAGCATTGTAGGCTCTTGTGTTTTCCTTGAACCTTGTCTTGTGCATTTCGATGTTTTCCTGCCGTATATTTTATCATTTCAATTTCAGTATTTATTGTTAATTTATAATTCTTTTATTATCATTTTATTTGTGCAACAGGTGTGTGGTTATGAGACTTTAGAGAGTCGTTGCTTTTATCAGCATTGCGTCAGTTGCATTCAACTGACGTGCCCATAGTTTTTGTCAGTTTTGAAGGATTTGCAAGTGAGTGGCTTAGCAAGAGTTGAAGCTTGAACTAAGAGAATATTGAATTTCAGTTGTATTCAAAGTGTTATAATTTTTCCGCTGTGCATGATGTAAAGAAAGTTTTAAATTTCCCTGTATTTTTTTGTTGTGTTTGGTTTTACATTGAAGTGAAGAGTCTGAATTTGTGTCTCGTATTTTCTATTATTAAAATTCAGGGTGCTACAAAGTGGTATATGAGAATGCTTCAATAAGTAACACTAAACATGGTATAGGGAATCAACCTAGGTGGACATTAGTGTGTGTGTGCCTAGGTGGACATTAGAGTGTGTGTATCAGTCTTTGAGTCATGAATGTATAGTTGTTTGAACTTGCATTCATGATACTCTCTTCGTATACATTGATGTGATATTGTATGCGAGCATGTTTTGCTTTTGTATCTCGAGTACTATGGTTGTTTTGAACCTGTATTTGTGATATTTCCTTTTTCTCTTTCCGTGGGATAGTGGATGGCCAAAATTCTATGGAAGACTTAGCAAAAGAGGAACTTTTATGGATTTTGAGGGAGAATTTGAGGAAGATCTTGAGGAGGATCCTAAAGAGGTGAATCTCGAGGGAGTTTTTCAGATGATTTCATTGTTTTTCTCTAACCCTGTGCAGAGATCAGCACGAGATGGCAACATTTCAACGTCAGCTAGTCAAGTACCACTGGAGGATGATCGAGCTTGAGGAGCAACGATTGGAAGATCAGAGTGGCGCATCGGAAGCATGGTGTGAACCTAAGGTTTTTCCTGGCCACGTTCTGTCGGTGGCAACGCCTTCAAGAGAGGAGTTGATTGCTGATCGATATTACGCAGGGTGTGATATCGAGATTGGAGGAAGACTTTTTGGGATTGACCTCATCGAGATGGATGTCTTGTGCGCATCGACTGGATGGCAATTTATGATGCCACTATAGAGTGCAAGTGTAAGGAGGTGGTGGTAAAAGCACCGAGAGGAGCCGCGGTGACTTTTCAAGGGACGAAGGAGAGCACGAAGGTGGTTGCGGCACCAGTAGAGACAGGATTTCCGGAGGAAGTCAAGGCAAATCTTGTACTTCGAGATTTTCTAACAGTGTTCTTAGATGAGCTATCGGGGTTACCACCGAAAATGTGATGTTGCCAGGTAGTGCTCCTATATCTAAAGCTCCTTACAGGATAGCACTTGTAGAATAAGACGAAGTGAAGAAGCAGATCGAGGAGTTGCTGCACAAGGGATTCATCAGGTCGAGTGCTTCGCCTTGGGGTGCGCCAGTGTTGCTCGTGAAAAAGAATGATGAGTCAGTGAGGATGTGCATTGACTATCGAGAACTGAACAAGGTGACGATTCAGAACAAGTATCCAATCCCGAGGATTGATGATCTATTCGATCGACTGCAGGGTGCAGATGTGTTCTCGAAGATTGATCTGCGGTCAGGTTACCATCAGGTCCGAGTTAAGGAGGAAGATGTGAACAAAACAGCTTTCAGAATGCTGCATGGGCATTATAAGTTTCTGGTGATGTCGTTTAGTGTGACAAATGCGCCATCAACATTCATGGATTTGTTGAACAGGGTTCTGTAGCCCTTCATCGACTCTTTTTTCTTGGTATTTATCGAAGATATCTTGGTGTACTCTAAGTTGGAGGATGAGCATGTTGAGCATTTGGCAGAAGTTCTGAAGAAGTTACGAGAGCAGAATTTGTATGCCAAGTTGTCGAAGTGAGTTCTGGCAGTTTGAGGTGGCATTTCTGGATCACATCCCTTCTAAGGAGGGAGTGGCTACTGATCCTCAGAAGATTGAGGCGGTGCAGAGTTGGCCTAGACCAACGACTGTAAAGGAAGTTCGGAGTTTCTTCGGGGTGACTGGATACTATCGGCATTTCATTCAAGGCTATGCAAAGATAGAATTTCTGTTAACAGTGCTGACTAAGAAGAATGTGGATTTCAAATGGACGGATAAGTGTGAAGTCAGTTTCCAGAAGTTGACGACGACACCTATTCTTGTGTTGCCGCGAGCAGGTGTGGATTATGATATCTACAGTGATGCATCTTTCAGAGGCCTGGGTTATGTTCTGATGCAGGAAGGGAAGGTCATTGCATATGGGTCGAGGCAATAACATCATCATGAGAATAACTATCTGAAGCATGACTTGGAGCTTACAGCAGTCATTTTCGCCTTGAAGCAGTGGAGGCACTATGTATGTGGTGAGAAGGTCAACCTGCATACGGATCACAAGAGCTTGAAGTATATCTATCAGCAGAATGATCTGAAACTACGACAACGGCGTTGGTTGGAAGTTTTGGAGGACATTCATCCTGAGATCAAGTATCATCCAGGAAAAGCGAATGTGGTGACTGATGCACTTAGTCGGAAGATTGGTCCATCTCAATGCAGAAGGAGTTGGTTGAGGAGATGGATCAGGCAGGTATCGGGGTGGTATTGCAAGGATTGGGGGCATCATTGGCAATGAGACTTCAACCTACTTTGAGGAAGCAGACCATTGAGGGCCAGAAGTCAGACACGGAGATTAAAAAAAGTTAGAGTAGATTTCCGTCGGCAAATTGTCCGAGTTTCATGTCCAAGATGGGGTGCTTTGTATGGGAGAGAGGTTATGTGTGCCGAAAAGAAAAGATTTGAAGGAAAGCATATTGAAGGAGGCACATACAACCTTATTGTCCGTACATCCCGGAAGTCCGAAGATGTACAAGAACATTAAGCAGTGTTTTTTTGGTGGCCAGGCATGAAGAGAGATGTTGCACACTTTGTGGCAATGTGCTTGACTTGTCAGCAGATCAAGGTGAAGAATCAAAAGCCTGGAGGATTATTGCAGCCATTGCCTATTCCGGAGTGGAAGTGAGAGAATATCAATATGGACTTTGTGACTGGTTTACCGAGGAGTTCGAACGGTAATGACTCGATCTGGGTCATTGTAGACAGGTTGACCAAGTCAGCACACTTCTTGTCGGTGAAGATCACTTGGTCATTGGAGAAGTTGGTCGAGGTGTATATTGGAGAGGCCGTGAGACTTCATGGAATTTTGGTAACAATCGTCTTCGACAGAGATTCAAGGTTCACATCGAAGTTTTGGAGGAGTTTGCAAACTGCTTTGGGGACCAGGACTGAATTTAGTACAACGTTTCAGCCACAAACATATGGACAAACTGAAAGGGTGAATCGAGTATTAGAGGATTTGTTGAGGACTTGTGTTATGGACTTCGGCAGAGGCTGGGAGAAGTACTTAGCACTGGTGGAGTTTGCTTACAACATCAGCTATCATGCGAGTATTGGCATGACACCGTAAGAGGCTTTGTACGGGAGGAAGTACGTACCAGATCAGAATCATCAGCTACCCGAGGTACAGAAGGATTGCAGTTAAACTTGAGTTAAAAAGAGCAATCCGTGGAGATCTTGGATCGCCGAGAGAAGATTCTACAGAATAAGGTCATACCGATGGTCAAGGTGCTGTGGAGGAACCTACTATTCGAGGAGGCTACTTGGGAGTCCGAGGACCGGATGAGGTCGGATTTTCCAGAATTGTTTATGTTAATTCTGTGTTGTAATTGTTTGTTTTCCCCTACTAGCTATAGTTCTGAGGACAGAACTCTTCTAAGAAGAGAGTGATGTAACACCCAAAATTTTAAATACTATATTTTGAACTAATAAATAATTTTAAAATCAATTTATTTAATTATTTTGAATTTTTGTAAAATTGTCGTTCTGCACCTGCAAAACACATACAAATATTTTTTGAAGTGTGAATTTAGAATTATGAGCTGATAAAAAAATTCTATTAATTTTATTGGGTATATTTGATTTTTTGGGATTTTTCTGAACAAATGAAATTACTTTTGTAAATTTTTCAAAGAAATGGACCTTTTTGTAAAAAGTCGTTTGGAGGTGAAATTTGAACTTAAAATTTGTTGACTGCATTTTAGGACCGGATATCAGTATAGGGCTCTAATAAATTAGATTATATGCATATTTGATTGATTTTTACCGATTTAATTGAATAAATATATATAATTTTGCAATTTTGGGATTGTTGGGGTCTTTATTGCAAAACATGAATAAAACCCTCATTACACTGGACCCAGATATATAAGAGAGAGCATGAATAGAGGATTTCAGCTACTCTTATATTTGCTATATTTGGTGATTTTCTTGGAATTTTGAGGAGTTGATCCATAATTTTGGAGGAGAAAGGCTTTCTTGCCCTTCTGATTCAATCTCCAAAAAGGTGGGTGTCTCTCTAACTCTCTCGTACGTTTATTTTCTTCATGAATGTTGCAGTACCATGCTAGGGTTGATTTTTATTAATCTATGATTGTGATCAAGCATGAATGTGAAGTTAAATATGAAATATGGTAGAGATTAATTATTAGATGAAGTTTGTTTGATAATATTAGATAAAAATTGATTCTTCAATGCATGATGATCTTGTTTGGTTTGTTCTTGAGTAATGAATATCATTGTGAATGAAAGATCGTGTTTTTATTTGTGGAAATTGATTTAATGAACCCATATACTATTGTAGATGATTAGATCTTGTCATATGTTCTAAATATTCATGTTGATCACTTAAGGATCAGATCTTTAAGTTTAATTCGATGTTTTTATTGAGTAAAATTTCTATAAATTTATTTCTATTGATTGGAGTATGAAATAATGGGTTTTGAAATCAAAAAGAATTAATTTGAAAAGATGGGGTTTCGGCAATTAAGGGTTAAGGATTGAACAGTGGGTTCGGGATCGAATCAATTCATCTTGACTCTTTGAACCAAGATGACAGGGCTGTGGTTTGGACTTATTGGCTAATGCATATGGCGCTGGGCTCTGTGCTTGTGTGCGATTGCGGGTTCGAAACCTAGTGTGGTCAATATATTTTTTAATAAGTTGGCTTTTGGATTTTTCTTGGTATTTAACTCCATTACAAGGGTGTTGGATAGGAGGTTAATCTCTACTACTTTAATGGGAGAGTTTGTCACACACAAAAAAAATATTTTGTAACCAAATAAATACGTGCATTGTAACTCAATGAATACGTACAATGTACATACATAAATACTTAGGTTTGATGTCAGACGTCAATTTTTTTAAAATATATATATATATTTATAAAGACGTGCATCGCACGTGTAAATTACTAGTATATTAAATGATAATGTTATAGATTATTATTATTATTATTCTTTTTAGACCTCAATTTTTGGAGAATCAAAATTTAGATTTTTATCATGCACATCTTCATAAAAAAAATTTATAAAAATTTATTTCGAATATTTAGTCATCATAAAGTTGCAAATTTTGTATATTTGAGTTGCAAATTGTATGATGTAGATCTATGTTTTAGGTGGATATAAATCTCAATTTGAAGAATTTAATGTTTCAGTTTGAATGATAAAATTTCAGTTTGGAACTATAAAATTTCAAATTTTATGGATAAATCCCAGAATTGAAAGAGGGTTATTTCAGTTTTAAAGTTGATAAATATTGCAGAAATTTTATTGTGTTTCAAATATGGAAAAAAGTATTTTAAATGGGCAACGAAGATGTTTGGAAAAAATATTTTGCATCTATAAATGAAGGGGTCTTTATGTAAGTGGATTGCTTATTAAATCTGGAATGAGATATGATAGAGTGAATGTGGATAAATGAATGCTTATATTTGGTATGAGATGATCTTAAATGAGACATTGAAATTATGTTTGAGTACTTGTGGATAAGTTGTGTTTCCATATATGAATAAAAAAAATATTGTTTTGATGATTGAACCAAGTGGTTGTTCATATTGAAATTTTGGGTTAATGTGAGAACCCTAGAAAAATTGTTGAAGATTTTGTGTTGTGAGCATTAGAGGCTGAGCAAGACCCAGAATTACTGGAAGTAAATTATTTGATTATAGGAATTATCCAAGGAGGGCTAGTGTTCCTAGTTTTGAGGATTTAAGTCCGGTAGGGTGAAGCTAGCTCTATGTGGCTCAGGCTACTCCAATTTACACATAAGGACAGACACTAAATGGTGATATGATGAAATAAGAGCAAACATGAGAATGAGGGCCTCTGGATGATCTGTGGTGTGAGATAATCTCCGGAATTATTGAGGTGTGAGTGAAATAGTCTCCGGAATTACCTGCGGTGTGAGATTGATATTCGGAATTATCGGGATCGAGACGATGTTCTTGGGATGTCTGTGTGTGGTGAGGCACCATGGCTTGCAGTGTGGGGTATTCTCAAAGATTCCCAGGTGTGAGTGAAATAGTCTCCAAAATTATCTTTGGATAGAGATTGACCTCCGGAATTATCGGGACATGGACTAGGTACGCGCAGAATGTCTAAATCTTACATTAGTCAAGGATGTAGCTTGCATAGCATGGGATGGAACCCTGTAATATGGTGAACGCTAAGGGCTTGCCCTCGGACCTATGTTGTATAGGCGGCATAGAATCCGAACAAGCTTGCATTAGTAAGCATCGTAGGCACTTGTGTTTTCCTTGATCCTTGTCTTGTGCATTTCGATGTTTTCCTGTCGTATATTTTATCATTTCAATTTCAGTATTTACTATTAATTTATAAATCTTTTATTATCATTTTATTTGTGCAACAAGTGTGTAATGCCCTAAATTCCAAACACAGGTAATTCTTAGCAAAAACAAGATCTTTACTTCAATTTCGTACAAAATACAAGGAATTTAAAACTTTTTCATTTACAACATCGTTCTTTACAATAGCACAATGGAAATAAATAAGTACAACACAACATATGATAATGGAAGCTCTTCAATCTTATGACAACCCATCAGTGACTTTAGGTCTATGCCAAATCCAATCCTGCAACTAGGAATTGTGGCCAAGTCAGTTGCATACCACTGACGCGATGCTATAATAAAGCGATTTCACAATCATACAAATCACAAACTTGAATGCATAAAATAGAAGATGTGACTAACCTAATTATGTCAGTGTATGATATGAACTTAATGCCTAATACAGACAATTACACTTACGAAGACACTAATGCATACTTGTTCGGATTCTATGCATCCCATACTACATAGATCGAGGGCAAGTCCATATCGTACTCCTCACTATATGGTTCAATCCCTCGTTATGAATTCCTACTACGGTAACTAATAAGGTTTAGATATCATGTGAGTATCTAGTACCGCCCCGATAATTCTTGAGAATCGTTCTCCCACCACAAGTAATTTTGGACATCTTGCCTCACACCTCGATAATTCTTGAGACGAGACCCACACTGTGAGCCATCAAGTACCTCATCACACAAATATTACATAAGCGTCGCCTCGATCCCGATAATTCTGAAGAAATATCTCCTACCGCAAGCGATTTGGACATCATGCCTCACGCCCCAATAATTCTGAAGATAAGCTCCCACCGCGATCTTGATCCCGATAATTATGAAGAAGTATCTCCCACCGCAAGTAATTTTGGACATCATGCCTCACACCATGATAATTCTGAAGATAATCTCCCACCACGAATCAAATGAGGCCCTCATACTCAAGTTTGCCCGTACTTCATCACATCTCCCTCTAGTGCCTGTTCCTAGGTTCAATTATGATTATCACAACCTAGAGCTTGCTTACTCTACCGAACTTAAATCAACACACGGAGAAATGTTAGCCCACACTGGCTACTTCTCAAATTTTATTTATCATAACTTGCCGGTCTCTACGGGTCTCGCTCAACTTCTAGATTCCAACATCTCAAACTGAGATCATATGGGTTATCTTAACCTCAAATACAAAATTTCTCATTCATAATTCTTTTGATTTGTTCATACGTTGATTTTGATTTTTCAATTTTAAATTGTACTTTCGTATCCCCTTATAATGCATCTCAAATGCATTTCAACTTTGACAAAAACTTCACAAATATCATGTGTTTATTTTCCAATTACATTCTTTGTTTACCTCTTAATTTGTCGTATAACTCATTTTCGTAGATTCTAGGATAAAGAATTCCTTTTCATTAGGATTTTAATCTTTCATCACAAAATAAAATGTGACCGAATTTGTCTCAAAATAATAATAATAATAATGTACAATAAAATTTCCATCCAAATGAATCTCCCAAATTTATATTTGATTGTCACAATTCTTCTGAAGTTAGCTCATTCTAACATAAAAAATTTAATTTCTTAAAAGAATCCAAAATAACCATCTAAGCTTATTAATCAATTTGCAGTGGAATTTTTTCCTCAAATAAATTCTAAATTTGTACATAATTACTCTCAAAATATTCCATTAATATTCTAGTATAATTTAAAATTAATCTTTAGTTGAGTTCTATGCAAAATGTAGCTAATAGAATAAAAAAAGGGATTTAAAAAAACGGCAATGTCCTGGCTTGAACCCAGAACCAACAGCAACCCAACCAACAGCCTAAACCAACAAACCAACTCACGATTGTGAGTTAAAGGGTTATAAAATTCTTATATACTTGAAAACCAGTAATTATACTAACTCGAAAATTTCGATAACTAAATTGTTATGCATTTCTTTACAATTTCAAAATAAAATACTTCTAAGATTCGTGTATCTGTATAAAAAAAATTATATGACAATTTATTCATTAAGACAGAAGTTTTTTATTTTAAATTGTATAAACCACTCATAGTCTTATACTTTAAGGAATAATTGTTCCCTACACAACTAGAATTCTTGAGGAGTGTTTATTTTTATATTACTAAGATGCATACAAGAAATCAATCCCATGAGTTTATTGTATGAAATTCCACTCGATAAAATTTCTACAAAAACTCCTACACAAACACATATTAAATTTATCATATACTACACAATCATAATTTAAACATGCACAAATTAAAGTTGTAGAACAACTATTTCACATGCACCAATCAATTCATCTCTATCTACACATTTCTAGTTTAAACAAGCACAATTTAAATACTAGAAGATCATGAAAACACCCACCTCAAAAGAGACCTCCTAATGGTTGAACCCCTTAGTAAAATGCTCCAAAAAGCGTCCCAAGCAATCCCGCAAGCCTCTTCCTTGGTTTTCCGAAATCGAAACAGCACCTCCTTCTCTCTCGAGTCTCTCTTTTATTTGATTTCTTTTTTGTGTTCATTTGGGGTTAGATTATGGGGTATTTATATGGGAAATTAGGGAGTAGTTTTAGCAACCAACCATCCACTAACCCACTCACACACTCACCCTACTTAATCACCCCACTTTCTTCTTTATGCAGCCGGTGTACGTGTGTACGTGTTTTGTGCACTTTTCATTTTACTCTTGTATTATCATTTTATTTCATTTTAAGCTCTCTTCTTTAATAAATAATTATATTATTTTTCTTAACAAAAAAATTAGTATAATTAATTTTAATGAAATTTTAGTGCACAATTTGTAGTAAAAATAACGAAACTTGCACATGTACAGTAGAAAAAGCACGTGTAAAGCATGTGTAGCAAAAAATATTTTAAAAAGAAATATTTCACGTAAAACTAGTTTAAACTAATAAAAAAGAAAATAAACATTCACACTTCATAAATTTTTATTTTGAAAAAGGATACAACCAACACGTGAACTGCAAACACGTGCGTTGCACGTATCAATACAAAATAAATTCGCGAGAACAAAAAACATTCATAAACAGTCAGAATACAAAATACGTAGAACATTTATATTAATAATGTTATGAATATTACACGTAATGCTAAAATATACGTAATCGACACGTGCATTGAAAGCACGTGCAATACACGTAAAAACACAAAGATTATGATTTATATTTGTGTTGGCTCAAAATAGGATGTAACGCCCAAAATTCCAAAGACATATAACTCGTAGCAAATGCAAGATCTTTTACTTCAAATTCGTACAAATTTACAAGGAATTTAAAACTATTCATTATACAACATTGTTCTTTACAACAACACAGCGGAAATAAATAAGTACAACACAACACATGATAATGAAAGTTCTTCAATCTTATGACATCGCTCACAGTGTCTTCAAAACCATGCAAATCCATTCCTGCAACTAGGAAACTGTGGGCATGTCAGTTGCATACAACTGACACAATGCTATAATACAGCAATTCTTTACTTTAACAATCACAAACGTGATGCACAAAAGCAATAATGGAAAAGATGAATAAAAACAAATAGTGAATCTAATCTAAGTGTATAAGTATGTCATGAAGTAAAAATCAAAATGCATAAAACAAAGGCATAAAACAAGTATCCAATAAAGTAACGACTGCACACAATGCACACTAATGAACACTTGTCGGATTCTATGCATCCCGTACTACATAGGTACGAGGGCAAGCCCTTAACGTTCTCCTCATTATAGGGTTAAATCCCACGTCATGCAACCTAACCTGATGACTGTACTCCAATGCGTAATTACGTGTGAGTCACACCCCCAAGATATTAGACCTTACCGGCTTACCCCTATCCCACACATCATGGATTTATCGGGCGTATCCTCAGCCACGAACCCCAGCAAGTCGATCTCCCACAATTACGAACCAGGCCTACCCTAGCCCACCTCAGTGGATTTACCAGGCGTATCCTGTCCGTCCCAAACATTCCTAGAAATCGCAAGTTTTTTCCCAGCCTTTTCGCAAACAGAACAGACATATCCATAGTCGTGAACATTCCTAGGGACTGCAGTTCTTTACCAGCCATTTCATCGACCTCATCGGCCTACCCGTAGCCCACACATGTAGATTTACCGTGCATATCCTCCATCATGTGCCGAACCCCTAGGAACTGCAAGCTCTTTAGCGAACATGTTCGTCATTGTTTTCAGCCATAACTCCACCTAGTGCTTGTCCTTAAGTTCAAACATAAATAATTATCATCTAGAGCTAGATTACCCTACAGATCTTAAATCAAATACCGAGAATATTAGGCCACACTGGGTACTTCTCAAAGAGAAAGTTAACCCACATTGGCTATTTCTCAAATTTTAACATATCATAACCTTCAAGCACTCTGAGTCTCGCTCAGCCTATAGATTCCAACAATCTTAACATCAAGATCAACTAGGTTACATCTAACCTCTTATAAAAAAATTCATTCATTAAACATCTTTTAACTTCTTTTATCCATTCTCTTTGATATTATCAATCATGAAGTAACCAGCTTCTTATAGCAATATTCAATAACACTTGATGAGTTAAAATCCTTCTAAACATCACATGTTTAATATCCAAATTCATCCTTTACTTACCTTTTAATTCTTCATAAGATACATCTTACTAACATTCCAATTTTAAATCCAATTTTATACGTTGTAAAAGTTTTAGGACAACTAGATAAAAGACATCAACCTAATGGTATTAAAAAATCAAATAAACTCCAATACAACTCCAAAATAAATTTCTTAGTTTCATAAGAAATATAAATAAGTCTACTACAACTTTGTAGTTAAGATCATCTAAATTCATCCTCAATTACTTCGTATATATTTATTTGCAAAACAGTAGGTTCAAAATCCAAAAACTGTAGCTCATGCTACTTGTAAAAATTATACTTCATGAAACATTGTGTTCTTTATATCAAATTAAAGGTATTCAAGTCTATTATAACTTTGTAGTTACAAGTTTCTCCAAAATATTGTGTATATAACCCTGAATTCTTCGAAATCTACAGTAAGGTCGAAATGTTAATGTAACCCCCATTCCCAAGGAATTTTTTCCCAAAATGACCCACTTTTTGAAAGTTTTTCTCAAACTGACCTACTTTTTTTAAAAATTCCCAAATTGACACACTCGTTGTCTCAAAAAGCGAGTTTGGTAAAAATTCCATCGCTTTTTGAGACAGCGAGTGTGAGGTTTGGGTATTTTTGATTTCTCCCTAGTCAAGACTCGTTGTCTCAAAAAGCGAGTGGGTTTTTCCCAAACTCGCTTTTGAGACAGCGAGTGTCGTTTGGAGTTTTTTAATACCCAGGCTCGCTATTTCGACCTCACTCTCTATTTCAACTCTCTATCTCCCTCTTCCTCTTCTAACCCCAAAATCCTAACCCATTTTGACGATCTCCTCTCGTCGATTGTAGGTGAAACCTCCTCGCATTCTGAGAAAGCGAGTTTAGAGTTGAGCGATTTCCAAAGACCAGCTGGAAATTTCTCAACTCACAGTCGTTTTCTCAGAAAGAGATGTGGCTTTTCCTATACTCGCTTTTTCAGAAAGCGACTGTAGGCAAAATCCAATCGCTTTCTGAGAAAGCGACTGTTGAGTTAAGAAATTTCTAGAGACCAATTATGCTCTGGAAATCTCTCAACTCTAAACTCACTTTCTCATAAAGCGAGGAACTTGAACTGACCCGGAGCTGGAGGGAAAGGTCCTAGTAAATCCATTCCCCACATTGCGAAGGGGATAGGACTTGATAGGGAGGCAAGGTTGGCTTGAGGGAGGCGACGAACATTGGAATGTCTCTGACAGGAGCCACATTGCCGAACGTGACGCTCGGCATCTTGGAGGAGAGTCGGCCAGAAGTACCCATAATTCAACGCTTCACGAGCCAAGGACCTAGACCCTGAGTGAGCTCCGCCGATACCCTCGTGGAGCTCTTGCAGGACATAGTCGGCCTGCTCCGGGGATAGGCACCTTAGGTATGGTCGGCCGTCAATTTGCGAGAATGAGCATTTGTACAAGATCCCCTCGATCAAGACATATCGCTCGGCCCTGGCTCTGACTCGGTGTGCTTCTTTTGGGTCCTCCGAGAGGATCCCGTCCCTTAAAAAACTCCACCAACGGCTTCATCCAATTTTCTTGCAGAAAGACCGGCAACGACTCTGCCGAGCCGGAGGTCTCGTCTTCTATGCTCGTCCTTGAGAGGACCTCGATCAAAACGGTCTGCTCGAGACCTTGGAGGGAGGATGAGGCCAACTTGGAGAGGGCATCGGCTTGTGAATTCTCCTCACGAGGGACTCATTGGATGAGTGCCTCTTCGAACCGGCTCATGAGGGCTCTGACCTTGGCGAGGTATTTTGTCATCCGCTCGTCTCGTGCCTCGTATTCGCCCAAGACCTGGTTCACAACCAGCTGAGAATCACTGTGAATTCGGAGGCGCTGCACCCCAGCACTTTGGGCAAGTCTGAGGCCTGCGATGAGTGCCTCGTACTCTGCTTCATTGTTCGAGGCCTTGAAGTTCATAAGGATCGCATACTGGAGGACGAAGTCATCAGGGCCGTTCAGGATGATACCGGCGCCGCTTCCTTCGTTACAGGAGGAGCCGTCCATGAAGACCGTCCAAATGGGGGGTCCGTTCAGGACGTGGCTAACCTTAGGAATAGTAGACTCGACGATGAAGTCGGCGAGGGCCTGTGCTTTGATTGTCGTCCGAGGTTGGTAGGAGATGTCATGTTGGCTTAGCTCTATGGACCACTTCATTAGCCGACCCGAGGTTTCAGGCTTATGGAGGATCTGCTTCAGCGGTTGGTCAGTGAGGACCACAACTGAGTGGGACTAAAAGTACCGACGGAGCTTCCTTGCCGCCATGACCAGGGCGTAGGCCATCTTTTCTATCTTCGGATAACGGAGCTCGGCATCCCGAAGTACCTTGCTCACGTAGTAGATGGGCCTTTGGGCCCGGTCTTCCTCTCTCACCAAAACAGCACTTAGGGTCTGCTCGGAAGCAGCCAAGTAGACGAAGAGGGTTTCCCCCTAGACAGGTTTGCTGAGCAGAGGGGGGTTCACCAAGTAGGCCTTCAGTTGGTCTAACGATTCCTGTTGTGGTTGGCCCCATTCAAATCCCTTAGCCCCCCTGAGTGCCTTGAAGAAGGGGAGGCACTTTTCTCCAAACTTCGAGAGGAACCGGCCAATAGTGGCGAGCCGACCCGTAAGCTTCTGTACCTCCTTAACGTTCCGGGGCGGGGCCATGTCCAGTATGGCCTTGATCTTCTCGGGATTTGCTTCGATCCCTCGCTGGCTCACCATGAAGCCGAGCAACTTTTCCGATGAGACCCCGAACGCACACTTGCTCGGGTTCAGCCGCATGTTGTGCCTCCTCAATATGCCGAAGGCCTCCTGGAGGTCGGCCACGTGGTCTTAACCTCGGATGCTCTTGAAGAGCATGTCGTCGACGTACACTTCCATGTTGCGGCCTATCTGGCTCTGGAAGACCTTGTTGACGAGGCCCTGGTAGGTGGCTCCAGCATTCTTCAATCCGAACGTCATGACTCTATAGCAGTAGAGGCTTTGGTCGGTGATGAAGAAGGTCTTCGGAATGTCCGGGGGGAACATTCGGATTTGATTATAGCCGGAGAAGGCGTCCATGAAGCTGAGGAGCTCATGGCCCGAGGTGGCATCAATGAGGGTGTCGATATTTGGGAGAGGGAATGGATCCTTCGGACACACCTTATTGAGGTCGGTGAAGTCGATGCATATTCTCCAAGAGCCGTTGGACTTCTTGACCATTACAACATTGGAGAGCCACTCGGGGTAGTTCACCTCCTGTATGAACCGAGCCTTTAAGAGTTTATCCACCTCCTCCCTGATGGCCAGCTGTCGCTCGGGAGCAATTTTTGCCTCTTCTGCTGAACCGGTTTGCACCCCGGCTTGACACTTAGGCAGTGGACTAGCAACTCTTCTGAAATCCCGAGCATATCCGCGGCGGACCAAGCAAACAGGTCGCGGTTATCCTGGATGCATTGCACCAAGACGGAACATAGTGCAGTCGGTAAGGACTTGCTGATGAGGAACTTTCGGCTCGGGTCCTCGTCCGAGAAGAGCACTTCTTCCAACTCGTCGGCCGGCTCAGACGTGGGTCGTACATTTGGCTTGTGGATTTCTAAAGTCTCGAGGGAGAGCACCGGTCCCCCAGTGGAAGTCATATAACACTTCCGAGCCGTCTCTTGGCTGCCCCTGACTTCTCCCACTCCCGTCCGGGTAGGGAACTTCATTTTAAGGTGATACGCTGAAGGGACAGCTTCCAGGGCAGCCAGGCCGGGTCGGCCTAGGATGACATTGTATGCGGCCGGGACGCCGACGACCATAAAGTCCATCAGCTCGGTCCGGGTAGTAGGGGTCTTCCCAGCAGTTACGTCTAGGGTTATAACCCCCTCGACAGTTACTGGTACCCCCGTGAACCCGTGGAGCGTGTAACCGGCCGGCTTGAGGCGGTCCTGAGATAGCTGCAGCCCTTGGAAGGCCGAGAGGAAGAGGATGTTCACCGAGCTCCCGTTGTCGACCAGGACCCTCTGCACCTTGAAGTTTGCCATGCGAAGGTCGATGATGAGAGCGTCGCAGTGGAGAGTTCGGACCCCCTCGAGGTCTTCGTCGGAGAAAGTCACTGGGACACCGAGACCTTTGGGGGGAGGGGCACTGTGAACTGAGTTTACCTTCCGGACGAAGGCCTTCCGAGAGGAGTTGGAGGAGCCCCCCATGGGACCTCCGTGGATGAGGTGGAGAACGCGTTCTTCCTCGAACTCGGGGATCTCATCGCGCCGCTCGGAGCGCTTGTTAGCCCCCCGAGGCGGAGGAATGCTGTGATCCACCCGATCGTTTGCCTTAACAAATTTGGCCAACTGCCCCCTCTGGATGAGGGCCTCTATCTCATTTCTCAACGCCTGGCAGTCGTTGGTGTCGTGGCCGTGGTCCCGGTGGTAACGACACCATTTTTCTTTGTTCCTCCTCTTGGCCGGGGTGTTCATCCTCGGCGCTGGAGGTATGACCCCTTCCTTCTCCACTTCCATCAGGATGGTGGAGACATTGGTGGTGAGGGGAGTGAACTTCTCGAACCTAGGGGGAGGACGACGCTGACCGCCATTGTCCTTCTGCATCTTCTTGGACCCCTCCTCCTCCGTCGCCTTCCTCTTTGATCCGGAGGCCGACCCTCCGAAATTCGGGAGGCACTCGGCCTCTTCCGCCCGAATGTACTTCTCGCACCTTAGGAGAAGGTCGGCGAAGTTGTGCGGGGGCTTCTTGGCGAGGGACGACCGGAGGTTGGAGTTGTGGACATTCGACTGGAACGTAACGGTCGCCACTGACTGGTCTAGGGAGGCGATAGACCTGACTTCTGCGGTGAATCTTCTCACATAGTCCCTCAGTTTTTCTCCCCTCTCCTGTCGCAGGTTGAGGAGGGAGAGGCTCGTCTTCTCAGCTCGCCTGCTGCTCACAAAGTGAGTTATGAAGAGCGTTTCGAACTGCTCGAACGAGAAGATGGAAGAGGGGGCGAGCCTGGAGTACCATTCCCGAGCCGACCCCCTAAGGGTGGCGGGGAAGGTCTTGCAGAGCATGGCGTCGGAAGCTTGATGGATCAGCATTAAGGTTTTAAAACTTTCGATGTGATCGACGGGGTCGGACTCCCCTGAGTACGTTTCAAACTGCGGAGTTTTGAAACCCCTCGGTATGGGGGCCTCCATGATCGTCCGAGAGAAGGGGGGTCTGCTGGGACAGACGGTCCCTGCTCTCGACTCCTCCTCTTTATCCATGCGGCCGATGCGCCTCTCCACCTCGTGGAGACGACGGTAGAGGGCATCGACCCTCCGCAGGTAATCATACGATCCCCGGGACTCTTCTTCATAGGAAGGGGAGCGGGGACTGCGGCGCCGGTAGTCCTGGGATCGACGAGGATTGTGAGGGTGCTGCTGCTGACTGGGAGCCGGGAGAGGACTTCTGGATCGGTGGCGAGGACTGGGAACCCGCGGAGGTGTTGGAACCCTCTGGGCATTGTGGTTGTTGGGGCGCTGGTTGAGCGCCTGCAGGACAATCTCCTGGAACTGTAGGAACTCGGCACGAGTGATCGGTGCCTCATTGTTCCTCGAATGATGTCGATCCGCAGGGGAATGTGGCCTCCTCCTACGGCGCTCGGGAGATGCCGCTCGGCCCCGTCGGTCTGGAGACCTCCTATCGTCCCGACGATGGGGAGATCGGTCACCATGATGCTGGCGGGAGGCTCCCTCTCGGGCCCGCCTCTCATCTAGGTGGGTGCGAAGGTCCTCGTCCTTTTGGCGGTTCAGAACGGTGTTGCGGAGGTCGGGGTGATGAGAAGCCATTGAATCCGAGGAGGCATTATGAACCGAGACATGGTCTGGATTTAGGGGTTGTTTCTGCCTCCGCCCGTTATGGCCGGAAGGGCCATTGGGGGTTGTTGTTTGGGAAGAGGAGGTTGACCCTGCTGAACAAGGGGAGGAAGTTCAGGCTGTGGAGCAGGATTGGCAGGGACTTCCTCTGTCTGATCGGCGGGATTGGGTCCGCGGTTGGACCCTCTAGACCTAACCTTCTTGGGAGGCATGGTTGGAGGAGGGCTAGTCGACAAGGAAGAGGCGGAGGCTGTTCGTGTGGTTTTTTCCACAGGCGGCGCCAATCTGTTACCGCTGGATCCGCTGTTCAGGTTTTTCTCGAACTCACAAATCTCATCTGTTTACCCCCACACCGAAATCAGCAGTAACAGTCTACAATATTGTGAATTTTAGGGTTGTTACACATTTTGTGAGTCCCTTTCTAACCATGCATCATTCACACTTGGAAATTACCCTATGACAACATACACCCCCTCCCAAATGCCTCTCATATTTACTTTGTTGATATCATTAGTCTCTAGCATGTCCTTACCACAACCATCAATAAGATGACCCTCATGATTGCAGTTGTAACATACACAAGCCCGCTAAAATTCATTTTTAGCCACCCTTTGGCAGCAGCCAACAAACCAACACTCTTACATGAATATTACGACCCAATTCAGAGGAACGAAATTCAGCATGTAATAACATTTGTCTTATAGTCCATTGTCTAATCATACTTCCAACCGTATGTATTATGAAAAACTCAACACCTCCTCCACAAAAGTAATAGAGTTATGTAGCTTTCACAACCTCCAACTAACTCATGCAATTAGCAATCTACATATTTCTCGACCAACTCCAGTAATGTGGGTAAATAATCAAGCGAGATCTGAACCGTCTGATCCCCTCAAATCTACTCATCTCAGATCATCAGGCCTGAGGACCCAACGATCCTTCTGCAGGTTCAGGCCCACAGAGGAACAAGTCAACCCAGCCCATTAGGGTTAGGGCACCTCTCTCTGCTTATAAATACAGACCCCATCCTCCTTCTTCAAGGTAATGAATTTTATCTGAAACTCGAGCTCCACTTTTTTCCCAGTGACTGACTATATCGTCGAAGGACCTGTCGCTGGATCACCCCCGGTGTCTCTAGGTGTAATATCCCACGAAGATATTAATAATATTATTTTATTATTTTTATTTTCAAAATTTAAATATTTTTTGTGGATATTATTCAGTTTAATTAATAATCATTATCTGTATATATACAAGTCTATATGTATTTGTATCATATCAATTTGGTAATGAAATCTTCCGAGCCGATGATAAAATTTATTTTTATTATTATTTTATTTTTATTCTTGGAATTAAAAAATGATCGGTATATATTAGTATATACATATAAGTATTGTATCGATTTCGTACATTTGTAAAAATCATGTAGTATGTGTTTTTGGACAAAAATATCTTTATTTTGTCATGATTGACCAAAAATGAATTGTTAGGATTTATTTGGGAGGGATAAATATAGATTTTATGATTATTAAAAATACATTTAGTATTAATAGGTGTTGTTCCTTCTCACCTAAGCTAACTCACCCTCACATTCACTCACTGTCCCCTCTCCCTCACCTACTTGGCATGCCAAATATCCCAAGGCAAAGGGTGCCAAAACCCTAACGCCAAATATCCCAAGGCAAAGGGTGCCAAAACCCTAACTCACCTCCTCACCCTCTCATACTCTCACTCTCTCACATTTTCTATAAATAGCCCCCCCCTTCACCCTTTGTCTCATTTGCTAAAGAAAAAAAAAATAGAGAAGCAAAAGAAAGAGAGCTTTCATTGAAGGTTGAGGAAGGAGAAGAAGCTAAGGCTAGTTCTTCCTACTAAAAACTAAGGTGGGGGTCTTCTCTAACTTGTCTTTCTTGTATGTAGGACTTTTAGCTGTATGTAGAACTTCTAGTAGTTCATAAAAGGGTAATCTTTTCATGTATGTGTAACTTCTAGTTCAAAAAGGAGTAGTCTTTACATGCATGTAGAACTTCTAGTTCAAAAAGGAGTAGTCTTTCATGTATGTAGAACTTCTAGTTCATAAAAGAGTGATCTTTACATGTATGTAGAACTTCTAGTTCAAAAAGGAGTAGTCTTTACATGTATGTAGAACTTCTAGTTCAAAAAGGAGTAGTCTTTCATGTATGTAGAACTTTAGTTCATAAAAGAGTGATCTTTACATGTATGTAGAACTTCTAGTTCCAAAAGGAGTAGTCTTTCATGTATGTAGAACATCTAGTTCATAAGAGAGTGATCTTTACATGTATATAGAACTTCTAGTTAAAAAAGGAGTAGTCTTTACATGTATGTAGAACTTCTAGTTCAAAAAGGAGTAGTCTTTCATGTATGCAGAACTTCTAGTTCATAAAAGAGTGATCTTTACATGTATGTAAAACTTCTAGTTCAAAAAGGAGCAGTCTTTCATGTATGTAGAACTTCTAGTTCAAAAAGGAGTAGTCTTTCATGTATGTAGAACTTCTGTTTCATAAAAGAGTAATCTTTTCATGCATGTAGACCTCCTAAGTAAATAAAAGAGTGATCTTTTCATGTATGTAGAACTTCTAGTTCAAAAAGAGTAGTTTTTGTAATATGTAGAACTTCTAATTCCGAAAAGGGTAGTCTTTTGTAATACGTAGAACTTCCAATTCATAAAAGAGTAGTATTTTGTAATATGTAGAACTTCTAATTCATAAAAGAATAGTTTTTGTAATATGTAGAACTTCTAATTCATAAAATAGTAGTTTTTGTAATATGTAGAACTTCTAAATTCCTAAAAGAGTAGTCTTTTGTAATATGTAGAATTTCTAGTTCATGAAAGATAAAGTCTTTAGTAATTTGTTGTAGGTTTACCGTCATACTTGTTAAAAATCAAGTTTTTGGTAATTCTAGTTCATGAAAGATTAAGCTTTTATTTGCTTCTAGGTTGTGAAAGATTCAGCTTCTATTTACTTCTAGTCTGTGAAAGATTAAGCTTTTATTCTAGGTTGTGAAGGATTAAGTTTTATTTTGCTTCTAAGTGTAAAAAGATCAATTCTTTAGTAATGGGTTTCATGTTAATTTCATGTTGATTAAAATTCTTAGTTTTCTTCTATATGTAGAAAGAACCCATGAATTTTATTTGTATGTTGTACTAGTTAAAATTTGAGAAAGAACCCATGAATTTATATTGCATGTTGTTCAAGTTAAAATTTGAGAAAGAACCCACGAATTTAGTTGTATGTTGTTCTAGTTAAGATTTGAGAAAGAACCCATGAATATTAGTTGCATGTTGTTCTAGTTAAAATTTAAGAAAGAACCCATGAATTTATGTTGCATGTTGTTCTAGTTAAAATTTGAGAAAGCCATGAATTTTAGTTTGTACGTTGTTCTAGTTAAAATGGGACTAAATCATGTGGCTATTCTTCATCTTTAAATTATGGATGATAATAAGATATTAGTAAGCTTAACACGAAATTCTAGTTCGTGTAAGCGGGATATGCGGTGAAATGTTAGTGGTAACTTTATGCACTCAACTATGGGCAATAATGGTTAGTAAAGTCACCATTTTTTATTAGCTTGATAGAAGCTAAGGGTCGTCGACCATCAAGACTTATATTTAACTACCGTAGGAACTATGGTTAAGTCACACCTCGTGCGCCGGCGGATCTTAACCGGTGTAGGTTGATCGCAGGCCGAGAGTGTAGGCGAGAAAACTATTGTTACTTAACCATTTTATCTACATCTCGCCAAAAGAGAAGAGTCGGTATTAGGGGTGATACCTGATGATCTGACTCCCTATAGGCCGACACTAGGTGGTGTTATTGGGTTGAACCTTTCTGTCAAAAGGATACATGCGGTGCCTTCTCAGGAGTTGGGAGCACGAGTTAAGTATCATGCTCTGCTAATTCCTGCATTACCATGATAAGAACGGGAGGTTCTCCTGTCGGAACTAGGGTATGGACCCCGGAATTCCGTCACGTTCTATGTCGGGGAAGCGAACGGGACATAGACTACTGTTCTATGAGTTATCGGTGCCACGGGGTAGGCTTCGTGCTATCCTGTTCTGCGGACCCTATATTCGTCTAGCTATTGAGTGAGGTCCGGTACGCCAGGTAGTAGTGGCAAACATAGGCACCATGAGCATACTACATTGGTGTGACTTGACCACGTCTGAAATCTCATCAGTCACGTTGTATCTGTCAGGAACAGGTTGAGTACAAAAGTAGAATGCATAACGCGGGTTCAAATCCCTAAATATGGCGAACGACTTGATATGGACGTATGTAGTTATGGGATGCTAACGGTTCCAGAGTTTTGCTTCCATTAGAATAAGTGCATCCTAGCCTTAGTTGACCTTGCATTAGATTCTAAGTCATAACACCCACGAACACTTAAACTACACCTGCACATTTTACCATGCTTAAATATGTTTGTTTAAAGTTGAGATTTCCGCTGCTTGTAATCAGTGTTTAAGCGTCAGTATATGTACTGACGTCCCCACTCAATTAGGTTGTGAATACAGGACCACTGATCCGGGAGAACTCTAGGCAAGGCATAGCGTCCAAGTAAAGAGCCCAGTGTTCATTTATTTTTCATGTATACTTTGATGTAATTTTATTAAATCATTGTAACACTCGACTTGTAATATATTATGTTAAATAAAAAGTTCTAAATTTTCCTGCTTTTCTATGTATTGTGGCTAATTGAATATAAAGGTCCCGACTCATGTCTCGAATTCTTCATATAAGAATTTCGAGGCATTACACTAGGCATTTTGCAAGTACTCAGGGTGGCCAGCTACCAGCAGCGCCCCCTCTCCTGCTCCTAACAAAATCTTCATATTAGTCCAGATCTGTGATTAAGATATGTCTCTCCCTCTACAAAATAACAAGAACTCACATATGTTGCTCCCACCTCCAAATCAGCAGCATCAGATTGGTGTCGTCTATGGAAGAGATTGACTGACCCGATTATATGTTCGGATGTCACCCAGCCGCCGTCCCCCTTTATGACTCTCAAACCCAGGAGAGCCTTCACAGTCACCCAAACACACAGGGGTCTCGGAGGCCACGAGCCGATGGTACGTCAGAACCTAGATCGAGTGCTTCACGCTCGGTCGTAGATGACCTTCGCCATGACATCAATCATCGACAGCACGTGGATGACCTCCGGACCAACTCAGCCGATCGAGGGTTGGGCTACCTCCTCCAACCAGGCTCCGACCCACAACATTCACCCTTCCAGGGGTCGAGAGTAGAGGAACTCCCCGAGAGGTTGTCCACTTCCTCGCGGTCAAGACGAATAGGTCCATAATAGCTCACTGATCGATGGCTCTTGCCTCGATTTAGCGAATCACTTCCAAGCGGGCATTAAATCTATCTCATGCCAGTGGCTCTTGTGCGCCTCATTTATGCTTCCCGATCATGAGAGCCAAGTTCTTGGATTTCTGGAACGAGGTCCTCTAGGCCCTCCGAGGCAGCCCCAGAACCAAGCGTCAAGGTGACAATTCTCACTAGGAAGAAGCCCGAGGTAGAAAGTCCCATGGCTCTACTCGGCTGTTGATATGGAAAGGAGATTTCAGACTACCTCAGTTCAAGACGTACAATGGAGAGTCTGATCCTGTTGATCACATGGAATGGTTCAAAAGCCTTATGATGATTCACAGTGCCTTAGATCCTCTCCTCTCCTGTGCATTCCTAGCCACTCAGCGTGATCCGGCACGGGAGTGGTTCTTGAAGCTCATCCCCGGCTCGATTTTCTTATTTGATCAGCTCGAGGCAAACTTCCTTGCTCACTTCAGGACTAGCCACAAGGTCGAGAAAACAAGTGCATCCCTCCTGGTCCTCCAACCGTTAGAAGGGGATTCCTAGGTATGGCAAGTGGGACGGGTCAACCGCCGACCCGCCTGCGACCTGCCCGTATAACCTGACCTGCAAAACGGCGGTTTAGGTTTGGGTCGAACCCGTGAATAGTTACGGGTCGACCCGGGTCGCCGAATTATCGAATCCAACCTGCCCAACCCGGCCCGCGAACCCGGTTAATTTCGCCAACCCGCCCGCCAACCCGCGGGTCAACCCGCGGGTTGCGAACCGTTTGACCCGAACGGGTCAAACATCCGACCCACCCCAGGTCGACCGTTGACCCGAACGGGTCCAACGGGTCGCAAAATGGCCGTTGGCCTGGGTACTGTAGAACAGAGAGCCTCAACGGCTCTTATAGCCGTTTTTGTGGGTTTTTTGGTTTTTTTTTTTTTGTTATTTTAACCCTATAAATACCCCCCCCAAAACCCTATCAAAAAATTCACAAAAAACTCTCTTACTCTCTCTACTAATACAACTCATTTCTAAGCAATTTGTAAACAATTGAAGTATTCAACAAGAAAGTCTTCAAGGCATATACACGATCAAATTCCGATCGTATCGAAATCAAAATTCAACAACGTCTTCAACTCTTCAACTCTCGTCCAACTCCAAGTGATCAAGTCTTCAACTCTCCTTCAAGCTCTCCTCAACTCTTCAATTCCGGAATCGCTTATTTCTACTTCTACTTCTATTCTTATTTTCACGGATTTTTTTATATACGCGTATCCACGGTGAACGGTATCAAAATTTTATACCTCTCTTCTTATTTAATTTTTGTTGGTTTTTTGATCTTCTCTATCTCAACCCTCTTGTTTTCTAGATTATTTTTATAACTCATCGCTACCACATTGTGTAGTTTTTTTTACATACATTACTACATTATGTCTAGATCACGCAGTAGCGGTCGTAGCCAAAGTGGGCAAGATTCTACCGGTACTTTCAGTAGGCCACCAATTGTCTCAATTAGTGAGCCCGCCGAAGAGTACCATGATCCTCCTACCCAACAATAGGGTACACACGATGAGGTTGTAGGTGACATACAATTAGAAGAAGAACAACAATAACAACCAATCGAAACCACACAACTCCGTAGTAGTAAGAAAAGTAGAGGAGAAAGTAGCGATTGGCATAAGTTTTACAATTATATCCTGGACGAAGAAACTCCGGGTATAGGTTTGAAAGTTTGTAAAACATGTTCTAAGGCATACAAATTCAAGAGGGGTGATGGCACCTGTATAATTAGTAGACACATCCAAAATAACCATAAAGAACTTCTTGTTGACCTATCCGGCCAACAAAAAATCAACCCTAGGACCGGTCTAGTTGATAGCCACCCTTATGATCCCGATCTTGTTCGTCGGAAAATGGCCCGAGTAATAAAGGAAGAGTTACAATTTTCTATCCCGAGAGTAGGGACTTGGAAAATTTTAATCAAACAACCTTAAACCCTCATTTTAGAAGAATTCCGAGAAATACTTGCAAATCGGTTTGTTTTAAACTGTACAATGAAATGACGGACACTTTGATTGCAATTTTATGGAGTTTAACTTGTAGAGTTAGTTTAACTTCGGATTGTTGGATGGGTGTCAACAATATTCCAACGATGGGAATAACCTGTCATTGGATCGACAATGGTTGGATTCTTCAAAAAAGAATCATATTACTTGCCGCGCTGCCGTATCCCCATAGTAGCGCTGAAATAGCAAACCGTATTTTAGAAATTTGTGATATTTTTCATATTCGCGATAAAATTATGTGTATTAGTTTTGATAATGCATCTAACAACAATGCAGCAATTACTACTTTAAAATCCGCATTAAACCCTCCATTTGACAATATTTTTCATATTAGATGTGCAGGTCATATTTTAAATTTATGTGTTCAAGATGCATTAAAAATAACCGATCCATATATACTTAAAATTAGAAATTTTGTACATTTCATTGCATTAAGTCCCAGCGTATTTCAAGAATGGAAAAATTGGTGTAGGATTTCAAATGTACCTTTTAGAAGATTTCCAAAGGATGTTAAATACCGATGGAACTCTACTTTTGATTTACTACATGTTGTTACCGATTATAAAGCAATTGTAAATGATTTTTGTGTCGCAAAAAATATGCACAATTTTGAAATGACTCCCACCGATTGGTTTTATACCGAATCTTTGTTGAAATTTTTAGAACCTTTTAAAACCGCAACTTTAAAATTTTCAAAAATATATGAATCTACTTCTAGTAGCATTTTTATTTTATTAGTTAGCAGGATGCAAACATTTAACGAAATGTTAAATGATACTTATGGTGGTGATATTGTAAAACCTGCATACAAAATTTTTTTAAAGTATTATTTTCCTCCTCCTATGTTGATTTGTGTTGCTACCGTTATGGATCCTCGTATCAAATTAGAAGGTACAAAGAGTTTGATTGAAATGTTTTTTGCATTACTTGGGGAAAATGTAGAAATAGTAATTGATTGCGCTACTTTTTTAGTTAAATTTGAATCTACATTAAATAACTTGTATGATTATTATGATAGATGTTTTGCTTCTAGTAGTACAACTTCTATAGTTAGTTCTTCTTCTGCTACTTCTAAAGGTAAGGGTAAGAGTAAATTTGATGATAGAACATTTAATTTACTTGCACAAATTCAATCCAAAAAACCTAGAACTAGTCAACCAAATGAATTAAACTGGTATAACCAACAAGATTCTGAGTCTTCTTTTTCTCCACTAGATATTTTACAATGGTAGAAAGACCATGAACACACTTATAGTATTCTGTCAATTATGGCTAAAGATTTACTAACTCCTTCTGTCTCTACAGTTGCTTCTGAAAGTGCATTTTCTTCAAGTAGCAGAGTTCTAACTGATTACAGGAATCGCTTGAAGCCCGACACATTAGAGATGCTTGTTTGCACAGAAGACTGGCTGAAGGCTGAAGATAGGACACAAGGAAAAGCATTATCTACGTCCACAAGTGAGAGCAACTTTCCAGAACAACAACAACAACAATACAACCAAAATGAAGAATTCAAGACCAACAACAACAAATTCAAGACAATCAACGTGAAGACAATTGTAAATAGATAAAAAAATTGTATTATATCTGTGCTTGTTATTTCATTTTAGAAAAAATGAAGTAAATTGATATTGTATATAAGAAATATGTTAGTGTATAAAACATATTGGTGAATTGAATTCTTTATTTCATTAGAAATTGTGAAACTTGTATAACTTAAAATCATATGAATAATATTTCAATATTTTTTGCCAATAAACTCTTTCAATCTTATTATTATTATTACGATTTTTAATGTTTATTATTATTATTATTATTATTATTATTATTATTATTATTTTAAGTTTAAAAAAAACCTATCTAAATGGGCCAACCCGCGACCGACCCGACCCGACCCGGGTTGGACCCGAATGGGTTCACGAGTTGGGTGGATCGCCATAACTACTTTTCGACCCGGCCAAGCCCGGCCCGGTTAAGTCACCAACCCGGCCCGAACCCGCCCAAGTCAGCATCCAACCCGGGCGGGTCCGGCCCGGCCCGGCCCGTTCGACCCGAATGCCAACCCTAGGGATTCCCTTCGGGACTTTGTGCAGAGATTCACCACCGAGGCTAGGGAGGTCTCTTCTCTCGACGCTGGCATCGCGTTCGAGACCATCCGACACAATATTCACCACATCCAAGTCAAGGCATACCTGGTGAAGAAGCTGCCCGTTGATTTTCCCAACCTCCTCAACTGGGTCAAAAAGTATATCCGAGCGGAGGAGGCCCTGCACCCAGAAGGATAGAAAGTAACCCCAACCAAAGGAAAGGGAAAAGCTAATGACTTCGAGCCTACGAAGAATGCCCTGAAAGACACATTCGTTCAGAAACAAGCACCTCCAGTCCCCCCGCTTCGAGAGGTTCGCTCCGCTGACTCAAAGCGTACCAGCCATCCTCATGGAAATCGTGGATAAGGACAACGTCTGCTGTCCTCCCCAATCGAGCAATAATAAGAAGATGGACAGGAGATTCTACTGTCGGTTCCATCGGGACCACGGGCACGAGACCGACAATTACTGGGCCCTCAAAGACAAGATTAGGGCCCTCATCCAGAGGGGGTACATAAGGGAGTTCACCCGAGCTAACCCGAGGGACCTAAGATCTTGTCTTCCTCCTCGAACAACTAACAGGCATCCGAAGCCTGAGCCCAAAAAAGCTAGGGGGCCAGCCATACTTCACTGTGTCCACGACGGACCCTTGGGGGGAGAGTCAAACACCTCCTGTAAGGCCTTCGTACGAGAGGTTAACTCGGTCCACAATTCTCCGCCCCCTGGGGAGCAAAAACTAGCAGTCTCATTCTCCACGGAAGATCTGGAAGGTGTCTGACTGCCTCATTGTGATACCTTGGTAGTCAGCCTCGGAATGGTCAATCACAAGGTGTGCCACATCCTCATTGACAATGGAAGCTCGGTCAATATCCTGTTCCTAGCTACATTTGAAAAGCTCAAGCTCTCTCGCGAGAGGCTGCAATCGGCCAGGTACACGCTACACGGGTTATCCAGCATTCCTGTCCAAATTGAGGGAGTCATCACACTTGATATAGGGCTGGGAATGAGCCGTGATTGGGCCGGATACATATTGACCTGGGACCGAGCCCGAAGTTGAAAACATGGGCCCAAACTCAACCCAATTTTTCTCCGGGCTTAAAAAATTATGCCCGAGCCCAGGCCCGAATTAGGCCCTAAAATAGGTTCACACCTAGGCACGAACTACTTATGCATATTCAAATATATAACTTTTCCATAAAATAAAACTATATCAAGAATAATATACGATAAAAAAAATAACAATAATAGGAATACTATAAACTTTAAAGTGATTAACATCTAATTTGTCTATTTTTATTTAGTTTTATATACAATGCATAATTTCTTTATCTATAAACATTAATTTCAACTTACTTAAATGAACATTCTCTTTCAAAAAAATCATACATAAATATACATGATGTATACAAAAAAATAGACATGCACAACAAAAATTTGATTCGGGCCCATTGGGCCTAAGCATTTGGGCCCGAGTCCCCCCAAATTTTCCATCGGCCTAAAAAATTGAGCCCGAGCCCGGTCCGAAATGAGAATTATTATCCCATGCCCTCTAATTATCGGATCAGGCCTAGACGGATCTGGGTCGGGTTGGGCCAATTGCCACCCTTAACTTGATATAACAGTCAGTATGGCCCCGATCATCCGGACGGAAGCAATGGACTTCTTTGTGGTCGAAGTCAAGGTCGCATATAATACCATCCTCAGTAGACCCGGCCTATGCTCCCTCTAGGCGGTGCCTCTGCCTATCACCGGAAAATAAAATTCTTTACCGACCTTGGGGTCAGCATTGTCCAGGGCAACCAAGAGTCTGCATGTTCATGCTACATGGCCGCAGTGGAGGGAAAAGTTTTTCCCCTCGATGCAGTAGAGCTCCTATATGATGGGAGTCAGCTCAGCTCGGAGCCCGTCGACAAATTGGAGGAGGTCCCCTTCTTCGAGGATGACAAATCTAAACGGTTCCAAGTGAGCCAGTCTCTTGCACCAGATCTAAAGTTGGCCATCATTGACTACATCCGCCAGAATTTCGACCTCTTTGCATAGAAGCCCTTGGACATGTCGGGGATTTCGGAGGACATCATCATGCACAAACTGAGTGTCCACCCGGGCTCGAGACTAGTCCAGCAGAAGCATCGTAAGTTCGCTCTCGACCCGCAATAGGCGGTAAACGAAGAAGTAGACAAGCTCCTCTCGACTTGGTTCATACATGAGGTCAACTATCTAGAGTGGTTGGCAAACATTGTGATGGTGAAGAAACCAAACAAAAAGTAAATGATCTGCATAGACTTCACCGACCTCAACAAGGCCTGTCCTAAAGATTCGTTCTCCCTCCCGAGCATCAACACCCTGATTGGTGCAATCTCTGGTCACGAGCTTCTAAGCTTCATGGATACCTTTCAGGATACAACCAGATCATAATGTTCCCTTCATACATTGCCAAGACAACCTTCGTTATCGACTAGGGCTTCTACTGCTACCGGGTCATACCCTTCGAGCTAAAGAATGTCGGGGACACGTACCAAAGGCATATCAATCGGGTCTTCAAAGAGCAAAAAGGTTGAAACATGTAAGTGTACGTGGAAGATATGCTCGTCAAAAGTCAAAGAGGGCAGGATCACATCTGCGATCTTGAGAAGGCTTTCGGGGTCCTGCGTTCCCATAATATGAGACTCAACCCCTCCAAATGCGCCTTCGGTGTCTCCTCCGGGAAGTTTCTCGGATTCGTGGTCAGCCATCAGGGCATCGAGGCGAATCCCGAAAAGATTCAAGCCATATTTGACATGGCCCCTCCAAGAAACATCAAGGAAGTCCAACGCCTCACGGGTCGACTGACAGCCATCGACCATTTCCTCTCCAAGTCCGGAGAGAAGTCGCTCCCATTATTCAAAGCTCTTTAGGGGGCAAAAAGCTTCGAGTGGGGAGACCCCCAACAATAGGCTTTCGACCAGTTGAAGTCCTACCTAGCTGACCCCGCGCTCCTCAGCAAAGCAGAGCCAGGAAAGTCCCTCTTTCTTTGGAACATGCGCTCAGTGTTGTATGGTCAAAGAGGAGGACAGGGTCCAGAAGCCTCTCTATTATGTCAACAAAGTCCTGCACGACGCTGAACTCCGATACACTAGGATGGAAAATGTCGCTATGCATTGTGATGGTCGCTCGGAAACTCCGATCATACTTTTAAGCCACTCCTTCCAAGTCATTTTGGACCAGCCCCACAAGATGGTCCTCAACAAACCAAAGAATTTCGGCCACTTGGTCAAGTGGTCAATCGAGCTGAGCCAGCATGACATTAGATACCAACCTCGTCAGCCATCAAAGGGCTAGCCCTCGCATAATTCATCCCGGAATGTACCATTCGAGAAGCGTCTGAAGCCCGAGAAGATGAACCAGTATGGGATTTCTATGTCGACGGTTCATCCAGTACTCCCAGCGTCTCAACTTTCAGAACTCCAACAATGAGGCGGAATACGTAGCCATGATTGCTGGACTCACGCAGCCCCACAAAGCAGAGGCAAGACGAGTGAGGGCCCTCAGCGACTCTCAGCTTGTAACACCCCGTATCTTAAAAGTATATATATAATATATATATATACATATCTTTTTCATAAAATATTATATATATACTCTTAAGATACGGGGTGTGGTACGGGGTGTGTGTGTGTGTGTATATAATAGAATATAGTAGTTGGGCCTATAGGGTGTGCCTATGGGGCATAACCTATAGGATATAGACCAAGAATGAGATGGGAAGTGTGACTACATGAACAACACATGAATGGTGGTGTGGGGCCTGGGGTGGTGTTGTGTGTGCTTTGGTTGTGCGTGTGAGGCACACGTGAGGAGGGGATGTGGAAACTAAATCCCACATATGTGGTGTGTGAGTTTAGAATAGAGTATATATTAGATTGCCTAGGATCATAAGGTACCTAATAAGCTATAGCACCTTTTGCAAGGCAATCCTATGGTGGGCAGTTGTTAGGATGTGTTTTGTTCACGTGTAGTCGCGTGCGCAGCTGAGCCGAGCTTGGGGCGCTACAAATGGTATCTGCGCCGACTTTTAACACTGATCGTGGGTTAGAGTTGGTTAGATGTATGCCTGAGATGGAGCTAGGACAGCCATGAGAAGATTGTATCCATTAGGCAAATATAGGTTTGATCAAGATTTGTTTTTCCGGAGTACCAAGAGCGAGCATGACATTGTTATGAACATAAAGACCTGCCCCAAGTAATTTACCAGACAAATTGATAAGTAGTCCAAGGGCAGTACGCTAACAGAATCAGGCTACTCCACTCCTCTTCGGCTACAAAGGTGATCCTAGATCAGGTTTCATGTCCCAGGCACAACGAAAACGCTGAGTTCATAAGAAAGGGTGTGTGTAACACTCAGTATCTTAAAAGTATATATATAATATTATATGGAGAAGATATAATATATATATATATAGAGAGAGAGAGAGAGAGTATATATATATATATATATTTTCCATATAGAGTAAAAGGGATATGAGCAACTTGCTCATTTAGTAAATGAGCAATTGATGATGTGGCATGCATGTGATACATTGGACAACTAACCACTTTTAAAAAATTTCAATCACATGCATGCCACCTCATCAATTGCTCATTTACTAAATGTGCAAGTTGCCCATACCCCTTTTCCCCATATATATATATATATATATATATATATATATATATATATATATATATTAGAATATAGTAGTTAGGTGTATAGGGTGTGCTAGAATATAGTAGTTAGGTGTATAGGGTGTGCCTATAGGGCATGATTTACATGCCTGCGTGGATTGTTTTATTATATTGTTGTTGAGTTTATTTGTACAGCTTATGAATGGTGTGTTCACACCATTCGTTGGGCCTTAGTCTCGCGCCCGTATTTCCATGTCTTGGGAAACGGGGCGTGACAGGGTTTTTTTAGTGGTATTAGTTGACTAATACATTAGACAGACTTAACTCAATCAGGTCAACTCAACAACATGTACACCACGTTGATCACATGGATAATGAAATAACCAACGTATAAACTAGATACTAACCGTTTAATTTTATTGCAGACCATGGCTAGGAAGGGTACTCTTTCTTCCAGTGCTGGAGATGATCAGCCTGAGGAGCCCACCCTTGCACAGATACTGGAGATGCTTAGGAGAGGTGCTTCTTCTTCCGGCCTGCCAGAAGGGCCTACAATTGCTCAAGTGATGCAGTTGCAACGTGAGCAGAACGAGCTGATGATGCAGCAGATGATGCAGATGCAGCGGGAGCATGCAGAAATGATGAGGGTAGCTTTGGAAGCTACAAACAGGGAACCTAGAGTACCTGCACCCGAAGTGCTGCAACCGAAGTGCTGCAACCGAGACTTGGCAGTGTAGCAGACTTCATGAAGCTATGACCAGACAAGTTCTCGGGCACAGAAGGTCCGCTTGAAGCCGAACAATGGCTTATCCGGACCGAACAGCTATTAATCGCAGCACAAATAGCGGACGATGATTGTGTGGATGTCGTAAGCATCCAGCTGGTTGACCTCACCCACATCTGGTGGCGAGCTGAGATGGAAAGGCTTGTGCGCCCTATCGCCTGGACCACCTTCAGGGAAAGCTTTCTCACGAAATTCTTTCCCGATGTGACAAGAAATGAAATGGAGCGGCAATTCGTCACGCTCACTCAGGTTCGTCAGATAGTGTTTACTATACAAATTCTTCGTTGTTATTTCATATAAATATCAACGTTTAACTAAAACACTATCTTAAATCAGGGGGATCGGACCGTGGACGAGTATGTCGCGGAGTTTACCCGACTGAGCCATTTTGCCACTTCCATGGTGGCGAATGATTGGGATAAGGGTCGCCGATTCATGTTGGGCTTGGACATCGATATTCGGGATCGCTTAGCTGCATTACGAATCCAATCCTTTGCCGACATTCTGGAGGCAGCAAGAAGCCAGGAACAGACAAGTACGAGAAAGCGTGCTATGCAGCGTTCTGTCCCGAACCCCGTTGCTGCTAGATCCGTGGGTGGACCGATTCGGAAGACAACCCCCGCTACTACAAGTTCAATGCCTTACCCACCTGCTGCTCCGAGGAGGGACGTGATATGTGACTATTGCCAGAAAGCCGGTCACATACTTAAAGACTGTCGGTTCGCGAATCGCCAATGCTTCGCTTGTGGATCTCGTGACCATGTACTCCAGGATTGTCCACAGGCAAGAAATGGTCCAGCCGCCGGAGGGCCGATCCAGCAGAGAGCACCAGTTCGAGGACCACCACTTCCACCACAGCGGCAAGACTATGGTCAGAGGTCCGCAGCTCCTGGGAGAGGGCAGGCCTACAACCTGATTGTAGAAGAAGCAGAGGCAGCTGAAGTTATTATCGAAGGTATGTTGCAGTTTGTTATTTTGTCATCGTCCTGTCATTTCTTTCCTTGCATTGCTTATTTCTGTATACCCTCTTGTACATGTACATTTTTTATTATACTCTTAGACTCAACCTTAGTATTATCTAAGCCCACTCATTTTCTTTCATTGTTTCCTGTGTCTCCATCTTTTGGGTGTTACGTTTGCCCCGTCCTATATACCGCCTATGCAAATTTCGAGGACGAAATTTTATTGTAAGGTGGGTAGGATTTGTAACCCCTGTTTTCGTTAAATTGTATTTTCAAATATTTTCCCGTATTTTAAATTAAACTATTCTCTTTTTAAATTAATATGTCGTTCAAACTATTTTGTGAAGCCCAATATTTGATTATTCAACTATTTTAGTATTTGAAATATTTTGGAACCCAATTCTTATTATAAGCCCAATAAATTTAAATTAAACTCAATGGTCTAATTATTTATTTGAGCCCAATTCTATATTTAAATAATTAAATTGTTTTGAGCCCAAGGACCAGGCCCACCTCCTATTGGGTCTCGATCCACTAACTCAAACCCAAACCCTCTTGTTGACCAGATCCAACAATTAATCCATAAATTTCTCCCGTAACCCCCAATTAATATTCCTATTAATCTGCATTCCAATCAGTTATTGACTCCGTAACCCCCTCCCTTACAATCACTCTCCTCCTTAATTTTATACCATTATTATACTTCTCCTATTCTCTCTTCCCGTCCCCCTAGTCTCTCTCTCCCTCCTACTCTGATTAAAACCAAATCAAACAAACAAAAACCAAACTCAGAACATAACAAAACCAGAGCACTCCATCTTCTCCTTCTTCTTCCCCGTCTCCATCTCGCGCCACCATTCCTGCCTCCGATCGCCTCTTCGTCTGTCCCATCACCACCACGACCTTCACCCTCGTCAACCACCACCACCACAGCACCAATCCTTCACCGTCTTTCCCCGTTGAAACCACCGCCGAACCCACCGTCCTCTTCAACCTCGCAACCCAATACCTCCATTACCAACTCTCGACCTCCACCATCTCAACCCACCCCCATCGCCCATCATCATTGCCTCCCTCGTCTCCATCCTTTTGCCCTCGTCACAATCGCAACTCCACATCGTCCCTCCGATCACTCCGTTCTCAACCCATCGCCGTAACACAATCTGTCGTGAGCACCCACTTCGCCTGCACCCCTCATCCGCCTCGTCGCCGCCCCTCGTCCTTGCCGTAGAACCCCCTACCCCTTCGGAGATCCCCTCCGTCCTCTTCGTCGACAACCAAGCCGAAAAACACTTCGATCATCGTCTCCCCTGTTTCGAGCGCGAAACAGAGGCCCCTGCGCTGCCGTCGCTTCTCGACCAGCCACCTCGCCGCATCGCCGCGTTGCCGCCTCGCTGCGGTGTCGCCGTCCCGAGCTCACCGCAGTCTCTGCCCAGTCCCACTATCGGATATCTTCCGATCTCTCTCTCTCTCTCTCTCTTGCCGAAGAAGAAGAAGGATTTCAATTGGAGGATTTTGCCGTTCCGTGTTTTGGGTGTAGCAAATCCTAGCTTGGTGTTTGCTGTTGTGCCGATCCGGTGTGGGAGTGTTTTTCCATTCGCTGTGTCCGCTGTTCCGTGTTTGGCACACAGCGAATCCAGGGTTCTTGTTTGCTGTTCGGGCCGATCCTGTGTGGAGTTTTGTTAAGCTGCTGGATCTTCTTGCACGTATTTCGCACGTAAATCTCGGAGTTCGCCGGATTATTCTCTTTCGGATTCACCATCGTTAAGGCAAGTATATCTTGTACAATTTTATTTGTTCTAGTACAAGCCCTTGTAAAAATACCGCAAGTATATTATTTTTGACTCCAATTCGCATTCATAAGTCGAATTGATATCTGTTTCTATACCTAATCCGTCAATCCTGTATTCACATGTGATCGTGAATACTTTGCTATCCTATGCATGACACGAACACCACAAATAATACAAACATATGGACTTTTAGGGATTATACATGTTAGTGTGAATAATTATTTTTCCCATGATAGTGGTTTGAATGTTGTTTTAATGTTTTCTTAAATCTTGTTTAAGTTTTATATATGTAATTAGTCACCTCGTACTTGCAAAATTATTTATATGACCCTAAAATATTATGGACCCATATATGTAGTAATAAATTTAGACCCATATATGTAATAATAAATTTAGACCCATATATGTAATAATAAATTATACCCAAATATGACATTAAAACTGCATATTTCACATCTCATTACTTAGAATATATTGCATGCAAAATTCCTTGATGTTCCCTGTCCACACCTTGACATCCTCCTCATTGCATTATGATCCTGTTAATAAAATTAATAAAAGTGACAAGCCGGGGTATAAGGGAAAGATTTAAGTAGTGGGCAATATAGAAGAGCGTACCCGGATAGGAGCTCGTGGTTTCCTAATGCAAGTTGCAAGTTACAAAGTGCAAGATTGCAAATTACAAGTTTACATGTTTCACGTTACAATTTTACACTCTACATGTTTCACGTTACAAGTTTGCACGTATCTCGATACAATATTGAACGTACATGTTTTTTCCCGAGTACGTGACCTATAAAACCAACCACTAAATCTAAATGAAACTGATTGCAAGTAGCAACCATGTAGTAAAAAGATGGATGCATGAAGTGCTACCTAGATAGAATTAAACATTAGACATAAGATTAACATGTGCACTTGCATGATCCAATTACATGTTACATGTTCATGTTGATTCGATACTTGTTTACTTGTTTTATATGCCACTTGTTTCATAATGCCTTGTTCATACCATGTTTACATATTGCATTTCCCTTTCTCCTGATTCCTTGCTCTTTCCTATTTTTCTTTTGTTTTATTTTTGTTCCTGTTTCCCTTAGCCTGTACCCCCTTGCGGCCCGTAACTTGTATTAACGGGTCTTCTTGTTTTCCTTTCTTTTTCTGTTGTTATAATATACTTGCAAGCCCAAATGGAGAGTTACCAGAAGGTGTCGCTGACCAAGTGTTCTAGTTTATCATTATCATGTTATCTTTAGTTGTATTTTATTTCTTGCAACTATTTATTGTAATCCGGGCTTGTTTGACCCATAACTATTATATTTCCCAGTTGTTGGTTATTTTTATGGACTATGTCATGAATTTTTATTATCAAATTGTGATTTACATGCCTGCGTGGATTGTTTTATTATATTGTTGTTGAGTTTACTTGTACAGCTTATGAATGGTGTGTTCGCACCATTCGCTGGGCCTTAGTCTCGTGCCCGTATTTCCATGTCTTGGGAAGCGGGGCGTGACAGATTACTTCACTAAGTGGGTCGAGGCAGAACCCTTGGACACCATTTCTGAACATCAAGCTCAAAAATTCTGCTGGAACACATCATCTGTCGGTTTGGGATCCCCCGCGTGCTCATCACTGATAATGAGACCCAATTTGCAGGAAACTTTTTTCGAAAGTTCTGCGAAGACCTCGGGATCCGGTAGCGGTTCTCATCCATAGCCCATTCCTAGTCGAATGGCCAAGCTAATGCCAACCGCCAAATTCTTGAAGGCATGAAAAAATGGTTGGAGAAATCTCCCAAGGGACTGTGGGTCGACAAATTGCCGAGCGCGCTTTGGTCATATCGAACAACCAAAAGGATACCTACGGGCAAGTCCCCATTCAACCTAACATACGGGACAAAGGCTGTCATCCCACTGGAAGATGGGCTCCCCTCGCCTAGAATCATGGGCTTCAATAAGGAATCCAATTCGAGCGGCCTCAGGGCTAACTTCGACCTAGTCAATGAAATTCATGAAAAACCCACCATCAAAAGAAATATCTAACAGCAGCAGATCGAAATGTTCTACAACAAGAAGGACCGTCCGATAAACATCAAGGAGGGCGACCTCGTACTCATGAAGCTTACTACTTCCAACCCAACCAAGAAAGGCAAACTGATGCCGAACTGGGAGGACCCATACAAGGACTCCCAAGTGGTACGTCCGGGCACGTACCAACTCGAAGACCTCGGGGGCAGGGTAGTCAAAAGGTCCTGGAATGCAGAGCATCTGATTAAGTTCCATGACAGACCATAGGGACGTCTATGTTTGTAATCAGTGCTACGCACTTTTCCTTTTGTGTAACCAAGCAAGAAAACAGATGATTTTTTTTGTCAGAATGTCTCCCGTTCACCTCGTCGACTCAAAGTCGTTCATGTCCCCACCGCTTGGCTGGAACTTCGTGCCATAAAGAGAGATTTCTTAATCTATCACATGGACTTCGACCCAAAACGAGAGATTTATCAATCTCTCACGTCCTCACCACTCGGCTTGGACTTTTAGCCATAACGCGAGATTTCTCAATCTCTCACGTTCTCTCCACTCGGCTTGGACTTTGAGCCATAATGAGAGATTTCTCAATCTCTCACATTGACTTCGACCCCAAACGAGAGATTTCTCAATCTCTCACGTCCTTGCCACTCTACTTGGACTTCAAGCCATAACACGAGATTTCTTAATCTCTCACATGGACTTCGAGCCATAACGAGAGATTTCTCGATCTCTCACATGGACTTCGAGCTAGCCACTGGCTTTCTCAGAAGCCTATAATGCTCGATGCTTGGCATGAATCTCGAGCCAGCCACTGGCTTTCTCACAAAACCTATCACGCTCGATGCTTGGCAAGAGAGACTTCTTAATCTTTCAGGTTCCCACCACTCGGCTTGGACTTCGAGCCATAATGAGAGATTTCTCAATCTTTCACATCGACATCGAGCTGGCCACTAGCTTTCTCACAAGCCTATCATGCTCGATGGTCAGCATGTACCTCGAGCTAGAACTGGCTTTCTCACAAGTCTATAACGCTCGATGCTAGCATGAACCTCGAGCTAGCTACTGCCTTTTTCAAAAGCCTATCACGCTCGACGCTCGGCCCGAACCTCGAGCTATTCACTGGTTTTCTCACTAGGCCTATCACACTTGATGCTCGGCATAAATCTCGAGCTGTATATTGGCTTTCCCACAAAGTATTTCATGTTCTTGCCACATGGCTTAGTCTTCGACCCATAACAAGAGATTTCACAAAAAGCAGAAGAACCATTTTTATTACAACATATAAAGGTTTTGATGGTATAATCGATCAGGACATATTACAACTGTCACAATCTCGACCATATAATTGCAACTGTTACAATCTCGGCCAAACCCTCCTCTTGGGGGGCTTAGGACCGACACAAACCAGTTTGAGCCTGATTAACGCATTTACTCACCGACGAGCCTACCAGGATCCCTCGGGGTCGCTATGTTGGACACCCCAGCAACAGAGCTCTGGGTGTCCCCTGGCCTCACCGGTTCCAGCCTCAGGGTTGGAGATGGGCCTCCAACGGAGGGCCAACCGCCTCCGAAAGAATGGGATCAGGATCCACTCACTCCGAGCATGACCTTGAACCTTTGTATCTCCAATTCTTTCTCCACTATAACCTCGCGAAGGAAAGATTCAGAGGTCCATCAATAAGTACAAGTACCAGACATTGACCATCTAGTCTCAGCGCTTCTCAAGTCGCAGTCGGCAGTTGTCTTCTTCAGACAAGCCAACTCCAAGCTAAGCTCCTTAGACTTATTTATAAAATAAGAAACTGCAGCTTCCTGGTCTTGGGACTAGTTGCGATAGCGCACCAAGATGGATTCCATGGATTTTAGCTTTCCCCTTAAGGCACTCCACCTCGGCATCATGTGGGTGGGCCACGAAGGGCTCGTTCATCTGGCACAAAGAATGAAAGGACATATCATTCTGAGCTCCGGGGACTTGGCCAAATCACAAGCATATACTATGCCCAAAAATCCAAAGTCAAAGAGTCCAGACAAAAAAATATTTCATTCATCAAAATTCTAACAAAACAACGGTGGTTAGTCCGCGCTAGGCAAATACAAAAAAAAATAGAAAGACATAAACTACTGCTTGGAAGAGAGGGGCACCACTTCGTCGGCCGCCGCATCGACATTAGGGTCGGCCTCCACCACTACCTCCTCTTTGAAAGACGGTTCCCCCCCCTCGCTTTCTCCCCCAGGCGTCTTCAAATGCTCGGGATGTTTCATGGCATAAAGAAACTCCTCGAACCGACACTCGGGGTAATAGTACAAGACGTGCTCAATGGCTCGGTTGTAGACCTTATCCTAGGCCTTGATGACCTTGTCCATGGCAGCATTCTTCGTCTTCTTAATCTCCTGGGCGGCCGCCTTCTTTATTTTCCCCTCCACGTGGATTCGTTCAATTGCTTGGGAAGCCAGTTTGGCCTTAAGAGCATGCTCACGTGACTCGGACGTGTCGAGCCTCAGCTGCAGGTCCTTCATTTGATGATCATACCATTGAGCTTTCTTGACCTCCCATAGGAGCTCGCGAGTGTACAGCCTCTTCACCTGAGCTCCGACCATGGATGCGTATGAATGATGGGTTAAGAATTAGAAAGATCAAACAGAAAAAGTCTCTATAAATATAACAAGGGGTTGAAAGAAACCTTACCATCACGTTGGCCTAGGCCCACAGCATGTAACACGACTCGAGAGTCTCGGTTGCCAGGGACTCCTTATCACGAGGCAGGGCTAGGTGTTTCACCGCCTCTACCGCCAATGACCCTTCGGTCAGCGTGTCAACAGTCTTCACTGCCCAGTTGGGCACCCACGGTCGGAGCCCCTCTTCCCCCACGATCTCCTGGACCACAGGGTCAACGGGTGGGATGTTTCCCCTTAGAATGCTTGTAACCCTAAGGTTAATCGAACTCGGTGCCTCCTTCGCAGCACTTGGGGTCTCGGCGACCGAAGGGCCCTCTGCTTCTTAGACTTTGGGTCAGAAGTCCCCTCAGAGCCCCCCTGAGAGGACCTCTTTCGATGCTTAGCTTATTTTGCTAGTAGGGCCCTCCTCGCATCGATGGCTGCACCATCCATTGTTGCGAAAGAAGAAAAAAAAGCCATAAGAACGAAGGGAAAAAGTTTAACAAAAAAGAAAACGAAAAATATACAAGGATCAATGAGGCTCAGTCCGATCCTGGCCAAGTGCTTCTCAGTCACGTTCGGCCAGCCAATGTTGTTGCCATCGACGTCCGATCTACATCGACCCACTCCTCAGCTGTCAAGTCTTTTCTCTTCGGAGGCTTGTGATTCAACTTGTAAAAATTCCAAGTCATGGGAATTTTCCAAGGCACTAGATTCTAGACAACGAAGTATTTCTCCTTCCATCCATTGATGGAGTCCGGATGCCCTTGGACCACCTTCTTATGGGGGTGAGGCGATATTTAGTATACTGCCTCATGCTCTCCCGACGAGCTGAACCCCAACATAGCTCGGAAGTAATTGAGATTCCGAGGTACTACCCTCTCCTCGCAAAGCAACCTAAAGCACACGAGATGCTTCCAAGAGTTTGGCCCGTACTGCATCAGACTTAAACCCGCTCCAATTCAGCACCTTCTTGATAAACTGGTGCAGCGGTAGCCGCAACCCTGAGCTGAAGGCGTCCACAGGAAACATGCAGTAGCCAGGGGCCAACTCGTCCGTTAGGCAGAGACTAGGGTTCAGAATCATCAGCTCAAACTCCATCCCTATGAAATATTTTGCTCGTATCAGTGGTAGGTCATTGACCGTCAGCACGCTCTACGTCGTGTCCATCCATATCTTTTGATCGACTCGGCGAAGAAAGCTGCACCCCGTACCGAACCAAGTCTTCAAAGTTGTCCGAATACATCCTAATGGATCCAGCTGTTGAAGATAAGGGAGGTTGAGCACATGTTTGGGGAGAAACTCATCTAGCTATTCAGGACTATCTGGAAGAATCCACCTCATCCTCCTTCATCGAGCGCAAGGAGCCTTCGGGGGGGAGGGGGTCGACGTTCCCAACGGTTTAAGATTAGAAGGGCCACCCGATGGGCCAACTTCCATAACCACGTTATCACCAACCACTCTCCCAACTGCATCCTCCACATCTCGATTGGTATCTCTAGTCTCCTCCACCTCGACAGGTTACCCTTGTCAACCACCTTTGCCTCTTCGTCCGAGCCGCTCGACTCCACTACAAACAGCTTACAGCTGTGGAGCAGCTGGACTTCGTAGACCTTCTCACTTGTCTCCCAGGACGAGGAGTCGGAAAGGTGATCCCCATCGCCCTGACCGGAAACAGATGCTGAAGAACATGACTGAGCCCTTAACATAATGTTGAGAATACTAACCTGTTATCGTTGCTGGAAAAGTATGATGTAATGCTAGTTGCCGGTCAGTAAACAATTCCTATAAAGAGAAGCTCCACGAATTAGAGAGAGTAATCAAAGTAAAGAATAAAGGGGGGAGTGAGGATTATATAGGCAGATTACAATGCCTCGATATCCTCAAAAATCTCAGCCACCCAATTCAAATCATCTAAATCTAACGGTAGATGAGATTTTGATGCCTCAATTTCCACAACCATAATGTCAGCATCACACGTGCAACCCACGTATTCACTATAATGACCAGTTTCACCAAGTTCTCACAAGCCTATTATGCTCGACGCCTGGCATGAACCTCGAGCTACCTACTGCCTTCCTCAAACCTATCACGCTCGACGCTCGACGCTCGACATGAACATCGAGCTAGCTACTAGCTTCCTCACAAGCCTATAACGCTTGATGCTCGATATGAACCTTGAGCTAGCTATAGGCTTCCTCACAAGCCTATCACGCTCGACACTCGGCATGAACCTCATGCTAGCCACTGGCATCCTCACAAGCCTATCACGCTCGACGCTTGGCATGAACCTTGAGCTAGTTACTGGCTCCTCACAATCCTATCACGCTCGATGCTTAGCATGAACCTCGAGCTAGCTACTGGCTTCCTCAAGCTTATCACGCTCGATGCTTGACAAGAACCTCGAGCTAGCTACTGGCTTCCTCACAAGCCTATTACGCTCGATGCTCGACATAAACCTCGAGCTAGCTACTAGCTTCCTCACAAGCTAATCACGCTCGACGCTTGGCACGAACCTCGAGCTAGCTACTGGCCTTCTCACAAGCCTATCACGCTCGACACTTGGCATGAACCTCGAGCTATCTACTGGCTTCCTCACAAGCTAATCATGCTCGACGCTCGACATAAGCCTCGAGCTAGCTCTTGGCTTCTTCGCATGCCTATCACGCTCGATGTTTGGCATGAACCTCGAGCTAGCTAATGGCTTTCTCAAGCCTATTACGCTCGACGCTTGGCTTGAACCTCGAGCTAGCTATTGGCTTCCTCACAAGCCCATCACGATGATTGGCATGAACCTCGAGCTAGCTACTGGCTTTCTCACGAGCCTATTATGCTCGACGCTCGGCATGAACCTCGAGCTAGCTACTGGCTTCCTCATAAGAATATTATGCTCGACGCTCGGCATGAACCTCGAGCCAGCTAATATCTTTCTCACAAGCCTATCACGCTCAATGCTCGACATGAACCTTGAGCTAGCTACTGACTTTCTCACAAGCCTATCATGCTAGATGCTCAGCATGAACCTCGAGCTAGATACTGGCTTCCTCGCAAGCCCATCATGCTCGACGCTCGGCTTGAGCCTCGAGCTACCTACTGACTTCCTCACAAGCCTATCACGCTCGACGCTCGACATGAACCTCTAGCTAGCTAATGGCTTTTTCAGCCCATCACACACGACGCTCGATGCTCGACACTCAGTATGGACTTCGAGCTAGCTACAAGCTCTCTTGCACGTCGATTAGGCTCAACCCTCGGCCTCATGCGCCCCACCCCGGTCATCGAAGACTGGAGTGTTGGGGCTCAACGTCACACCGCTCGACCTCGTCCCTATTTTGCCTCACGTAGGGATCTTTTGCTCTATTCTTGAGCGCTCCGACGGCTTACTTTCTCATAAGATTAGGCTACTCCTCGATGGCTGGTACATGTAACCCTCTAGGAGTGGGGAGACCTATGGTGTGGGTAAATAATCCAGTGCGATTAAAGCCATCTGATCCCCTCAAAATCCGCTCATCTCAGATCATCAGGCCTGAGGACCCAACAGGCCTTCTGCTGGTTCAGGCCCATAGAGAAACGGGTCAACCCGGTCGATTAGGGTTAAAGTACCCACTCTCTTTACCAATAAACCCCTCCCCCCCCTGCCCCCCTCCCCTACATGGTAATGACTTTTCTCCTCTGAAACCCTATATCCACTTTTTTCCCAGCGATTGACAAAAACATCGGAGGGCCTGTCACCGGGATCACCGCCGGTGTCTCTAGGTATTTTGCAAGTACTCAGGGTGGCCAGCTACCAGCAACACCCCCACTCCATCTCCTAACCAAATCTTTATCTCAGATCCAAATCTGTGATTGAGATCTGTCTCTCCCTCTATAGAATAATAAGAACTCGCATCTGTTGTTCCCACCTCCAAATTAGCAGCATCATCCACCAACACTCCTCGAATCACACCACCATCAAAAATCCACAAAGGGAGTCATGCAAGGAGTGAAGACCGGCTTATGATCAGCCTCCACACATCTCTAGATGCTTTGCAATCAACAACTAGATTAAATAAACCACTAGATTAAATAAATCCCCCAGATATTCACGCCAACAAGCACAGCTTACACCGGAACCCAAAAAAATGCATTTGTAGGTTGACAGATCTTCCAAACCTACACACAAACACAATCTAACGCTGCTAATTCTCATATCCACCCCATATGATCACCAGGGCCGGTCCTGAGTTCATAGGGGGGCGAGGCGAAATCCCGAAATTAGGCCCCCATACATTAAAAAAAACATGTATATAAAAAATTGCACATTATTCAAGGTAAAAATATGCAAAATATATATCATCGAATAACAAGTTTGAATTAGCATCGTTGAACAAGTTCAAAATACCGTAAAACAAAGAATACATAGCCCATACATGTAAAAGGCAATGAAACATAAACTAGTTGCAGTAAGCATACCTTGGACATTGCGTGCATACAACCTTCCTTCCTGGAAGAAGCTCAAGAAGCACAACACCAAAAGCATAAACATCAATCTTTTGTTACTTCAAGCTCACTTTCCAACTTCCTCATTGACTCACGATGTTGTATCAAGATAAAAGTTTATAATTTCATAATATAAAAAAAATGTATGTGGAGTTCGAAAAAAAGATTAAATCCATGTAGGAGAAAGAGAAAATACTAATCTGGAAGACAACAACAACTTTATGGTGTTCATTCTACTCAGCTCTGCTGAAAAATGAGAACTCGTCTTATTTGAGTTCCAACTGAGATTTTAGATGCATGAATTATTTGTGGAAAGACATAAGTTTTGCAATCTAAATTCAACACAATCGTAAAAGTAAATCATGGAAATTTGAGGGATACAACTAAGCTCAATATAGTATTTTTTGGAAGTCTACTGCACTACTGTACAGCCTGTACTGAAACGAATAGAGCCAGAAGCATCAATCAACAAATAACAGGAATTTGGAAAGCATCCAAGCATGTGAACTATAGTTATTCTCAAAAGCTTCCACATAATCTCCACACAAGAGAAGCATATAAAAACATGCATAAGATCATCAGATATGTAAAGCATAAAATTGAGCCAGCTAAATTCGGAGCATTATATTTGAGAATATGAATTCACACCTGTGATTACTAGTAGAATGATAGCAAATGTAACCATAGTGTTGTCAGGTATCGGGTTAGAGTTGGGCATCCAGACTTGATTTGAATGCTGCTTTGTTTAAATCACCAAATTCTAAAGGCCCAAATTCAATCAAGCCAAAACCCAAATAATTTTAAAAAATTCTAAATGCCCAAATAATTAATTATGGGGCCCCCTATTAACACTGTAATTTTATTTCATGCGCAAAACACATACCTATATTTACATGAGAAATACAAATTTGGGGCCACTAAAACTGTGAAAAATTGGGGGCCCGAAGTGGCCGCCTCCCCTACCTCAAGGTGGGGCCGGCCCTGATAATCAATCAATTTAAATTACTGACAGATATTGGTCGTAAGTAGCTTGCAAGCCTTCTTGGTAGAAAAGTGAAGATAGGTATATGCATCCCCGATCAACAACCTATCTAGAGTCTTATGAACTAGTACAATAAAAAGTACTTCCTGCCCAATCTCTTAAGGTGTAGCGCCCCGAATTTCCAATAAATAAAATTAGAAATAAGTGGCACAATTCTCAGCATCAACTTCAATTGCAATTATAAACATAGTACAAAACACAAGAAAAATTAAAACTTTTTATTACATCATCTTTTGACAACACAGCGGGAATAAACACTTTAATTACAATCTCTTTACAACAAGATAAATTACAATTCTCAGTTAACTCCAAGCTTTTTTTTCTTGGTTCAACTCTTTTCATAACTGAAAATCTTGCAAAAATCTGAATGAAAAGTGGGCACGTCAGTAAAATGCAACTGACCTCAACTATAGTAATAGTATCCTTTCCAAGTCTTACAATCACAAACTTGCCACATAACATGAAATAAAATAACAATGAAAGATTCAATAAACAACAAGTGAAACTATACTAAGTATGTGTGTGTCGAAATAACAAAAGAATAATGCATAAAACAATGTTCAAGAAAGCACAATGCACACGATGATTTCTAATGCATACTAGTCGGATTCTATACATCCCATTCTACATATGTCTGGTGCAAGCCCTTATCGTTCTTCATTTTATAGGGTTCAATCCCACGTTATGCAACTAACCTATTACAGTGATTATTTTCAAATTTAGATTATTCTGTGAGTATCTAGCCCATGCCCCGATAATTCCAGATGTCACGCCCCACTTTCCCAAAAGGAAATACGGAATACGGATATATGACTAAGTCCAGCGAATGATTTTCATCATCCATAAGCTGTCAGGATCTTTAAAACATTTTACAGGAATAATTAGAGTAGGAAGCAAGAGAAGTCAACCACGCATGCATAAATGAATCAATATACCAACAGGAATTTACTTGAATTTTTTTTTAATAATCTCAAATAAACCAGATCTGAACAACTCAATAATTCTGGGACAAACTGCTCAGTACAAAATAATCCAAGTAACAGATACAATTAATCAAATACGCAATAGGAAATAATAATATTAATAGCCAAAACTCCAGGAACTAGAATCTCAGATCACCTACTCCATCAGGCAACTGGTCACCATAATCTGCAATTTAACAAATTGCAAGAAAAAAGAAAGAGAAACAAAATGCCCATTAATGCAAGTTACGGGCCGCTTGTAGTGTAGACACAAGTACAGAAAAAGAATAAACAAATATAGAGTAACAGCAAAAGTAAACATAGCATGGAATAGACATGGCAACAAAATAGAACAACTAGTATGAATCATGAACAGGATCAAGTAACATTATGTGCTAACATGGTACGAGTAACATGTAACAAATGTCAAGTATCATGCAAGCAGGTAAACATGTAACAGGTGTCAAGTAGCATGTACTGGTAATCATGTAACAGGTATTATGTAATAGGTATTATGTCATGTCAAGTCTTGTATTATTACTATCTAGGTAGCACTTCATGCGTACCAAGTTTTTACCATATGGTTGCTACTTACATGCAAATTACGTTTAGGCCTAGTGGTGGGTTTCTATAGAGTTGTGTACTCAGGCGTCATGTAACATGTAACAGGCATGAATCACGTAGTCGTGAAATCGCGGCAACAGGAAGCATGAATCATGTAGTCACGAAACATGGCAACATATAGTAATAATAGGCATGAATCATGTAATCATGAAGCATGGCAACATATAGTAATAACAGGCATGAATCATGTAATCATGAAACATGGCAACATAAAGTAATAAGAGGTATGAATCATGTAATCATGAAACATGGCAACATATAGTAATGGGAAACACGGGCACCCTTCTGAGTACACATACCTATATTGTCCACTACTAAGGTCTTTCCCTTAACCCCAGCTTGGTTATTTGTTATTATTATTAAACAGGCGTATACGTGTCACAAAACAGAGCAAGAATAACATAGCATGAACAAGTAATAGGTTCCGGTTGAAAGACAAACATCTACAGGTGAAAGACAACTCATAAAAGGATAGGACAACAAAATTTCTAGTTCAGGACAGCAAGACAGTACTGCACTAAATCTGAAATTCCCGTTGCCACAAACATGTAAATATGGATCCGTCAGAAAATCTGGAAAATAGATTCTCGGTCGAATCCAGAAAATATATATAATTCATATGGTATTTCACAAAAACAGGACTCAAAACATATTTATATCCAGAAAACATGTTCAGCCAGAAATCAGAGATTTGTATTCATAAATAGGAAAGCGGCCTCAAAACTTACTGATTAAATCCAAGAAAAATCTGGGGTATTTCCTAGTTTGTCTAGTATCAGAAAATAAAGTTTCATAATTTTTCAACATAGACAGAATAGTCATTTAAAATCAGAAAACAGCAAGATACAGCAAATTTGAAATCTGGAATCATAATCACAACGGTACTAAAACAGCAATAGATTACAAAATACATACCGAAATCTAGATCCTCCAAAAGGGTGATAAAATAGATACAGTAGGCTATAACTCATATTCACAAAGTTTTTATGGACAGCGAGTAGAATTAGGTCGAAATTTAGGTACTTTACTGAACAATATAAAAATTCTGCAAGTAAAGTAGTTGTTTGCAAGCATAGAATATTTTGTAAAAGTCATCAATTAAATCAAAAAAAATTAGGGGTTAATCCCAATCAAGTCTAGCTGTACTCAGCAAAATATTGGATCAAAATATTATCTTTAACCTCAGTATAAAAATAAATAACCATACAGAATTCATATAAAATAGAATCTGAAAATTTTCTACACATCTGTAGTAAAACTGCAATAACTTGCAACTCACAAATCAAAACTGAGATCTGTCAGAAATTATGGAAAGTAGATAGAATTCTCTATAATTCATATTCACAAATAATTTTCATTTACTGAATTTAATAAGGTCTAAAATACTGAACAAAAATGGGATAACAACAAGGACATAATTATTCTTCATGCATAAAATCAATTAGATCATATGAAACACATCCAAATCTCAACAAAACGTGAAATAAGGTATACTAGATGTCCAAGCAACATGGTATAGGATATTTAGAGAGTCTACAACAAGTTATACTACTTTAACACATCAAGCATACAAGATCATACAACAACATGCATGTATACCCAAGAAATGGTTAGATCTAAGTCTAAATTCATGTCGTGTGTGCAATGAGATAACTACAGACGGATCAACACATAGAGACAAGATATAATACGGGTTCTGCACAAGAATTGTCTCTAGAACACAACTAAACTATAGGCGGTATTTAGTACTTGTATATGCAATAGAAAATTATACAAGTTACTTGCCTGAGAGACGACGAAAACGACGGAGAGAAAGAGAATAACGGGAACGGATTCCCGAGCACGAACTCAACAAACGAGTCATGAACCAACCACGAACACAATCAAACAGCTAGATCCACGAGATCAAAATTGATCGGACGGTCACAATCCAAATGATCAAGATTTGATGATGGAGATGATAATCAAAATGCATCGGACGGATGGGGTTCAGAGCCATGATCAAGATCACGATCGGACCGAACGGCCAAGATCACACTGATGGCGATGATGACGATCAAAATGATCGACGATCAGGCGGTCCAGATCAAGAGATCAAGATCAAGATGTTGATGATCAAGATGATCAAGATCGAACGGCCAAGATTGAAATGGAGCTCTGTTGCCGGAAACACTCAGGGATAGTGGTATCCAGGGAGGTCATCGAGTGCTGGGTAGTCGACGACGAAGCTCTGGGTGGGAAAGCGTTGACGACAAATAGGGGCAGCGACGGCAACCACGGAGGACAATGGTAGCACTGATGCTGCTGTCATTGCGGTTGCTGCTATCGACTGTCAACGGAAGGAGGGAACGACGACGGCGAAGCGACACGGTGGCATGAGCGACGGCGGCCAGGGAACAACGACCAAGGGAGCCCGCTGGCATCGAGACTGAACAACGACGAGAGGTTTTTGCGGCTAGCTGTAGGCGTACGGCGCTCGGGAGGAGGGCGGCACAGCGGGGTCGACACGATGCAGCGATGACCACTACTGCTGTTGCTACAGTCGGGAGGAGCACATAGGGGCTGTTGTTAACGACAGGAGGTCGCGAGGGTGGCTGGCGGTTGGGAGAGAGAACAGGAAAACAGGAGGGTAGAGGTCGGGAGTAATGGAAGAGGCAACGACTGGCGAGAGCGTCAAGGACGACGCTGGCGACGCATGGGGGGGCAGTGACTGGGTGGTCGACGAGGAGGATGGGGCAATGGCGATGGTGTGAGCAGGTGCGGTGACGCTCTTTTTCCAGGGGAGAAACAGAGGAGGGTCGACGAGGGAAGGAGAATGGGGCTAGAGGTAGAGGAAGGTGAATAGCGGCTAGGGTTAATGAAGATGAATAGGGGGTTACAGTAGTGGGTATTTATATAGGTAGATATATTAGGGTTTAGGGTGATAACGGATAGGGGGTTGTTATTGGGTTATAGATCCAATAAGGAATTGGTTAGGGTTTTAGGGGGAAACGGGTTATAGGGTATTGTGTATGGAAATCCAATAAGAGATAGGAAAAATATATAAATAAAAAAAGGATTTTTAATATACAATCAAAATGTAATAATACTAATAGTAGTAAAAATAAAAAATAATAATAATAATAGCAGAAACAGAAATAGTAATAATAATAAGAATAATAGGGTTTGTAATACAATATAAAAATCATTGGAAAAAATAGCTACAATTAAAATTATTGATCATAAATAGACTTTAATAGGAGATCCAAAAAAAAATTTAACAAAAAGATTTTAAGAGAGGAAAAAAATAATAATTTACAAAAATCAAAATACCAGAAATACACAAAAAATACGTAATGGCAAAAACAGGGGTTACACCGGAGGTCAATCTCTATCCACAGATAATTCTGAAGACTATTTCACTCACACCTGGAAATCTTCGAGAACACCCTACACCGCAAGCTATGCCGCCTCATCACACGAATATTCCATGAGCGTCGCCTCGATCCCGATAATTCCGGAGATCAATCTCACACCGCAGGTAATTTCGGAGACTATTTCACTCACACATCGATATTTCCGGGGACTGTCTCACACCGCAGACCATTCTGAGGTCCTCATACCCATATTTGCTCTTATTTCATCACAACTCCAACCAGTGTCTGTCCTTATGTTTATTATTGTTAATTTGAATTACAGTCTCCATAGAGCTGGTGTACCCTACTGGACTTAACTTTAATGAATCAAAACAAAAGCCCTACTGGCCAATATCCAACCAAATCTCATTTGCCGGCATGCTAAGGTCCTACTCACCCTCTAGAGTTTCATAACTCAAAATATCATTAATAGTCTTACTAGGGTCCACATCATAACCATTAGTCTCAAATCAAACCCATCTTGGTTTTTACTGTACAAAAATACTCTTCATTAGTCACATTCTTATAAACCAACCAATGTTGTCACGAAGGACTCTTTCATACATGGCAATATATTCAACTTACGAAAAATCCTAAAAATCAACTTTTAAACATCACTCCATTTATTTGTAACGTTCCATAAATTCAACTACAATTTCATTTGACCAAAACTGAAACAAATCTCTTAAAAGCTGAGAATTTCATCTACAATAATTTAGATTTATTTACCACAATCCATTATTTGAATGCACGGAAAATTGAAACTAGAATTTCACCAAAATCTGAAAGTTACACGTTTTTGTTCTCTAGAACAGTACACTTCAAAATCATAATTAAATTCTGTAAAAATTCCATTAATTCCAACATATATCAAGGAACTCACCATAAAAATCTGGACTCAAATAAATTTATTTAAAGGGTTCATATTTAATAAATTCTTAAAATTATCTTTTACTAAAATCTGAAAGTTACATGTTTCGTTTTTTAAAATAGTACACTCTAAAATCATTATTTAATTCTAAAAAATTATTTTTAATTCCAGCATATAACAGGGAACTCATCATAAAAAATTGAACTCAAATGAATTAATTCAAGGGGTTCATATCCAGTAAATTTTGAAAACTAACCGTTATTTTAAAAATCTGAAAATACGATAATACGGTGGTAGAAATTGCATAATTTACATTCTATGAGTCGGATTGAGGATCCGTAAGATATTCTAGAAACTAGACACAGCGTGCAACAATTTCTATTTAATAATTTTTAGATAATATCATCAGTAACTGTGTCGAAATCTCGTTTCAATCTGGAGCAGACAGCAGTCCATAGCGTATAACAACTTCGAAATTTCATCCAAACTCGATCAACCCACTCATATACATTTGTTTAAACCCATATATAGATTCTTCTATATGTATACTAGAGTCCCGCAAACATAAAACCTGAATCCACGCTCTAAAACCACACAAAAACACCAAAAAACTGATCGAACAACATCAAACAACAACAGCCAAGTTGAACAGTAACCCTCGGTTACTGTTCACCCGAGACTCCAACAACCCTAACCTAGGGTTTAGACCTCCAAAACCTAACCCCCAATTTATTTGAATGTATTTTCATGATGATTTTAATCCATATTGTAGAAAAAATTCAAAGTTTCAACCCACCATAAATTCACAAAACACAATGAATAATTTATCAAAATTTCATCTTTTCTACAATTCAAACATTTTCTTTAGTCACACAAATAAATCCATACATTTGCATTCTTTTATAGATTAAAACAATAAGATTTTAGAGCTAGCAAGCATAGAAAGAACTCTAAAACTCATGAATAATTATCTTTGACCAACATGAATGTTTAAAACATAAGCCAACTCCAAACATCTACAAAGGTTCATGAAAATTTAAGTTTTCAAAATTAAACATGATCTTTCATGTACCAAATGTTCATCATACATTAGGAGATCAAATAGGGGTGTCATGTCATCAAAATTAGATTTTTATCTCATCAATATAAATCTTTATTTGATAGTTCATCTCCACAATCAATTCATAACAACCAATGTCATCATGCCAATTGAATCACCATTCACTGATTCCAAACCCTAGCTTGATCTCTATTGTTCATGAAAATAAAAAAAGGGAACACATCAAGAGAGTAGGAAGATTACCCACCTCAAAGAAAATTCAAAGAAGATAACAATAATGAGGAACGATGTTCCTTCTTTTCCTTGCGAAATCAAAAATCCAAGCCACGAACTCCAAGAGAATAATGAAAGAAAAATAAAATTGTGTTCACCGCTGAGGGAGGGCAGCTGTAGCTGCTTCTATATAGGCTGGGGTCTGGAGTTTAGGGTTTTACAAGAGTTTGCAAAAGCACCTCTCAAGAAAAAAATATGTATTTACATATATGGATTCTTCCAGTTATTAGTTAATCAAATCAAATCAATTAAAATAAAAATTAAATCCACTAACTCTCCTGATTTGGCCGACCAACATATGTAGCACAAAATTTGAAATTTTGGATTTTTACTCCAAGTGTTAATTTTACACAAAAGTCCTTCTCTTTATAATATTTGCAAACAAGGCATAAAATATTCGTAAAAATCCAGAAAATTTATAACTATTATTTACAAATAAATATTAGGTTTTACAAATAAATTTTATGACTTTTGGTTCTCCAGGAAAAACATTTGCAATAAAGTCCCCAACAACCCCAAAATTACGTAATTATATATTTATTCAAATAAATCAATAAAAATCAATCAAATATGGATATAATCTAATTACTTAGAGCCTTCTACTGAATAGCCGGCCCTAAATGCAGCCAAAAAATTTTAAAGTTCAATTTTCACCCCGAAAGATTTTTTACAAAAAAACCATTTTCTTTCAAAAATTTACAAAAGTAGTTTTCTTTATTAAAAAAAATCCCGAAAATTCAAATATACCCAATAAAAAATAATAGAATTTTTTCATGAACCCAAAATTCTAAATTCACACTTCGAAAATATTTGTACATGTTTTGCACGTGTGAAAATATCAATTTTACGAAAATTCAAAATAATTAAATAAATTAATTTAAAAATTATTTATTAATTTAAAATATTTTATTAAAAACTACGGGCCGTTACATAAGGAGACAGTAATTGAAAATTTGCCAGATCCCACTAATCATAAGCAACTTGGATGTAGAACAAATTCATTCGCGTGTTATGTTGGCACTGAAAAAAAATAGAAGTGATTTTGGCTTCCAAGAGGACTTTCACTCATAATTTTGTCCAAACAATAGGTCAAAGCAACTCAAACACATCGATTGTAACCCAAGTATATTTCAACACCTCCTTAAGCCAATCATAGGGGTGGAAACAATAATGGATAAACTCAATCAGATCTGATTCCATATCCATATTCTGAGTAATACATTTATCTAATCTCTGACAATTAAAAGATTCAGATAGATATGTGAATATTTTGAAATAATTGAATACATATCCTAATATAAGAAATCATCGTAAAATATAAAAATTATTGTACTTCCATCATTAATTATATTTTCTCCGAATATTTTCAATTGTTATTGTTACTTAGTAAAAAAGTTTTAAAAAAGGGAAAATTATTTCAGGACTCAAAGATGGATCATGATTTATTTTTAAACCCAATAAGTTTCATAAATACTAAAACCCCAATTCCCTACAATTAACTGTTTTTAGATCCAATTCTTATTTTTAATTAAATTATTTACGGATTTAAAAAAAAATCTTGTATTTTCTATATTACCCATTCTAAAAATGAAAGGAGTTTTTTTTTCTTCTTTTTCTTTCCCATAAAATAAAGAAATTTAAAATTCTCAATTGAGTAGATATGTATCTAACTAGAGTTTCCTATGAGAATCAAAGTCTTAGATGAAAGACTGAGGTAAGAGACAAGTGGATGGTGGTACAACGAATCCCATGATCCGCCTCAAAATAATCCTATTCTCTTTCACCTTACTTTTTTTATTAACGAAGGCAAATTATAGTGTTTGATGCATTACTTAAAACCCTAATTATATACCTCTACTCCCCCTCCCCTTAATCTTCTTGTAAGACTTGTTTCCCATATGAAAATCCTTATTAAATAACTATTAGTGTTGTTGAGGAATTTGAATTTCTTTATTTTGTAAGTTTTCAGAAGTAATATTGATTTCCTTAGCCGTTTTCTTGGGTATTATTGATATTTCAGTTTGCCTAAATGGAAATTCTTTTATAACACATGGAGTTTTCTAATTTATTTTTTTTATTGTATTATTCAATGAAAAACTTTCTTCCTTTTTAGAAGGGTAATATAGAAAAGGGCAAACACTAAAGTAAACCCCCCCCCCCCCCCCCCCCCAAAAAAAAAAAAAAATATTTGGGCTGAGTACAAAATATACATATAATGTTTGCAAAAATACATTATACACATTCCTTCCTTAACTTAACCAATTCTGTTAAATATGAATTATTAAATTACAATTTACCCTTAACCTTTCAAAATTAATCCCTCCGTTGGGTTTGGCATTTTGACAAACAATTGGCAGGTGGTGGATAGAACACAATTGGTCTCTCACCACTCGAGCAGCGTTGAAGCTCTTTTGCGCAAACACAACAATGTACCTTCCTTTCGATATAAACTACATCACCACTGCCCCAATCTCAAACTTCTGAAGGATTCTTGATTGCTCTATTTTGTATCTCATTACTCATGTGGGAAGCTCAGAGTTCTTTGAAGGAAAATATGGAATTAGTGTAACTTTTATTAATTGCTTATCTTTTGAAAACTTGTATAATATGATAGACTTTGAAAAGCATCATCTCATTTTAAATTTGGAATTCAATTAAAATTTGGAACTCTTCATTGGTCTATTCCTAACACAGACATCTTCTTCATCATCAGCCATTTTATTAGGGAACCTTCCTCCACTGACGCTTCAGAAGCATCGTCTCCGCTGTCCCATTTTCTTATATCCAGCGTTCTTTTCATACTTCCACGACCCATCTGATGATCTTCTTCAGAATCACCATTCCTCCAATTAGGGTTCCTTAATCTCAACAAATTCGAACTCACATAACCTAAAGGAGTACTCCCTACTTTTGAGAGAACGAGGGAGGATAAAGTCAATAGGATTTGGAAATAATTGGCAAAAGATAAATGAAGAGAATATGAGAATGAAAGAATAAAGAAGAAGGGATTAATTATGAAAGAGCAAAGGTAAAACAGTAATTTAATAATTTAGATTTTAAAAAATTGGTTAAGTTAACAAAATGTATGAATATAATGTACTTTTTCAAATGTTACGTGGGTATTTCCTACTCATCCCAAACATTGGGGGGGGGGGGGGGGGGGGCTTTGTTTTTGCCCTATAGAAATACAAGGAAAAAATTAAATCGGTAAAAAAATAATTTAAAACGAGATTAGGTCTTAAAAATAATGATTTTTAGGATGTTGGGGGTTTTCGTATTTATAAAACCTATCGGGTTTAAAAATAAATCAATGTCACGTCCCGCTTCCCAAAAAGAATACGGAATACGGATACGCGACAAAATCCCAGCGAATGATTTTCATCATCCATAAGTTGTTCAAGAATTTTTACAACATCTCACGAAATAATCAGAGTCGGAAGCAAAAGAATCAACCAACATGCACATATGAACCAAAAATAGTAACAAGAATACTTGAAAACCAAATACATTAATCTCAAATAGTCATGATCTGAATAAAACAAATATGCTGGGTCACATAGCCTAAATACAAATAAATCCAAGTATAAGAATACAATATTGTTCAAAGCAAGAAAACAAGAAATAATGATAACAAGACTCCAGCAACTAGTATCTCATATCACTAATATCATCTGGAACCTGTTCTCCAAAATCTGTAATTCAACAATTGCAGGGAAGAGAAAAAGAGAAAACAAGTACCCGTCAATTGCAAGTTACGGACCGCTTGTAATGCAGGAAACAAGTACATGGGGAAAACTAATAAATAACATGGTATAACATTATATCAAAATAAACAACTAGCATGGTAAGGCGAACAAGTATCATGTAGCATATATCAAGAGTCAAGTAAACAAGTACAATGTAAGCAAGCAAGAAGTGTCAAGTGTCATGTAATCATGTATCAAGTGTCAAGTTTCAAGTCTCATGTGTCATGTAGTCAAGTATCAAGCAAGCATGTATCATGTTCAAGTATCAAGTAAGCATGTATTATGTTCAAGTATCATGTTCAAGTCTTGTAGTGATTACTATCTAGGTAGCACTTCATGCGCCCCATATTATAACACATAGTTGCTACAACAAACTGTTTCGCTTTAGATTTCATAGTGGACCATAGAGGACAGTGTACTCAGGGATAAGTATCAAGTAAACAAATATCAAGCACGAGTCACGTAATCGTGAACACGTGGCAGCAAGTAGTATCAAGCACGAGTCACGTAATAGTGAACACGTGGCAATAAGTAATATCAAGTACGAGTCACGTAATCATGAACACGTGGCAGTAAGTAGTATCAAGCATGAATCATGTAGTCATAAAACATGACAACAAGTAGTATCAAGCATGAATCATGTAGTCATGAAACATAGAAATAAATAGTATCAAGTATGAATCATGTAATCATGAAACATGACAATAATTAATGGGAAACATGGGCCCCTTTCCGAGTACACGTTTCTGAATTATCCACTATTCGATCTTTCCTTTAAACCCCAGCTTGATTAATTATTATTAATGTCAAACAAGCATGTAGGTGTGCAAAACATATGAAGAATAACATGTCATGATCATATGGAAAGTTCAAGTTACAAGATAAACATGTACGAGTACATAATATATAAAAGAATAAAATAAACAAATCTTTAGTTCAGGACAGCAAGACCATACTTTAGTAAAACTGAAATTCCCAGTGTTATAAATATGCAAATCTGAATCCGTCGAAACGTCTAGAAAATAGACTTCCAACCGAATCCAGTGAGTATAAATAAGTCATATAGTAATTCACAAAAATCATAACTCAAAACTGATTTGAATACAAAAAACACATTCAGCCAGAAATCAGGAAACTGAATTCAAGAGCAGGAAAATAGCAGGAAAACACATTAAATAAATTCACGAAAAATCCGGGGCATTCCCCTATATGTCTAGTATCAGAATATAAAGTTTCATAATTTTCCAGTTGATATGGCTAAAAATGGGGTTAAATCGGAACCTTCCAGATTGGGAACGAATCTTGAAGCTCAGGGGTAAAACGGTAATTTCGCATATAGATGGACCCTAAGCGGGCACTGGATCTCCCCTTCACAGATCCAATAACCCGCGAAATGGATCCACTCCAGCTGGGTACGGATCCCGACCCAAGACAAACTCAGACCAGCAAGAGGAGATCAGGGTCACTGATTTGACTAAATCAACGGGCCTGATTTGCAGTTATCCTCTCACCGGGAATCAGGAATCAGTTTCCTAAAATAATTATGAGGATTTTACTCCTAACGGTTTCACAGGAAATCAGGTCCCTAATCAGACTCCCATGGCGACTATAAATACCTCATACCTACCACTGTGACCAGGTAATCACTCTTTTTCCAACTTAAGCTCTTTCTTAATCATCACTGGTTACTGACAAGAGCGTCGGAGGGTGCATCGCCGGAATCAACCCCGGTGTATCGCACTTCCTTGCAGGTGAGCGGCAGGAATCAGCAGGCTTGGATCCGCTATTCAGGTTTTTCCCCGAACTCACAAATCTCATCTGTTTACCCCAACACCAGATTCAGCGGTAACAGATTGGCGCCGTCTGTGGAAAACCATACGAATAGCAGCCTCTCCTCTTCCCGTCGACTAGCTCTTCTCCAGCCATGCCTCCCAGAAAGGTCAGGTCTAGGGGGTCCAACCGTGGACCCAACCCCACCGATCAACAAGAGGAAATCCCCGTACCTCCTACTCCGCAGCCCGAACAACTTCCTCTCCCGGTCCAAGACCATTTCCAACAGGGCCAGCCCCCTCTTCTGAATCAACAACCCCCTAATGGTCCCACTGGTCAGAACCAGCGGAGGCAGAAGCAACCTCTCCACCCAGACCATGTGTCAGTACACAATGCCTCCTCGGACTCTATGGCCTCCCATAATCCCCGAGCTTCCGACCTCCGCAACACCGTTCTAAATCGGCAGAAGGATGAGGACCTGCGCAACCGCCTAGATGAGAAGCGGGCTCGAGAGGGAGTCTCCCGCCAACATCAAGGCGAGCAATCTCCTCATCGCTGAGATGGCAGGAGGTCTCCGGATCGAAGAGGACGGGGGAATCTCCCGAGCATCGTAGGAGGAGGCCACATTCCCCTGCTAGTAGAGACCATCCGAGGAACGATGAGGCACCCATCAGTCGTGCCGAGTTCCAACAATTCCAGGCGATGGTGTTGCAGGCCCTCAACCTTCGCCACAACAACAATAATGCCCAAAGGGTTCCAACACCCCCACGGGTCCCAAGTCCTCGCCACCGATCCATAAGTCCTCCCCCGGCTCCTAGTCACCAACAACACCCTTATAGTCCTCGCCGATCCCAGGACTATCGACGCCGTAGTCCCCGCTCCCCTTCCTATGAAGACGAGTCCAGGGGATCGTTTGACTACCACCGAAGGGACGATGCCCTCTACCGTTGTCTCCACGAGATAGAGAGGCACATCGGTCAAATGGACAAGGAGGAGGAGTCGAGAGGAAGGACCGTCCGCCCCAGCAGACCCCTTTCTCTCGGACTATCATGGAGGCTCCCATCCCGAGGGGTTTCAAGCCTCCGTAGTTTGAAACGTACTCAGGGGAGTCGGACCCTGTTGATCATGTCGAGAGCTTCAAGACCTTGATGCTAATCCACCAAGCTTCCGACGCCATGCTTTGCAAAACCTTCCCCGCCACTCTCAAGGGTTCGGCGCGGGAATGGTACTCCCGGCTCGCTCCCTCTTCCATCTTCTCTTTTGAGCAGTTCGAAACGCTCTTCATAACTCACTTTGTGAGCAGCAGACGAACGGAGAAGACCAGCCTCTCTCTACTCCACCTCCAACAGGAGAGGGGAGAGAAGTTGAGGGACTATGTGAGGAGATTTACTACGGAGGTCCGGTCCAACGCCTCCCTTGACCAGTCTGTGGCAACCGTCGCATTCCAGTCCAACGTCCTCAACTCTAACCTTCGGTCGTCCCTCGCCAAAAAGCCCCCGCACAACTTCGCCGACGTTCTCCTTAGATGCGAGAAATATATTCGAGCGGAGGAAGCCGAGTGCTTCCCGGGCTTCGGAGGATCCGCTTCCGGGTCGAAGAGAAAGACAACGGAAGAGGAAGGGGCCAAGAAGCTATAGAAGGATAATAGCGGTCAGCGCCGTCCTCCTCCCAGGTTCGAGAAATTTACCCCTCTCACTACCAACGTCTCCACCATCCTGATGGAAGTCGAGAAGGAGAGAGTTATACCTCCCGCTCCGAGGATGAACACCCCGGCCAAGAGGAGGAACAAGGAGAAGTGGTGCCGTTACCACCGGGATCATGGCCACGACACCAACGATTGCCGGGCGCTGAAGAACGAAATAGAGGCCCTCATCCAGAGGGGGCAGTTGGCTAAGTTTGTGAAGGCAAATGATAGGGGAGATCGCACCACTCCTCCACCTCGGGGGGCTAACAGGCGCTCCGAGCGACGAGATGAAACCCCCGAGTTCGAGGAGGAACGTGTTCTGCACCTTATCCACGGGGGTCCAATGGGGGGCTCTTCCAACTCCTCTCGGAAGGCCTTCGTCCGAGAGGTCAACTCAGTTCACGGCGTCCCTCCCCCCAAAGGCCTCGGCGTCCCAGTAACTTTCTCTGATAAAGACCTCGAGGGGGTCCGAACTCCCCACTGCGACGCACTTGTTATCGACCTCCGCATGGCGAACTTCAAAGTGCAGAGGATCCTGGTAGACAACGGGAGCTCTGTGAACATCCTCTTCCTCTTGGCCTTCCGAGGGCTGCAACTATCCCGGGACCGCCTCAAACCGGTCGGCTACACGCTCCACGGGTTCACGGGGGTACCAGTAACTGTTGAAGGGGTTATCACCCTGGACGTAACTGCTGGGAAGACCCCTACCACCCGGACAGAGCCGATGGACTTTATGGTCATTGATGTCCCGGCTGCATACAATGTCATCTTGGGCCGACCTGGCCTAGCTGCCCTGGAAGCCGTTCCTTCGGCGTACCACCTCAAGATGAAGTTCCCCACTCGGGCGGGAGTGGGAGAAGTCAGGGGCAGCCAAGAGATGGCTCGGAAGTGCTACATGACTTCCACTGGGGGTCCGGTGCTCTCCCTCGAGACCTTAGAGATCCCCGAGCCGAACGTCCGACCCACGTCCGAGCCGGCGGATGAATTGGAAGAAGTGCTCTTCTCGGGCGAGGACCCGAGTCGAAAGTTCCTCATCAGCAAGTCCCTGCCGACTGCCCTATGTTCCGACTTGGTACAGTGCATCCGGGAGAACCGCGATCTATTTGCTTGGTCCGCCGCGGATATGTCCAGGATTTCCGAGGAGCTTCTAGTGCATTGTCTCAGCGTCGAACCGGGGTGCAGACCGGTTCAGCAGAAGAGGCGTAAATTCGCTTCCGAACGACAACAAGCCATCAAGAAGGAGGTGGACAAGCTTCTAAAAGCTCGGTTCATACAGGAGGTGAACTACCCCGAGTGGCTATCCAACGTCGTCATGGTTAAGAAGTCAAATGGTTCCTGGAGGATATGCATCGACTTCACAGACTTGAATAAGGCGTGTCCGAAGAATCCGTTCCCTCTCCCGAATATCGACACCCTTATCGATGCCACCTCGGGCCATGAGCTCCTCAGCTTCATGGACGCCTTCTCCGGCTACAACCAAATCCAAATGTTCCCCCCGGACATTCCGAAGACTTCCTTCATTACCGACCAAGGCCTCTACTGTTATAGAGTTATGCCTTTCAGATTGAAGAACGCTGGAGCCACCTACCAGCGCCTCGTCAACAAAGTCTTCCAAAGCCAGATAGGCCGCAACATGGAAGTATACGTCGACGACATGCTCGTGAAGAGCGTCCGAGGTACCGACCACGTGGCTGACCTACAGGAGGCATTCGGCGTACTGAGAAGGCACAACATGAGGCTTAATCCGAACAAGTGTGCGTTCGGGGTCTCCTCAGGAAAGTTCCTCGGCTTCATGGTCAGCCAGCGAGGGATCGAAGCTAATCCTGAAAAAATTAAGGCCATACTGGACATAGCCCCGCCCCGGAACGTCAAGGAAGTGCAGAGGCTTACGGGTCGCCTCGCCGCTATTGGGCGATTCCTTTCGAAGTCTGGGGAAAAGTGCCTCTCCTTCTTCAAGGCTCTCAGGGGGGCCAAGGGTTTCGAGTGGGGCGAACTGCAACAGGAGTCGTTCAAATAGCTGAAAGCCTACTTGGTCAATCCTCCCTTGCTCAGCAAGCCCATTTCAGGGGAAACCCTCTTCATCTACTTAGCTTCTTCCGAGCAGACCCTAAGTGCCATTTTGGTGAGGGAAGAAGACCGGGCTCAGAGGCCCATTTACTATGTGAGCAAGGTACTTCGGGACGCCGAGCTCCGCTACCCGAAGGTAGAAAAGATGGCCTACGCCCTGGTTATGGAGGCAAGGAAGCTCCGCCCATACTTTCAGTCCCACTCGGTTGTGGTCCTCACCGACCAACCGCTGAAGCAGGTCCTCCACAAGCCGGAAACCTCAGGCCGGCTTATGAAATGGTCCATTGAGCTGAGCCAACACGACATCTCATACCAGCCCCGGACTGCGATCAAAGCTCAAGCCCTCGCGGATTACATCGTCGAGACCACCATTCCCGAGGTCAGCCATGTCCCGAACGGACCCCCTATTTGGACGGTTTTTGTGGATGGTTCCTCTTGCAACGAAGGAAGCGGCGCCAGTATCATCCTGACGGGTTCAGATGACTTCGTCCTCCAGTATGCCCTCCACATGAATTTCAAGGCCTCAAACAACGAAGCAGAGTATGAGGCACTAATCGCGGGCCTCGGACTTGTCCGAAGTGCCGGGACGCAGTGCCTCCGAATCCATAGTGACTCTCAGCTGGTTGTGAACCAAGTCTTGGGCGATTATGAGGCACGAGACGAACGGATGGCGAAGTACCTCGCCAAAGTCCGAACCCTCATGGCCCGGTTCGAAGAGGCACTCATCCAATGAGTCCCTCGAGAAGAGAATTCACAAGCCGACGCCCTCTCCATGTTGGCCTCATCCTCCCTCCAAGGTCTCGAGCAGACCATCTTGATCGAGGTCCTCTTGAAACTGAGCATAGAAGACGAGACCCTCGACTCAATGGAGTCGTTGGCGGTCCTACTGCCAGATAATTGGATGAAGCCGTTAGTGAAATTCTTAAGGGACGGACTCCTCCCCGAGGACCCCAAGGAAGAACGCCGAGTAAGAACCAGGGCCGAGTGGTACATCCTGATCGAGGGGATCTTGTACAAGCGCTCCTTCTCGCAGATTGACGGCCGACCGTACCTGAGATGCCTTTCCCCAGAACAGGCTGACTACGCCTTACAGGAGCTCCACGAAGGCATCGGCGGGGCACATTCAGGATCTAGGTCTTTGGCTCGGAAAGCTCTGAATTATGGATACTTCCAGCCGACTCTCCCCCAAGACGCCGAGCGACACGTTCGGCAATGTGGCTCTTGTCAAAGACATTCCAACATTCGTCGCCTCCCCCAAGCCAACCTCGCCTCCCTATCAAGTCCTGTCCCCTTCGCAATGTGGGGGATGGATTTACTAGGGCCATTCCCTCCAGCTTCGGGCCAGTTCAAGTTCTTGGTCGTAGCCATCGACTACTTCTCGAAGTGGATTGAGGCCGAGCCCCTTGCCACTATCACCGAGAACAAGGTGCTTCAATTCTTCTGGAAGAGCGTCATCTGCTGATTCGGCGTCTCCTGTGTCCTCGTAACAGACAACGGAACTCAGTTTACTAGGGCCGCATTCTGAGCTCTATGTGAAGACCTTGCCATCCAACAGCGCTTCTCCTCCGTCTCCCACCCACAGTCGAATGGTTAGGCAAAGAATGCTAACCGGCAAATCCTCTCTGGTATCAAGAAGAGATTGGAAAAATGTTCCAAAGGCTTATGGGTCAACCAACTCCCCAACGTGCTGTGGAACTACCGCACCAACAAACGGACCCCCACAGGAGAGTCCCCGTTCAACCTCACCTATGGGTCCGAGGTAGTGATACCTCTCGAAGTCGGAATACCTTCTCCTCGCCTCGCAGCCTACAACGAGGAACAGAACGCCAGAGACCTCCGGGCGAACTTAGACCTGGTGGACGAACTGAGAGAAAGGGCGTCGATCCGCCAACAGAACTACCGGAGGAGGATCGAATTGGCATATAACAAGAGAGTCCGACCCACCGATCTCAAGGAGGGGGACTTAGTCCTCAGAAAACTAGCCATCTCCTTTCCCAGTCAGAAGAGCAAACTAGCCCTGAATTGGGAAGGACCTTACAAGATCGCAAGGGTAGTTCGGCCCGGAGCTTATCGTCTGGAAGACCTCGAGGGCAGGGAGATTCCGAGGACCTGGGATGCCGACCACCTTTTAAAATACCAAGAAAGCATCCCAGCGCCTCTCTGAGTATCACAGGGTGTCGAACCATTCCTCTCCTCTAACTTGTAATTCCTCTCTTAAGTTGTCATATGTAAAAACAGCTCGCCATCAATTATCAATAAAAAATGCTTTTTCGTATTTATAAAGTTGCTTGTGTCTCTCCGCCTTTATTGTTTATTCAATCAGTGGTTCGGAGTCCATTACCCGGCTCGACTCTACTTCGCAAGCTCGCTCTTAAGCGAGCCAGAAGTAGTTCGCCGCTCGGAATTGCTCCCACAATCGTTGAACTCTAACGATGGTTCCGGAGTCCAACACTTGGTTCGATTCTACTCCGCAAGCTCGCTTCTCAGCGGGCTAGGAGTGGGTCGCCATTTGGAATTGCTCCCACGACCGTTGAACTCTAACGATGGTTCCGGAGTCCAACACTTGGTTCGATTCTACTCCGCAAGCTCGCTTCTCAGCGGGCAAGGAGTGGGTCGCCATTCGGAATTGCTCCCACGACCGTTGAACTCTAACGATGGTTCCGGAGTCCAACACTTGGTTCGATTCTACTCTGCAAGCTCGCTTCTCAGCGGGTTAGGAGTGGGTCGCCATTCGAATTGCTCCCATGACCGTTGAACTCTAACGATGGTTCCGGAGTCCAACACTTGGCTCGATTATACTCCGCAAGCTCCCTTCTAAGCGGGCTAGGAGTGGGTCGCCATTCGGAATTGTTCCCACAACCGTTGAACTCTCACGATGATCGGCGAGCCCACCATTGGGTAAGGCTCGACTCATCTCTCAACTTCGCAAGAAGGGGGAGACCAAAGCACTGCTCGGCACCACCAGCCGAACGCTCTTGTCGTCGAACTGCGAACGAGCAATAGGCAGGCTCGGAGCGCGCCACGTCGCTCGAACAGCCGAGCTCCTAGACCTCCGGTCGACTAACCGAGCAAGTGCCCATTCGAGCCCAAAAACGGAGAAAAGTCGCTTTTCCCTCAACATTTGTGTAAGATCTCGATCAGACGGCCCAGATCTTGCCAACGTCGCTAAACGACAAGATAGCGTTTTCTTGGGAACTGAGCCGTCTCGAGATTCGTGCCAAAATCCAACGGCCCAGATCTTGCCAGCGTCGCTAAACGACAAGATAGCATTTTCTTGGGAACTGAGTCGTCTCGAGATTCGTGCCAAATTCCAGCAGCTCAGATCGCGCTACGACGCCGAACCGCGAACGAGAGAGGGGCCGGCTCGGAGACCTCGGCACAATGAACACAGTCACAAACGAAACAACTACGCAGAGCTACAAAGGACGTGCTAGTTCGAGAAAGAAATGTTATTAATAATTGGGACACAGTACAAAGCGACTCTTCCATACAACAAGGTTACAAGGCCTTAAAGAACAAAAGTTACAATGCCGACCCACTACACTTGGTTCTTAAAAGAAAAATCATCAACGTCCCGTTCAGTCGTCAGTTTGGCAACCTCGGCCGCTAGTTCCTCTTCCTCCGTCCGAAGCTCTGCCTCTACAGTCTGCAAGTGACGGATCTCAGAGAGCAGATCGTCCCTTTCGGCTATTATTTTCGACAAATTATGCCGAACGCACTGGATCTGAAGGGCGTTGCTAAAGGCAGTCGGCAAATCTTCGTCCTCTCCTATAGGGGTCATCTTGGCGATCCTGCTCTCCAGACGCCGGATCTCGACGTCTCGCTGACCTAGGATGAGCTGAAGGTGGCCCCGCTCGCATTCGGCTCGGCGCAATCCCAGCTCGACTTCATAGAGCCGCTCTCGGTACCTCGCCGAGCGCAACCTCGTCACCCCCGAGCCAGCCTCGATTCGAGCGTGGTCATCCGAGCGATTGGGGTCGGCGTCTTGAGCTACCACCACGAGCTGAAAAGAGGAAGAGACGAACAACAAAATTTCAAACATTGCCGAAGTCCAACACTTCAAGAATTTTCAAAACAAACTTTCAGACTTTTATTCAAATAAAGTAACTCTACATACAACAAGACCGACGCTACAACAGAGTTTTACAATAGCTTAAAGGAACATAAGACAACTTGTTTAGTGCCTCTTCGCGGGGGCGGCGACGCCTAACCTCCGAGCTCGATTCCAAACCAGCGAAGCGAGATCCCCCTTCGCCGCTAACTCCAACTGTGGCGCCGACCGAGGCACCGCTAGACGAGACAGCTACACTACTCTGAGCGTCAGCAGGACTCTGCCTCGCCGCAGGCAAACGAGTCGCAAGTTCGTAGAAGGTAATCTCTCTCTCGCTCTCTTCGCGAGTACACGACGTACTACGAACGTTGGCCCTCTCAGGCAGAGGCTTGAGCGCCGCGACCTCTTCCTCCAACTCGATAATCCTATCTCTCAGAGCATCATCCTTTGCCGACATCTTCAAACGAGGAGGTCTTGACGAGCCCGAGACATTGGCGCTATCGGTCGCGAGTCGTCGATAATGGGTGACCTCGATCCCCCTATCTATCGTAATCCTCCTAAGCTTGTCGACCTCGGCCAACAACTTTTGGCGCTCGGATGACACTTTCTCCAACTCGGAAGCTAGCTTCTCTTCTTCCGCCGAGTGTTCTTTCTCCGTTAACTCCAAGTGACGGATCTCAGCCAAGAGCTCATTATTCTTTTGCTCGACGACGGAAAGCTCCATACGAAGCCGCTCAGTCTCACCTTCGGGACAAGTAGCTTGAGGTTGCTTCCGTAGTTGCTTCAACTCGCGACAATACCCCCTCGCAGCTACCTTTATTTCCTCTAGCTTCAAGAACATATAAAACCGCCTCTCTCGGCTATGGGAAAGCTCTCGCTTCGTTTTGGTCAACTCCTTACGAAGGTACGAAACCTCCGTGATCGGACCAAACTTCACCTGAAAAGCAGAGATAAATCCGACGCCCAACACTTGGAGAAATTAAACGACGAATCAAACACAAAATCTGGAGACTAACACTTGGAGAATTTTTGGCCAAACAAAAAAGCATTTTCATTCAAAACTCAAAAAGCGTTACAAAAGCGGTGGCCAGTCCGCGGTCAGGCCTTACAAAAAAAAAGAGACCAAAGACGTAACCAAGTCAGGGGTCGACCTTTTTGTCGCTCGGGTCTGTCGACCCCTCGGCCTTGTCCTCGCCCTCGACCTCGTCCTCGTCCTCGCCCTCGCTCTCCTCCTCGGAGTCGTCCTCCCCCTCACCCTCGGCCTCCGTCTCGGCCGTGCCTTCGACACCGTCGGCCTGTCCCTCAGGGCTGAGCATTGCCGGGGGAAGCTCCTCCTCCCCCTCCACAGGGTCGTAGAAGTGGTAGGAAGATGTGTCTAACCCCGGGTTCCGAGCGGCGATATGAAGCAGGGCTCGGCCATACGCGTCCTCCATGTTCTTAAACATGTGCTGCTTGGCCTCGTCCTGGACAACCCTCTTCGCCTTCGCCACCTTCGACCGGTGCTTGGCCATGATCTTCTCGGTCTTCTTCCGAGCTTTCTCCGCCTCCGACCGAACCTTGGCCAGCTCCTCCTTCAGCTCGGCATTCTCCTTCTCAGAGGCCTCGAGCTTGGCTGCCTCGTCCTTCGACCGCTGAACGGCGTCGGCCAGCTGCGCCTCCAACCCTACCACTTCGACTCCGCATTTTGCCGAGAGGAGTTGCTCAGCATCGAGCAGCTTCACTGCTTTTGCGCGCTCCGACCTCTCCCGGTCATACTGCACCGTCAGCTCTTGTTCTTTGCTCGCGAACTCTTCGAGCAAGAAGTTAAAGTGGCAGAGGGTCTGAAAAGTGAACAAACCGTTAAGGTCCGGACCTAGAAACTTAGAAAATTTCGGAAAAAATGCTTCAAGAAGAAAGTGTTTTACCGACATCGTGTTCCGAGCAATCTGCATTGTGGCATCCCCGACCTCCCTGGACTTAAGGGCCGCTCGGTCCTTTGGGGTCGGCAGGTGCTTCACCGCCTGCATACAAATGTTGTCGTCGCCCAAAAAACCATCGACCTTCATCACTTGCCAGTCGGGGACGAAGATCTGTTTGTGCCCCTCGGTCAGAATCTTCTCCGCTTCGGCAGTGAGGGGCGGAACTTGGAGGGATAACACCTTGCTCACGTTAAACGCTCCGCTCGACGAACCGGGAGCATCTGCCTTCGCTGCTAGGAATCGGCGCATCCGAGACAGGAGGATCGGAGGCAGCGACCTTCTCCTGCTCGGGATCGGCATCCGGAACAACGACCCCCTACAGGTCAGCGATCTTCGGGATCGAAGGTATCTTCGGCGCTCGGCCGCCCTGAGGCCCTGTCGAGGGTCTCTTCTTTCTCGTCTCCTGCTCCCTAGCCACCTTGGCCTTCGCCATCAACGCCCTATAGTCCATCTTAGAAGACTCTACACAAACCGAATGAAAAAACTCAGAAAAATTTTCATGAACTTCAAGCAAAAAGTAAAAATACCAGAAGCGTACTGGGGTCGATCGGACTGAGACCCCCTCGGAACAAAGCCTCCTCGGTAATGTCTTTCCAACTTATCGTCGGCAGGCCGAGGAGTTTTTTGAGGACTTCCGTCTCCTCGTCACTCAGCACCGGCTCCTTCTTCGCTTGCTTGGGCAAGCCTTCCCTCGACCAAGCTATCAGAATTGCCCAGGGTGCGGGAGCTCTGACAATGAAATACTACTCCTTCCAATGCTTGATCTAGTCCGGGTTCTCGATCAGCTTCATGCCTGTCCGCGGCGAAAGGTAGAACCTCTGCTCATTCCTGTTCGGCTGGCAAGGGCGGTAGAGGCTCCGAAGGAGAAACATGCTTGGCTCGGCGCCGATCTCTTGACACTGAAGAACAAACGCCAAGACGTGCCTCCAAGTGTTCGGCATCAGCTGGGCAGGACAGAAACCGTACCAATTAAGAACCTCGACGATGAATGGATGAAGCAAAAAATGGAGCCCGGCGGCCAAGGAGTCGAGGGGAAATACGCACGTGTCAGCCGAAGACGACGTGCAGGCTCGGAATCCCGGTCCAGGGAGAAGTAGCCCGTACTCGGCAGGGATCTGGAATCCGGTCCGGATCCGATGCAGATCAGCCTCCGTAAGAGACGAAATGATCTGGTCCACCTCGGACAACTCTCTCGGCTCGTTCTCCTCTACCGACTTGGCAGTGCCCTGGGTCACCTTCTCCAGCATCTCTTCAGAGTAGCTCCGAACACCCCCCACGCTCGACAGAACAATAGGCTGCCGATCGAACTCCCCTGCCGTCTTCGGTTGCTCGATGATCGTGACCACTCCTTTACCCTTCTGGGACTTCGCCACAACCTCCTGGGGTGGCCCGGCGACCTCACCACTCTTGCTCGGCCGAACAACGGTCTGCTCGGTCGGCTCTACCACCTCCTTTCCTTTACCTGCTCGGCTAACGACTTGGTCCGAGGCGGGGGTCTCATCCGAAGAAGTAATCTTAACCATTTTTTTTCTAAAGAGAAAGGAAAGAGACTGACCTTGAAGTGACTGCTACGGTCGGAAAAGTTCACCGGAGCAAAGAAACGCCTTGCCGCGACAGCTAGCAGCACCACCCAGGAGCTATAAACTTCGATGGTGGAAAGTAAAAACTTGAAAGAGAAAGTAAAAGTGAATAATGAGGTTTGGGGTGGGGGAGTGAAGATTTATAGTAAAAGAAAAAGTCTCTTGGGCTTACTAACGTAAGGGCGCGACTCTTGGCCTGCTATTGAAACGTTACGAAAGCCCAAAACGACTTTGTGACCGAGCAGCAACTGTTGGCGAAAAGACAAAACGTTTCGATACAAGTCAAGTAGCTCGGCACACACGGGATCAAAATCCGAGCGACGTGCGATCCGACCCCAACATCAAAGGGCCCGGTCGGCTAACCGAGCAAGTGCCCATCCAAGCCCCAAAACGGAGAAAATTCACTTTCTCCTCAACATTCGTGTAAGATCTCGATCAGACGGCCCATATCTTGCCAGCGTCGCTAACAACAAGATAACGTTTTCTTGGGAACTGGGCCCATCTCGAGATTCGCGCCACCATCCAACGGGTCAGATCGCGCCACGTCGCCCGGATGAAGCACTGCGGACCCGGACACCCCGCATCTGTCCCAGGAAGCGAGAGAAAATTTGGATTAAAAGTTTTAAGGCACCGCCCTCGGCGAGCCCCTCGGGCCCCAGGACTCGGTCGATTCCCCTCTCACCCGTGAGCAACTCGAGGCTTACGACCTCGGAAGCCGAAACCACGAATCGTTCAAGGGTTGGAGAAAAACCACCATCGCATGGGGCCCGGTCAAAAAGCAGATCGGCACACCTCCCATCTCTAGCTCCTTCGGGCTGACAACATCAGAAGCCGGCAGCTCGGAAGGAAGATAGAGATCGGAGGAGACCCATCCTTCCGAAGCAACTTGTCCCCCGGGTCCGGACTTCGGTCGTCACCTCTTCTGCCCTGATCTCCCCTGACCCTGACACCCACATCGGGGCCGTCAGAATTAGGAGAAGACCATGGCGAAAGAATGACCACCCATCCTTCCGAAGCACCTTGTCCCCCGGGTCTGGACTCCGGTCGTCAACACTTCTGCCCTGATCCCCCCTGACCCTAACATCCGCACTGGGGCCGTCAGAATCAGGAGAAGATCACGGCGGAAGAGTGACCACCCCTCCGACGCTCTCAGGGTTAAAATTTTTCAAAAAACAGGCATCCGCCCAAGGCAGACACCTCCGATGGCTAAAAATCAACATTGATGTGACTGAAACTACAAGGGGAGTGGGGTATTTATAACCTCCCCCCAAGGACCAGCCATCATGACCCTCAGGAGGCCAAGCGACGGGAGCCTAGCGGTCACGCCTAGGGAGCTGAAACGCCACGCATTAATTAGAGGACCCACTCTTAATGACCCCGGGAAGGTGGAACGCCGCACAAATCCTGGGGCGCCGTTAATGCTCTTGGGAACTGAACCGTCTCGAGATTCGTTCCGTCATCCAACGGGCCAGATCGCGCCACCACGCTCGGACTGCCGAACCCTTAGACCTCCGGTCGGCTAACCGAGCAAGTGCCCATACGAGCCCCAAAACAGAGAAAATTCACTTTCTCCTCAACATTCGCATAAAATCTCGATCAGACTGTCCAGATCTTGCCAGCATCGCTAAACGACAAGATAGTGTTTTCTTGGGAACTGAGCCGTCTCGCGATTCGTGCCACCATCCAACGGCTCAGATCTTGCCAGCGTCGCTAAACGACAAGATAGTGTTTTCTTGGGAACTGGGCCCGTCTCTAGATTCGTGCCATTATCCAACGACTCAGATCGCGCCACGTCGCTCGAATAGCCGATCCCTTAGACCTCCGGTCGGCTAACCGAGCAAGTGCCCATCCGAGCTCCAAAACAGAGAAAATTCACTTTCTCCTCAACGTTCGTGTAAGATCTCGATCAGACAGCCCAGATCTTGCCAACCTCGCTAAACGACAAGATAGCGTTTTCTTGGGAACTGGTCCCATCTCGAGATTCGTGCCATCATCCAACGGCTCAGATTGCGCCACGCCGCTCGGATAGCCGAACCCTTAGACCTCCGATCGGCCAACTGAGCAAGTGCCCATCCGAGCTTCAAAACAGAGAGAAAAGCCGCCGAGCGACCACGACCGTTGGATCTTCCAGAAATTCGTGCTTCTGATGATGGACGGTCCAGATCGTGCCACGTGCGCTAGATGACAAGATAGCGTTTTCTTGGGAACGGAGCCCGTCTCAAGATTCGCGCCACCATCCAACGGCCCAGATTGCGCCACGTCGCTCAGATAGCCGAACCCTTACACCTCCGGTCGGCCAACCGAGCAAGTGCCCATCCGAGCTCCAAAACAGAGAAAAAAGCCGCCTAGCGACCACAACCGTTGGATCTTCCAGAAATTTGCGCTTCTGATGATGGACGGTCCAGATCGTGCCACGTGCGCTAGACGACACGATAGCGTCTTCTTGGGAACGAAGCCCGTCTCAAGATTCGTGCCACCATCCAACGGCTCAGATTGCATCACGTCGCTCGGACAGCCGAACCCTTATACCCCCGGTCGGCTAACCGAGCAAGTGCCCATCCGAGCTCCAAAAGTGAGAAAATGGCTGCCGAGCGACTACAACCGCCAGATCTTTCAGATATTCGCGCTCGCGCGAGATCAAGCCACGCCATAAATAGGTATTAAAAATTAGTTTTTATTTATTTAATCGTTTTATTTATTTAAAAATTGCAAAAAAATTGCTAAAAATTCGGGAAAATTAACTAAAAATTCTAGAAAATAATTATAAATTCAGGAGAATATTTTTGAGCCCCTGAACGAACAATTATTGCTTAGAATGTACTGTTAAGGCCCCCGAACGACTGGTTAACACATCGCAAAATTAAATAAATAATCCGAAAAAATAGATAAAAACCGTCGAATATTCAACAAGGCTTCGGAACAGCTTACAGTTTCAAAAATCACCTCACTACCCCCTTCGAGATTCAAAACCCTCCATTCGGACTCCGATACAACTCCACTAGCCACTGTAACAGTTAAACTACTCCTCAAAGGCTGATCACACTCAGTCTTTAGGAGTGGGGGGCTCGTGATATGGCTAAAAATGGAGTTAAATCGGAACCTTCCTGATTGGGAACGAATCTTGAAGCTCAGGGGTAAAACGGTAATTTCGCATATAGATGGACCCTAAGCGGGCACTGGATCTCCCCTTCACAGATCCAATAACCCGCGAAACGGATCCACTCCAGCTGGGTACGGGTCCCGACCCAAGACAAACTCAGACCAGCAAGAGGAGATCAGGGTCACTGATTTGACTAAATCAACGGGCCTGATTTGCAGTTATCCTCTCACCGGGAATCAGGGATCAGTTTCCTAAACTAATTATGAGGATTTTACTCCTAACGGTTTCACAGGAAATCAGGTCCCTAATCAGACTCCCATGGCTACTATAAATACTTCCTACCTACCACTGTGACCAGGTAATCACTCTTTTTCCAACTTAAGCTATTTCTTAATCATCACTGGTTACTGACAAGAGCGTCGGAGGGTGCATCGCCGGTATCAACCCCGGTGTATCGCACTTCCTTGCAGGTGAGCGGCAGGAATCAGCAGGCTTGGATCCGCTATTCAGGTTTTTCCACGAACTCACAAATCTCATCTGTTTACTCCCACACCAGATTCAGCGGTAACACCAGTGAAATTAGACCAGTCATCAAAAATCAGAAAACATCAATAAACGATAGTTTGGCAAATCTGGAGTTCCCAACACTGCTGTACGAAAACTGTAATATCTCGCAACCAGTGAAACGAAATCCAAATCTGCCAAAGGAAGATGAAAATAGACAAAATATATTAACTTTCATATTTCACAAGTATTTTTCCTATAGTAGAAGGAAATAGGGTGAAAATACGATTCTTTACAGAACAGCGAGCAAAATACAGTAAATATAGTTTTCATAAACGAGCATGAAACGGCATATAAAACTCATCAATAAAATCCACAAAAATTCTGGGTAATCCCTAGATAGATATAGAAAAACTGACCAAAGTTCTAGATCAAAATAATATGTGTAGCACAAGTATCAAAATAATTTAATCATCAAAATCATCAAGAAACGAAATCTGGAAATGAATTACACCTCTGTAGTAAAACAGTCATATCTCACACATACGAAAACGAAATCAATCAAGGTTAGAGGGGTTAGAAAGAAGACGAATTTCTCTAAAACTCATGTTTTATACTGAAATTAAGATTCTGACCTTGATATGGTCTAAATTACTGATCAAGCCAGATTATCGGCATAATACAGAATTCCCTCAAAAACCAAAATCAACATAGATCCAACGAAACTTAATCCAAACACAACCAAACATGAAATCGAGTCTACCAAGTGTCCAAACATCATGAAATAGGGTAATTAACATATCTAAAATAAGTCTATCACATGGATCTCAACAAATACTCAATTTCTCACAAAAATCCCACATACATGATCAAATCAAGAACGGGCAAAACCTAAGTTAATTCATGTCATATGTGTAGTGTGGCAACTATGGTCAAAACACTATAAAGACAATATCAACAAGAGGTTTCACACACGAATTGTCTCTAGAACCCAACTATACTACAAGCGGTATTTTTGACTTGTATCATACAAAGGAATTTGAGTACAAGTTACTTACCTTCACCAGAGACGAAAACGCTAAAAACCAAGAATAATGGGAACGAATTCCCGGCCAATGAACTCAACGAACACACGAACTCCAAACACCCACGAACGAATGAAACCCACGCGAATTACGAACACGAATATCCGAGATAACACGCACACACCAGACCGAAGACTACGACAGCACGGTTGTGTATCGCGTCGAGAGAACGGCAAGGCAAAAAGGCAGCAAGGGCAGAGACAGCATCGAAAAAGGAAGTGCAGCGATTTGCTATAGTCCGCCGAGAGAGCAACGAGGAGGGGGATGCCGGGGAACGGCAGCTGCTGCCTGGCTGCACCGGAGGGAGAGGGCAGTACATTCAATCTGAGTTGTGAAGTCGTGGCTGGCTCTGCTGCTGGCCACACGACGTAGGGGAGAGCGGCGCAACGCATGGGTTGGCTGCTATCGTGGCAGTCCGTTGTCGTGACAAACAGGGAGGAGCACAGGCGGACGGGCACAGGGGTGCAAGGCAAGGGATGAGGGAGATAAGAGAACGGGAGAGAGGGAGTGGGAGATGGGGAAAGAAGGCGGCTGAGGCGGCTGCATGCGGAAGACGAACAGGCGCAAGGTGGGGTTTATAAATAGGCAGAGTTAGGGTTAGGGGTGAAACGGGTAGGGGGGGGGGGGGGTGATCGGGTTTGTATGGGTTTAAATGGTTATAACAGGGCAATTGGGTTTGGTTAGTTGTATGGGTTAGGGGATGGGGTATAACGGGTATGGGGGTTATTTAAAAATAGGGTAACGGGTAGGTAGGTAACAGGTTAATTAAATAATGGGTAATTGGGTATAATAGTTAATTGGGTTTGGGTATGAGTTTAAATGGGTAATGGGTTAAAAATCTATTAAGGTTTTAAAAATAGAATTAGGGTTTTAAAAACTCAATAGTAAAATAAAATAACCAATAAAATAAATTGTTTATAATAAAAATGCAAATTGGCGTTACAAAAAATAGAATTTATTCAAAATACTACAAATACAGTTAGTAGATAAAAATGGATTTTTAATAACCAGTCAAAATATCAATAATAACCATAAAACTAATAACAATAATAATAATCAGAAAATGATAAAAATAATAAAAGTTCTAATAATAACGGTAGTAGCAATAATAATAGAGATCAAAGTAACAATATCAAAATTAAAATTTGTATTAAAATCATAGGAAATAGTTACAAATACAATTATTGATTGAAAATAGATTTTGATAGGAGATCCAACAATACATTTTGACAAAATAGTTGAAAACCGAAAAAAATAATTTGCGAAAATTTTTAATACCACAAAAATACATTTTTGGGGAAACAGGGGTTACAATCAACCTATAGGTTTACGCCTTGAAATAATTTTCATGAAAATGTAAAACTGAAAATATCTAATTTTAAGTAAAAATAAGTTAGAACTTTTTTTTTACTGGCAAAAGGTATGATAAATTCCTACCTAAAATTAGCATATATATATAGTAAAAATAAAAACTACAAAGGCTAGGGGCTTCAGGTAGGGTATAAGCCAGAAATTAGACTAAGATTCGAGATCCATTGCCATAAATCGAAGAGAGGGCCGAGGACATATGTCGTGCACCAAACCTGCCTCAAACTATGAACACTTGTCCTAGCTATCACCAAATTTGCCTAACCCAGTTAAAAAATTGATATACTTCCTTATAAACTTTCTAACTGCGTCCTCTTCTTCTTCTCACCTAGAGGTGCTTGCTGCATCACGTGCTAGAATAATCTCTGTTTGTGCTCTCCCTCCTACCAGCGTATCTCTCACCTATGCAACCTCCAAATCTTGCATTATCCTTTGCTTCTTCTGTGAGCTCTCACACTCATCTAGCCAATGAGAGAACCAAAATTTTGCATTAGCAATCAGGTTTTCCTTTGTATACAACTTATTTTTAAAAAACTCTTATCATTTTGAGAAAGCCATAACCTCCACCAGACAGCAATAGTAACCAAATGCCAAGTGTATGAATTATTGTGTCTGTGTTAAGCAAACACCAATATGTGAAGCATTCATGTATGGAGTCAGGGAGGTGTGCAATGCATAACAAGTTGGTGAAGTAATTCCAAGTGCTAGTTGCTACGAGGCATTCAAAAAATATGTGGAAGGTTGTTTCAATCTGGAATGCACAAGTTGTGCATGTTAGTTCACGATCCCATCATTTCTCCTGAAGCATGGGCTTGGAGTTGAGGTTTTTCAACCTCAGAAACCAAATGAAAATCTTACATTTGAGAAGGACAATGTTGTTCCAGGTAGTTTTGTAGTAGAGAAAATAAGGTCTGAGATACTGAAGAAATTATAAGCTGGCTTGACTGAGAAGCAATCAGATGATGAGTGCCTCCAAGTTGCATTGTCTACTGCATATGATGGATGAAGGTGGGTTATGAGTTGTAGTAACTGGCTCTTCTCATCAATGATTTATATGTTAGAGTTACTGTGTAGTTTAGGTCTTCAATATTCCATGCTGTCGAGAATAAAGAATGGAACAATGTAAAGATGTTATTGCCCCTCAATCTAGTTTGAAGACAAGAATTTGATAAATCTCCCATCTCCCAACTACCAATTGAGACTCTACATGAATTGATCTTTGAGTTGATACCCTTCCAGAAGCTAGAAGCCAGAATTGGACATATAAAACGGTAACACCCCGCAAAATTGAGTTGTGACAATTTTGCCCACGGGTGTTACGCACTTGTATTTTGTATGGTTACGAGTAATATTCGTAACGTATTTTAATATAAATATCCGATGTATTTCTGAATTTCAATTATTTATACATTTTTCGTTTTCTTAAAACTCATTTTTATCCTATTTTGAACCAACTCAAACATTTACTTCAATCTGTGTTTTTACGTACATTGCAAATATTTTCAATACACGTGTCGACTACGTATATTTTACCGTTACACAAAAAATACGTAACATTATTAATATACATATTCTACATATTTTATATTTTGACTGCTTTTCGTTCTCTCAAATTTATTTTGTATTGATACGTGCACTGCACGTAAAATTTTTATGCAAATTTTGGCTACTAAAACTTTTCCTTGAAGTCATGGGAATTTTTCTTCCCATTTTTTTGGTCAAATTTTGTGATTTTTTCTAATTAAATCCATTATGCCTAAATCCACTCTTGAAGCCCACTAAAAAAAATTATTTACAAACTGAGGCCCATGATTAATTCTACATTTAAATGAATATTTAAAATCTAGTACATTTGTCATGTAATACACACAAACATCTAATTTAATATAAAAATTAAATGTATGAAAAGAGTGTGCACATAGGGTGCACGTGCACGTGTTTGTGCACATGAGGGGATAGGCCGGCCAATATGAAGAGTGAGGGAGAGTGGGGGAGAGTTGTGTGTGAGTTGGGAGTTCTTTTGGGTAGTGGGAGTCATCTCAAACACTCAGTATTCCTATAAATAGCCCCCTCCTTTACCATGAACAACACACCAAACTCTAAATAAGAATTAAAAGAGAAGAGAAGAAGGAAGATTTCGGTTTTGCTTGAGGAGGAGAAGGCCAAACTTGTGTTGGGGCTTTGGAGCATTTTTCTAGGAGTTCTACTTACTTTTGCATCAAGAAAGATGTGGGTGTTCTTATTACCTTCTAATTTTGTAGATTGTGTGTGCTTAATTTTACAATGAGTAGGTGCTAAATTTAGTTTGATGTGTTGAATGTGCAGGAAATCTAGAATATAGATTATGCATTATTAGTATAATTAATGTGTGATTGAGTAGATGCTTTTGACTTCCATTATGTTAACAAATGTTCATGTCAGAAGTGAAAGTAGAAATTAATGAGTATTATGTGGGGAGGGATCCCCTAGAAATCTAATTAGTGCATGCTAAATTGATCATGCAGTAGACAAATTGGATTAAAGTATGTGTAGTATTTTTATAAACTCTTAGATAGTGAGAATTTTATAAAAGGAACTCACTGGTATTAAATGCATTATAATAGTGTAAACATTGTCAAGAATCTAGTTGGATGAGGGTAAAAATTGATACAATTCAATTGTAGAAAAATGAGCAAATCATACAAATTTGAAGTTAAATTTTATTATAGAGAATAAATAAGTATCATATTTTATTTTGTGCTAACACACATAATTTTGGGAAAGTTAAATTCTGAAAGTGATTAGAGATATTAATACAAAGCAGATTAGAATTCAACAAATTTTGTTAAAAGGATTTGGAAACAGAGAAATGAAAGAAAAGGGTTTTAATCCATATATAATCAGGGAATGAGCTTGGGTGTACTGGCTCTTGGCGTCGGCTTAGGGCGTTGTGTACAGTGGCCTTAGTGGCGGGTTCGAGTCTTGGGAGGCTCTGTGTTTTTACA